>CM065299.1:53201086-53847216 GCA_032871835.1 Dipteronia dyeriana
GGCATTTGCGCTTAGGTCATATTAACCTTAATAGGATTAAAAGATTGGTAAGTGACGGACCTCTAAGTTACTTAAAGGTTGATTTTCTACCAACTTGTGAATCTTGTTTGCAAGGTAAAGTGACCAAAAGGTCGTTTAAGACCAAAGGCACAAGAGCCAACGAATGTTTAGGATTGATACACACTGATGTGTGTGAACCTATGAGCATTCAAGCTAGAGGTGGATATGAGTACTTCATCACTTTCATTGATGATCACTCAAGATTTGGCTATGTGTATCTCATGAGACATAAGTCAGATGCTTTTGATATGTTCAAAGCATTTAAAGCTGAAGTTGAAAATCATCTTGAGAAATGCATAAAAATCTTAAGGTCTGATAGTGGTGGAGATTATCTATCTAGTGAGTTTCAGCAATATCTTATTGATAATGGAATAATTTCTCAGTTTTCTACACCAGGCACACCTCAACAAAATGGGGTAACAAAAAAGAGAAATAAAACTCTTTTGGATATGGTTAGGTCTATGTTGAGTTATTCAACGCTCCCTAATTCTTTTTGGGGATATGCTTTACAAATTGCAATGTACATTATAAACGATGTACCATCTAATTCGGTTCCTAAAACACCGCATGAGTTGTGGACCGGGCGTAAACCTAGTTTACAACACTTAAAGATATTTGGATGGCCTGCACACGTGTTAAAAGGAAAGACAGAAAAGATGGAGTCCCGTTCAGAAACATGCATATTTGTAGGGTATCCAAAAGGAACAAAAGGATATTATTTTTATAGTCCTTAGGATCTTAAAGTATTTGTTTAGACAAATGCAAAATTTATGGAAAATGACTATATGAATAATTTTGTTCCTAAAAGTAGAATTGTCCTGAATGAGCTTTTATGAGATACAATTCCACAAGAGGTTTCGTAACCAATCCCCCAATTGTAAGTTCCGTACCAACAGAAGATCAACATTATACCATACCTCATCGTAGTGGGAGAGTTGTTAAACAACCCGAGAGATACATCGGTCTAAGAGAATCTGTAGAGAATCTTCCTGACGACGATGATTCCTATACGTACAAGGGAGCAATGAAAGATGTTGATTGTTGCCATTGGCAAAAGGCAATGCAATCCGAAATTTAATCTATGTTCAAAGACAAAGTATGGTCTCTTGTAGACATGCCTAAAGGGATAAAACCCAACGGGTGCAAGTGGGTATACAAGAGGAAAAGAGGAATGGATGGAAATGTGGTAACCTTTAAAGCTAGATTGGTAGCTAAAGGTTATACACAGAAGAAAGGTATCGATTATAAAGAAACCTTCTCTCCTGTGGCCATGCTTAAATCCATTAGGATACTCTTATTCATTGAGGCATCTTTACACCTAGAGATTTGGAAAATGGACGTCAAGATAACTTTCCTTAATAGAAGTCTTGACGAAAGCATCTACATGATGCAACCAGAAGGATTCATTGACAATGGCCAAGAGGAAAGGGTATGTAAGTTGCAAAGATCTATATAGGGATTGAAGCAAGCATTCAGATCCTGGAACATAAGGTTCGATCAAGCCGTGAAAAGTTTTGGATTTATTCAAAACCTTGATGAACCTTGTGTATACAAAATGATTAAAGGCGACAAGTTTGTTTTCCTAGTTCTTTACGTTAATGATATACTACTCATCGGAAACGATGTAGGTGTATTGACATCAATAAAAAAATGGTTAGCAAAACAATTTGATATGAAGGACTTAGGAGAAGCAAGTTATATTCTTGGTATCCAAGTCATAAGGGATAGAAAGAATAGAACGATTGCATTATCCCAAGCTTCATACATAGATAAAATTTTGTCTAGGTTTTCCATGCAAGATTACAAAAAAGGTATGTTACCTTTCAGACATGGAATCAAACTTTCTAAGGAACAAGTTCCTATGAATGAGCATGAAAAGCAATTCATGAGTAGGGTTCCATACGCATCGGCAGTTGGAAGTCTCATGTATGCAATGCTCTGCACTAGACCAGATATTTTTTTGTTATGGGCACAGTTAGCAGGTTTCAATCAAAACCTGGTCCTGATCACTGGACGGCAGTCAAACATATTTTTAAGTATCTTAGGAGAACGAAAGATTATATGCTTGTATACTCTGGAGGGGATTTAATTCCAGTTGGGTATATAGATTCTATTTTTTAGTCAGATTCTGACTCCAGGAGATCATCAGGATCTGTGTTTACTATTGGAAGAGGGGCAGTCATATAGAGGAGTATCAAGCAATCTTGTTTTTCCGATTCCACCTAGCTCCACCAATTCTTGATTGACTTGGAAGTGATTCCTGATGCGAATAAGAAGATCACTATCTATTGTGACAATAGTGGAGCAGTTGCTAATTCGAGAGAACCAAGAAGTCATAAGAAAGGAAAACACAATGAAAGAAAGTATCACCACTTAAGGGAAATTGTGCATAGGGGTGACGTGACGATTACCAAGATCGCGTCAGCAAAAAATCTAGCGGATCCCTTTACAAAGACTCTTCCACAAAAGAGTTTTGATGGGCATCTAGAGAACATGAGAATGAGAGATATGACATATTTGCTATAAAGAAAGTGGCAGATTGTTAGGATTTTGCTCGATAGCAAGAGTATAATAATGTATTTGACAATCTTTTCATATTAATAAAGTGATTTCCATTTTAACAAATCTTATAGCATTTATAGTTTAATTATTATAATTGTCAAAAGTAAATAATCATAAGGTCAAAAGACTATGAGAAAAGAAGAATTGTTCGTACATCTAGATTTGTATGAGGTAGACACAATTCTTTAGTTAGCCTTGAATAACATTCACAACTTAAGATAAAAGGTTGGGCGCCTTTATCTTGTCAAAGTTATAGATTCTTTTGCTAGCATTTGAGTAGGATCAAATGTGTTATGATGAGTCTAAAATCATCAAAGTGTGGTGTCTTTGGGTAAAAGAATCTAGTGCAATGGGTGCATTGATTAGGATCAAAATGAAATACTTTATCTAGAACCATCAGTGGATAAAAGTTTTCATTTGAAGACAATTGGAAAGTCTATCTCAATCTTGAGATAAATGATGGACTTATTATTGCAAGTGTTATCTTTTGAGCTATCATTGAGTACGATTATATAGCATAGTCTATCCTCGATAGTTTGGTGGTATTCATTTGTTAGTCGATGGAGGACGTCATTTATAGATGTGGACATCGTGGCTCCATTTATTGAAAGAGAGTAGAATGCCATCATATGGATGTTTTAAGGTTTTAGTTATTAAATTTTAACATTAAGTTTTCAATAGTGACTATTAAACTATGGCTTGTGGACAATCAAAATATCCAAGTTCAAAATGTGGTCATACGAGTAAATATGGTAACTTGGAGAGCTATTGGCGGTCTATGAGCTCTTGGCGATTACTGGTATTCTTTACGAGGATACATTTTCTTCAATAAGGTTGTCTAGGGTATGAGCGAGTAACATCAACTTATTCTATCTTTATTTAAGAGTTCAATTTTAGCTCTTTAGTGGAATGAACTAAAATTAAATAGATCGGACCTAAGTGAATTATTTGGTTATTGTGATTGGGTTGTGTATTGGTGCTTAAATTTAGATAGCCCGCCAGGATCCCCAACCCACACGAACTTCCATGGATCACTTGATATATTCTACCGGACCAATTTATGGGTCCATCTAGAATTGTATTAAGGCATGTGAACTTGTTTCTTTTTGTAAGAATAGGTCTAGTTCACATGTGGACTTTTTTATTAAGGTCTAATGGATTTAAAAAATAAGAAAATATTATATGGCTCATATATATGATATGGGCGGCAAGGCTATTTAGAATATCTTAATTAAATTATTTTTTATTTTATTATTTAATTAAATGGAAATTAATTAATTTGTTGATTAATTAATTATTTAATTAAATGTCAAAATCTTTTTCCTAGTGGGAGATGGTCTCCTAAAATTATATTATTGTTGGTAATATAATTAATATTAAAGATTATATTTGATAAGTAGATAAATAAAAGGAATTATTTATCTAATCAAATGAGGAAGTCTTTAATATGGTTACAAATACACATTAGGAGTCTTGGTGTATGATAGAATTTCTTTTTGAAAAGAATTCTTAACCACCAAGTAAATCCACCTAAGTAAAGGATTCTTGCCAACCAAGTAAATCCTTCTTGGGAGAGGATTTGGTCTCCTAAATATATACTTGTAAATTTCGACCAAGCATGAGTTTTTAGTGTGAGAAGTTGTTTTTTATTTTCTTTTTTATTGTTACATAAATAAATAAAAACTTCGTCCAACTCATTGTGTGAAGAAACCGGCCAAGCATAGAGAAAAAGGGGAACGTTTTTGTCTTCGATAGTACACTAGTATCCTTTGTTGGGTTTTGTGTACAACATTGAATCAAGGTTCACGCGAGTTTCAATCAATTGATTGATAATTCAAAAGTGACCGGACGTTCTTGGTTTTTCTCTTGGAGGATTATTGTGACTAACAAAGAAGAAGATTTTGTTTGTTTCCATCCTCAGGTATACAACTTAAAGAAAGGGAGCCCACACTCCTAGGTGATTCAGGTTCGTGATTGGATTGGAAGATATTGCGGATTCAATTTGACACTAGTTCAATCGTCGCGAAAAAAAAAGGTATGATACTTTTTATATACATCAATTAATCTAGGGTTAAGGTTTTTGTTATTAAAAGGGAAAAAATTTATTTACACGCAACCCTAATTTTTGATTTTTCATGCTTTTGTTGCGTTCTGAACCGTTTTTTTTCCTACAAACTATGGTATTACACTCAGACCCTTCTTGGGGGTGGTAGCCTGACCAAGACATCAGAAAGGCTATCTAGCTATGCTGGTCTCGAGATCTGGATGGTAACTATGCTCTTACACTCAGACTCTTCTTGGTAGGGGGTGGTGCCCGACCAAGGCATCAAGGTAGCTATCTAGCTTTCCTTGGTTCATGGCGATCATGGCGTATTTATTCATGAATAGTATAATCGGTGATGGAGAAAATAGAAAACTTTATTGATGTTCACAGTAGAGTACATTTTTGTTTGAATAACTTATTAAAACCTAGATGGAGATAGTCTGTAAAAAAGTCCCCTGCCTAGGGATAGAACTTCCTTAAATGCTCAGCATTCCAGGTGTGGTCGATGGGTCGACGGTCCATGTCTTCAAGATTGTACGCCCCATTGCGGACCACTACCTTTACCAAGTATAGCCACTCCCAATTGGGTCCTAGAACCCCATCCCACCTTATTCTGGTATTCTAGGTCACTTTCTTGATAACCAAGTTCCCTTCCTCAAAGCTCATGTCTTTGACCTTTCTATTGAAATACCTTGAAATCTTGCTTTGGTATACTACTACTTTCTCAAGTCTTGTTTTTCTTCAAAACGAGGTCAGCTTATGTTCGATAAGAATGATTGCTTCAACCCAGAAGGCCAGAGAGTAGGGTGTTTCTCCAGCAGTTGTTCTCTTCGTGGTCCGATATGCCTAGAGAACCTTTAGAAGCTTCTCGACCTAGTTGTCTTTCTTCTACTACAATTTCTTCTTCAACAGCTTCTCAATAGTCTTGTTGGTGGATTTGACCAGCCCATTAGTCTAAGGGTGGGCTACTGAGGTGAACCTGAGGTCGATTCACAAGCCTTCACAAAATTCTTTGAATTAGGCATTGTCGAATTGTTTACCTAGGTCGGTAATTATGATGAGTGGAGTTCCGAACCTGTAAACTACATTGGTTTTGATGAACTCGATTTTATTCTCCTCTAAAATCCATGAGAGAGGTCCTACTTCAACCCATCTTATGAAATAACCAATTGCAACGATAGCGTGCTTAGCCTGTCCAGGTGTGGTAGGAAGCGGTTAGATCAGGTAGACCCCATATGGAAAATGGGTAGGGTGAACTGATTGAGGATAGTCACTCTGGTGACAAGTGGATCAAGTTCGAGGTCCTCTGGCATGACTCACATGACTGCACAAACATCTTTAGGTCCTGGTAAATAGTTGGCCGATAATACCCCATGCAAAACACTTGATCTGCTAAAGCCTCCCTACCAAAGTGATTTCCACATTTTCTAGAGTAGACCTCTCTTAACGCCAATTGGCATCGTCTAGATGCATACATCAAAGCAGGGGAAGGGATTTGCCTCACCTATAAAGGTATGCATCTATCAAGCATTACTGGATGAAAAACCTCTTGATTCTTTGAGCTTGGTTAGGATCTTCGGGGAGCTTCCCTTCCTGGAGGTAGGCTACTATCGGGTTCATCCAGTAAGGTAGCCGTTGTATAGGGCAGATTTCTCTGCCTGCTGTTATGCTCGATTGGGAGATCACCTAGAGGGGTACTCCCATAGGTAGTGCTTAACATCTATTTGTGGCTATCTTTGCTAAGACATCTGCTCGGTGATTTTGCAGTCGAGGTATTTGCTCAATCCGGAAACCCTTAAACCTTTCCCTTAGTTACTAGACTAGCTTTAGGTAGGCAACCATGTTTTAACCCTTGGCTTGGTAGAGTCCTGTAACCTGATTGACGATGAGCAACGAGTCACTCTTGACGTGTAAATAATAGGCCCCAAGCTCAAAGGCGACTTTCATTCCAGCTACGAGAGCTTCACACTCGGTTCATTTTTGGTTGCTTGAAATTCAAACCTGAACCAAATGCAGCATTCATCCTTTCGGAGTCGAACAGAACTATATTGGCTCCTCCCCCTGCCTGTTCTGATGCTTAATCGATGTAAAGAATCTAGGTTTCAAAGTCTTTCAGGCAATTGTTGTTCTTTGGAAGCTTCTAAGGTGTCGAACTTAATGGTGTCAGGGTCCTTTCACCTGAAAGAGCTGAGAATTCAGCTACAAAGTCTGCTAGGGTCTAATCTTTGATCTTTGTTCAAGATTTGTAGTTCAGGTCAAACAGAGTGAGCTCCAATGCCTATAAGACTAGCCTTCCAGATACATCCGGCATTTGTAAGAATTGACGGAGGGGTTGATTAGTCACCACTGCTACTGTATGTGCTTGAAAAAATGGGACTTAGCTGCCTTGTCCAGGTAACCTGGGCAAAGGCCAGCTTTTCAAGGAGAAGGTAGTTCTTCTTGGGCTTGGATAGTGTGTGGCTAACATAGTAAATAGGTCGTTGGACCACATCGTCATTTTCCTTAACCAAAGCATCGCTTGTTGCCATTTCTAACACTGTCAGGTACATCTGTAACTCTTCTCCTTGCATTGGCTTAACTAGAAGCTGTAGGCTAACGAGGTACTCTTTTAAGTCTTGGAAAGCTCTCTCGTTAGTCCCATTTCATGTTCTTCCCCTACTTTATTGCTTTAAAGAATGGAAGACATTTATCCGTGGAACATGAAATGAGCCTGTTGAGCGTTGTTATATGCCCTGTCAACACTTGGACTTGTTTGAGAGTGGTTGGAGAGTCTAGGCTCAAGATAGCTTGGATCTTTTCTAGGTTTTCCTTAATTCCTCTCTTGTTCCCTATAAAACCCAAGAACTTTCTCGCAGTTACCTTGAAGGCGCATTTGGCGGGGTTCAGCTGCATTTGGTTTTCCCTCACTATCTGGAAAGTTCTACGGAAAAGATCTTGATGTTCTTCTGCTTCTCGAAATTTAGTGATCATCTCATCTATGTACCCCTCCATTTTCTTTTCTATCTCCAACTTGAATACCCGATTGACCAATCGCTGGTAGGTAACGCCTGCATTCTTGAGGCCGAAAGGCATCACCTTGTAGCAATACAGACCTTACCCAGTAATGAAGCTTGTCTTGTCTTGATCAGCGGGGTACATCATAGTCTGGTGATGCCCCGAGAAAGCATCCATAAAGATAAGAAACATGTTTCCGACCGTGGAATCCACCAGTGTGGTCAATATTTGGTAGAGAAAAGTTACCTTTTGGACACGTCCGGTTAAGGTCGCTGTAATCGACACACATGCATCACTTCCCGTTGGCCTTCATGACCATGACCATGTTGGCAACCCACTCAAGGTACCGGGCTTCTCTGATGAAACCTGCTTTGATCAATTTGTCCACTTCCTTTTGAACCGCAACTTTCCTTTCAATATTAAAGTGATGTCTCCTTCTACTAGATGGGCTTGAAGGTTAGATCCATTGCTAATCTGTGAGCTGCCAATGATGTCGGGATCCAGGGCATCTCGTCATGGCTTCAAGCGAAGATGTCGTTGAACTCTTAGAGAAGACTGATCAAGCCTTCTTTCACTCTCGGCTCAAGGGTAGCTCCAACCATGAAATCCTTCGAGAGGTCGTCGCTTCTGATAGGTATCTCTTCTAGCTTGTCTACAGGGTGCCTGCTAACCCATTCCCTGCTTTGCTCTTCATAATCCAGTACTAGAAGGTTATTTTCTAGATGATCGGCGGGCTCTGCATCCTCCTGGATCATCCTAGATGCTTTCATATTCTGAAACATTGCGACTTGTGCGAACTGTTTCACCAGAGTTGTCGGATTGGTAGACACTACATAGCATTTTCTGGCCACTTGTTGGTCCCCACATACCTCTCCCACCTTGTTTCTCACTGGAAACTATAAGACATTATGGTGGATGGGCAAGACCCCCTTCAAGGATGATATGAATGGTCTTCCTAGTATCGCGTTATAGGCCGACGGGGTGTCCACCACTACGAAGTATGTCATAATATTTTGTTGGAAATGAATGGTTTCAGCGATCACTGGGAGGATCTTTGATCCCACTGGTAAGATTGAATCCTCAATGAAACCATACAGCAGGGTTGTGTAGCTATTGTAACACCAATGCTTCAAATTGAGTTTCTCTAAGGTGTATTTAAAAAGAATGTCTACACTGTTGCCTGTGACGCCGAGCACGCGGTGGACCACGCAGTCAGCAATCTGCACCGTGATCACCATGTGATCATTATGAGGCTGCACAGTATTGTAGAAGTCTGCCTCAGTGAAAAAAAATTATGCTTGATAGGATGGGTCAGTCGGGGCTCTTGTCAACCTTAAAGATACCCCAGCCTTTATCAACACGGGGGACCTTCCTTGCATGGTTTTTTCTAGAATTATTGGAGGTGCCAGCCTGGGTGGGTCCTCCCTTGATGTTATGTATAACCTGGATTTGTTGCATCAAGTCCTCATGATCCCCCTTTCTCTTCTCTGTATGATCACAGATCTCCTCTTGTACCTCCCTTTCGGTTAGTATATTGTCTTTGACCTGCTGTAAGATTTCTAACAGACATCATCCCCATACAAGCGCTTCAATCTAATTACACAGGTTATAACACTCTAAAGTGTTATGACCTATGTCTTCATGGAAGTCACTGTACCTGCATAGGTTCCTCTTGTCTGCTGGAGCTTTATCGGTGCCACCTTTTGGAGTAGCCCCATTTCTCGAATAACGAGGTAGATTGTATCAGGGGACACCGTGTAAAACACGGGCCTCAGTTCTTACACTGTTTTCTAAAGTGATTTTCTAGTGTTGATGCTTTCTGTTTTCCAGATACCAGACATGTTTGTTTTGGATTGGAATCAGTATTTACAATCTTAAGATAATTTTTCTATAATTTTTTTGTTTAAAGAAGAAAAAAAATGTTTCCTTCTTCAAACGTTATGGTATCATAGTTCTGGTTCATATCATTACAAACTTGAATAATCACTGATTCCAATTTCGTATATACGGTATATGTGGAAATCAGGTTCATTGGAACACTGATTTCAATTTTGAGACATACGTAATATGTGGAAATTGGGTCTATATCAAGACACTGATTTTATTAATAATCTGAGTTATACATTGGTAAATTTGGTCTATTATTAGACACTGATTTCGAAATCAATTGTGATTTCAACTGGGTAATCGAGTCTGCAATATCAGACACTGATTGTGATTTCTAACGTGAAATTTGATTTGATATCAACTGATATTTGTGCTATTATTTCTATGATACTAAAACGATTATGTTTTTGTTTCAAATATTATGACAAACAAATCTAATGTGAACTCCAATGTTCCACTAGAGACTCCGGAAGTTAATCCAACTATGGGATTAGATACTTCAGCTGTGATTTCTTTGCTTGTGGGTGAGGTACCTGTAGTATTGCCTACTGTGGCCACAATGATTCTGTCCATTAACTCTTTCGTGAGAAACATGTCTGATCTAGTGATGGGCCAGTATATGAGTCAAGGGAATGTTCCCTTGGCAAATCCCTACATGAATTCAATACCTTACCGATGAATCACATGGAGAAGCCTGATAAGTTTAGTGGATCGAATTTTAAACGATGGCAGCAAAAGATGTTTTTTTATCTGGCCACAATGAACCTTGGTAGGTTCTTGACTGAAGATGCTTATAAACCTAATAATGGTGAAGAGGGAGATGTTAAGGTATGTAATGCTATTGATGCATGGAATCACTTGGATTTCCTGTGCCGTAATTACATACTGAACGGGCTGTCAGATTCGTTATATACATCTATTATTCAAAGAAAACAGCCAAAGAACTGTGGGAATCATTATACCAAAAATACTAAACTGAGGATGTTGGTTCCAAGAAGTTTATTGTGGGCCAGATTCTTGATTACATAATGGGGGATTCCAAGACAGTTATGAGTCAAGTCCAAGAGCTACAAATGATTTTGCATGAGATACATACCGAAGGGATGATCCTAAGTGAAACCTTTCAGGTGGCTGCAATCATTGTGAAGCTTTCTCCTTCATGGAAAGAGTTCAAGAACTATCTCAAACATAAGCGAAATGAGTTGAAGATCGAGGATCTGATTCTCAAGCTTCGTATTCAATAAGATCAAATGAAGTATGACAAGAAAGATGTCAATGCGCCTGAAGCAAAAATAATGTAGTTGAGCATGGGCAAAGTTCTAAACCAAAGAAGAACAAACCTGGGAAATGATCCAAATTGGGTCCTAAGGGAGAAGTCTCTGAGAAGCCAAAATTCCAAGGGAAATGCTTCAACTGTGACAAGATGGGTTACAAATCTTCTGAGTGCAGGTTGCTAAAGAAAAAGAAGAACCAGAGGCAAAAGTGGTTGATGGGATCTCAAAAGATGTATCCAAGATCAATCTCTCTACAGTTGTGACAGAAGCAAACATGGTTGGGTCAAACCCAAAGGAGTGGTAGTTGGATACCGGGGCCACTCTCTATATATGCTCTGACAGGGAGATATTTAACATGTTTGAAGAAGAGGCGAATGGGGAGAAGCTATATACGGGAAACTCAGCCACATCTGATGTCAAAGGACGTGGGCAAGTCATTCTTAAGATGACCTCTAGTATAAACCTGAGCTTGAACAATGTGTTGTATGTACCTGAAATTCATAAGAACTTGGTGTCCGGTTCGTTATTAAATCAACATGGGTTCAAGATGGTGTTTGAATCAAACAAAGTAGTCTTGACTAAACAGGGTACTTATGTGGGTAGGGGATATGTAACTGAAGGGCTTTTTAAGCTTAATGTATCTATTGTTAAATGAACTATGAATAAAGATAACGCTTCGGTTTATTTGCTTGAGTCTTCCAATTTTTTGTATGGTAGACTAGGACACATTAATTATGATATTTTGCGTAGATTAATTAACATAAATCATATTCCCACATTTAATATTGATTCTAAACATAAGTGTGAAGTTTGCATTGAAGCAAGACTAATAAGGTCATCATTTCAAACTATTGAAAGGAAATATGAACTTCTTGATTTAATTCACAAAGATATATGTGACTTAAAATTTGTTCAAACAAGAGGTGGCAACAAATATTTCATCACATTTGTAGATAATTGCACCAAATACTGCTACGTATATTTGTTGAAAAACAAGGATGAAGCCATAGAGAAGTTTTGTCTCTATAAAACTGAAGTTGAGAATCAACTCAACAAGAAAATCAAGGTATTGAGAAGTCACCGAGGTGGTGAGTATATAGCACCGTTTGGTGAATTCTATGCATAACACAGAATCATACATCAAACCACTGCACCATAATCCCCTCAACAAAATGGTATTGTAGAACTTAAAAATCGTATCTTGAAAGAGATGATGAATGCAATGCTGACAAGTTCTGGAGTGCCTCAGAACATGTGGGGTGACTCTATATTGTCTAGCAATTACCTTTTAAAAAGGTACCCCAAAAGAAAGAAGACAAGACCCCATATGAACTATTGAAAGGAAGAAAGCCTTCCTATAAATTCTTACAAATGTAGGGGTGTCTTGCCAAAGTAGCCGTACCTATACCTAAGAAGGTGAAAATAGGTCCAAAAACTATTGACTGCATTTTCATTGGATATGCACAAAACAATAGTGCTCATCGATTCTTGGTCTATAAATGTGACATGTAGGATAATATAAAAATACGATAATGGAATCTAGAAATGTAATGTTCTTTGAACATATATTTCCATGTAAATCAAATTATGAAGCAATTTCGCCAAAACGAACATATGTCGATAGCTGTGAGGACCAAGAACAAGAAAATGAAGTAGAGGATGAACCTAGACGTAGCAAAAAAGAAAGGACAGAAAATTCTTTTGGTCCAGATTTTATGACATATTTACTAGACAGTGAACCTCGAACTTTCAAAGAAGCGGTAAGCTCATCAGAAGGACTCTTGTGGAAAAAGGCTATTAAAAGCGAAATTGATTCCATCCTTTAAAATCATACTTGGGAATTTGTGGATCTTCCTCTGGAATGTAAACCGCTAGGATCCAAATGGATTTTCAAAAGAAAGATAAAGGTAGATGGATCAATTGATAAGCATAAGGCCGGACTTGTAATTAAATGTTACAATCAATGAGAACGCCTAGACTACTTTGATACATATTCTCCTGTAACGAGAATAACCTCCATTAGGATGATACTTGCAATCACAGCTTTGAGAAATTTGAAGGACATCAAATGGATATGAAAACGGTTTTCTTAAATGGAGATTTAGATGAGGAAATTTACATGGAATAGCCTGAGGGTTTTTCTGCTCCATGACAATGATAGAAAGTCTGTAAATTGGTGAAATCTTTATATGGTTTAAAACAAGCACCAAAACAATGACATGAGAAATTTGACAATGATATGATGTTAAATAGATTTAAGATCAACGAATGTGACAAATGTACTTATGTTAAGGACACAGAAAATGGCTATGTCATTGTGTGCCTTTACGTTGATGACATGCTCATTGTTTGTAGTGATGATAAAATGGTCAAATCTATCAAGGATATGTTGAAATCAATATTTGATATGAATGGGACCGGCTGATGTAATGTTGGGAATGAAAATCTTTAGGACATCTAATGGACTCATACTAAGTCAATCACACTATATTGACATGATTATTGAGAAATTCAACAAAAATGATTCAGGAATTTCCAGAACACCAGTAGATACAAATCTACATTTGTCCATGAATAAGGGTGAGAGCATCTCTCAACTATAATATTCTCGAGTGATATGAAGTCTGATGAACTTGACAAGTTGTACACGACCATACATAGCTAATGCAATCGTCAAATTAATCAGATACACGAGTAATCAAGGAACCAATCACTGGAAAGGAATAGTAAGAGTAATGAAGTACTTACGATTCAAGAGTACTGAAGTACTTACGATTCAATAGTACTGAAGTACTTACGATTCAAGAGTAATCATGAACTGCATTATACCAGATATCCAGCTGTCCTAGAAGAATACACTGATGCTAACTGGATATCTGATATGGAGGATTCAAACACCACTAGTGGGTATGTATTCACATTAGGAGGTGCGTCGGTATCTTGGAAATCCTCCAAACAAACATGTATAGGTAATTCTTAGAGGATATTCAAAGATGGCCAAAGCCTGTGTCGGTGATTTGTATTCACTATGAAAGTTGTTGACGTCGATTTCTGGATGTATGAGAAAATCCAACAGGGATTGGATTTTAGTTGTGATTTCAAAGAGAAAGAGAAGGAGAAAGTAATCGGATGCAAGTTTTTACGTGGTAAAACTCTGATGACAGGAGAAACGTTCACTGGTGGTTGAATGATCAACCAAGCCAAAATCCACTATGAATAAAATAATTATTACAATTCTCGATCTCTCTTTCTTCTCTCTGTATTTTTCAATGATTGTTGTACATCTTTGTGTGACGAGATTATGGGTCTATTTATATGTCCATAGAACCTTAATCTTCTTTATACAAGCAATAAAATATCTTCGTATTTAATTATGATTGTCTACTTGTTCGAACTAGTTTGTCTTCTTTCCTGTTTTGGAGACTTGTATTGAGATCGAATGGAACTCTAGCAAGGTAGTCGAATTAGGACTTATTTCCTTATACGAGCGTAGTCTTTTTGAAGAAGAAAAATTGTTGCCTGATTAGGAACCCTCTGCTTGATAATTCTTCTCTTCTTGGAATTCCTCTTTGATATGGATATCTTTAGGAATTTTAATAACTCGATTCGTGTGAGCTAAGCGCTGGGCTTTTTATTTTTCTTCATGTTTGTCCCGAGTAGGAAATGATATCAGCTAGTCCCGAGTAGAAAATGTCACCAACTAGCCCCGAGTATGTTTAACTGACCCTGAGTGGCATATGGCGTCAGTTGACCCCGAGCAGGTCTTTTTCAATACTTGTTTATTCGGGCTTCTCTTTTTTGGTGATGTCTTGTAGGATACTTTCTGAATGCCTATTTGGATGTCCACCTGACAATTTTATCCTCTTTGTCAATGACGTGTATATCTGATATAATTTACATATGACAATACCCCCTTAAAATATTTTTACCGAATAGAATTTCGTTTTGGGCAAAAGTATTTTAATCAATTCAATTTTTATATCTGTGCCAGAGTAAATGTCTTATTATAATGGCGTGTCTTAATGGTGACCCTCTAAATTCGATTTGCCCCCTCACGCATGATCTTCAATGTTAGCGTCGTTTTAGAATTCTGACGACGAAAACCTAGTCTCTTCTTGACATGCGTCCTATGCTGCTTTGTTTTTCGATTTCATTTATGAGAAACGACCTTCGCGTCTCACCTTGCGCTGCCTACGTCATCAAGTCTCGTCACAGATTTTTTCAACCTTGAGACCCTAGGGTTTCGTGCTATCTCCCCTTTAAATTCTTCACTGAAGGGTTGCGCTGGTTCATTCTAAAAAAAAATTGAAAACCATAAATTTTTGCCAAACTAGTTTTCTTTGTGCAGCAAATCACCATTTCTCCGTAGAAGTTCTTACGTTCAGATTTCTTCATTAAAGGTTAGTGTTAATGAATCCATTCTCTCTTCAATGACTTTTTACTATTGCTTTCGAAGCACTCGATCGTAGGGTTTTCTAGCTGGTTTCCTGCGTTCAAAGATTATTGGGGGAAATCCCTCATGATGAACCTTTATTTTTAGAAGTCGGTGTTTCTGGGCTTCACCCTAATGTCCAATTTTATGTATCCAGTTCTTCATCTAGTTCTGAATCTGACGTTTCTAATCATTGGGTACCTCTACGAAGGATGGGAAAACATCAAAGCTGAAGTGAAGTTCACAGGCACAACTCGGGAAGCGTTCGGATCATGGAGCAGACTGTTGATGAGAATGATGTTGAAGAGGCGTTCAGAGTGTCTCGCCTTTCTTTCTCTACTGATCACCCGAGTGGGTTTGACGCTGAACCGAACTTGGTCTGGGTAGAAGAGATCGAAAGTATCATGCCCGATTCGATTTGGATGACTATGTTATTATGGTTCCCGCCGGTGATAGAGCTGTGTAGAACCCTCCCCCGGGCATAGTGGCAATCTATGGATCCACGCTCTGCTGCGGCGTCACACTTCCTCTTCAACCGTTCATTGCTTGGTTTTTGGCTAAAGTAGGGATCTCCCCGGCTCTACTGGCCCCGAACAGCTACAAGATATTGATATACATATGGCATATGTACAGCCGGATGAATTTGTTGTCGCCTTCTCCGAGTGAGATCAGGCATTTCTTCACGCTTAAGCAGTCTGGCAAGACGGGGACCTATTTCCTCATGTCTAATCTGCCTGACTACTGGGTCCCTGAGGGGACAAAGGTGAATCGGGATGTCGATGCCTCTAACGACCCCAAAAAGATAGGGTTTGTATGGGGATTCCCTTTATCCAACAAGTTCTGGAAGAACAATTGGTTTTTAACCTGAGGAAAGCTTGGCCTTGAAGTCACCCTCTTTGCTGGGGAAACTCGGAGGGTGCTGAAAGTTCCCCCTTCTTCTGTTCTCTCGAGGTGTGGAAAAAGAAAAAGCTTGAATTTAGCGACGCTTAGCTGACCAGACTTGCTCTGGCTGCAGTTCGCACGCTGGAGAAAATGAGCAGGTCTTATCTTTTCAATGATACGAAAATGATAGAGCTCGACTTCTTCTGCCAGATTTCAACTTACCGCAGGCGATGTAAGTGATCTTTGTAACCCTTTTTTTTCTGTTTTATTATTATTTTTTGCTTTTCGTATTCTGACGTGGTCCTCTTTTTTTTCTAAATGTATGACATGGACATCGTCTGCGACCTTCAAGCTCGCCAAGTGAAGTCAATTCTTCAGGCGAGCCAAAAAGAAGCCTCTCGTCAGAGCAATTATGGTATTGCCTCACCTGAGTCTGATGAGGAAATTGATGTTGCTGAGGAGCGAATCCCTGAATATGTCTCCGAGGACATTGTTCAGCCGACATCTGAGGAGACTAGTGGTCCAAGTGGCTCGATCGATACTCAACTGCCTGATGATAGGGAAAGGCAAAGAGAGGGTCCTACCGAGCGATCAGATGCCGGTGATAGAGGTAATACCTCCTCGGGACGAGTACCTATAGGTCCTGAATTTTTTGAATCTTTTTGGGATGATGCTTAGGAAGATCCTATAGCGGATCTCAGCTTCCACAGTTCTCGGGCTGAGAAGCGAAAGGCAGTTGGCTCTCCAACATACCTTTTCAAGGTCCCTCGGGTGGTCTCATTCATCCACTCTAGCGATAAAGATACTGTGGCTGAGATTCCCTCGAGCATTGATGTTGGAGCATCGGCGGATGCAGAGATTTTAGAGCCGAACAGGGGTTTCCCTCCCCCCGAGGTTGAAGATCAAGGGACTAAACACTCGGGGGTTCTTTCATATCCTCCCCAGTATATGCTGCGGGAGATGTCATTCGGTCTGGCTTTCATCAGGGAAGACCACTAGAGTTGTTTTCAGGATTGCTCCCAGACAGCCCGTCTTCAGAACGTTTTTAACGGTGCATCTTATGTAAGTTATCCTTTACTTCTTCAATTGCTTTGTTCGTTCGCCAGATTTTTTATTATATTCTTTTACAGATGGTGACCGAGTTCGTTGAGCTGGTTCAAACGCAACAACATCAAGCTGATAGAATAAGGCGTCTCGAGGCTCAGCTGAAGGGAAGTGAGGATAACCACGCTCAGGTCGAATCGGCTTATCAATAAGAGGTTGGCTCTGCCCAAGCATTTTCCGACCACTGCTTGGCGAAGTAGGTGGAGGCCGAGGAAAGGGCTTCTTTGGCAGAAGAGAAAGCTGAGTCACTTCAAAATTTATTGTCTTCTGCCCAAGAATCAATGCTTAGAGTCGAGCAAGAAGCGGAGCAGTCTAAGTCGGCGTATGAGCAGAAGATCGAAGACTTGGAATGCCAGGCTCTGACGGTCGAGTCCCCATCCAATGAGGCTAGGCTGGAACTCAAATTGCAAGGGGTAGATCATTTTAAGAGATCCCCCCGCCTAAGATGCCCTTCTCCTTCTGGAGTTTCAGCATGGGTTGGTTTCAGCTGGCAAGTTCTTCAAGGTTAAGAATCGGGCAATAGAGAAATCCCGAACCAACTCGGAGCTGTCGATCAGGAATCATGTGGATCTGTCCTTGAAATCTCTTCAGACTCAGATGAAGGAGTGGAGAGCTTACTGCCCTAGCCAAGGCAACGAGCCCCATCCTATGCATTTGGAGGTTCCATCTGAGCACTCCCTCTCGACTTTTTAACTTCATTCAGGAGTCGATCGTGGAGAGTGTGGTCCCTGATGTCGGAGCGATCCCATGAGAAGATTACAGCCAGTGGATAGAAGATTCGGCCGATACGATTGCTTGGCCTTCCAATGAAAGTCTGCTCCGTGAGTACGAGATGGTGCCTGACCCAAGCATTGGCAAGAGTTCAAAATCCTCACAACCTTTACTCGTACAATTTTCATAAGTTTTTTTGTAGAAACTGTAACAATTCTTTGTAATTCTTTGTAATTCTTTATAACAATTCTTTCTAACAATTCTTTTGTAAAGAATTCTTTGTAACAATTTTTTTGTAACGATTCTTTTGAGAGTTTAATAAAATCCTGAGTTTAGCTTCTGAACCGAGTGGTCTTAATATGATTTCATTTCTAGTGAAATTTCTTCAACTTGACTCTATTATTGCCGAGTATCTTATTAAACCAGCTATTTCTATTCGTGAAACTTAACTGAGTATCTTATTAAACCGGTTTCGTTCTCTGAATAATTTTTAACGCCAAGTATCTTATTAAATTGGCTGTTGCAATCTTCATGCCAAGTATCTTATTAAACTGGCTAACTTTGATATTTGGGTAACTTCACCGAGTATCTTATTAAACCGATTGTCACCCGAATAATTTTAATGTCAAGTATCTTATTAAACTGGCTATTGCTATCTTTATGCCAAGTATCTTATTAAACTGGCTAGTATTATTAACCGAGTCATCTTAAAATAGACAAGTAGGTTTATACTTGTGTTTCATACACGGTTGTTACCCGAACATTACATCAAGGCTCACCATGATCATATGTTCAAGTCTTTATGCATTACCGAGGACGTTTCCCCAGCTTTTATGCGTAAGGCTTTGCCGAATAGTTAAGCTTTTTAAATCTATTAACACAACTACCCATTTCACCGGATTTTTTTCCGATAGCGTCCTGAGCTAGTGCATCGGGTTTGCCTTTATACTAAGGTCAATAAACCTTGCTCGGCTAGCATGCTCCTTTGAGGTTCTCCGCCCATTCGGGAATCAATGGTCCCGAGTATTCTATTTGCATGTTCTTAATATCATGCTTGTCTTCCATATGTTCTTATTATCATATGCTTTCTTTCGGAAATCCCGAGTTTGATGCTTTATCTTTCAAAAATCTCGAGTGATTTTTATTTATAACTATAAAATCAACAAAGTTTTAAATTCCACAGCTAATATCTAAGTAACTAAAATTGTCTTGACTAGAAAAAAGAACAAAAACTAATTTAAGGATAGAAAATCTTCAGATATTGGGCATTGCATGGTTAGGGTAAAACCCCTCCATTGGGTCGTGCAATCCAATATGCTCCATGGCCAGCTATTGCTTCGACTTTGTACGGGCCTTCCCATTTGTCAGCCAGGGAACCTGCAGTTTTCTTTTTTGTGTTCAATGACACCTTCCTGAGTACCAGGTCTCCTAGCTGGAATTTCCTGACCCGAACATGAGAATTGTAGTGGCGAGCTACTCTTTGCTGATATGCCATATTTCGTATTCGGGACTTCTCCCTTTTCTCTTCTAGCTCATCTAGACTTTGTAATAGCATATCAACATTCTGTTCTTCATCATATAGCCTGACCCGGGGTGACGCATATGACGTTTCTATGGGGATAACAACTTTTGTTCCAAACACTAAAGTGAATGGAGTCTCTCATGTTAACGTTCTTGTTGTTGTCCGATATGCCTATAATACCTCGGGAAGCTTTTCAACCCAGCTTCCTTTCTTGGCATCTAGCTTTGCTTTGATTGTGTGCTTGATGATTTTGATCACTACTTCAACCTGCCCATTTGTTTGAGGGTGGGCAAGTGTGGCATAGTAATTGGCAATCCGGTACTCTTTGCACAGCTGTCTGAATTTCAGGTTATCGAACTGGTTGCCGTTGTTAGTGATTATAGTGTTTGGGACTCCAAACCTATAAAGTATATTCTTTTTCACAAAATTTGTGGTGTTTTGCTTATGTGATATGCACCAATGCTTTATCTTCTGCCCACTTCGTGAAATAGTCAATGGCTACTATGGCATACTTCGCTCCACCCCCTGTCCCAGCTGAGATTAGCCTGATTAAATCCAAACCCCATATGGAAAATGGCCATGGGGATGTAAGGTTTCTTGAGCTATTCAGAGGGTTGTCAGATATCATTAGCAATCCTTTGGAAAGTATTGCAACTCTCCGAACATTGTTGTGCATCTGAGAATAGAGTAGGCCAATAATAGCCTTGTCTGAGTACCTTGTGTGCTAAACTTTTGCCCCTAGTGTGATTTTCGTAAACTCCACCGTGGATTTCCGTAATATCCGATATGCATCCTCCTCTGACACACATCTTTGGAGTGTTCGGGAATACCCCTTTCTGTATAGTTCTCCTCCAACCAATTTGTACCTTGTTGATCAATACCTGATATGTTTTGCTTATAAGGGATCTTCAGTGAGCATGCCTTCTTCAGGAACCTTTTTAGCTGAGTCATCCAACCATCTGGCGGTGTTCAGATTTCTAAAATTTCTAAGTTTCTCGGTTCATCTGTGATCGGTTTGAGGAGATATGCAACCAGATTAGTCTTTGGCCTGATTGTGGTTGTTGCTGACGCTAGTTTGGACAATTGGTCTGCCTTTTCATTCTCCTCCCTAGGGATCTGGGCAATCTTATATTCTTTGAATTTCTAGAGGAGCTATTTTGTAATGTCACAGTAGGCTATCATGCCTTCATCCTTGGCTCGGTACTCGTCTAGGACTTGGTTGACAACTACCTGTGAATCGCTGAATATCTCAACTTCATCTGCCCCAAGAGCTATGAGGACTCTAAGTCCAGCTAGTAGCGCCTCATACTCGGCTTGATTGTTGGTTGCTTTGAAATCAAACCTCATGGCACATTCGACATCATCTCTTTCTGGAATGCATACTACGATCCCTGCCCCGCTGCCATGAGTGTTTGAAGAGCCATCAACATACAATTTCCATGGGAAATTTTTTCCCAACATCCTTTTTGCTTCCAGGTTTGGCTCTGTGAACTCGGCTATAAAATATGTCACTGCTTGCCCTTTGAGGGATGTCCTGGGGAAGTAGTGGATATCGAATTCACTTAGCTCGATAGCCCATTTGGTCAGTCTTCCTGAAATCTTTGGCTTCTGTAGAATTTGCTTTAATGGCCAGTCGGTGAGAACCTGTATTGTATGGGCCTGAAAATATGGCATTAGCTTCATTGCTGCTGAAACCAATGCTAGGGCTATTTTCTCTGCCTGTGAATACCTAGTCTCGGCTAGTAGAAGTGTCTTATTGGTATAGTACACTGGCTTCTGTACTCCATCTTTTGTTCTAACTAGGACTGAGCTTACTGCTAGTTCTGTAATTGATAAGTACAGATGGAGTGTCTCTCCCATCTGTGGTTTTAAAAGGATAGGAGTCTGCCCTGGGTATTCCTTGATTTTTAAAAAAGCCTGCTCGCACTCTTCATTCCATTCGAGTCCTTTCCCTTTTTTTATTACTTTGAAAAAGGGTGTGCATATGTCTGTGGCCTTTGAGATGAATCTTCCCAAAGAAGCTAAACATCTTGTTAAGCAATGTACTTCTTTTAATGTCATTGGTGAGGTCATTCATTGTAGTGCTTGGATCTTTTCAGGATTGACTTCAATTCCCATTTGGTGAACCTGAAAGCCCAGGAATCTCCCTGAAAGAACTCCGAATAAACACTTGTTCGTATTTAGCTTCATTTGGTATCTCCTCAAGACATCAAATGTCTCTCACAGGTCTGAAGTATGCTTATCTGTCGTGATGCTCTTGGTCAGCATGTCATCAATGTATACTTCTATGTTCCTTCCTATTTACCATGCGAAGATTCTGTTGACCAGCCTTTGATATGTTACCCCTGCATTTTTTAACCCGAAGAGCAATACTATGTAACGGTACAAACCCTGATCAGTTGTGAATGCTGCTTTTTCTTCGTCAGCCTTGTTCATCCGGATTTGGTTATATCCAGAGTAGGCGTCCATGAAACTGAGCAACTCATGGCCTGATGTAGCGTCCACCAACTGATCTATCATCGGAAGCGGAAAACTATCTTTTGGGCATGCCTTGTTCAAATCTGTGAAATCTACGCACATTCTCCATTATCCATTCTTATTTTGGACTAGGACTACATTAGCAACCCATTGAGGGTAGTTGACCTCTCTAATCGACCCTACAACGAGTAGCTTTTCTACTTCCTGTTTGATTGCCTGACTTCTCTGGAGATTGAATGATTTTCTCTTTTCTATCACCGGTTTTGCATTCTGGTCTATAGTGAGATGGTGAGATATTATTCGGGCATCTATCCCTACCATGTCTTCATGACTCCAAGCGAACACATCCTTGTATTCTTTGAGTAGATCAATGAGGCTTTGTTTGACTTTTCCTTCCAAGTTGGCCCTGATCTTGATCCTTTTATCTGGTTCATCTTCTTTCAAGATAATTTCTTCCACCGGTTAAGTTTTGGATTCATTCGGCTCTTCCCTTGGATCGAATTCGAATGACAGTGGCTCTTTGTTCTGACTCGTCTGTGTTATAGTGCAAATCTGTTCATCATTCTTGTCTTTGTATACTGACAGGTTAGCTTTTCGGGCCATCTCCTAGGATCCCTTGACTACACCAACCCCTGTTCGGTCGGAAACTTGATCATTAAGGCATAAGTGGCTGTTACGGCCATAGTTTTATTTAAGAATGGTCGACCCAACAACGCATTATATGGCCAATTGTCAAAGTCTACTACCACGAAGTTGAGCAATACAGTTCTCTGACAAGGTGCCACTCCGATCTTTACGGGTAGCTTTACTGTCTCAAATGACCTGACCTCAATTCCCCTGAATCCTCTAAGTGGAGTATGGAAAGGCTGTAGATCCTTTCGGTCCAACCTGAGTTGATCATAGACGGCTACATTGAGAATGTCTACCGAACATCCATTATCTATCAAGATTCTTCTAACTTCCCGATGACCAATCCGGGCACTTATGACTAAGGCGTCATTTGGCTGAACATCGACCTCATGTGAGTCTGCTTCTATAAATATTAATGGGTCCCATCCTTCCTTTACCCTTTTCGGGTCTGGCTCCTCCAAGTTCACATCAAAGTTATGTCTTGCTTCTACTGCTTTTCTGATTTCCTGTGTTCGCTCTAGGTTACTTCTCCTAGTGGATGGTCCTCCAATGATTGTATGTATTACTTAATTGGCCTCTGGACTGGCCCTCTGATTTCGACCAGAGCTGTGATCGGCCCTAATCTCTTTCTTTATTTCTGATTTCTCATCCGTTTTCAAGATTGCATCCTGTAGATTTCCTTCCCGAATGAGGGTTTCTATGTAATCCCTGAGCTGGTAACACTTAGAAGTCTCATGACCGGTTTCCTTGTGGAACCTGCAGTATTTGGTTGTATCTCACCTAGCAAACTGAGATTGACAGCGTGGCTCTTGTAACAGATTTTTTGCTTCCAGTATGACCAGGATTTCCTCCTGCTTTTTTCAAAGAGGGGTGTAGTTGGTATATCTACCTCGGTATTTTTCCATGGTCTGTTCGGCATTACGCCCGTTTCCCCCGCCCTTGCCCTTTTCTTTGATGTTTCCTTTCTGTTTTCCCTTTTGGTTCTGCACTTTGGACTCAGTGTCTTTTTCAGGTTTTCCTCCATGCATGTAGCATCCTCCAGTGACTAACTCTTCTTCTTCTGCTAGTGCATATCCTCCTGCCATATCCATCATATTTGTGCATCTGGTCAGGCGGGCTCTTCTCAGGTCAAAAGACAACCGTCCATTCTGTAGGTTGTTGATGAATGCAGCAATTATCGCTTCATCATTTGCACTGCCGATTTATGATACTGCTTGGCCGAATCTCCCCAGGTATTTCTTCAGCGACTCATCTTTCCCTTATTTTATTTGAGAAAGGTAAGTCACTGATTTTTTCCTGTGAACATTGCTCAGAAATTGCCTTGAGAAACTCCTACTCAGTTCAATGAAACTTTCGATGCTTGTTGAGGGCAGTCTCCCGAACCATCTTGAGCCCATGTCTCCTAAAGTTTGTGGAAAGTTGAGGCATAGTAAGGGATCGCTATCGTTATGGCATACTGGGCCATAGAACTTTTATAGTGTCTGATGTGTTCTTTTGGGTATGTATCCTTCTTGAACTGCTCCACGTGTGGCATCCTGAATCTTTCTGGAAATGAAGTCCGCAAGATGTCCCTAGTGAACTGGCTGTTAGAATCTTCGTCAGATAAATCGTTGTACCCATAACGTCTGACCAGTGCGTCCATTTGACGCCTATTGTTCTCGACTTCTCGAGTTAGGCTCTGGATTACGACATCTCTGTCTCCCACCGGACTTCCTTGATGGTTGAACCGTTGGGTGATTGTTATTCCTCTTTCTGGCTCTTCACTTTGATGCCGGGTTTCACATTGATTGCGTAATGACGCTTGCGATGGTCCCGATCGCTATCTTCTGATGACGACCGATTTCTTGTGCCGGTCATGTTTGCGGTGTCTAGCATGGACAGCCTGATCCTGGTTCTGCTTCTGGAGTGGTCGTTCCTCCTCAGGTGTTTCACGTCCAACCTGATTGATTGGAGCAAAGTTCCTTCTGGCTTTTGGTTCATTTAGTTATGACCCTACTACAACCGAACGAAGCCTCGCAGGCAGGAGGTTAGGAGTTTGTGCTTTTACAACCAGTAGATCAACTTCTTTCTTTGCTGCGTCTGCCACCAATTGTTGCAACGCCTCTCGGAAGCGTTGTGTCAGGTCTTTACTGGTCGGAGGAACTTGCTGGATTCCTGCCAGGAATGTAAGTTGGTTCTCTGTGGTTGTAGCGAGATCTCACGAGCTACTGCCAGCATGGAAGTTATTTGGAGATTTTTGAACATCCCCAGAACTGCTTATGCTTCTGCTTCCTGCCATTATATGTAATTAAATCGAAGGTTCAACCGCCCCTCCTTCTAGCGCCAATTGTTGACGTTGATTTCTAGATGTATGAGAAAATCCAACAAGGATTGGATTTTAGCTGTGATTTCAAGGAGAAAGAGAAAGAGAATGAGAATGAGAATGAGAAAGTAATCGGATGCAAGTTTTTACGTGGTAAAACTCTGATGACAGGAGAAACGTCCACGGGTGGTTGAATGATCAACCAAGCCAAAATCTACTATGAATAAAATAATTATTACAATTCTCGATCTCTCTTTCTTCTCTCTATATTTTTCTATGATTGATGTATATCTTTGTGTGACGAGATTATAGGTCTATTTATATGTCCATAGAACCCTAATCTTCTTTATACAAGTAATAAAATATCTTTGTATTTAATTATGATTATCTACTTGTTCGAAGTAGTTTGTCTTCTTTCCTGTTTTGGAGACTTGTATTGAGATCGAATGGGACTCTAGCAAGGTAGTCGAATTAGGACTCATTTCCTTATAAGAGCGTAGTCTTTTTGAAAAAGTAAAATTGTTGCCTGATTAGGAACCATCTGCTTGATAATTCTTCTCTTCTTGGAATTCCTCTTTGATATGGATATCTTCGTGAATTTTAATGACTCTATTTGTGTGAGCTACGCGTTGGGCTTTTTATTTTTCTTCATGTTTGTCCCGAGTAGGAAACGATATCAGCTGGTCCCGAGTGACATCATCTGATCCCGAGTAGAAAATGTCACCAACTAGCCCCGAGTATGTTTAACTGACCCCGAGTGGCATATGGCGTCAGTTGACCCCGAGCAAGTCTTGTTCAATACTTGTTTATTCAGGCTTCTCTTATTTGGTGATGTCTTGTAGGATACTTTCTGAATGCCTATTTCGATGTCCGCCTGTCAATTTTATCCTCTTTGTCAATGACGTGTATATCTGATAAAATTTACATACGACAATAGTCAATCATCAAAAGGAAGAGCACAAAGCAACATGTATAATGGCAAGTCTAGACATATACGTCAAAGACATAATACCTGTAAGTTACTCGGTGTTTGATTGGCTTATTTTGTTGACAACCACATTTGTGTGCCTTTTGTGCCTTAACTCTTGCTTGGGTGTTTGATGCATCTTATGTGCCTTAAAAGAGGATTTTTCCTTTGTACCGCGGTTTAGATCGCTTCTTGTGCATTACCTATGTCGTGGTCTACATAGCGGTCTTCTCCAGTGGTTACACACTGCTGCTACCGTGGCCTGTTCTTGTTGCATGCACAGCGGTCTCCCAAATGAAGTTTCCTAGGCATCGCATGTTGGCTAGACCGCGGTCTGTGCACTTGCATTCACAGCGGTCTACAGAGCGGTGTTGTCCAAGTGATGCATCGCTCTCTGTGCCGCGGTCTGGACACTTACATGTACCGAGGTCCATCCAGCGGTCCTGACAGGATTTGGTTGTCTTTCATCCAAAACGATGTCACTTTGTGTAGGGCACCATTTATATACGTTCTTTTCTCTTCTCTTTGGTTTTAAGAAGTCTAAGAAGCCATCTTTTTGTAACCTAGCTTTTCTAGACAGAGAAACACTCCCAAACACTCGTATCTACTCAACCTAACTTCATCTCATGGCTATCTAGTTGCATTCTAGGATCATCTAAGCATGGAGCATCATCTTCTTCTTGACTAGGTAATTTCTACTTGCTCTAGACTTTATAGTTTCATTACTATGACATGTATATCTAGGTTTTAGTCTTTATTGCAAATTAAATCCATGCTTGCATGTTTAATAGCTTTTATAACATGCTTGTGATATTGATTGTTGGTTGAGAGTATTGATTAGTGATAGCTAGAATTTATGACGGTTTTACCCTTCTAGCTAATTCTTCTTGCCCTTGCATTTAGAACATTGATATCTAGGATTTGCTTTTCTTATCATTATTAATCCTAGATAAGCATGAATATTTTGATCTAGCATTTTTGCGTATAGAATATTCTTGCATATTCACTTAGGTTTCCATTATCTTTTCATTGTTGATTAAGCTTGTGGCTAAGTGGTCAATGCACAAGGTTGGTGATCCAAAATCACTATAAAAGACCCGTCAGGTAGAGTGAAAGGGTTATAACCGTATTGGGTGTGACGGAAGGTCAACCTAGGTTGTAACCTTTCATTCAATAGTGGATTTTGAGGATCGAGTGTGGCACACTGAACAACTCGTGGTTTTTTCCCATTTTGAGGGTTTCCACATATATATTGCATGTTGATATTGCATGTTGATATTGCTTTATGTTTATTGTCATTTATTTGAACACTTGGAAGAATGGGGTAGTCTCGTATTATTGATTAATTCTCGAAATTGGTAATCAATCGAATTAAAACCTATTCACCCCCCTCTAGGTTTATAGACACACACTTTCTAGAGAATTTCAATTGGTATCACAGCAGGTTCCTAGATATACTTAGGTGACCGTGCTATATGTGTGTCTTGCTTTGTGCATCTTGTTTGTTGCATTTTTGTTTATTTCATTACATTTGCTTCTCATTCATTCATTACCCTCAAACACTATGACACTATGACACTATGAGTGGAAACGGTGGTAGTCATGAGGGAGCCTCAAGCACAAGACCCCCCCCCCCCCCCCCCCCCTCCCCCCGATTGCTCAATGGGGTGAATTATGCTTCTTGGAAGGGCAAGATGGAATCCTATCTTTTCCAAATAGATGACTGTGATTTGATGACTATTGAAGATGGATACACTCCTCCAACAATGACCACCGAAGAGGGAGATAAAGTTCTCAAGCCTAAATCTCAATGGAGTACACAAGAATTTGAGGCATTTAAGTGGAACAACAAGGCAATGCATGCCATCCTTTATGCCATGGACAATAATCAATACAAGTTGATCCAAACCACTAGGAGTGCAAAGGAGGCTTGGGAGATTCTTCAAACGACTCATGAAGGCACTGAAGTAATCAAGGAAAGTTCTTCAAACACAATTTGAGATGATTAGAATGGAGGAGAAAGAGTGCTTCAATGAATTTTAGGTGAAGTTAATGGATATTGTAAATCAAAGCCATCAACTTGGTGATCCATACTCAGATAGAAGAATCAAGCAAAAGATTATGAGGTCACTTCCTAAAATATTTGAGTCTAAGGTAACAGCACTTGAAGAGAATAGTGAATACAAGAATATGAAGCCTAGTGAAGTGATTGGAAGACTTCTAGTTTATGAATCTAGGTGGACTTCTACACCAACACCTCTAAAGAAGCAAAAGAGCATTGCATTGAAGACCTCCAAGGTTGAAAAGAATAAGGAGGATAACTCGGATGAGGAGACTGCCCTCATCGTAAAAAGGTTTAAAACGTTCATGAAGTTTCATAAGAAAAGATTTGGATCTAAAGGAAAAAAAGTAAATAAAAAGAGTCCTTTCAAGAAAACGAAGAAATCACAAGAGAATGACTCTAAAAAGGGGGTTTAATGCTATGAATGTAGTAGTTTTGGTCACATTGCTTCAGAATGTGCAAATGTGAAGAAAAAGAAGAAAGGAAAAGTGATGACGGCCACTATGAGTGATAGTGAAGACCTAGAACAAGAATAAAAATCTTCGGATGATGAAGATTGAGTCGCAAACTTCATAGCATTCACATTATCTCACAATGGCAAGGAAGTTATAAGTGATAAAGAAGAAGTAGATTACTCTAGTGATGGGAGCATCTCATCGAACTCAAGGTTCAAAATTGATGAGGAAATGGACTATGTGGACTTCATAAAGTTCTTTTTGAGTTCTAGATTGAAGAAGAAGAAGAAGAAGGAGATCCAAAAGTTAAAAAAGAAAAACCTTGAGTTGACTTCCAAGATGAGTCACTTAAGTGAGAAAGTGAAGATTGAAAAAAAAGTGGAAGAAAGCTTGAAGGAGGTGCTTAGGGAGGTAAAAAAGTTAATTGCTAAGATGATCTCCGGAACCGAGAAGCTTGATAAAATGTAGTCAAGTGGGAAGAGCCCTAGTGATAAGAGAGGCTTAGGATATGTAGAAGACATGGAAACCACCTCCTTAAAGAATACTACTTTTGTTAGGAGTGAAGAGTTAATGAAAATTCAAGACCCACAACAACCATAAAAAAGGTCGAAGTTGGAGAATCTTCAAGACAAGTTCAAGTCAAGTCTCCAACAAAAGTTCAAGTCAAAACTCAATCACAACAAGCTAGAATACATCCAACAAGGCATCAACCTCAAATGATCCCCCAAACTCAACAAAGGACCTTTCATGCCGAATCAAGAAAGAATGCAATTTTGGCTCAATCACAAAGAAGGGAGTTGGCTCAACACCAAAGATCAACTCAAATGAGAAAAAAGTCTTCCATCTTTGCACAAGGCTATGGTATGAATTCTTGCTTCACTCCTATTTGTCATTATTGTGGTGTTAAGGGTCATATTAGGCCAAATTGTTTTAAGTTTATTAATTTGTGTCGTATTGAATTTACGATTGCGAAAAATATGTTTAGAAGAGCCAAAATGCATGCACCTAGGAATTTTAGAGCCAATGAACCCAAGAGAAATGACAATGTTGCTACTAGGTGGACTAGAAAAAATGAGTATTTTTGCCATGTGGCCCAAGTGGACTTGAAGATCAAAGCCTCTAACACTTGGTATCTTGATAGTTGGTGTTCTAGACATATGACCGGAAACAAGAGTTTCTTTGAGACTCATTTTATGGAAGATGGTGGATTTGTCACCTTTGATGATTGTTCACGGAAGAAGGTTTTAGGAAAAGGAAACATATCTATCCTCGGTTTACCCTCATTGCCCAATACTCTTTATGTAGATGGCTTGCAAGCCAATCTCATTAGCATATCACATTTGAGTGATGAAGGGCTTTCGGTTATGTTTGATAAAGTTGATTGCTCTATTTTAAAAGAAGATGAACAAGTTTTATTGAAAGGCAAGAGATCAAGTGACAATTGTTATTGTCTTGATTCCAATGACATCTATTGTAATTTGTCTAGTTGTGATCAAGTTGAATCGTGGCATCAAAAGTTCTTGAGAAGTTGAATGTTATGAGAGGTCTTCCTAAGTTTGTGAATAGAATTGAGGGAGAGTGTGGAACTTGTCAACAAGGGAAGCAAACTAAGAGTGTGCATAAAAAGGGTAAGTATCTTACCACCAAAGTTTTGTGGTATTCTTTTGTTAATCGATAGAGAATTTCATTTATATATATGGACATCGTGGCTCCATTTATTAAATGAGAGTAGAATATCATCATACGGATATTTTGAGGTATTGGATATTAAATCTTAAAGTTAAGTTTTCAATAGTTTCTATTGAAACATGGCTTCTGGATAAGTCAAAATATCCAAGTTCAAAATGTTGTCATATGAGTAAATATGGTAACTTAGAGAGCTATAGGCGGACTATGAGCTCTTGGCAATTACTGGTAATCTTCACGAGGATGCACTTTCTCCAATAAGGTTGTCGAGGGTATGAATGAGTAACATCAACTTATTCTATCTTTATTTAAGAGTTAGATTTTAGTTCTTTAGTGGAATGAACTAAAATCAAATAGATCGGACCTAAGTGAATCATTTGTTGATTATGGTTGGGTTGTGTCTATTGGAGATTAAATTTAGATAGCCCGCCAAGATCCCCAATCCACACGAACTTGCGTGGATCACTTGATATATTCTACCGGACCAATTTAGGGGTCCATCTAGAATTGTATTAAGGCATGTGAACTTGTTTATTTTTATAAGAATAGGTCTAGTTCACATGTGGACTTTTTAAGGTCCAATGGATTTAATAAAATAAGAAAAATAATATATGGAACATATACATGTGTTGGGCGGCAAGGCTAATTAAGAATAGCTTAATTATATTAATTTTTTTTTATTATTTAATTAAATGAAAATTAATTAATTTGTTGATTAATGAATTATTTAATTAAAAGTCAAAATCTTTTTCCTAATAGGAGTTGGTCTCCTAATATTATACTATTGTTGGTAGTATAATTAATATTAAAGACTATATTTGATAAATAGATAAATAAAAGGAATTATTTATCTAATCAAATTAGGAAGTATTTATATGGTTACAAATACACTATTGAGTTGGATTAGGAGTCTTGGTTGAGGATAGAATTCCTTTTTGAAAAGGAGTCTTAACCACCAAGTAAATCTACCTAAGGAAAGGATTCTTAACTACCAAGTAAATCCTTCTTTGGAAAGGATTTGTGATACTAATCTATATCCTATGAAAGTCGGCCAGCCCATGTATATATACAAAACGATAGAATTCGTTTTAGAAAAGGATTCTTAACTACCAAATAAATACACCTAAGGAAAGGATTCTTGTCAACCAAGTAAATCCTTCTTAAGAAAGGATTTGTGATCCTATATATATACCCTTGTGAATTTCGGCCAGCCTTATGATTTTTAGAGTGAAAATTGCGGCCAACCTAAGTGTTTTCTAAGAGAGAATTTTGCTTGGCAAGAGAGAATTTTGAGACAGAAAATTTAGTATTTTACTCTAGACAAAATTCAATCAACTCTAAGATATAGGGTGTGGAATTCGGCCAAGGAGAAAAGAGAAAAAGATAGCGTTTGTGTTTTTGTAGTATACTAGTATCCTTTTACTTCAAAAGGGTTTTGTGTACAAAATCAAATTGGGTTCACGCGAGTTTCAATCAAGCAGATTGATAATTCACAAGTGACCGGACGTTCTTTGATTTTTATCTTGGAGGATATTTGTAACTAACAAAGAAAGATTTTGTTTGTCTCCATCCTCAGGTATACAATTTAAAGAAATGGAGTCCACACTCTTAGGTGATTCACGTTCGTGATTGGATTGGAAGATCTTACGGAATCAATTCGGCGCTTGTTCAATCGTCAAGAGAAAAAGGTACGATACTTTTATGTACGTCAATTAATCTAGGGTTTAGGTTCTCGTTGCATAAAATACGCACAACCTAATTTTTATTAAATATTCTCACGTTTTCGATGCGTGGGGTTTTACTTTCCCTACAGAAACATCTTTTGTTGACCCTCGTCTTTTGTTTTGTTTATTTATGAGGATGATATGGGAGTGGTGGTTCTGTCACGAAATAGCCAAAGGGGGAGATTGTAAGTTCCTCGGTGTTTTATTGTCTTATTTTGTTAACATCCACATTAGGGGATTAATGTGTAAGGGTAGTTTATGTCATTATTGTTTGAAACCAAGCTCAAGCTTTAAAGGTAAAATCACTTTCTTACCTTTCATTAAAGATGTGTTAATGCACACACACATACTGTCATGCATGTTTTGATCATCTAGCATGCTTGCTTATTTGCCTTCTTGTGTGCCTTTTATGCCTTAACTCTTTCTTGGGTGTTTGATGCATCTTGTGTGCCTTAAAAGAGGATTTTTCCTCAGTATCGCGGTTCAGATCGCTCCCTATGCATTACCTCCATCGTGGTCTACACATCGGTGTTCTCCAATGGTTGCACGCTGCTGCTACCCCGGCCTATGCTATTTGCATGCACAGCGGTCTACCAATGGAAGTTTCCCAGGTGTCGCATGGTGTCCAGACCGCGGTCTGTGCACTTGCATGAACAACAGTCTACAGAGCAGTGTTGTCTAGGCGATGCACCGCTCTCTGTACCACGGTCTTGACACTTACCTGTACCGTGGTCCAGCCAGCAGTTCTGACGGGATTTGGTTACCTTTCGTCCAAAACAACGTCACTTTGTGTAGAGCACCATATATATATATATATTATATTATATATATATATATTCTCTTCTTTTCTCTTTGGTTTTAAGGAGTCCATGAAGCCATCTTTGAGTAACCTAGCTTTTCTAGAGAGAGAAAGACTCCCAAACACTCATTTTTACTCAATCTAACTTCATCTCATGGTCATCTAGTTGCATTCTAGGATCATCTAAGCATGGACCATCATCTTCTTCTTGACTAGGTAATTTCTACATGCTCCAGACTTAATAGTTTCATTACTAAGACATGTATACCTAGGTTTTAGTCTTTATTGCAAATTAAATCCATGCTTGTATGTTTAATAGCATTTATGACATGCTTGTGATATTGATTGTTGGTTGAGAGTATTGATTAGTGATAGCTAGAATTTAGGACAGTTTTACCCTTCTAGCTAATTCTTCTTGCCTTTGCATTTAGAACAATGATATCTAGGATTTGTTTTTCTTGTCATTATTAATCCTAGATAAGCATGAATATTTTGACGTAGCATTTTAGAAAATAGAATATTCTTGCATATTCACTTAGGTTGCCATTATCTCTTCATTGCTGATTAAGCTTGTGGCTAAGTGGTCAATGCACGAGGTTGGTGATCCAAAATCACTATAAAAGGCTCATCGGGTAGAGTGAAAGGGTTAGTAACCTTATTGGGTGTGACGTGAGGTCAACCTAGGTTGTAAACTTTCATTCAATAGTGGATTTTGAGGATCGAGTGTGGCGCACTGAAAGGTCCGTGGTTTGTCCCATTTGGAAGGTTTCCACTTATATATTGTGTGTTGTCATTGCTTTGTCTTTATTGTCATTTATTTGAACACTTGGAATAATGGGGTAGTTCTCCTAATACTGATTAATTCGCAAAATTGGTAATCAATCGAATTAAAACCTATTCACCCCCCTCTAGGTTTATAGACACACACTTTCTAGGGAATTTTAATACCATTTGACAACTAATCTCAACTGGGGTTATCACTATTGACTATGTAAGGTCAAAAGATAACATTGTGGATCCGCTAACTAAAGGGTTAAACAGAGAACTGGTTGAGACATCATCGAGAGGAAAGGGACTAAAGCCCATTAGATAAAAAGTCGATACAATGGACACCCAACCTAGTTGACTGGAGATCCCAAGATCTAGGTTCAATGGGACAACCAAATTGTAAGACTCATTTGGATCACTATGGGGGTTACCCTCAAGTCCATTCCTATGATGAAACAGTGATACCTGTAGAAAAAAGGTTAAACTATGTTTTTAATGATTTTTATACGTCGAAATTTCTAGCTATTAAAATCCAAGCAGAGTAAAGTGGGTTACTCTTAATTAAGAAATCACATATGTGCGAGTGAAGTGGGGCTGCTTCTAAAAGAGAATAGTGAAGGGCTTTATTGTCCAGAGGCTCTCATAGAACCAGGCGCATGTTCATGGCCAAAACGAATATAAAAATGAGAACCAAATCGGGTCTGGAAGATGCATGTGTAAGGTGTGTGATCATTTACACAAAACGGCAGAACAGTTCAAGGATATCACATCTATTTATCAACCAATAAAGTAAGCATACCTTTACAAGGGAAGTTTCAAAGGCTAACACATACCTATCCTATGCAGGTTTCGACCGTTTGAACTTCCCAAACATCTTCTTTGTGTCTCCCAAGTCAATTTCATTCATGTGGGGGATTGTTGGAAATTTTACGACAAACTCTTAATTTGAGAGCAAAAATTGAGTATGATAAATTCCATAAAAGTGGAAGATTTAAGTGGATTTGAATTCTCCTTCGTGGGAACTTCAAAATGGTATACTCAAATTCACAAAATGATTATGGGTAAATGAGAAATTGAGTCAAAAAGTGAACCTATTGTGTGAAGATTAAAGTGAATCCCACATTGCTTAGGGAAATCATTTATATGTAGTATATAAGTGAATGTGTGATATGAGCTATCAACAATGTGTGGTAGAGGCTCTCTCTGGCGCGTGCAGGGGAGGGGGATGTGCAAATCATGAACCTCGAACCTTCGAATGCACGATTCATGTGTGGGCATGAAATGCGGACACGAATACCGCTCTGATTGAACCGTGAGAGTCCAGCTGACCTTTTGCCACTTCCCTAAGTTAACGTTTTTGTTCATGCAGAATAAGGAAAGCTTTGATTGTTTGAATTCTGATTTCTTACTTGATCAATAAGAATACAGAATCGGTTTTGATTAGAAGTAAATCTCTTTGGAGAATACTATCTAATTAAATTATTTCCTTATTAAAACAAAAAAATATTTACCTAGATAATTCTGAATTAATCCCAAAACCCTAGTGCTTCGGTTTGGCTATTTTAACCCCTAGTATTCTGTTCATAAAACATCCAGAAAAATACAGTATTTTGGAGCAGTTAAATTCTTTCTCTTCTCCTTTTCTTGGTGAGTTTAAACTCGGTTTGAGTTCGTTGGTGGTGGATAGTGCTTAGGCCTACCACTGTTGAACTGTTGTATCCTGGGAGACAATCGCCCAACACAAATAGTGTTGCCCGGTGAAATTGTCTTAAGGACATCGTGTGAAACATGGGCCTCAGTTCTAACACTGTTTTCTAACGTGTTTTTCTAGTGTGGTTACTTTCTGTTTTCCAGATACCAGTCAGGTTTGTTTTGGATTGGAATCAGTATATACAAATTTAATGCCTAGTTGATGATAATCTTCGGTCTAAATCAGAGGCGAAGCGAGGACGTTACAGTAGTTTTAGGATTATGCTCGATAGTATGCTCGATAGCAAGAGTATAATAATGTATTTGACAATCTTTTCTTATTAATAAAGTGATTTCTATTTTAACAAATCTTATAGCATTTATAGTTTAATTATTATAATTGTCAAAAGTAAATAATCATAAGGTCAAAAGACTATGAGAAAAGAAGAATTGTTCATACATCTGGATATGTATGAGGTAGACACAATTCTTTAGTAAGTCTTGAATAATATTCACAACAGCCCAATATTCCTTTTTCCATGTGACATAATTATCATCAGTTAAAGTATTATCTTTTAGGATATTGATTAGGGATGGGGTCATGATTTCTTTTTAATAACAAAAATTATATAAGTAAACAATCATGATATAGCACTTTTGAATATTTATCTTGAATTAAATGAAATAATTCAACCGTAAAAATTCAACGGTGATCCAACACTTATAAATGTCACACCTCCTTCGGGAGTTCGCAATATTTAATAGTTGGACTAGGTCCCACCTAATTGTTAATATAACAACCAACGTTTTCAATTTTAGCCTTGTGATTTTATTAACAAGAACTATTTGGAGGATATTAATAAAATCACATCGAGTATGTTACCAAGTTATCGACCTTCAATATAATCCCTCACGAATATTCCTCCTTTGGGAGTAGATATCGTTTGGGCTAATTGTCTAGTCTATCCTTGTAAGGAAGTATCTTGCTAAATTCCATTCATGAATACCTCTTGGGAGGTTATTCACGAAACATTAAGCTCAACTAAACTTGGAGGCCATAGGTGTTCCAAAACACCTTCTTCCAGTCAATTGTTTAAGGCGTGTGATCGAATTCCAAATAATGATTTACCAAGTTATCTATATGTCAATTTAGATACTTAAACCATTCAATGCATATTCATACCAAAAGAGATATATGAGTGGCACTCCTATTCTACATGACATGTTATCAAACAATGACAAACATTGCAATATTTACAAAAATATAAATAGCTACAATTTTGGTCCATCCTAGAAAAACAAGTAAATTACATATATCTTGGAATACAATAACTCCTTTCTTGGCGAACAAGTCTTCACGCGACCTTTGTCATTCGGACTCCCTCGGTTACCTCCCATGGGCGTGCGCATCCCTCGCCCTTACCCATAGGCGTGCGCATGCCACAAACCCATAAAGGGCTGCCATGCGCAGCCCATGGCTACCAAAAGGACTGCCATGCGCAGCCCATGCCACAACAAACGTGGCTGCGCGCTCTTCGCACGCATGTTAGTTGTTGCGGCTCACACGGCCCCAAACTTGTTCCGGTTGCTCCTAATTATTCAAACCTTCGAGTCTTCGAAACTTGAATGTATTACAGAAGAATTTACATAATAAAATACTGCAGTTTTTTTATATATATTACAACAAGAATAAAATAAAAAACTTAGCAACTACCAAAAAGAAAATTATGGCGATAATAGACCACCCTTCTTGTTACAATCCCAAAACAAAATTACATTGAAATTCTACGACCAAAATTGAGCAATAACAAACCACATATAAACCATATATATATCCATACATTCCAATATAAATATATATGTGAATACCTAGAGTGTCATCTCTTTCTAAAACATGCATATATACAATAAAATGAAAAAGATTCACGAACACATACATCAATTAATCAAGGGTACAACCACGCTCTGATACCAATTGTAGAGAAAAACGGGTTCAATACGCAACGGAAGCATGTTAGAAACAAAATTAGGGTTTGCGTATAAATAAAAAAAATTCCCTTTATGCAACGAGAACCTTAACCCTAGATTAATTGACGTATGTAAAAGTATCGTACCTTTTTCTCGTGATGATTAAACAAGCACCGAATTGATTCCGCAAGATCTTCCAATCCAATCATGAACGTGAATCATCTTAGAGTGTGGGCTCCCTTTCTTTAAATTGTATACCTGAGGATGGAGACAAAGCAAAACCTTTTCTTTGTTAGTTACAAATATCCTCCAAGAGAAAAATCCAAGAACGTCTGGTCACTTGTGAATTATCAATCAATTTGAATGAAACTCGCGTGAACCTTGATTCAATGTTGTACACAAAACCCTTTTGATGTTAAGGATACTAGTGTACTACTGAAAAAAAAACGTTCTCTTTTTCTCTTTTCTCTTTGGCCGAATTCCACACCCTTTTTCTATGAGTTGATTGAATTTTGTCTAGAGCAAAAACTAATTTTTCTCCCTCAAAATTCTCTCTTGTTATGCCAAATTCTCTCTTGAAAATTACCTAGGCATGGCCGAAATTTTCATCATAGAATTCTTAGGGCTGGCCGAAAATCACACACACATATATATAGGATCATAAATCCTTTCCTAAGAAGGATTTACTTGGTTGACAAGAATCCTTTCCTTAGGTGGATTTATTTGGTAGTTAAGAATCCTTATCTGAAAGGAAATCTAACTTCTCATATATCCATATGGGCTGGCCGAATTTATCATTGATATAGATTATGAGAGTTTATTCCTTTCCCAAGAAAGATTACTTGGTAGTTAAGAATCATTTTCCTTAGGTAAATTTACTTGGTGGTTAAGAATCCTTTTCAAAAAGGAATTCTATCCTAACATCAAGACTCCTAATCCAACTCAAAAGTGTATTTGTAACCATATTAAAGATTTCCTAATTTGATTAGATAAATAATTTCTTTTATTTATCTACTAATCAAATTTAGTCTTTAACATTAACTATACTACCAATAATAGTATAGTTTTAGGAGACCATCTCCTATTAGGAAAAAAAATTTGACTTTTAATTAAATAATTAATTAATCAACAAATTAATTATTTTCCATTTAATTAAATAATAAAATAAAAAATAATATATTTAAGCTATTCTCAATAGCCTTGCCGCCCATACCATATATAAGGGTCATATATTATTTTTCTTATTTTATTAAATCCATTGGACCTTAATAAAAAGTCTACATGTGAACTAGACCTATTCTTACAAAAAGAAACAAGTTCTCATGCCTTTTTACAATTCTAGATGGACCCCTAAATTGGTCCGGTAGAATATATCAAGTGATTCATGCAAGTTCGTGTGGATTGGGGATCTTGACAGGCTATCTAAATTTAAGCTCTAATAGACACAACCCAATCACAATCAACAAATGATTGACTTAGGTCCGATCTATTTAATTTTAGTTCATTCCACTAAAGAACTAAAATTGAACTCTTAAATAAAGCTAGAATAAGTTGATGTTACTCATTCATACACTAGACAACCTTATTGGAGAAAGTGTATCCTCGTGAAGAATACCAGTAATCACCAAGAGCTCATAGACCGCCTATAGCTCTCCAAGTTACCATATTTACTCATATGACCACATTTTGAACTTGGATATTTTGACTTGTCCAGAAGCCATGTTTCAATAGACACTATTGAAAACTTAACGTTAAGATTTAATAGCCAATACCTCAAAACATCCATATGATGGTATTCTACTCTTATTCAATAAATGGAGCCATGATGTTGATATCTATAAATGAAGTCCTCTATCGATTAACAAATGAATACCACCAAACTATCGAGGACAGACTATGCTATATAATCGTACTCATTGATAGCTCAAATAATAACACTTGCAACCATAAGTCTATCATTTATCTCAGGATTAAGATAGACTCTCCGATTGTCTTCAAATGAAAACTTGTATCCATTGACGGTTCTAGATAAAGTATTTCATTTTGATCCTATTCAATGCACTCAGTGCACTAGATTATTGTGAATTCGGCCAAGAAGAGAAAAAGGGGAATGTTTTTGTTTTCGATAGTACACTAGTATCCTTTGCATCAAAAGGGTTTTGTGTACAACATCGAATCAAAGTTCACGCGAGTTTCAATTAAATTGATTGATAATTCAAAAGTGACCAGACGTTCTTGGTTTTTCTCTTGGAGGATTATTGTGACTAACAAAGAAGAAGATTTTGTTTGTTTTCATCTTCAGGTATACAATTTAAAGAAAGGGAGCCCACACTCCTAGGTGATTCACATTCGTGATTGGATTGGAAGATCTTACGGATTCAATTCGACACTAGTTCAATCGTCACGAAAAAAAAAGCACAATACTTTTTATATACATCAATTAATCTAGGGTTAAGGTTCTTGTTATTAAGAGGGAAATTTTTTATTTAAATGCAAACCGTAATTTTCGTTTTCTCACACTTCCATTGCGTTTTGAACCTTTTTTTTTTTCCTACAGTAAGGTGGGCTAAAAAACAAATTAAGCGAACCTTAGCTATGGGTGGAATTTTTTAAAATTTATTGTGTTCTTGGCTTGACATAAATGTTTTACATCGCAACGACATTACCTACAATAACAATAGGATAGTCAATAAATGAAAAATACATATTTACCGGTGAATTGATTAATACTTAAATTCAATCAAGCTCCATTTAAGATTGGAAAAAACAAAAGTATCCACACGTCAATAAAGATGATTTATTTACAATTGAAAGTTGTGTTACAATAGTAAAATTTCTATTTTTTTTATGATGTGTTTTATTTTGTGTTTAGCGCTTTTAGTTTTACTTAAGATAATTTAGTAAATAAAATTATAAAATAAGGTTGTTATTTTAAAAAAGGGGCACAATTAGGGCATATTCTGTAACAACTTCACACTTTTTCTTCCAAAAAATAATTGCCAAACAGCTCCGCCCCTGGTCTAAATTTAATATTTGCAGCAGTGACATACTTATTTTCTGGTTTTCTGTCTTAAAAGTTCAACATGTTTATGAATATTCTGTGTAATGATTAGCAGAGTACCAGATATGTTTTGAAGATATTGAACAGGCACATTAGTCATATGGCTGTTGCTGCGATGAAATTCACATCAACTTGAAGCCACACTTGAAACCCAAATGAAATGAATTATTTGATTACCATTCCTATATCTTATATGCTTGTGATTATATAATATATAGCTCCTTGTTTTGGCCATGGTTTTGTTTCCAAAAGCTGCAGTTTCATATCCTGCTTTTGCACTGACTTTCACACTTGAACATCCTGTAATTGTTGGTTGCCGTTGTCCCGAGTCTCTAATTAATCAAAATACACCATCAAACTGAAACAAACAAGCTCAAATGATACGCACAAATTATGATTCCATAATCGGATAGATACAAAATGCAGCTGCTCCTCCACTAGTACTTGCAATTGAAGATGAATTTCTTCTTCTCAGCTTTTTCTACGGTTCAGTTATTCTATTGAAAGTAACTGTATATATTAACTTCCAAAAAAGAGAAATTAAGGAAAAATAAAATAAACAAGGATGATAAATTCAGGGTGTTTGAAACCTGTGACAATGATAACAGTGAATGGAGCATCACTCAAAAAAGGGGCTTGCTACGGTACGAGTAGGAGTGTTACTTCGTACCGTACAACATACAATTAAAGACAAAATGATTTAAAAACACTGGATATTAATTCATTGGTTACGTTTGACACCGGTTACCACCCAAGTAAACAAAAGAAACAAAAGTCTCTCTCCTCTCATTCTCATTTGTGTTGCTCCATTCTGTATGCCCTGATTAATATCTGTCCCTCTTCCTCTTCTCCATCTCTGTTGATCTCTCAACAGCGGCCTGTTCTCCATCTCTGTATCAATCTCTGTATCACGGTGATTCGAAGCGGTCTCTTCTCCATCTGTGTTGGTGCCGCTGTCGAGACCTCTTCTCCAGCTGTGTTGGTGTCGTTGTCAAGACCTCTTCTCCATCTGTGTAAGTCTCGTTCCGGCACCCTCTTCTCTGCAGTTTCTGATTCTTCGTGTGTAGCATCTGAATAATCGGTTCGGTGGGTCAAGTAGTAGGTAAGTCACTTTTGTTTGAAGATTAGGGTTTTGTATACTGTGTTTATTTAGATTTTTGAATGCGTAGAAGAGACTAAGAGTAATGGCTTTGGTGCTAAGCTTATTTATATGGAGTTGAAGTGGAGAATTGGAAGTTCTCATGCTACTATTGATATTGATTGATATTGATTGATATTGAGTCTTTTCTATGTAGTTTTTTTAATGATATTGCTCAAAAGGTTAAGAATCTTGTACTCCTCAATCCTCCTTTAAGAATCTCCTGAACTTCATATAGTTCTTGACTTTCTTTCAATGATAACTCACTCTTATCATTTTCATTCATACAATTTTATCATTTTCTGGTCAACTTAAAAGCTAACAGAGAAACATGCCAACCTCCCGTCAACCTTAGCAACTTCTTGTTGGGTGAATTTTTTTCTCAGGTGGGCATGCTACATTATAAAGCACTTTGAACTTTGAATGTGTTTATTTAAATCAGATAATTTTACTTAATTTTCTTTCTCCTGTGGCCAAATAGGATCCTCTAAGGGCCAGTGATAAAACCTTGACAAGCTGCGGTCCATACAAAATGAAAGAGGATGATTCAATGGTATATCGAAGACCTTATCTCACGTCTGATTCATCTGGTTTTGCATTGAATGCAATTAGTAGATCAATGAAGAAGGAGCTATAGGTGATATTTTCTCTATTTGTCTTCAGTCCTACTCTTAAATTATGATTGCCTGGCCGATCAGAAATATGTTGAAGAAATGAGGACAATACTTGCGGATAAAGATTGGAAAATCCATACTACGGTATGCTGGGGACAATGAGACCGTTGGTTGAGCTATGACGGAGTTGAAGATTTCTGCAAGTCTTCGAATCATGAACTAAATGAACTTCCAACAGTATAAACTCTGTTGTCTGTAATGCATTTACACAGTGTTTGTAAACCATTGCATATTATTTACTGTTGCATATTCTTCACTCAATGAAATGGCTTTTCTGAAATCATTTTTTTCTTGCTTACACACTAAGACCTCATTCATTGAAGTTTATTTGTTGCATTTTGCAGGCGGGACATCACGTGCAGGAGGATTGCGGTAAAGAGATTAGAAAAATCATTTCTGGTGTCATCAACAAAAGTAGATGAATTCAATGATATACTCTCTGAATGTTTGAGTAATTGATTCTTCAAAAATTGATAATGTATCTTCTTTTGTATTCTTTTGATGAGAGATTTTCTGTAGTTTGCATTACTATCTTTTATTGAACTGATATATAATTACAAAATTTTAGAGAATTGTAAAAAAAAAACATTTACAATGTTATGCATCATGAATCATACAGGAAAAGAATTTCACGAACAGTTTAATCTCTTGAAACAGCAGCTTCTATGCTTTATATCCATTTTGAACAAAAATCTATCTAGTGTTTCATCTGATTTTGTGATTGTTGAACTACATCTATCCAATAATCATCATCCTTGACAATCTTTTCCATCTGTTCTTGAAGATCTCTAATTCAGTATACGACCGCTTTCTCACCTGCACAAGACAACAGAAAAGAAAGCAGAAACAATCAGTCACGGACATGTGGGTTGCTTCAATGTTGCTATTGTCACATGTTTTGCAATCGTAAAACCAAGATAATAGCGACCTACAATCGACCAACTCTAATGTCGTTTTATGGTCGCTATCGTCTCAGTTTTACAAATACAAAACGGAGTCCAAAGCGGTGGTGGAGCGACCTTACCGAACATCACCTAAGCAATTTTTTTTCAATATGTTACCTCTATTCTCAATTGGTCAACCCAGTTCAAAGGAGCGTGAAACTTGTTAAACATAAAACTTATTTTGCCAAAATCACCCCTAAATATGTTGTTCAAAGAACCATGTGTTGGGTACAAACTGAGAAGTTTAGTTCGTTATATTAGATCAAATTGTTCATGGAAATTTTGGGTCATTTGTTCTTTAGGTTTATATAAACGTTAAACGTTAAAACGTTAACGAACATGTTGTAGGTTGAACTTGTACGATCTACATTCAACTTCAACCATAATTGAAATGTTAAGTTGTCCAATTATAAGTCTTATAAATTTACGAATCACTAATCATGTTTACGAATTAGCTTGATCGGGAAAATTTATTGGGAATCTTGATTACTAAACACGTAATTAAGATGATTTGAATAAATTATTAATCATCGACATAGAATTACAAATTCACTAGTAAATTTTACATTATTAAATATATATTTATTAATCATATATATTTTTTCAATATAAAAAATATAAAGTTTAAATATTAGTGCCACACTTGTTACCAAAAATAACCATTTTCAAACGAAATCTGAATTGCAAGTTTAAATTTGTTCTTAATGGTTAGCGTTAACTTGTCGTCGAACGGGTTTAATGTTCACAATAAAATTTGAACTTGTTTAATCCACATGTTCTTCAATTTTTTTAAAAAGTTCAACTTGTCCGTGAATTGACAAACGACCAATATTAGTGTTTATTAGTATCAAATAATCAAGAAATTCAAATGGGGCATGGCCAAGCGGCAAGGCAACGGGTTTTGGTCCCCCTATTCGGAGATTCGAATCCTTCCGTCCCACACCGAAATCTTATAAATTTCATTATATCACACTCTAAATAACTTTTCTGAGGAACCTCTCTTTCACAGTATAACTTTGTTTTCGAACAAGGGCCCGTCCTGTAAACTTTTTTTCAGTTGTTGTTTTTTGAAAATAAAAATGAAAATGAAAACAGAGTTTTTGGTTTCGGTTTCAAATTATGAAAACGTGTCTGGCAGTATATACTGAAAACTGTATTTTAATAATGAAAATGGAAAAAACACGTCTGGTAGGTTAACCGAAAACTAGCAAAAATTTAAATATCAATTTTGGTATTTTGTTTAATATTATTATAACTATAAACAAATTGATTATATAATTAGCCAATATAATTTTTGTATTGTAATTTTTAAATTAAACAAAAGTAACACATCAAAAGTTAATTCAAAAATGCATATCAAAAAATGAATTAATCAAAACTAAACTCTTAAATTATAAATAAGTATAATATATATATATATATATATATATATTATAATAAAAATGTAACTGTATATATTATATATTATATATATTATTTTATATTATATTTTGTATATTATTTTATATTATATTTTTATATATAATAACATATAAATATATAATATATTATTATATATAATAATATATATAATCATAATATTATATATATTATAGAATAATTATGTAAATGTTATATTATATAATATTTTATATAATATTAATATTCTATAATATTATATGTTATAATAAATATAAACTGTATTATGATATTATATACATATATATATATATATGATATATTAATATTATATAATATATAATATACATAAAATATATATTATAATTTTTATATATATATATATATATATATATATTATTACATGAATTCTTTTAGTTCTAGTTGGAAATAAATTATTCTGGAATATATATATAAGATAAGCACTTTGGTCATTGAAAAATCTTATCCCGTCTTGTCCTAATCATATCAAACGCATAACAGTATAATTAATAGTTAAAAAAAATGACTTTATGTAAAACAAAAAACAAGTATTTTATGTTTTTCAAATCTTTCACTTTTAACACTAGTTTCGTTTTTCATTTTTTTTTCGAAAATAAAATGAAAAACGGTTAATGAACACGTTTTTGAAAAAAAGAAACGAAAACAGACTGAAAAACAGCTGCATGACGGGGCCTTAATTTTTTTAAAAATAGACTTCTTGTTTCGAAATTTCAAACTATTCTCTGCAAAACTATTCTCTGAATAATTGGCTAGAGTGGGAGGGCAGTTGCATTATGGGTTGTGCTTGGTGTGACCTGGTGTCAAATTAAAAAAAAAAATTAATTCTAACACATAATTTTTTTATAATTCATTTTTTACCAACTATTAAGGCAAAAAACTTACATACGTTGAACTTGTTCACCGAACAAGTTTTACGTTAAGATGAATGTTAAACTCGTTCAACTTACGTTGAACTTGATCGTGAAGGTTTACGTTAACTTGTTCACCGAATGTTAAACTCGTTCAACTTACGTTGAACTTGTTCGTGAAGGTTTACGTTAACTTGTTCTTTGAACAAGTTTAACGTTGAGAAGAACGTTAAACTCATTCAACATATGTTCAACCTACGTTGAACTTGTTCGTGAAGGTTTACGTTAACTTGTTCACCGAACAAGTTTAACATTGAGATAAACGTTAAACTCGTTCAACCTACTTTGAACTTGATCTTGAAGGTTTACGTTAACTTATTCATTGAACAAGTTTAACGTTGAGATGAACGTTATACTCGTTCAACCTATGTTGAAATTGTTCGTGAAGGTTCACGTTAACTTGTTCATTGAACAAGTTTTACGTTGTGATGAACGTTAAAATCGTTCAACCTATGTTCAACCTATGTTGAACTTGTTCGTGAAGGTTTACATTAACTTGTTCACCGAACAATTCACAAAACAAGTTTAATGTTAAGATAAACGTTAAACTCGTTCAACCTACGTTGAACTTGTTCATGAAGGTTTACGTTAACTTGTTCATGAAGGTTTACGTTAACTTATTCATTGAACAAGTTTAACGTTAAGATGAACGTTATACTCGTTCAACCTACGTTGAAATTGTTCGTGAAGGTTCACGTTAACTTGTTCATTGAACAAGTTTTACGTTGAGATGAATATTAAACTCGTTCAAACTACGTTGAACTTGTTCGTAAAGGTTTACGTTAACTTGTTCACCTAACAAGTGTAACGTTGTGATAAGCGTTAAACTCGTTCAACGTTGAACTTGTTCTTGAAGGTTTACGTTAACTTGTTCATTGAACAAGATGAACGTTATACTCGTTTAACCTACGCTGAAATTGTTCGGAAAGGTTCACGTTAACTTGTTCACCGAAAAAGTTTTACGTTGAGATTAACGTTAAACTCGTTTAACCTAAATTGAACTTGTTCGTGAAAGTTTACGTTAACTTGTTCACCAAACAAGTTTAACGTTCACCAAACAAGTGTAACGTTAAGATGAACGTTAAACTTGTTCAACCTAAGTTTATGTGAACTTGTTCACCGAACGAGTTTAACATTCATCTCAACGTTAAACTTGATCATACATATTTATATTGACTTGTTCGATGAACGAGTTTAACATTATTAAATGAACGTTAAACTTGTTCAACCTACGTTTAGCTTGTTCATGAAATTAACGTTGACTTGTTCACTGAACAGGTTTAACAGGTTTAACGTTTCCATGACGTTAAACTTGTTCAACCTACGTTGAACTCGTTCTGGATAATTTACGTTTACTTGTTCACTAAACGACTGTAACGTTTAACTTGTTCAACCTACCTTCAACTCGTTCTTGAAATTTAAATAAAAAAAAAATATTCACCTTTTTAGATAATCAATCAAATATTTTTCTTTTTTTAAAATATATTTTTTTTCCCAAAAAATTGATTTTTTTTCCCAAAAAATTGATTTTTTATTAATTAATATGTAATATAATATGTAGATATTATTATTTTATATGTATATAATATATATAACTTACAGCAACCGGTTGCTGGGGTGTCATCCATCCACTTTGTATTTAATATATTCTTTGTTTCTTTTTTTTTTTTACAATTTGTACGTTACAACGTATGCTCTCATGTGTATCATAGCCGAGGCCCTCAAAAATAAAAGAACCTTAACCATGAAGACTAGCAACATCTGCACTCCATCTGGTTTTGGACAGTGATATAAAAGGGCTATGCCACACAAGATATGAACAATTAGAAGCAGGATTAAAAGCTCTACAAGAATCTCATAGCAGTTAACATCATTTACACTTGCACACATTCAATCTGATCATAATTCGTATCCTCTAAAAATTGATCAATTCAGACCAGCATAAATACTCTAAAAACCTTGTCTGCTTCTGTATCAAAATCAACAAAGAAAATTACAGTTTTTTTTTTTGGCTGAAAATTGCAGTGAAAACCCTCCATCAGGAAAAACCCATCAAGCTCTTTACGATTATTTATTCTGCAGCAGCATCATTTCTATTTCCCATATCCGTTCTAATATCAGGCAACGTGTCCAGATCAACCCGAGTATCATGTTCATTAGAGGAATTTGAAGAATCGATGATGTCATCTTTAGCCACCTCCAGAGTCTCATTTGTGGAGGAAGAGCCTTGGCTTTCATTCGTTTCACCTGATTCATTATCAGTATTTGGCTTTTCTTTCTGAGCATCATCGGTAGTCTCCTTCAAAACGGAAGAATCAGAATTTACTTCCCCATCTGCTGTTGTGTTTCCACTTATGATATTTTCCGATGCAGCTGACCGTGAGCTGTTAAAGGAATCTCCAGTGGCTGCATCTGCATTCACAGTCTCGGTGGAAATAGTGGAGTTAGAATCAGATTGATCACTATTAGAAACCGTGTTTGACACATTGGCCTGATCCAATTCAACAGTTTGCATGTTGGCGGTTTCTGTATTAGTTGCCCCATCAACTGTTGCATTTTGAATTTCATTTGAAGCTAACATAGTCTGTGTCTTGTTCTGTCGAGAAGAAACTGTAACTTCGGTAACCAATCCTGTAGAATTGTTGCTTGTTTCTGCTCCTGCATCGGTAGTGTTATTGCCTGCATTCAAAAGTAAGCTATCCTCAGGGTTGTATGATCTAGAGACGTTAAGTATTTCTTCAGAAATTGTCACATTCAATGAACTGCCATTCTCAGCCATTTCACTTCCTCCCAGTTTCGACTCTTTCTCATTTTGATTCTCGTAGATATCCTCAGTTTGGTTTAATTTATTCACCTCTTCTAGAATATTCCTTTCCGTGCTCTCATCAGAGTTTTCTGAACTTGCTTTCTCAGTTTCCGTGGTCATAATTTGGGTATCATGAGACACTGCACTGGAGGCATCATCTGCCTTATAATGTTCCTCTCGTGCTTCATGAACGTTCTTTCCGACTCCATCATGATCATGATCATCAGATGAGCTCTCATTTTCTGCTCGACTGTCTTTCTCTTCACCCTCATTTTCTTGGCTCTCTTTACCATCGCTCTTTCCTTCCCTGACTTTCTCTTCATCTATAAATTCATCATCATGATCAGCTTCAACTTCTGTTTTAACTTGATCCTGTTCATCTATCTCATCATCTCCGCCTCCTCTTCCCTCATCTAGTGCCTCTTCATTCATTGTATCTTCATCTTGCTCCTCTTCCTCATGCTTGTTTGCTGCTTCTAGCTCCTCGTCTCCATGCCTGCTTTCAGCTTCCTCTTGCTCCTCTTCATCGTGCTTGCTTGCTACTTCCTCTTGTTCTTCTTCATGCTTGTTTCGTTCTTCTTGTTCCTCATCTTCGTTCTTGTTTTCTTCTTCGTCGTGCTCTTCTTCTTCGTGGTTGCTTGCTTCTTCTTGGTCCGCTTCTTCATGCTTTCTTACTTCTTTATCTTCTTCTTCATGCTTATTTTCTTCCTCTACGGTATCTTCTTCTTCTTCTTCCTTATGATTCTCATTCTTACTAGCTTCCTGCACCCGAGGAAGGTCCTTCCTCCCCAATTTCAGAGCATCATTGCCTTGTTCTTTGACTGATATTTTTTTGTCTTTCTCATCAAATTCCTTCTTCTTGTCATGGGAGTGCTTGACTTGGTAGACTAACCAGAAGCAAACTGCAACTAACACACAAATCTGCAGGACATGTTTTACCTTGACGCCTTTAGATCGTTGGTTTCTACTAGGTGATCGCTTGATCATGGTTAACTTCCCAGAATCCTCTTCTCTTATGTACTCCTCTTGTATATGGAAAGCCCTGTTTATATTCCATGGTAACATAATAAACAAAGATAGTTGATCAATCATTTAAAGCAATCAGATGATACACCTAAATATTAATTAAATTTAGAGTTGAAATTAATTAACCGAAACATTTCTACCAAAGGAGGGGAATTGTTTTCTTTTTGTAATCCATATATTCAAGATCAGTGTAATGGCATCATAATAACAATACAAGGATTAAGAATCTTACCAAGAATTGAATGTTAATAAATAGCTGTTTCGGAAAATAAATAAAAGAAAAGAATGAACACCTAAGTTCTTCCTTTCAATATCTCAATATCTTAAGACCAAACTCTCTTAAAGTACGAAATGACTAGAGAGAGAAAAGAATGAGCATTATTTTTTAAATGCTTCCCTTATAAACCCCTTCATATAGTAACCACTTCAAAATTAGGGTTGTAGTATTAAACCGTTTATACACAATTTCCTCTTTTACCTTTTTATTAATACAATTCGTTAAATGACCAATATTATTTATTTAAAAATAAGCTTGAAAAGGGGACCTTATGACATAAACCCAGGAAAAGGATTTACGTAATTTGTTTATAATAAAACGAAGTCAAAATTAATATATGCCCTAAAGTCCCCTTCCAAGCTCGTTTAAATTAAGTTAGTTCAGTCAATTTACAAATTTAAGGCTTATATTAATAAAAGAATAAAAGAGAAACCGTACATAGAAGAGTTAATACTAGAACCCTAATCTTAGGAATATAAAAGGTTTTATAATGGGTGACTAGGGTTATGAGATAACATCCAAAAAAAATGTTCATTGTTTTCTTTGTTCTCTGGTCACCATCTACTATAGGAGAGTCCCAAGCAATTTTTTTCGCTTCTAGATGTCTAAATTATGAGTAAATTCAACTTTCAAAAGTTCCTGTTAGCTAATCCACTTCAAGAGTAAAAACAATTTATTGTCTTTATTTTATGACCTAGAAGGCTAGAACCAAATAATACGGAGATTGATGTCTATGGAAACCCGACTCATAAGTATCTACCAGCAAAGGTTCTTGATGATTTCAAACTACTCCTTATGCTCTGCTAGGAACTTGTGGAATGTTGTGAAAAACAGGAAAAAAAAAACGATTTATAAAGTTTTAATGAAACATCCAATTCAAGCGAGCCTAGCATAAAGATCAGATTCGATAACGCAAGCATATTAATTATGAACAACAAAGCAACATAAGTGCTACTTCTACACACTAGACTGATAAGATTGTCAATTCCACAAACAAACAAAAAAGGAGACAATAGTTTTAAAAATGCAAAATCTGCAGAGCTGTCTTAATCAGAAGACCATTCTGGTTCTCTAAAAAAATAGAACACAGCATCTTATTGTCCAGAAAACATCTAACATCACTACAGCAGTGCTCAACCAAGCCCAGATAACAGAGTAATAAAATATAGATAACAGAATTCAAACCATGAGCCAATGGCATTTTCATTTCATTATTTTTCTCAGTCCTCAATCTCATAATGATTGAAAGCGATATATTAATCACCCAATTGGCCCAGAATTATCATCCATTTCACAACGACCTAATTCAATAAACTCAAATTGCCATTTACCTTCAGATTCTAGCCACAATAACATTGCAGTAAGCAGGAATAAGTAGTTTCATTAGATAATAAGCACACATACCTTTTAAAAAATGGATTTTTTTCCTAAGAAAAAGAATCAACAAAAAAAATAGCTGTATTCCCAAATGAATATGCCCCATTATGTGTAACTTTATGATCAATAAATGGAAATATTCCTCATAAACAATTGAAACCCTAACTAAAAGAAATAAAATTTCATAACAAATAAAGAGAAAAAGCCACACAGAAACAAACCCTAGAACTATATGACCATGCTAAACCTCAAATCCAAAATATTCACAACAAAATCAATCTATTAGATTCAAAAGCCAAAACCCATTTCCTAAAGTAGCTTATTAGGAACAATAATTAACAAAACATTAAACACCCAGATAAATCTATGTTTCAGTTCTTGACAAGAACTACTTAAAGAGAAGTTTAGATACATTCAAAGATTTTGTCATATGTAGAGAAGTACCTGGAGACAGAAGAGAAGTAGTTGAAGCTTTCTCGTGAGGGAAGATACTGAAGAGAGATTTGGGTAGGCACTCTTTCTCTGACACTTCGAGTCGATCTAGATTCTAGTACCAGTAGATCATATAAATACCTTGAACTGTTCAAGTAACATCGAAGGCTCCAAGCTGTTATGTGACGCGACTAGGTAAAACCCTGTACTCGCCCGAATTTTTTATTTTACTCTTTGTTGTCAAAATTCGAAGAGAAAATTGCACAAAAGCTCTCGTGGCTTTGCCAGCCGAAGATAATCCTAGCAAAAATTGACACATTTCAAAGGTGTTATGGTCTTTAAGTAATAAAATTTTAAGAACTAAAATTGACACATTTCAAAGGTGTTATGGTCTTTAAGTAATAAAATTTTAAGAACTAAAGTCACGTTTGGTTAACATAGTGGAATGATAATTTGAATATTAGTGGGAATAAAAATGAAAATGGAAAGGAAAGAATGGGAAAACTAATTTTTTTTATTTAGTTAGAACTTTAGAATTAACCTCCGAATCAGTATTATTTTATTTGGTTAACAATCGAAAAGAATGAAATTAACTGTATTTTGATCAAAATATTCATAATTGCAAAACTTTTATAATAACATTGTTATATGTATATTTCATTAAATGTACACGTCATTGACAGATCAAACAGCCCCCCGAAAAGATTGCCAGATAAACATCCAAGCTAACATCAGAAACACCATCGAAGGTATCACTGAAACACGGATTTAAAATCCGAATAAGGCCGAATACGAATACTCGGCATATTTAGTTGTACTCAGGACAACATAAGAAGCCCGAGTGAAGAAGTCAAATACGTGATCCACCACAAAATAAGCTTAAGAAGGGAACTAGAATCATACTTCAATATGGAAACATCCTAATTTTCATCCCCCGTATTAAAGGAGGAAAGACTTTAAAGAGTTTCCAGAAGGGTAAAACGCCAGACAGGAAACGAGTCCAAATCAAGCAACAATTACTCTTCTAAAAGACTGCACACTGATTAAGAAATAAGTCCTAAACGGACTGTGCAACTAGAATCCCATAAAGATTCATATTCGATCCACAAGATATCAGAAATAGTAAAGAAGACAAATAAGACTCCAACAAGCAACCCGTTTTAATTAAACACTATCACCGTTTCTTACTTATGTAACAAAGATTAGGGTTCTATGCACATATAAATAGACTCATAATCTCTCTGTAGAAAGAGAGGAACAATCAATAGAAAAGAAACCACTGTAAAATAGAGGCAAGAGAGATCAAGTGGTGTAATTTAATATTGAATAGTGGATTTGGCTTGGTTGTACATTCAACCACCAGTGGACGTTTCTCCGATCAACGGAGTTTTACCACGTATACTCGTGTCATAACAATATTAATTGCATTCTCTTTCTCTTCTCTTTTAACAGGCCATAACAAAATCCAGCACTGTTGACTTTCTTGACCATCAAGAAATTGACGTCAACAAACATGATATATTATAAATAAAATAATAAAATATAAAACTATATATAATATATATTACATAATAATATATATAATATAAATATTATTATAGATATATATTAATATATATTTATATACAATATGATATATAATATAATGTAAATATTATATATCATATTTACATTATATGATATATAATAATATTAACATTACTAATATTAATATTATTAATTATAATATATATATATATATATTACATAATATAATAAGTGGAAATGGTGAGAAATTACACCTTTTTTTGTGAGTTGCAGTGATGTCACCAGTTTTATAAGTTAAGTTTAAAATGCACCTATTATGGTGAACTACCGAAATTTTCCTTAAATAATTGATTCTTTAATCTTTAAAAGGCACCTCCTCCCTCTCTCTCCAAAAAAATTGTCTGAAAATCGATTTAGTACTCCTCTCTCTCTTCAAAAAATGAGTATCTCTCCAGATATTGCACAAGAAGTTAACAAATATTTCTAATCTTTATTTTTATTTTTTCATGCATTTATGTATGGTTTAACAATGTATGAACATGTATGAACATTTTGTCTCCAGTTTTTTTGATATGTTTACAAGTTGTAAATGTGTCTGAGATTTTGTTGCATTGGTCCGAGCATTTTTTGAAATGTTTTGAAATGGTGCAAACAAATTTAAAATCTTGGGCAAAAAAGCTCGAAAGCATTTAAAAAAATCTTGAACCATTAAAAAAAAAAACTCAATCCCTCACAAAGAAAAAACTCGATCATGTATAAAAAAGTTCATGCATGCTCGAGCCATTTTACAAAAAGCTCGATCTCAAACAAAAAAAAACTCGATCAGGTACAAAAAAAACTCGATCCCACACAAAAAAACTCTATCATGTACAAAAAAATTGGATACCTCACAAAAAAATATTGATCATGTACAAAAAAAACTCGATCCCGTACAAAAAATGCTTGATAATGATAAAAAAAACTTTATTCGTTACAAAAAAGGTTGATCATGTACAAAATAAACTCGATCCTTAACAAAAAAAGATCGATCCCTTACATTTAAGATTTTTGTTTCATCCTTTATAATTGCAAATTTAATATTAAATATTATTTTCTTAATAATGGTTTCTGATAATGATTTTGACAGGACAATGGATAGGGTGAAAATAGTCATATCTTACGACAGTCGATGTGAACAATTACACAACGAAAGTCAGAGGTATTTCTGTTCTGATAACCAAGGTTTGTATGTGTCAAAGAATATGACTTATGATGAACTGGTGTCGATCGTACAAACCCTTGTGAAGTATGATGAGAACAAATACAGTGTTGATTTATAGTCTATATCAATCGTTCTTGGGACTACATGTCGTACATTTATAAGAAATGATGATAATGTTCAATTTATGCCAGAGGAAGATAGGGTGATCCCATAACAAAAAAGCTCGATCCGTTTTAAAAAAAAACTTGATCCTATTAAAAAAAAAGCTCGACCCTTTTAAAAAAAGCTCGACCTCTTTTTTAAAAAAAAGCTCGATCCCTTTAAAAAAAAGCTCGATCCCATTAAAAAAAAGCTCGATCCTTTATAAAATAAGCTCGAATTACCAAAACCTAATTGTCACCCCAAAAACAGCTCGAATCAACTAAAAAAAAGCTCGGTTCTCCTTTAAGAAGTCTCGATAACCTAGAATTTAATCTTCCTCAACAGATATTCAACCACATTTCAAACTCTAACCTAAACCACAACCATTCTCAGATCTCTATTTTAACCATAATCTAGAATTTCAATCAACAAAACACAAGTCTAACATGCAACGAAAGTTATCAACAACAAAAACGAGAAAAAAACAAACTGAACTTACCTATGTCGATCGTAAAAATCTGATGTACTCTCATTCTGGTCACTTCGCCGTCGATTAGCTTCCCGTCGGTCTCACTCTTGCTCTTCTCTAACTTTGAAAACAACAAATTTCTCTCTGTTTCAATAATTCGGGGTATTTTCGTCTGATCACGTTAAATGGTGCCTTTTAAACATACATTTGTAAAGTGGTGATATTTGCACAACACCCCATCCCCCCACCCAAATAGTGCCAATAACTTTTCGAACATATATAATAATATATAATAATAATAATAATATATAAAATGATATTTTTTTTTTGGAAAAGAGAGTATTTTTTGGAATAGAGATGGAGCATAGGAGGGTATTTATTGAATACCAATTTTAGTTTGGAATTAAAATGGACATTCCATTGGTTTTTGGATAGAAAACCCATTTCACAAAAAATGATGGAATCAACATTCCAATGGAATGAATCCCCATTCCATTACATTTTAGCAAACCAAACATTATGAATGAATTTCTTTCCATTCCTTTTCATTTCATTCCACCGAACCAAACATGACATCAAAAGTTTATTCAAAATCATTAGTTATAAAAAATAAAAAATAAAATAAAAAGACAATAAATAATCGAAAGGCAAGTAACCTTCGGTGAAAAAGGATATATTCTTCACTACAGGTCATCTCCTCTATGACCCAAATCGTAGAGGAGGTTGGCTCCTCCATGATCTAGATTGTGAAAGACCCTCCACTACTGACGAAGGCACATGTGGACCACAGGAGGCCAACTGACCCTCTGAAGTTTCAAATTATTTTAGTGTTGTCCTTCTTTCCATTTTGGTCACACCCCTAAACTGTCTGATTTTATATTATTATTATGATTATTATTATTATTATTATTATTATTATTATTATTATTATTTTAGCAAATTAAAGCCCACCTCTTTGAAGTTTACATTTTAACAACCGGAAATAACTTTATCATTAACTGTTAGTTACCTTATGATCGTTAGTCAAAACCTGAGGTGGGTAGAGGTGGACTGAGGATGGTAAAGAGAAATTAAAAGAAAAAACAACCAAAATCAAAATCTTATATATATGAGGTGAGTTGTAGGTATGTCAATGGTATGGGTTGGAGATGGGTTTCCATTACTATTCCCAAAGTCAATTTGTATGAGAAATATTATCTCCGATGAATACCCACCTTAAAATAAACGATACAAGTATGGAAATTTTCCATAATAATTATCATATTAATACTTTTTTTTTTAATCTGACTAATTCTGTAAAAAAACAAAAACACGGTAAACGGATAAACAATTATCGATCATTAGATGCATATAATCTCAACCATTATTGAAAGTCGGGCATTAACTAATTATACAAGAAAATGCAAATGATAATGACTAGATATTTTAGCCCTATAGGTAATAAATTTTTGAAGTATTTTATGTTCCAACGAATATATAAATTAATAATTGATTAAATATATAAAAATTCATCATACATATTGTAAGGACCTTGGTTTTATGATTGACTTATTTCATGACAAACCACACCACATTGGGGATGATTGTATAATGGGTAGCTTAGGTCCTTATTGGCAAGCTTCCAAGCATCTCCATGACTTCAAGAGCAAAATGTATATTTACTTGACATTGCCTCTTAAAGAGTTTAGGTGCACACACACACCTCATGCATGCTTTGTTGATCTTCCATTTGTGTTGATATTGTTTGTATGTGTGCATCTCTTCACAATCACACTTGCACTTCATTTGTAGATTTAAGTGTGGTATTGTGTTGTGTTTACCCTTGTACGATGGTGTGCTTGTTTTAGCGCGTTGAGTGACCATATGAGAAGGTCTCATTCTTCTCTTGATTTGGTTATATGGAGTAAGGTGTCTACTTTCAAAAGAGTGTATTTCAATGATTTAATTTTTTTCAAAACTGACCTTTATATGGTCTTGTGACCATATCTTTTTATAAAATGATTCAAAATGAGTTTTGAAAATTTCTGTACAAACTAGACACCCATACCTTTCCAACGGTATATTATTCGTAATATTTTATGACAGTTTGGATTAGTTTTGAAATCTCCAAAGTGACCACAAAAACAGGGCACTACATAAATCCTAATCATGTTTTGTAAATTGAAGTAGAAATTAGACTTCCATACCTTTCCATCGGTATATCAAACAAAAGGTTTGGATGTCGTTTGGTTATGTTTTAGGTCGCTCGAAGTTCGAGTTGTTGTGCTGTCTGGCGTGTACCTGGGCCTAGACCGCTGTTGGTGCCATGCCTAGCTTGCTACCTAGGCAGCGGTAATGTCCAGCCATGCCATGCTGCACATACCGTAGTTTGGACACTTGCCTAGGCCGCGACACACACAGCGGTCGTGCGGGACTTTGTCTCCCAAATCCAAAACGATGTCGTTTTGTGTAGGGCTTCTTTATATATGTTCTCTTCTTCTTCCTTGCCTTCTTAGAACTCAAAGAATACAATTTTAGAGTGAGAGAACCTCCATTACAGAGAGAAAGCTTCAAGCTTTGTTATTTGACTCTCCAAACCTCAAACTCATCTTCATCTTGCATTCAAGCATCATTCCAAGCATGAGTTTTCATTAATTGGTAAGTAGAACCACCATTGTTGTTCATTTATTGTTCTAGCTTACCAAGACATGTCATTTATTGCTTAAATTAGCATTTCTTCATATTGATTGCATATTTGTTTAAATTATGACATGTTTGGGGTTTTTATTGTGATAGCTTGCATTATTAGGTCATTTATGCCTAAATAGCTAATCCATGAATGTTCATGTATACATAATTGATGATTAGGTTGACTTTGTGCATCTAGTCTAGTTTATGAACATTTATGTGTATGCCTCATTGATTGCATTTCTTGATTGCAAAAATTGCCCTTGATTATTTGTTGTGACAACTTGTGTTGGTTGGACTTTTATTGACAATTAGGTTGATAGATTTTATCTACACATCTAATTGAGTCCTTGGTATGGGCATGTAGGCATTGTTTGATAACTAGGATGTTTAATTGCATTATCTACATCTAGTTAAGCATTTTGTGTTTGGTCTTACACATAATTGCATTTGAGCATTGTGTCATATATACACTTAGACCATATACTCTTCATTGAGTCAAGTCTTGTGGCTTCGGTGTGAAGTTGCACAAGCAAGGGAAGTCTTGCAACCAAAAATGGGTTTACAAGCAATTGGTCGGGTGCCACTGTAAAAGGCCTAAGGGGGTAGAGTAGGAGGCGTTCACGCCAAGAGTAGTGTATCAGGGGATATCACTAGGGACTGAACCAAGAGTGGTGAGTGGCGGTGTCCATAGTCTGAGGTTGTCGAGAGTGAGAGTCCAAGAATCACTTGAGGGTGTAACCTTTTATTCATATAGTGGATTTCTGTGACCGAGTGTGGCGCACTTAACAGCCCATGGTTTTTCCCATTTGGAGGGTTTCCATGTATACATCTTGTGTTATTTATATTTCCGTACCTTACACTTAATGTTGTATATTTGTTTTATTGGGTGAATTTTGAATATTGACTAATCAAGAAAAATTGGTAATTGACTTGATTAAAACCTATTCACCTCCCCTCTGGTTTAGACACACACGCTTTTAGGGAACTTTCACATATAAATAAAATTTTAACTTACAACTTCCATTAAAAAAACAAACTTAACAATTTCTATTTTCTTAATTCAAATATTTCTTAAAATATACATCTAAAGTCGTTTGTCCTTTCTTTGTTATGAAACTGAACTCTTAATTTTTTACAAATCATACACCATATTGGGTTTTTTTCTGAGTTTGTAGTAAGAAGTTATTTGATGTTACTATTGCTTGAAAGAACTCTTTTGGAGAAATGCTTGGTAAAATACTGTTATCATCTAGATCATGATCATTGGTAGGCATATTCATTACCCCTTAAATAATTTCTTCATCAGTAGACGATTTCATTACTATAACATTTTCACTAGGATAATTCAAAAGGTAATCAACATCTATCACATTTTTATAGTGTAGACCAGAATGGCTACATGTAATCCATTGATACCTTTATATTCACCAACTTATAGTTAAGAAACCATACTAGTGACATATTTTTATTTGAACGGATTTTACAATGTTAAAAACAATTTACAATGGTTGTTGTCTTCATATCAAAGTTCGTAGTTGCATTAATAAATTTCATAGTGTTGGCTTCGATTTCTTGATAGTCAATAAAGTCAACTGTGTTGGATTTGGTGATGACCAGTTAAAAGAGAAAGAGAAAGAGAAAGAGAATGCAATTGATATGTTAGTGACACGAGTTTACGTGGTAAAAATCCGATGAGCGGAAAAACGTCCATGGGTGGCTGAATGACCAACCAAGCCAAATCCACTATTGAATAATCAGTTACACCACTTGATCTCTCTTTTTTCTCTCTTACAGTAATTTCTTCTCTATTCTGTTTACCGCCTTGCTTATCTTTTTTTTTTTGTATCTCTCTCCTTTATAGTAAGATTATGGGTCTATTTATACATGCATAGAACTCTAATCCATGTTGTACAAGTAAAAGAAACTGTATTTAATTTAGACTGGTTGCTTGGTGAAGTCGTTTGTCTTCTTTCCTGTTTCTGAGATCGTATGGATCAAATATGAATCTTCATGGGATTCTAGTGGCACAGTTCGTTTAGGACTTATTTCCTTATCAGTGTGCAGTCTTCTAGAAGAATAGAGTTATTACTTAACTTGGACTCGCTTCCTGTTTGGTGTTTTAACCTTCTAGAAGCTTTATAAACTCTTTCCTCATTTGATACGGGGGACGAAATACAGATGTTTGCGTATCGGAGTATGATTCTAGATTCTTTCTTGGGCTTATTCACGTATATAGATCTAGTATCGAACATCTTTCTTCGTGCTTCTTGTGTTGTCCCGAGTATAACATAATCTGTTGAGTACTCGTATTCAGGCTTACTCGGGTTCTTGTTCCTTAGTAATGTCACAGATAGTGTCTTCTAGATGCCAGCTCAGATGCTCATCTAACAATCTCTTTAGGGGATTGTCTTACCTATCAGTGGCGTGTACATCAAATAAAATATACATATAATAATATCCCCTTAAAATACTTTTATCGAGTAGAATTATTTTTGGTGGAAGTATTTTAATCGCTTTGAATTCTGACTAGCTTTTGTTCTGCCCTTCATTAATGCCTCATTAAATAGGGATTATAATCCTTAAATCAATTCGCAGCATTTATGACGTGTCTTAATGGCAACCACGTATGTACAATTTGTCTCTTCATTCGAGATCCCAATGATTGCGACGTTTTGAAATCTTGATGGTTTGATCTGTTCTTTCCACGACACGTGTCCTTTAATCACTTGGTTACTTTGATAGCATTTATGAGATAAGACCTGCTGTTTATCTAATACGCCATTTGTGTCACTAAATGTTCCTTCTATCCTTTCAATTTTCCCCGTTTCTCAAAACCTTAGGGCTTCGCGTCTTTCGGTCATTTGAGTGGTTTATCTAAGGGGGGTTGTTCTTATCGTTTATTTTCCCAGTAAGAGACAAATACCCAGGCTCTCTTCTTTCTCGCTGATTCCTCTTGGTTCTTCACTGAAGTTTTTTTTTAGTTTCTCTGCGTCTACGTTTAAGGTCAGTTCTCATAGATCCTATTGCACGCCACCATCTTTTTGTTATGGCTTTCGACGCGCTTGAGCTTGGAGACACTCAATTAGCTTATTGTATTTATAGATTATTGGGGGAATCACCTCCTGATCAACCTTATTTTCTAAATTTTGATGTTTTTGAGCTTTATCTTGATGTCCTTTTCAGTTTTAGCTCTGAATCTTCTTCCAGCTTTGAGTCTTTCATTTCTGATCATCACAGGTTTCCTCCACGATCTAGGATTGGAAAGCATCAAAGTAATCGCTCGGTTAGTAAACATGGTTCAAACGACGTTTTGATTGGGAGGCAAGTAATTAATGAGGATGATGTTGAAGAAGAGCACAGTGCCTCTTGAATTCTCTTCTCTCATGATTGTCCGAGTGCGTATGATGCCAAACCGAAAGTGGTCGAGGAAGTAGAGATCGAGAAATATCGTACTCGATTTGATCTGGACGACTCAGTTTTGATCGTTCCTGCTGGAAATAGGGCCATATGGAACCCTCCTCCGGGCATGGTAGCTGTTTACGGATCTATGCTCTGCTTCGGTGTGACTCTTCCTCTTCAGCCTTTCATTGCCTGGTTCCTCGCTGAGACGGGGATTGCTTTGGCCCAGCTAGTCCCGAACAACTATAGGATCATGATGTGTATGTGGCATATGTGGAGCCAGATGAATTTGCCACCGCCATTTCCTTATGAAATTAGACATGTTTATACTCTAAGGTAATCTGGTAAGACTGGGTCTTACTTTCTTCTATCTAGCTAGCCAGATAGCTGGATTCCTGACGGAATGAAGGTGAACCGGGGAGTCGATATCTCCTCGGACGTTAAGAAGAAAGGTTTTGTATGGGGTTTTCCTACTTCCAATAAGTACTAGAAAAACAGCTAGGTTATTTTCGGAGGACTGGGGACACGAGATCGAGCTCTCAGCCGGGGAAAACTAAGAAGTATTAAAGGTTCCTTGTTTATTTTGCTCTCCTGCTCGCTGGAACAAGTCGCGGCATGTCTTCACTGATACTGAGTTGAGTAACCTTGCTCGAGCGACCGTGCGTACTCTGGAGAAGAGGAGTAGGTCCTATCTTTTTTATGAGAAGAATATGATAGCTCTCGATTTTTTTACTCGGATTTCAGCTTACCGCAGATGTTGTAAGTGGGATTTTTCTCGTTGCTTTTCAACGTGCCTTTTTAACTCACCTTTTTTTGAATTCAATGTATGATATGGATGTCGTCTGTGACACCCAAGGCCGCCAAGTGAAAACAATTATTCAAGCGAGTCATAAAGAGAATTCTCATCAAAACGAAGAAGGGATTGCTTCGCCTTATGATGAATCATATGAAGATTCCAAGGAGGCAGATGAGCAGGTTCCTGAATATATTCCCGAAGAGGTCGTTCAACCGACCACGGTGGAATAAAGCGGTCCTAGTGGACCTATGGGACTTGATAGTGACCAAAGGGTTTCTGAGGATGAAGGCAGGCTAGGAAGGCATCTTGGTGGTGTAACATCTGACGATCCTAGTTTAATAGGTGAAGGATGTAGAAACTGTAGGGAAAATAAAACCCCGTGCAACGGAAGCGTGAGAAAATTTAATAAAATTAGGGTTTGCGTATAAATAAAAATTTTCCCTTTTAATAACAAGAACCTTAACCCTAGATTAATTGATGTATATAAAAAGTATTGTACCTTTTTTTATGACGATTGAACTAGCGTTGAATCAATTCCGTAAGATCTTTCAATCCAATCATGGATGTGAATCACCTAGGAGTGTGGGCTCCCTTTCTTTAAATCGTATACCTGAGGATGGAAACAAACAAAATCTTACTCTTTGTTAGTTACAATAATTCTCCAAGAAGAAAACAAAGAACGTTAGGTCACTTGTGAATTATCAATCAATTTGATTGAAACTCACATGAACCTTGATTCGATGTTGTACACAAAACCTTTTGATGTAAAGACTACTAGTGTACTATCAAAAACCAAACGTTCTTTCTTTTTATTTCTTCTTTCCCGAATCACACACTATTTCTTAGAGTTGATCGAATTTTGTCTAGAGCAAAATCAGATTTTTCTCCCTCAAAATTCCTATGATGGTCGAATTCTCTCCACAAAGAATTACCTAGGCTAGCCGAAATCTTCTCTTGAAAGCCGAAATTCACTCTTAGAATTACTTAGGCTTGCCAAAAATTACAAGAGATATAAATAGGATTATAAATCCTCTCCTAAGAAGGATTTACTTGGTTGGCAAGAATCCTTTCCTTAGGTGGATTTATTTGGTAGTTAAGAATCCTTATCTATATACACATGGACTGGCAGAAATTCATAGGATATGTATTAGGAAACTTAATTCTTTTTCTAAGAAGGATTTACTTGGTTGTTAAGAATCCTTTCCTTAGGTAGAATTACTTGGTGGTTAAGAATCCTTTTCAAAAAGGAATTCTATCCTACACCAAGACTCCTAATCCAACTCAATAGTGTGTTTGTAACTATATTAAAGACTTCCTAATTTGATTAGATAAATAACTACTTTTATTTATCTACTTATCAAATATAGTCTTTAATATTAATTGTACTACCAACAATAGTATAATATCAGGAGACCATCTCCTAATAGAAAAAGATTTTGACTTTTAATTAAATAATTAATTAATCAAATAAATTAATTAATTTCCATTTAATAAAATAATAAAATAATATCATATAATTAAGCTATTCTAAATAGCCTTGCCGCCCATACCATATATTTGCGTCATATATTATTTTTCTTATTTTATTAAATCCATTGGATCTTAATAAAAAGTTGACATGTGAACTAGACCTATTCTTACAAAAAGAAACAAGTTCACATGCCTTAATACAATTTTAGATGGACCCAAAAATTGGTCCGGTAGAATATATCAAGTGATCCATGCAAGTTCGTGTAGATTGGGGATCTTGGTGGGCCATCTAAATTTAAGCTCAAATAGACATAACCCAATCACAATCAATAAACTATTCACTTAGGTCCAATCTATTTAATTTTAGTTCATTCCATTAAAGAACTAAAATTGAACTCTTAAATAAAGATAGAATAAGTTGATGTTACTCATTCATACCCTAGACAACCTTATTGGAGAAAGTGTAATCTCGGGAAAAATACCAGTAATCGCCAAGAGCTCATAGACCGCCTATAGCTCTCAAAGTTACCATATTTATTTATATGACCACATTTTGAGCTTATATATTTTGACTTGTCCAGAAGCCTTGTTTCAATAGAAACTATTGAAAACTTAACGTTAAGATTTAATATCCAATACCTCAAAACATCCATATGATGGTATTCTACTCTCATTCAATAAATGGAGCCACGATGTCCAAATCTATAAATGGAGTCCTCTATCGATTAACAAATGAATACCACCAAACAATCGAGGATAGACTAAGCTTTATAATCGTACTCATTGATAGCTCAAATGATAACACTTGCAACCATAAGTCCATCGTTTATCTCATGATTGAGATAGACTCTCCGATTGTCTTCAAATGATTTTTTTTATCTATTGACGATTCTAGATAAAGTATTTCATTATGATCCTATTCAATGCACCAAGTGCACTAGATTCTTTTGTCCAAAGACACCACACTTTGATGATTTTAGACTCATCATAACACATTGATCACACTCAAATGCTAGCAAAAGAATCTACAACTTTACCAAGATAAAGGCGCCCAACCTTTTATCTTAAGTTGTGAATATTATTCAATACTAACTAAAGAATTGTGTCTACCTCATACATATCTAGATGTATGAACAACTCTTCTTTTCTCTTACTCTTTTGACCTTATGATTATTTACTTTTCACAATTATAATAATTAAACTATAAATGCTATAAGATTTGTTAAACTAGAAATCACTTTATTCATACCAAAAGATTGTCAAATACATCGTTATACTCTTGCTATCGAGCATAACCCTAACAATCTCCCACTTGCACTATAGCAAATGTGTCATATCTCTCATCCCCATGTTCTCTAGATGCCCATCAAAACTCTTTTGTCGAAGAGCCTTTGTAAAGGGATCTGCTAGATTTTCTGCTGACGCGATCTTTGTATTCGTCATGTCACCCCTATGCAAAATTTCCTTTAGAAGGTGATACTTTCTTTCAATGTGTTTCCCTCTCTTATGACTTCTTGGTTCTCTCGAATTAGCCACTGCTCCACTATTGTCACAATAGATATTGATCTAATCATTCGTAACGGGAACCACTTCCAAGTCAATCAAGAATTAGCAGAGCCAGACAGCCTCGCATGCAGCAACATACTTGGCTTCCATGGTGGAATTGGCAATACAAGATTGCTTGATACTTCTCCATATGACTGCCCCTCATCCAATAGTAAACACAGATCCTAATGTTGATTTCCTGGAGTCAGAATCTGACTGAAAATCAGAATTTGTATACCCAATGAGAATTAAATCCTCTTCAGAGTATACAAGCATATAATCTCTCGTTCTCCTAAGGTCAAATAGATATAATAAAATAAGAAAATAATATATTGGCCCATATATATGTGTTGGGCGGCAAAGCTATTTAGAATAGCTTAATTATATTATATTATTTTATTATTTTATTAAATAGAAATTAATTAATTTGGTGATTAATTAAGTATTTAATTAAAAGTTAAAATCTTTTTCTATTAGGAGATGGTCTCCTAATATTATACTATTGTTGGTAGTATAATTAATATTAAAGACTATATTTGATAAGTAGAAAAATAAAAAGAATTATTTATCTAATCAAATTAGGAAGTCTTTAATATGGTTACAAATACACTGTTGAGTTGGATTAGGAGTCTTGGTGTAGGATAGAATTCTTTTTAGAAAAGGATTCTTAACCTCCAAGTAAATCTACCTAAGGAAAGGATTCTTAACCACCAAGTAAATCCTTCTTAGGAGAGGATTTGGTCTCCTATATATACTACTTGTAAATTTCAACCAAGCCTTAGTTTTTTGTGTTAGAAGTTGTTTTTTATTTGTTGTTTTATTGTTATAAAAAAAAACTTCATCCAACTCATTGTGTGAAGAATTCGACCAAGCATATAGAAAAGAGGGAACATTTTTGTTTTCGATAGTACACTAGTATCCTTTGCATCAAAAGGGTTTTGTGTGCAACATTGAATCAAGGTTCAGGCGAGTTTCAATCAAATTGATTGATAATTCAAAAGTGACCGGACGTTCTTGGTTTTCCTCTTGGAGGATTATTATGACTAACAAAGAAGAAGATTTTGTTTGTTTCCATCCTCAGGTATACAATTTAAAGAAAGGGAGCCCACACTCCTAGGTGATTCATTTTCGTGATTGGATTGGAAGATCTTGCGGATTCAATTCGACTCTAGTTCTATCGTCACGAAAAAAAAAGTACGATACTTTTTATATACATCAATTAATCTAGGGTTAAGGTTCTTGTTATTAAAAGGGAATTTTTTTTTATGTACGCAAACCCTAATTTTCTAATTATCTCACGCTTCTGTTGCGTTTTGAACCATTTTTTTCCCTACAATTGGTATCAGAGCCTGATTGTACCCTTGATTAATTAATGTATGTGTACGTGAATCTTTTTCTTTTTATTGTATATATGCATGTTTTAGAAAGAGATGTCACTCTAGGTATTCACATACATATTTACATTGGAATGTATGGATATATATATGTTTTATAGTGGTGTTATTGCACAATTTTGGTCATAAACTTTCAATGTATTTTATTTTGGGATTGTAACAAGAAGGATGGTCTATCATCGCCATAATTTCCTTCTTGGTAGTTGCTAAGTTTTTTTTTTAATTATTTTGTTGTTGTAATAAAAATAAAATTGCACTATTGTAATAGAAAAAAAAACTGCAGTATTTTATTATTTAAATTCTTCTGTAATGCATTCAAGTTTCGAAGACTTGAAGGTTTGAAGAATTAGGAGCAACCGAAACAAGTTTGGGACCGTGCGAGCCGTAACAATGAACGTGCGTGCGAAGAGCGCACAACCACGTTTGTTGTGGCATGGGTTGTGCATGGCAGCCCTTTATGGGTTTGTGGCATGTGCACGTCTATAGGTAAGGGCGAAGGGTGCGCACGCCCAAGGGAAGTAGCCGAGAGAGTCCGAACGAGGAATGTCGCATGAAGACTTGTTCGCCAAGAAAGGATTTTTTGTATGCCAAGACATATGTAATTTACTTGTTTTTCTATGATGGACCAAAATTGTAGTTATTTATATTTTCGTAAATATTGCAATGTTTGTCATTGTTTGATAACATGTCATATAGAATAGAAGTGCCACTCATATATCTCTTTTGGTATAAACATGCATTGATTGGTTTAAGTATCTAAATTGGCATCTAGATAACTTAATAAATCATTCTTTGGAATTCGATCGCACGCCTTAAACAATTGAGTGGGAGAAGGTGTTTTGGAACACCTACGGCCTCCAAGTTTAGTTGAGCTTTATGTTTCGTGAATAACCCCCCAAGGGGTATTCATGAATGGAATTTAGCAAGATACTTCCTTACAAGGATAGAGTAGACAATTAGCCCAAAGGATATCTACTCCCAAAGGAGGGATATTCGTGAGGGATTATATTAAAGGTCGATAACTTGGTATTACACTCAATGTAATTTTATTAATATCCTCCCAAGAGTTCTTATTAATAAAAATTATAATGCCAAAATTGAAAACGTTGGTTGTTATGTTAACAATTAGGTGGGACCTAGTCCAACTAGTAAATGTTGTGAACTCCTAAAGGAGATGTGACATTTATGGGTGTTGGATCACCGTTGATTTTTTACGATTTAATTATTTCATTTTATTCAATATAAATATTCAAAAGTTTTATATCATGATTGTTTACTTATATAATTTTTATGATAAAAACAAAATCATGAACCTATCCCTAATTAACATCCTAAAAGATAATACTTTAACTGATGATAATTATGTCACATGGAAAAGGAAAATTGGGTTGTTATTACAAGCTGAAAAACATAAATTCATTATGTCTATTCCTTAACCACCAAACTAATGAATCTACTCAGGAGCAAGAAGATGAGTATCAGTAGTGGAAGTCTTCAAATGAGATGGCTAAATGTACGTTACATTATGGCCACCATCTCCGATGTGTTGCAACAGCAACATGAAGGAATGGAGACTGTTGCCGATATAATGATGTCTATGGAGGAGATGTTTGCTATGAGGTCTAGGACAACTAAGAAAGAGGTAGTAACTGCTTTTATGACTCTTAGGATGAAACCTGGATAGGGTGTGAAAGATCATATGATGAAAGTCATAGCACATCTCAACATTGCTGAACTGAATGGTGCTGAGATAGATGGTGAGACCAAAATTGACATGATTGTCAACTCACTATCAGATTCCTTTGATCAATTCAAGTTGGACTACACCTTGAATAATAAGGAATACACCTTGCAAGCCCTGATGCAAGATGTTCAAAGCGCGGAAAAAATCCTTGTGAAAGGCAAGGGTTAAGAGATTCATATGCTTGGTAAGTTGCTACTGTTAAAGACCCGTAAGAAAGACAAGAGACAACAAAAGAAAAAGAAACTTGAGCCTTCTTAGAAAGAGACCAAAAAAGTAACCAAGATCAAAGGAAAGTGTTTCTTAAAAGGGACAAAGGAATAGACTAAATAAGAATGAATTCAACTTGTATTTAGGCAATGGAGCATTGGTGTCTACTGGTGTAGTGGGAGATATTATAATCATTTTAGATTCTTATAGGCATTTAGTTTAATAAATGTTTATTATGTACCACAATTCAAGAGTAATTTAATTTCGGTCTTTTGTCTAAATAAATTTGGATTTTCGGTTACGTTTAATAATGGTTTTAATATTAGTAAGAATAACAAACTTGTTTGCAAAGGTACATTGGAAAACGGTTTATTCTACTTGCCTAGAAATATCTCTCACTTGTTAGACACGGAATCAACGGAACCTAATCATAAAAGAGTAAAATTATTAAAAGATGAAACCTACCTATGGCATTTGTGCCTAGGTCATATTAACCTTAATAAGATTAAAAGATTGGTAAGTGACGGACCTCTAAGTGACTTAAAGGTTGATGATCTACCAACTTGTGAATCTTGTTTGGAAGGTAAAATGACCAAAAGGTCGTTTACAAACAAAGGCACAAGAGCCATTGAATGTTTAGGATTGACACACACTGATGTGTGTGGACCTATGAGCATTCAAGCTAGAAGTGGATACGAGTACTTCATCATTTTCACGGATGATCACTCAAGAGTTGGCTATGTGTATCTCATGAGACATAAGTCGGATGCTTTTGATATGTTCAAAGCATTTAAAGCTGAAGTAGAAAATCATATTGAGAAACGTATAAAAATCTTGAGGTCTGATCGTGGTGGAGAATATCTATGTGGTGAGTTTCAGCAATATCTTATTGATAATGAAATAATTTCTCAGTTTTCTGTACCAGGTACACCTCAATAAAATGGGGTGACAGTAAGGAGAAATAGAACTCTTTTGGATATGGTTAGGTCTATGTTGAGTTATTCAATGCTCTCTAATTCGTTTTGGGGATATGCTTTATAAACCGCAATGTACATTCTAAACGATGTACCATGTAAGTCGGTTCCTAAAACACCGCATGAGTTGTGGATTGGGCGAAAGCCTAGTTTACAACACTTAAGGATATTTGAATGTCCTGTGCACGTGTTAAAAGGAAAGACGGAAAAGATGGAGTCCCATTCAGAAACATGCATATTTGTAGGGTATCCAAAAGGAACAAAAGGATATTATTTTTATAGTCCTTCAGATCTTAAAGTATTTGTTTAGACAAATGCAAAATTTCTGGAAAATGACTATATGAATAATTTTGTTCCTAAAAGTAGAATTGTCCTGAATGAGCTTTTATGAGATACAATTCCACAAGAGGTTTCGTAACCAAGCCCAATTGTAAGTTCTGTACCAACAGAAGATCAACATTATACCATACCTCATCGTAGTGGGAGAGTTGTTAAACAACCCGAGAGATACATCGGTCTAAGAGAATCTGTAGAGAATCTTTCTGACGACGATGTTCCCTATACGTACAAGTGAGCAATGGAAGATGTTGATTGTTGCCATTGGCAAAAGGCAATGCAATCCGAAATTGAATCTATGTTCAAAGACAAAGTATGGTCTCTTGTAGACTTGCATAAAGAGATAAAACCCATTGGTTGCAAGTGGGTATACAAGAGGAAAAGAGGAATTGATGGAAAGGTGGAAACCTTTAAAGCTAGATTGGTAGATAAAGGTTATACACAGAAGGAAGGTATCGATTATGAAAAAACCTTCTCTCCTGTGGCCATGCTTAAATCCATTAGGATACTCTTGTCCATTGCGGCATCTCTAGAACTAGAGATTTGGAAATGGACTTCATGACAACTTTCCTTAATGGAAGTCTTGACGAAATCGTCTATATGATGAAACCAGAAGGATTCATTGAAAAGGGCCAAGAGGAAAGGGTATGTAAGTTGCTAAGATTCATATATGGATTGAAGCAAGCATCCAGATTCTGGAACATAAGGTTCGATCAAGCCATGAAAAGTTTTGGATTTATTCAAAACCTTGATGAACCTTGCGTATACAAAAGGATTAAAGGTGACAAATTGGTTTTCCTAGTTCTTTATGTCAGAAACGATGTAGGTATATTGACATCAATAAAAGAATGGTTAGCAAAACAATTTGATATGAAGGACTTAGGAGAAGAAAGTTATATTCTTGGTATCCAAGTCATAAGGGATAGAAAGAATAGAACGATTGCATTATCCCAAGCTTCATACATAGACAAAATCTTGTCTAGGTTTTCCATGCAAGATTCCAAGAAAGGTTGTTACCTTTTAGACGTGGAATCAAACTTCTAAGGAATAAGTTCATATAATTAAGCATGAAGAGCAATTCATGAGTAGGGTTCCATACGCATCGGCAATTGGAAGTCTCATGTATGCAATGCTCTGCACTAAACAAGATATTTGTTTTACTGTGGGCATAGTTAACAGGTTTCAGTCGAAACCTGGTCCTGATCACTGGGGAGCAGTCAAGCATATTTTCAAGTATCTTAGGAGAACGAGAGACTATATGCTTGTATACTGTAAGGGGGATTTAATTCCCGTTGGGTATACAAATTCTGATTTTTAGTCAGATTCTGACTCTAGGAGATCAACATCAGGATCTGTGTTTACTATTGAAGGAGGGACAGTCATATGGAGGAGTATCAAGCAATCTTGTATTACCGATTCCACCATGGAAGCCGAGTATGTTGCCGCATGCGAGGCTGCTAAAGAAGTGGTATAGCTCCATCAATTCCTGATTTACTTGGAAGTTGTTCCTGATGCGAATAAGTAGATCACTATCTATTGTGACAATAATGGAGCAGTGGCTAATTCGAGAGAACCAAGAAGTCATAAGAGAGGGAAACACATTGAAAGAAAGTATCACCTTCTGAGGGAAATTTTGCATAGGGGTGACGTGACAATTACCAAGATCGCGTCAACAGAAAATCTAGCGGATCCCTTTATAAAGGCTCTTCCACAAATGAGTTTTGATGGGCATCTAGAGAACATGGGGATGAGAGATATGACACATTTGCTATATAGCAAGTGGGAGATTGTTAGGATTATGCTCGATAGCAAGAGTGTAATATTGTTATTGACAATCTTTTCATATTAATAAAGTGATTTCTAGTTTAACAAATCTTATAGCATTTATAGTTTAATTACTATAATTGTCAAAAGTAAATAATCATAAGGTCGAAAGACTATGAGAAAAGAAGAATTGTTCATACATCTAGATATGTATGAGGTAGACACAATTCTTTAGTTAATCTTGAATAATATTCACAGTTTAAGATAAAAGGTCGGGCGCCTTTATCTTGTCAAAGTTGTAGATTCTCTTGCTAGCATTTGAGTGGGATCAAATGTGTTATGATGAGTCTAAAATCATCAAAGTGTGGTGTCTTTGGGTAAAGGAATCTAGTGTACTGGGTGCATTGAATATGATTAAAATGAAATACTTTATCTAGAACCGTCAATGTGTAAAAGTTTTCATTTGAAGATAATCGGAGAGTCTATCTCAATCCTGAGATAAATGATGGACTTATGGTTGCAAGTGTTATCATTTGAGCTATCAATGAGTATGATTGTATAGCATAGTCTATCCTCGATAGTTTGGTGGTATTCATTTGTTAATCGATAAAGTACTTCATTTATAGATATGGACATCGTGGCTCAATTTATTGAATGAGAGTAGAATACCATCATATGGATGTTTTGAGGTATTGGATATTAAATCTTAATGTTATGTTTTCAATAGTGTCTATTAAAACATGGCTTCTGGACAAGTCAAAATATCCAAATTCAAAATGTGGTCATATGAGTAAATTTGGTAACTTAGAGAGCTATAGGCGGTCTATGAGCTCTTGGAGATTACTGGTATTCTCCCCGAGGATACACTTTCTCCAATAAGGTTGTTGAGGGTACAAATGAGTAACATCAATTTATTCTATCTTTATTTAAGAGTTCAATTTTAGTTCTTTAGTGGAATGAACTAAAATTAAATAGATCGACCTAAGTGAATAATTTGTTGATTGTGATTGGGTTGTGTCTATTGGAGTTTAAATTTAGATAGCCCGCCAAGATCCCCAATCGACACAAACTTGTATGGATCACTTGATATATTCTACCAGACCAGTTTAGAGGTCCATCTAGAATTATATTAAGGTATATGGACTTGTTTCTTTTCGTAAGAATGAGTCTAGTTCACATGTGGACTTTTTATAAAGGTCAAATGAATTTAATAAAATATGAAAATAATATATTGGCCCATATATATGTGTTGGGCGGCAAGGCTATTTAGAATAGCATAATTATATTATATTATTTTATTATTTAATTAAATGGAAATTAACTAATTTGGTGAATAATTAATTATTTAATTAAAAGTCAAAATCTTTTTCTATTAGGAGATTGTCTCCTAATATTATACTATTGTTGGTAGTATAATTAATATTAAAGACTATATTTGATAAGTAGATAAATAAAAAGAATTATTTATCTAATTAAATTAGGAAGTCTTTAATATGGTTACAAATACACTATTGAGTTGGATTAGGAGTCTTGGTGTAGGATAGAATTCATTTAGAAAAAGGATTCTTAACCACCAAGTAAATCCACCTAAGGAAAGGATTTTTAACGACCAAGTAAATCCTTCGTAGGAAAGGATTTGTGATTATAATATATATCCAATGAAATTTGGCCAGCCCATGTATATATATAAGAGAATAGAATTTCTTTTAGGTAAGGATTCTTAACTACCAAATAAATCCACCTAAGGAAAGGATAGAGAATTTCGGTCATCCCTATTTTTCTAAGAGAAGAATTCGGCCCTCATAGGAATTTTGAGGGAGAAAAATCTGATTTTACTCTAGACAAAATTCGATCAACTCTAAGCAATAGTGTGTGAATTCGGCCAAGAAGAGAAAAAGGGGAACGTTTTTGTTTTCGATAGTACACTAGTATCCTTTACATCAAAAGGGTTTTGTGTACAACATCGAATCAAGGTTCACGCGAGTTTCAATCAAATTGATTGATAATTCACAAGTGGCCAGACGTTCTTGATTTTTCTCTTGGAGGATTATTGTGACTAACAAGGAACAAGATTTTGTTTGTTTCTATCCCCAGGTATACGATTTAAAGAAAGGGAGCCTACACTCATAGTTGATTCACGTTCGTGATTGGATTGGAAGATCTTATGGTATTGATTCGGCGCTTGTTCAATCATCACGAGAAAAATGTACGGAACTTTTTATATACATAAATTAATCTAGGGTGAAGGTTCTCGTTACATAAAAGGGAATTTTTTTTATTTTTACACAAACCCTAATTTTCATTTTTTCTCATGCTTCCTTTGCGTTTTGAAACGTTTTTTTTTCCTACAATTGGTATCAGAGCCTGGTTGTACCCTTGATTAATTGATGTATGTGTTCGTGAATATTTTTCTTTTTATTGTATATATGCATGTTTTAGAAAGAGATGTCACTCTAGGTATTCACATATATATTTACATTGGAATGTATGGATATATATATATATATATATATATATATATATATATATATGTTTTATATGTGGATTGTTATTGCTCAATTTTAGTTCTAGAATTTTAATGTATTTTGTTTTGGGATTGTAACAAGAAGGGTGGTCTATCATCACCATAAATTCCTTCTTGGTAGTTGCTGAGTTTTTTTATTTTATTTTGTTGTTGTATAAAAGAAAACTGCAATATTTTTATTCATAATTCTTTTGTAATACACTCAAGTTTCGAAGACTCGAAGGTTTGAAGAATTAGGAGCAACCGGAACAAGTTTGGGACAGTGCAAGTCGTAGCAACGAACGTGAATGCGAAGAGCACACAACCACTTTTGTTGTGGCATGGGCTATGCACGGCAACCCAATGGAAGCCATGGGTTGCGCATGGGAATTCTTTATGGGGTTGTTGCATGCGCACGTCCATGGGTAGGAACCAAGGGTGTGCATGCCCATGGGACGCAACCGAGAGAGTCCAAATGACGAAGGTCACTTAAAGACTTGTTCGCCAAGATATGAGTTTTTTGCATTCCAAGACATGTAATTTATGATGGACCAAAATTGTAGCTATTTATATTTTTTGTAAATAATGCAATGTTTGTCATTGTTTGATAACATGTCATATAGAATAGAGTGTCACTCATATATCTCTTTTGGTATGAACATGCATTGAATGGTTTAAGTATCTAAATTGGCATCGAGATAACTTGGTAAATCATTCTTTTGAATTCGATCACATGCCTTAAACAATTGAGTGGGAGAAGGTGTTTTGGAACACCTACGACCTCCAAGTTTAGTTGTGCTCTATGTTTCGTGAATAACCCCCCCAAGGGGTATTCATGAATGGAATTTAGCAAGATACTTCCTTACAAGGATAGACTAGACAATTAGCCCAAAGGATATCTACTCCCAAAGGAGGGATATTCGTGAGGGATTATATTGAAGGTCGATAACTTGGTATTACGCTCAATGTAATTTTATTAATATCCTCCCAAGAGTTCTTGTTAATAAAAATTACAAGGCTAGCATTGAAAATGTTGGTTGTTATGTCAACAATTAGTTTAACTAGTAAATGTTGTGAACTACCAAAGGAGGCATGACATTTATGGGTGTTGGATCATCATTGAATTTTTAAGATTGAATTATTTTATTTAATTCAAGATAATTATTCAAAAGTGCTATATCATGATTATTTACTTATATAATTTTTGTTAATATAAAGAAATCATGACCCCATCCCTAATCAAATTCCAAAAAGATAATACTTTAACTGATAATAATTATGTCACATGGAAAAGGGAAAATTGGGTTGTTGTAAGTTGAAAAACCATAAGATCAATATGTATATTCCTAGACCACCAAACTAATGAATCTACTCAGGACCAAAGAGATGAGTATCAGTAGTGGATGTCTTTAGATGAGATGGCTAAATGTACGTTACATTATGGCCATCATCTCCGACGTGTTGCAACAGCAACATGAAGGAATGGAGACTACTGCCGATATAATGATGTCTCTATAGGAGATATTAGCTATGAGGTCTAGGACGACTAAGAGGAGAGGAAGTGTCTGCTTTCATGAATCTTAGGATGAAACCTGGACAGGCTGTGAAAAATCACATGAAGAAAGACATAGCACGTCTCAACACTGCTGAACTGAATGGCACTGAGATAGATGGTAAGATTAAAACTTGACATGATTGTGGAATGAACTAAGTGACATTTATTTAAGAGTTCAATTTTAGTTCTTTAGTGAAATGAACTAAAATTAAATAGATTGGACCTAAGTGAATCATTTGTTGATTGTGATTGGGTTGTGTTTGTAGGAGCTTAAATTTAGATAGCCCGCCAAGACCCTCCATCCACACGAACTTGCATGGATCACTTGATATATTCTACCAGACCAATTTAGGGGTCCATCTAGAAATGTATTAAGGCATGTTAACTTGTTTCTTTTTGTAAGAATAGGTCTAGTTCACATGTGGACTTTTTATTAAGGTCCAATGGATTTAATAAAATAAAAATAATAATATATAGCCCATATACATGTGTTGGGCGGTAAGGCTATTAAGAATAACTTAAATATATTATTTTTATTTTATTATTTAATTAAATGGAAATTAATTAATTAAAAGTCAAAATCTTTTTCCTAATAGAGATGGTCTCTTAAAATTATGCTATTGTTGGTAGTATAATTAATATTAAAGACTATATTTGATAAGTAGATAAATAAAATGAATTATTTATCTAATCAAATTAGGAAGTCTTTAATATGGTTACAAATACACTATTGAGTTAGATTAGGAGTCTTGGTGAAGGATAGAATTCATTTTGAAAAAGGATTCTTAACCACCAAGTAAATCCACATAAGGAAATGATTCTTAACAACCAAGTAAATCCTTCTTAGGAAAGTTTTTGTGATCCTAATATATATCCTATGAAATTCGGCCAGTCCATGTATATATATATATATATATATATATATATATATATATATATATATATATAAGAGAATATAATTCCTTTTAGGTAAGGATTCTTAACTACCAAATAAATCCACCTAAGCAAAGGATTCTTGCCAACTAAGTAAATCCTTCTTAGGAGATGATTTATGATGCTATATATATGTGTGTGAATTTCAGCCAGCTCTAAGGCAATTGATAGTGAATTTCGGCCAACCCTATTTTTCTAAGAGAAGAATTCAGCCATTATTGGAATTTTGAGGGAGAAAAATCTGATTTTACTCTGGACAATATTCGACCAACTCTATGTTGGAACCCCGTTCACCTGTCGCATAGTAGAAACAGGTTTTTTTAAATTTTTTATACAGATCGTAATTTGTATCTGGGACTAGTGAACTTATGATCGTATTTGTTTTCGGAACAAATACATATACTAATTATTATACTAATAAAATATATATGTAAATACAGGAAATTGTAATCAATAATAAAAAGGAATATTAAAATAACCATACCAACGTTTGGAGGCTCATTCACTTTTTCGATATGCTCCTGGTCTGTACCACTGATCTACCTCACTATATCCCGGGACTGGTAACTGCGTGTAGGCGCGTCACGAACTCAAGAACCAGAATGGAGGATGTAAAAGAGAGAAGAAGAATAAACTCTTTCTTTTGATATAAGTATACAACACTTCCACACTTTTATCTCTTTTTGGTGTATTTTTTATGCACACAAGCACACTTTTCTTTCTTAAAAAAGACTCATACCTACCTTATGTGTTTGACTAAAATCCAAATTTTTTTTAAAATAATATATATCACATAAATAATGTTTAAATATTAGATCAAATATATATTTGATTTTTAAAAACTTTTTATCGTATGTGAATTTTACCAAGCATACACGTCATTGACAGGAAGGAGAAAATAGCCAGGTGGATGCCCAAATGGACACTCAGGAAATATCCTACGAGGGGTCATTAAAGAGAAGAAAGCCCGAGTGAGCATATATTGAATGAAACCTACTCGGGATCAGTTAACAGCACTAGGGACTGGTTAAACAACGCTTCCACTCGGGCTCAAACGGCGCTACTCAGGACCATCAGGTAGAGTACTCAGGAATAAATACGACTCGAGTAAGAACTTGGTGCTTTTTTCACACAGATTAAGTCATTAAATACTCGAAGATATGCATCAGGAAGGAATCCCAAATAAAATGGAACATTAAGTTAGAAGAGTCCCCAATCAGGAAATAACTTGATTACTTTACGAAGACTAGATTCTTATAAGGAAAAAAGTCCAAATTGAACAGCACTACTAGAATCCCACTCGATTTCCATAAGAGACTCCGAAACAGGAAAGAAGACAAATCAACCTCAAACAAGTAACCGAATCACAATTAAATACAAAGATCTCGTATTACTTGTACAAAGCAGATTAGGGTTCTATAAGCATATAAATAGACCCATAATCTGGCTCCAAAAAGCTATAGGCAATATAGCATACAACAATCATAGCAAATATAGAGAGAAAAAAGAGAGATCGAGAGCTTGTAAACATCATATTTTTATAGTGGATTTTGGCTTGGTTGATCCTTCAACCACCCGTGGACGTTTCTCCGGTCATTGGAGTTTTACCACGTAAAATTTATCTTTGTTACTCTCTTTGAATCTCTTTCTTTTTGAATCAATAGCCGAAATCCAATCCTTGTTGGCTTTTCTGACATAATCTAGAAATCGACGTCAACAATTGACGCTAGAAGGAGGGGTCGAACCTCCGAACTTGTTAAAAGCGATGACAGGAAGCAGAAGTAGTTCAGGGAATGGCTAAAAATCACCAGGCGATTTCCATGTTGGCAACACGTCACAAGATCCTGCAGCAAACACAGAAAACCAGCCTGCACACCTGGCGGGGATCCGGCAAGTTCCTTCAACCAACAGAGATCTTACGTTGTGTTTCCAAGAGGCCTTGCAATAATTGGTGACAGACGCAGCAAGGGAAGGGATTGATCTACTGGCTACAGAAGCACATACTCCCAATCCTTCACCAGTAAGGCTCCGTTCGGTGGTGGTGGAGGGGCCAGGAATAACTATGCCAGAAACCAGAAGAAACTCTTCCCCAATCAACCCGGCTGGACAGAAAACACTTGAAGAGGAACATCACCAGAGGCTGGACCACAATCAAACAGTACGTTCCAGACATCATAAATACGGCCGACGCAGAGGTCGGTCATCATCAGAATACAGTGATCAACACCATCACAAACATCATCATGGAGTCACACGAGAGGACCAGTATTAGAGTTTAGAGTCTGAGGAAAGAATGACGATAACCCAACGGTTTAACCTTCGGGGAAGTCCGATGGGGGACAGAAATGTCACGATCCAGAGCCTAACTCGAGAAGTCGAGAATAACATGCGACAGATGAAGGCACTGGTCAGAAGTTATGGTTGTAACGATCTATCCGACAATGACTCTGACAGTCGATTTACCAGGGAGATTTTACTGACCCCTTTTCCAGAAAGATTCAGAATGCCGCATGTGGAGCAATTAAAAAAAGAAACAGATTCAAAGGAGCACGTTAGACGCTATAAAAGTGCCATGGCTCAATATGCCCGCAGTGAGCCCCTATTTGTCTCAACTTTCCTCAAACACTGGGTGACACAGGGTCAAGATGGTTCGAAAGACTACCCCCGGCGAGCATCATAAATTTCAGCGAACTGAGCAGGAGCTTCTCAAGGCAATTCCTGAGCAATGTTCACAGGAAAAAGTCGGTGGCCTACCTCTCTCAAATAAAGCAGGGGAAGGATGAGTCATTAAAAAAGTACTTCTGTCGGTTCGGCCAAGCAGTATCAGAAATTGGCAGTGCTAATGATGAAGCAATTATTGCTGCCTTCACCAATAACTTGCAGAATGGACGACTATCCTTTGATTTGAAAAGAGCACGGCTGACTAGGTATGCCGACATGATGGATATGGCAGGAGGATACGATTTGGCCGAGGAAAAAGAGTTAGCTACAGGAGGAAGCTATATGCATGGAGGAAAGCCCGAACAGAAGAATACTGAATCCAAGGGGTAGAATCAAAAGGAAAAACAGAAAGGGAACGGCAAGGAGAAAAACAAGGATAGGGGTAATGGGCTCAACGCCAAACGGTCCATAAAGAAATACCGAGGCAGATATACCAATTACACCCCTCTTCAAAAAAAACAAGAAGAAATTTTAGCCATCTTGGAAGAGAAGAATATGGTGCAAGAACCGTGGCGACAATCTCAGTTTGCCCGGAGAGATACAACTAAGTATTGCAGATTTCGAAAGGAAACCTGGCATGAGACTTCAAAGTGTTTCCAGCTCAGAGATTACATAGAGACTCTTATTCGGGAATGGCACTTACGGGATGTAATCTTAAAAAAATATAAGAAATCAGAAACTAAGAAAGAAGTTAAGGCAGATCACTCTGGACGAAATCAATGGCCCAGTCCTGAGACCAATCAGGTAATACATACGATTTACGGAGGACCCTCTACCGGGAAAAGCAACCGAGAACGAACTCAGAAAATCAGAGAAGCAATAGAAGCAAGGAATAACTTTGACGTAAACTAGATTGAGCCGAACCCGAAAATGCTGAAGGAAGGATAGGACCCGATAGTCTTTACAGAGGCAGATTCCCATGGCGTCGATGTTCGGCCTAATGACGCCTTGGTAATAAGTGCCCGGATTGGCCATCGGGAAGTCCGGAGAATTTTAATAGATAATGGGAGTTCAGCAGACATCCTCAATGTGGCCGTCTATGACCAGCTAAGGCTAGAACGAAAAGATTTACAGCATTTCCATATTCCATTAAGGGGTTTGGTGGAATAAAAGTCAGGTCACTCGGGACGGTGAAACTGCCCGTGAAGATTGGAACAGCATCTTGCCAGAGGACTGTCCTGCTCGACTTCATGGTAGTTGACTTAGACAATTGGCCATATAATGCATTATTGGGTCGGCCATTCCTGAATAAAACAAGGGCTGTAACCGCCACTTATGCATTGATGATCAAGTTCCTAACAAAACAAAGGGTTGGGATAGTCAAGGGATCCCAAGAGATGGCCCGAAGAGCAAACCTATCAGTATACAAAGACAAACATGATGCTGAACAAGTGTGCACCATAATGCTGCCAAATCAGTGTAAAGAGTCCTTGTCATTCGAACTGGATCCGAGAGAGAACACTAATGAGCCCAAAACAGAATTGGGTTGAAGTAGTACTTAAAGAAGACGAATCGGATCAGAAAATCAAGATCGGGGCTAATTTGGATGGAAAAGTCAAGCAAGACCTAACCAATCTGCTTAAGAAGTACAAAGATGTGTTCGCTTGGAGTCACGAAGATATGGTGGGAATAGATGCCCGAGTAATATCCCACTACCTCGTAGTTGACCCGAATGCAAAACCAGTAATACAAAAGAGAAGACCATTCAATCCTGAAAGAAGTCAAGCAATCAAACAAGAGGTGGAAAAATTACTGGCAACTGGATCAATCAGAGAAGTCAGCTACCCCCAGTGAGTCGCCAACGTAGTCCTCGTCCAAAAGAAAAATGGACAATGGAGGATGTGCGTAAATTTCACGGATCTAAATAAGGCATGCCCAAAGGTTAGCTTCCCACTTCCAAGGATAGACCAGCTGGTGGATGCCACAGCGGGTCACGAATTGCTCAGCTTCATGGACACTTACTCCGGATACAATCAGATCCAGATGAGCAAAGCTGATGAAGAAAAAACGGCTTTCACAAGGGATCAGGGTTTATATTGTTACACAGTAATGCCCTTCGGTTTAAAGAATGCGGGTGCTACGTATCAAAGGTTGGTAAGCAAAATCTTCACTCAGCAAATAGGAAGGAACATGGAAGTGTACATTGATGACATGTTGACCAAAAGCGTCTCGGCGGATGAGCATGCCCGAGACCTCCGAGAATCATTTGATGTTCTGAGAAGATACCAGATGAAATTAAACCCGAACAAATGTTTATTCGGAGTCTATTTGGGGAGAATCTTAGGCTTTCAAGTCCACCAAAGAGGAATCAAAGTTAATCCCTAGAAGATCCACGATTTGCAAGAAATGACCTCACCTAAAACATTGAAAGAAGTACAGCGTTTAACAGGGTGTTTAGCTTCCTTGGGAAGATTCATCTCGAGGGCTACAGACAGGCGCGCACCCTTTTTCAAGATTATCAAAAAAGGGAAAGGACTCGAGTGGAATAAAGAGTACGAGCATGGATTCTTAAAAATAAAAGAGTATTTGGGACAGGCTCAAGTTCTCTCAAAACCGTAAAAAGGGGAAATACTTCAGCTGTATCTGTCAATAACCGAGCTTGCAACAAGTTTAGTCTTAGTCAGAACAAAAGATGGAGTGCAAAAACCAGTGTATTATACCAGCAAGGCACTCTTGCCGGCTGAAACCAGGTACTCACAGGTAGAGAATATGGCCTTAGCATTGGTATCAGCAGCAAAAAAAGCTGAGATCGTACTTTCAGGCCCATACAATCCAGGTTCTCACCAATTGCCCATTAAGACAAATTCTACAAAAGCCAAAAATATCAGGAAGACTCACCAAATGGGCAATCGAGCTAAGCGAATTCGATATTCATTCTGTCCCCAGAACCTCCCTCAAAGGACAAGCTGTGGCAGACTTCATAGCTGAGTTCATAGAACCAAACCTGGAAGTAAAAAGACTCTTGGATAAGAGTTTCCCATGGAAACAGTATGTTAATGGTTCTTCAAATACTCATGGAAGTGGGACAGGAATCGTGGTTCGCGCCCCAGAAGGAGATGATGTTGAATGTGCCATGAGATTTGATTTCAAAGCAACCAATAATCAAGCCAAGTATGAGGCATTGTTAGCTGGACTCAGAGTCTGTATAGCTCTCGGGGCAGATGAAGTTGAGATATTCAGCGATTCACAGTTAGTTGTCAACCAGGTCATGGACGAATACCAGGCCAAAGATGAAGGTATGATAGCCTACCGTGACATCGCGAAACAGCTCCTCCAAAAATTTAAAGAATACAAGATCGCTCAGATCCCCAGGGAAGAAAATGAAAAGGCTGGCGCATTGTCTAAATTAGCGTCAGCAACAACCTCAATCAGACCAAAGACTATTCCGGTTGCACACCTCCTTAAACCGAGTACAGCTGAACCTAAGCATTTGGAAATTTTAGAAATCTGAACACCGCAAGACGGTTGGATTGTCCAGCTGAGAAGGTTCCTGGAAGAAGACGTGCTCCCGGAAGATCCGGTAATAGCAAAGCGCATCAGGCATCGATCGGCTAGGTATACCATGATCGGAGGAGAATTATATAGAAGGGGGTTTTCCCGAGCTCTCCAGAGATGTGTACCAGAAGAAGATGCACATTGAATACTTCAAGAGATCCACAGAGGAGTTTGCGGAAACCACACTGGGGTAGAATTTTAGTGCATAAGGTGCTCAGGCAAGGCTATTACTGGCCTACGCTTTTCTCAGATGCACAGCAGTGGTCGGAAAGTTGCAATACCTGTCAAAGGATTGCCAATGATATCCGACAACCGCCAGAAAAGCTCAGAAACCTCACTGCCCCAGGGCCATTCACCATGTGGGGCCTAGACCTGATCAGGCCAATGCCAGCTGGGACAGGGGGTAGAGCAAAGCACGCCATAGTAGCTGTCGATTATTTCATAAAATGGGCAGAAGCTGAAGCGCTGGTGCATATCACAGAAGCCAACACCACAAATTTTGTAAAGAAAAACATACTTTATAGGTTTGGAGTTCCGGACACTATAATCACCGAAAATGGCACTCAGTTTGATAACCAAAAGTTCAGGCAGTTGTGCTAGAAGTATCAGATTGCTAACTACTTTGCGACACCAGCTCATCCTCAAACAAACGGGCAAGTAGATGCAGTAAATAAAATTATCAAGCACACCATTAAAGCAAAGTTAGACTACAAAAAAGGAAGCTAGGTTGAAAAGCTTTCTAAAGTATTATGGGCATATCGGACGATAGCAAGGACTTTAACAGGAGAAACCCCGTTCATCTTAGCGTTCGAAACAGAAGTTGTCATCCCCGTAGAAACATCGTATGCGTCCCCTAGGGTTAGGCTATACAATGAAGAATAGAATGTTGATATGCTACTACAAAGTTTGGATGAGCTATAAGTAAAAAGGGAAAAGTCCCGAATAAGAAATACAGCATATCAACAAAGAGTGGCTCGCCACTACAACTCTCGTGTTCGGATCAAGAAATTCCAGCTAGGAGACCTGGAGCTCAGGAAGGTTTCATTGAACACAAAAAATAGAGCCGCAGGATCCCTGGCTGACAAATGGGAAGGTCCATACAAGATCGAGGGGATAGCTGGCCATGAAGCATATTGGATCGCTCGACCCAATGGAGGGTTGTTACCCCGACCATGCAATGCCCAATATCTGAAGATTTTCTATCCTTAAAATATATATATATTTATATTGAATATTTTATTCTTTTTTCTAGTTAGGACAATATTGGTAGGATAAATATTATACTGTAATTTAAATCTGTCGATTTTTTGCAGTAATAAATAAAACTACTCGGAATTTTCGAAAGGATAGCATCTAGTTCGGGATTTCTAAAAGAAGGCATATGATAATAAGAACATATGGAAGCAGAGCATGATAATAAGAACATGCAAATAGAATTCTCGGGACCATCAAATCCCGAATGGGCGGAGAAGCTCGTAGGAGCATGCCAGCCGAGCAGGGTCAAAATGACCTTTTTAAAAAGGCAAACCAATTGCATCAGACTCTGGAAAAATGCTCGGGACGCTATTGGGAGAAATTCCGGTGAAATGCTTAGCTGTGTTGAAGCAAATTTTTTTTAATAGAGCTCAACGATTCGGCAAACCCTTACGCATAAAAACTGGGGAGATGTCCTTGGTATTGTGTAAGGACTCGAACGTATGATCATGGGGAGCCTTGATGTAACGTTCGGGTAGCAAACGGGTATGAAACACAAGTGTAAACTTGTCTGTTTCAAGATGACTCGGTTAATAATAAAGAGCCAGTTTAATAAGATACTTGGCAATTGAAGTCATTCGGGTAACAACCGGTTTAATAAGATACTCGATTAAGTTACCCGAACATTGAAGAAGCCAGTTTAATAAGATACTTAGCAATTGAAGTCATTCGGGTAACAACCGGTTTAATAAGATACCCGGTTAAGTTACCCGAACATTGAAGAAGCCAGTTTAATAAGATACTTGGCAATTGAAGTCATTTGGGTAACAGCCGGTTTAAAAAGATACTCGGTTAAGTTACCCGAACATTAGCCAGTTTAATACTGTGCTCGGCAGTAATCAGCAATGAATAGATCAAGACCATTCAATTCAAAATAAAATAGAATTTTATTGCTCCTAAAAGAATGGTTACAGTTCAAAGAATGGTTCTGTACAAGAAAAAAAAATCAGAATTTTCTACAATTCTACAAAATTAAGGTTGCGAGGATTTCAAGCCTTTGCCAATACTCGGATCTGGCACCATCTCGTACTCACAAAGCAGGCTCTCATTAGACGGCCAAGTGATATCGTGGACAGTATCATCCATCCACTGGCTGTAATCTTCATCCGGAACTGGCCCGACATCTGGAACTGCACCCTCAACTGACTCTTGATTTGCGTAAAAGGTCGAGAGAGAATGCTCGGACGAAATATCTAAATGCATGGGATGGAGCTCTTTGCCTTGACCACGACAGTAGGCTCTTCATTCCTTCATCTGAATCCGAAGAGATTCCAAGGACCGGTCCACATGATGTTTGATTGACAACTCCCAATTAGCTCGGGCTTTCTCGGTCTCCCTATTCTTAACTTTGAAGAACTGGCCGGCAGAAACTAGCCCACTTTGAAATTCCCGAAGAAGTAGGGCATCGGAAGCAAGGGATCTTTTAAAATGATCCACCCCTTGGACTTCCAGTTCTAATCTGGCCTCTTGGGAAAGGGATTCCACTGTCACCACTTGGCGCTCAAGATCTTCAATTTTTTGGTCATACGCCTCCTTCGCCTGCTCCGCCTCCTGCTTGGCCCGGAGCATGGATTCTTCAGAAGAAGATAGAAGATTTTGAAGTGATGCAACCTTCTCCTCCGCTAGAGATGCCTTGTCCTCGACTTCAACCTGCTTCGCCAGACAATGGTCGGCAAATATTTGTACAGAACCGACCTCCTGCTGGTAAGCTTTCTCGGCTCGAGCACGACCCTCATCACTCGCCTTCAGCAGGGCCTCTAAACGCCTTATTCGATCTGCTTGATGTTGCTGCGTCTGAATAGGCTCAGGAAATTCGGCCACCATCTGCAAAGGAATATACTTAGAAATCTGACAGAAGCAAAACAATAAAGTAGTCGGATTCAACTTACATAAGATGCACTGTTAAAAACATTTTGGAGACGATCGGTCAGGGAACCATCCCGAAAGCTGCTTTAACTGTCTTCCCTGATAAAAGCCCGACCGGAGGACATCTCCCGTAGCATATTATAGGGAGAAAGGAATAAATGAACCCCCGAGGGTTCAGCTCTCAGATTTCCAAACTCGGGGGCAAGAGATGCCCTGTTCTGTTCTAAGGATGGAGAAGGAACCCTCGAAGGTTCAACCCCCATATCTCCAACTTCGGGGGTAGAAGAAGCCCTACTCGGTTCTGAAGCGGCTGCATCTACTGATGCTCCAGCACCAACACTCAGGGCAATCTCATCCGCAACATCTTCGTCACTGGAGTCAATAAATGAGACTACCCGAGGAACTTTGAGAGGATGAGATGGCGAATTAACTGCCTTTCGCTTCTCACTCTGGGAACGGTGGAAGTTAAGATCAGCAGCAGGATCTTCCTACGGATCGTCCTGAAAAAACTCAAAGAATTCAGCACCTGCGGGCACTTGATCAGTCAAGACGTTACCACCGTCGCCGACTTCAAACCGTCCAACAGGCTCTTTACACGGGCCTTCACTCTGGCCACTTGGACCAACAGAATCCTGAGTAGGAGGCTGAGCACCCTGAACAACGCACTCGGGAATTTGTTCCTCAGCAGTGTCGGTTTCCTTATCAGGCTCGGGTGGAGCAATACCCTCATTGCCCTGATGGAAAGCTTTCTTTCTACTCACTTGCAGAATGGCCTTCACCTGGCGAGCCTGAAGATCGCTGACAACATCCGTATCGAACACTAAAAAAAAAGAAAAAATTTATAAAAGAAATTGAAATTAGAAAAATACAACAGAAAGAGCACCGGGTTACTAACATCGCCTGCGATGGCCAGAAATCTGTCTGAAGAAGCCGAGCTTTATCAAATCCTCCTCTTTAAAAAGGTAGCTCTTGCTCCTCTTCTCCAGAGTACGAACAGCTGCTCGAGTCAGCCTATTCAGCTCAGAATCATTATAATCAATTATTTTTCTGTTCCACGCTTTGGGGGAATAGAAGAAACAGGGAACACTCAACACTGTTCGGGATTCCCCAGATCCAACAGTGACGTTGAGCCCGAGAGCCCTCCAGTAAAAAAACCAACTATTCTTCCATAACTTGTTGGATGTAGGGAATCCCCATACAAAACCCTTCTTTTTTGGGTCATCAGAAGCATCGACCTCCCGATTCACCTTTGCTTCTTTGGGGACCCAACCGTCCGATGGAGTAGACGCAAGAAAATAGGTCCCCGTTTTGCTAACCTGCCTTAGCCTAAAAAAATGCCTGATTTCATTCATGGAAGGCGGCGAAAGGTTCATTCGACTGAACATGTGCCACATGCACATCAAGACTTTGTAACTATTCAGGGCCAACTGAGATGGGGCTATCCCTGCTTCAGCCAAAAACCAGGCAATAAAAGGCTGAAGGGGAAGTGTGACACCACAGCAAAGCATGGATCCATAAATCGCGACCATACCCTTAGGAGGATTCCGTACGGCTCTATTCCCCACAGGAACCAAAGTGTCTGAGTCTGGCAAGTCGAATCGGGAGCGGTATTTTTCTATCTCAGCTAGCCCGACCACATTTGGCTCAGTATCAAAGCCACTCAGGCGAGTATCTGAAAACGAAAGGCGAGACGCCTTATACATTTCATCAACGTCACCCTCGTTAACAGTCTGTTCCCTGGTCTGAACGCTGCTCGAGCCGTGCTTGTATACCTTACTTCTGCTCTGATGTTTACCCATCCTTCAAAAAGATACCCTGTGATCATAAATATCAGAATCAGAACTAGATGGAGAACTCGATACAAGATTGAAAGTGACATCAGGGTGAAGCCCAGAAACATCAACCTCTAAGAATGGAGGTTCATCTATTGGGATATCCCCCAGTAATCGTTTAATGCAAGAAACTAACAGGAAATCCCCATGTTCTAATGCATCAAAAGCGATTTTAAAGAGACGATGGCGGAAAGATGGCCCCATTAAAACTAACCTGAATTAAGATTGATGCAAGATCTTCAAACGGAGAATCGCGAACTTCTGGAAAAAGAAATCTAAGTTTAAAGAAATTTCTGCTGAAAATTGTTGAGAATAAACCAACAATGTCTCTCAGCAAAGAATTTAAAGACGAGACGACACGAAACCCTAGGATTTCAAAGCGGGATAAGACATTTGACGAGACTTGAGGACTTAGGCAGCGTTTGGGGAAACGAAAAAATATTTTCTTATAAATGATATTGAAAATTGAAGAAACGAGGGACGCTTGTCAAAACAGGAAGTAGCCCTCGACCGTCAGAACTTCAAAACGTCACCATCATTTAAGATCTCGCGTGATAAAGCGAATCGAAATTACAGTCACCATTAAGACACGCCTTTATGACAAGACGGCTATTCTGACGAGTAAAAATTAAGACGATTAAAATACTCTTGCCCGGAATGAAATTTACTCGGCAAAAATATTTTAAGGGGGTATTGTCGCATGTGAATTTTACCAAGCATACAAGTCATTGACAGGAATAAGAAAATAGCCAGGTGGGCCCAAATGGACACTCAAGAAATATCCTACGAGGCATCATTAAAGAGAAGAAAGCCCGAGTGATCATATATTGAATGAAACCTACTCGGGATCAGTTAACAGCATTCGGGACTAGTTAAATAACGCTTCCACTCGGGCTCAAACGGTGCTACTCGGGACCATCAGGTAGAGTACTCGGGAATAAATACGATTCGAGTAAGAACTTGATGCTTTTTTCACACAGATTAAGTCATTAAATACGTGAAGATATCCATCAGGAAGGAATCATAAATAAAATGGAACATTAAGTTAGAAGAGTCCTCAATCAGGAAATAACTTAATTACTTTACGAAGACTACATTCTTATAAGGAAACAAGTCCAAATTGAACAGCACTACTAGAATCCCACTCGATTTCCATAAGAGACTCCGAAATAGGAAAGAAGACAAATCAACCTCAAACAAGTAACCGAATGACAATTAAATATAAAGATCTCGTATTACTTGTACAAATCAGATTAGGGTTCTATAAGCATATAAATAGACCCATAATCTGGCTCCAAAAAGCTATAGGCAATATAGCATACAACAATCATAGCAAATACAGAGAGAAAAAAGAGAGATCGAGAGCTTGTAAACATCATATTTTTATAGTGGATTTTGGCTTGGTTGATCCTTCAACCACCCGTGGACGTTTCTCCGGTCATCGGAGATTTACCACGTAAAACTTGTCTTCGTTACTCTCTCTGAATCTCTTTCCCTTTGAATCAATAGCCAAAATCCAATCCTTGTTGACTTTTCTGACATAATCCAGAAATCGACGTCAACACTTTTAAATATAAAATATCCCATATCTTTTATTTGATTTTTAAAATTTTTCAAAAAAAAAAAATCTCATATCTTTTATTTGATTTTAATTTTGAATTCAAACTATTTAAATTCAAAAATAAAATATTTAATTTAATAAAATAAAATAATCATATTATCTAATTTTATTCAAAAATAAATATCAACATACACCCTTCATTTAGTGATTAATAACATAATTAAATAATCTCATTATTTAAGTTATTTAATCACAATTATCTATTAATTAACTTATTATTCAATTAATTCTCGAATAAATACGTGTCACTTCCGTAACACAATTAACTGGACAATTCAATTAATTAACCGTGACCCTTGCTACCTAAATCGATCAGGCTAGCAAGGGGACCTAATGGACCCACAGTATTTTGAGCTCCAATAATCCTCAGAATCATTAATTAAACTCTTTAATTAATATTTCTTGATTATTAACTCCAGTGTTATTCCACTAAAAACCCGAAGCTGCACTCTCTCAATTGTAGACGTTTTTACACAGACCGATACAACTCGGTGTCCATCGATATAGCTATTACATATGGTGTGATCCTCCACAGTAATTCATAATTAGAGCTGGGTCATAATGTCTGTTATACCCCTCTAATTACATATATCCTTTAAGTACCATTGATTCTCTAATGGACAATAAATCCTATTTCCTCACAGAATTAGGAGAGCGCTCATATTGTCCAACCCCGAATCAACCCTTAAGGGAACTACCATCTAATTCTCACAAGAAATAGTGGATTCCACTATTGTGTACAAACCTTCCCAGCCACAAGCCAAACTGTAATCTCAGTATACGGAGTATATTGATCAAGAAATGCATCTGACCTCACCCATGGTATATCAAAGACCACGATCTAACCTGAAGGAGTCAATAAGACACTCAGGATTAATATCACCCACATATAGCCATCATTAGTTGATATATATAAATCTCATCGGTAAATGGATCTTGTGTGAGATTCATATAGATCATGGCCCAGTCCTATATGATCACATCATACAAGGTGCCTATATTCCCATATCTCATTTGAATGATTCAGGATAGAATCACTGTACATTACGGAATGGACCGCAACTATAGATTAACCATAAATAAAGTACCCAGCTTTATTTGTATCTATGGACTCTTTAGATTGCACGTCTCTTACTGTATCCATCCGTATATGACACTCATATACACAGTTCGAGATTACATCCGACAATCCAGGATGTTAATATGTACACAAGTTTATAAAATAAATAACATAACAAGCATGAATTGAACCGTTTTTTTTATTTACTTCATAAATCCATTTACAAATTACATGTTTAGGGCATAAACCCCAACACTCTAAGCAATAGTGTGTGAATTCAGCCAAGAAGAGAAAAAGGGGAACGTTTTTGTTTTCGATAGTACATAAGTATCCTTTACATCAAAAGGGTTTGTGTACAACATCAAATCAAGGTTCACGTGAGTTTCAATCAAATTGATTGATAATTCACAAGTGGTCGGACGTTCTTGATTTTTCTCTTGGAGGATTATTGTGACTAACAAGGAACAAGATTTTGATTTTTTGTTTCCATCCTCAGGTATATGATTTAAAGAAAGGGAGCCGACACTCTTAGGTGATTCACGTTCGTGATTGAATAAGAAGATCTTGCGGAATTGATTCGGCGCTTGTTTAATCGTCACGAGAAAAAGGTAAGACACTTTTTATATACATCAATTAATCTAAGGTTAAGATTCTCATTGCATAAAAGGGAAAATTTTATTTATATGCAAACCTTAATTTTCATTTTTTATCACGTTTCCGTTGCGCTTTGAACCGTATTTTCCCTACAGTTGATTTATTCTTTGACCTTTTCGGTTTACAAAGATAGAGATAACAGTGATTCCTCTTGCTTAATCTGATCTGGTTGAGTTAAAGTGCATACTTAGTGTTCACTATTATCTCTGTCTTTGTAAACTAAGAGATTAGCTCTTCTGGCCATCTCCTGCAACCATTTGATTATTCCTATCGCCTATTCAGTCTTGAATTTAATTATCAGGGCATATGTTGCTGTTACTGCCTTTGTTTTATTTAGAAAAAGTTGACCTAGTAACGCATTATAAGGCCAGTTGTCCAGATCTACCACCACAAAGTCGAGTAGCACTGTTTTCTAGCAAAGAGCTGCTCCAATCTTCACGGGCATCTTTGCTGTTCCAAGAGACCTAACCTCAACTCCTCCGAATCCTCTGAGCGTGGTATGGAAAGGTTGCAAATCCTTTCAATCTAATCTGAGCTGATCATAAATAGCCACATTGAGAATGTCTGCCAAGCTACCAATGTCCACTAAAATTCTGCTGACTTCTCTATGGCCAATTCGGGCACTAATGACGAAATGGTCCTTTGGTCGGACATCGACCCCATGTGAGTCAGCTTTAGTGAATATTATCGGGTCCCATCCTTTCTTTATTCTCTTCAGATCAGGTTCGATTGAATTAACATCAAAATTCTATCATACTACCACTGCTTCTCGGATTTCTTGAGTCCGCTCTCGGTTACCTCTCCCAGTTGATGGTCCTCCAAAGATTGTCTTTATCATTCCATTTGCCTCAAAACTGGCCTTTTTATTCCGATCAGAATTATGATCTCCTATCTTGGTTTCTTTCTGAATTTCTGACTTCTCATCTTTCTTCAAAATTATATGTTGCAGATGTCCTTCTCGGATGAGGGTTTCTATATATTCTCTGAGCTGGTAACATTTTGAGGTCTCGTGTCTGGTTTCCTTATGGAACCTATAATATTTCATCATGTCTCGCCGAACAAATTTTAACTGCCGACGTGGCTCTTTTACAAAAAATTTCTCTTCTAGTATTGCCTGGATCTCTTCCTGTCTTTTCCGAAGCGGAGTGTAGTTCATATATTTTCCTTGAATTTTTTCCTTGGTTTGGTCAGTATTACATCCATTTCCCCCGTCTTTGCTCATATCTTTGCTATTTCCTTTTTGTTTCCCTTTATGGTTTTACGACTTTGACTCGATATCTTTTTGTTCGGGTTTCTCCCCATGCATGTAACTACCTCCTATCACCAACTCTTCTTCTTCAGCCAAGACGTATCCGCCTGCCATATCCATCATATTTGCATATCTAGTTAGACAAGCCCTTCTTAGGTCAAAAGAAAAACGTTTGTTCTGCAAGTTATTTATGAATGCAATGATTATTGCTTCGTCATTTGCACTGCCGATTTCTAAGACCGCCTGACCGAATCTTCTTAGATACTTCTTTAACGACTCATCTTTCCCTTGATTCAGTTGAGAAAGGTAAGCCACTAATTTTTTCCTATGTACATTCCCTAGAAATTATCTTAAGAAGCTTCTACTACAATCGCTGAAACTCCCAATACTTACTAGAGGCAATCTCCCAAACCATCTTGAACCTGTATCCCCGAGAGTTTGTAAAAAGTTAAGGCATAACAAAAGATCACTGTGGGCATACTAGGTTATGACGCTCTTATATCGTCTGATAAGCTCTTTAGGATCTGTATCCTTTCTGAATTGTTCTATGTGTGGCATCCTGAATCTTTTCGGGAATGGCGTTCGTAGCATGTTTATGGTAAAAGGGCTATTAGAATCATTGTTAGACAACTCATTATATCAGTATCGCCTAATCAACGTGTCCATTTGATGCCTGTTGTTCTCAACTTCTCGAGTCAGGCTCTGAATCAAGACATCTCTATCGTCCACCGGCTCTCCCCAATGGTCAACCCGTTGTGTAACTGTCATAGCAGTCATCATCTCATCTTCATCTTGCTTTTGAGTCTTATGGGCTAACCCTTACAGGTGTGTGGTTCCATGTCAACGTTTACGATAATATCGGTCACTGTCTTCTGATGACGATGACCGATCTTTTCACTGGTCGTATTTATGAGGCCTATCATGGCCCGCTTGACCGTGGTTTTGTCTATGGTGGGGCTGTTCTTCTACGGGTGTTTCACGATCCTTGTCTTGGTTATGCATCGTACCCCTAGTTTGGTTGACAGGATCTGAGTTCCTGATGGCTGTTAGCCCATCTAGTGTCGACCCAACCACAATCGATCGGAGCCTAAGGGGTAATGGCTTGCTGCCAATAGATCTATTCCTTTTACGTCGTATCTATCAACAATTGCTGCAATGTATCACGGAAGCTACGTGCTATGTCCTTGCTGGTAGATGGGACTTGCTGGATGCCAGCCAGGGATATCGGTTGGCTTCTGGTGGTTATGGTGGGATCTTGAGCGGTTCCGCCTATATGAGCATTATTTAGAGATTTTTGGATGTCCCTGGAACTGTTTTTACTTCCACTACCAGCCATCATTTAAACAGATAGGAGGTTCGACTCTCTCCTTCTAGCACCAATTGTTGACATCGATTTCTTGATGGTCAAGAAAGTCAACAATGTTGGATTTGGTTATGACCAGTTAAAAGAGAGAGAGAGAGAGAAAGAGAATGCAATTGATATGTTAGTGACACGAGTTTACGTGGTAAAACGTCGATGATCGGAGAAACGTCCACGAGTGGTTGAATTACCAACCAAGCCAAATCCACTATTGAATAATAAGTTACACCACTCGATCTTTTTTTTTTCACTCTTACAATGATTTCTTCTCTATTCTGTTTACCGCCTTGCCTATCTTTTTTTTTGTATCTCTCTCCTTTATAGTAAGATTATGGATCTATTTACACATGCAAAGAACCCTAATCCGTGTTGTACAAGTAAAAGAAACTATATTTAATTTAGATTGGTTGCTTGGTGAAGTCGTTTGTCTTCTTTTTTGTTTTTGAGATTTTATGGATCGAATATGAATCTTCACGGGATTCTAGTAGCACAATCCGTTTAGGACTTATTTCCTTATCGGTGTGTAGTCTTCTAGAAGAATAGAGTTATTACTTAACTTTGACTCGCTTCCTGTTTGGTGTTTTAATATACTAGAAACTTTCTAAACTCTTTCCTCCTTTGATACGGGGGATGAAATACAGATGTTTGCGTACCAGAGTATGATTCTAGATTCTTTCTTGGGCTTATTCACCTATGTGTATCAAGTATCGAACATCTTTATTCGGGCTTCTTGTGCTATCGCGAATAGAACATAATCTGCCGAGTACCCATATTTGGGCTTACTCGGGTTCTTGTTCCTTAGTAATGTCATGGATAGTGTCTTCTAGATGCCAGCTCGGATGCTCATCTGGTTATCTCTTTAGGGGATTATCTTACCTGTCAGTGGCGTGTACATCCAATAAAATATACATATAACATATAGCATTCATTATATTAATTTTTTTTAGATTTGTTTCTCCTACCTCGAACCCCTCTGAGATGCTAGAGTAGAAACGGTATCGATAATGAATTGTTAGTACTCGAATAATCTCATCATCGCATGGTTGAATCTTTGATTTTGTTATGAGGCAAGAAAATAGTTCAACATTTGTCAAACATTTGTCAAACCTTCGATAGCCTTTAATATGTAAAAGCTTATTAACTACTATGTACTTATGTATCTCGTTCAAAAATATTTATAATACATGTACAAGTAAAAATATAATTTTGTTTAAAAATATAATAAAAACCATAAAACTTCTTTTTAAATTAATATATATTTCTTTATCGATAAATTAATAAATTATTCATTTATCGATAATTTAATAACTTAACAAAATTAATAATTGTTTTCAGTCTCAAAAATATTATTTTATAGGTGTTTTACCATAAATACACAACTTAATTAAAAGAGAGAAAGTTGAAGAAGACAAACAAAAAAGAATAAGCTTGGACATGGTCCGATTTCTTTGAGAAAGAAAAGGTGCACTTGTAAAGTTGTAACCGAATTAGGTGTATTAACTTGATAAATATGATGTTGATTTTGAATGGGACGGGGTCCGCAACTGCATTAACTAGCAAGGTGGCTAATACAAACACGAATTCAAAATGCAACTCTCACCGTAAAGAGAGGCCGGGTCTCCCCATATTTGTGTTTATGTATAAATAATTATATTTACAATACTAGCATTTAAACCTTATAGTAGAGCTTCATTTCAAAGTCTCTCAACACATGATTCGTTACTCTGTTTGGTGAGTTCTTCATGTTCTTCAATAAATAGGGCTCATTCAATCAGATAATGTTTCAAGTCGTCAAATCCATGGGTAGTATATAAAAAAAATATGTATCATAATGACATAAATGTTGAAAGAAAGATAAATCTTAATTCTTAATTAAAAATGATAGCAACTAAATTTTTTGATAGGAATTCGGTTGAATTTTATTGTTTATGATGTCTTTCAAAACTCAAAAAGTTATTTTTGTATATCAAAAGGTTATTGCTATTAAGATTTTCTTACCACGCGTCCTAAAAGCACAAATTATATATATATAAATTTTCAATAAATTCGTCAGTGCGTTGGATATGGATCGTTAGATTTACATTGACTCAAAGTGTATGCACTTGTAAAAACTTCTCCATAATCAATGGTCCACATGCAACACACTGATATAACTTATATCAGTGCGCAATGACTAGAAAACCACTATATATATATATGATCATTTGTTCATCTGAGTTTTATTTTGTGAAATTAAGCACATATGATTAATACTATTAACATAAAAAACACTTGTGATTAATTGTTAAAGAACCATATAGTAATCATATCACCACGTACACTATATGGTGTGTGAATTGTGATCTTTAATACTTATTGGAGCTTAGATAAAGAGAAGACTTATGTGTCGTTTGTTTTTTTTTACTGAAGATTGAACAGTCCTAAATTTTTCTAAAAATTGAATAGGGACTGCAATCTGAACCTAAATGACATGTTTATTTTTTTATTCTTCACATCAACATGTTTGTTTTTAAAAAAAATTGTCTGAAAATAAGTAATTTTATATTTATACCCATGCTAATTAAAAGAAGTAATTTAACTTACAACATTTTTTATAATATTTTGTATGTTACTTTACAAATAAATTTAAATTTAACAAAATAAAAAAAAAAATCATCGAAGAATATAATTTTACATGTTCTGCAAATAAAGTTTAAGTTCAATTTTTGATAAAAAAAATGTTCAAGTTCAATTTTTCACGTTGTCTACATTTCTCATATATATAATTCAAGAAACTATTTTTGTTTGGTTTTTTTTTTTGTTTCATGTTGTACCGGAAACCACGTTTAAAAAAAAAAGGTTCTTGATTTTTTTTTTTGAAAATAGGTTCCTGTATATGCACAAATTTCTATATATATAAAAACAATTATTCTATAACACCTTCAAGTCACAAATAGTTAAACATAAAAAGTTCTTACCAGGATTTGTTAGGAGAGAAGATTTATGAGAGTTCTTTTTTCTCTTTCTAAAGTGATTAGGGTATTTTTTTTGTTCTATGACCATTTTAAATTAAGAATTATATTAAAAGAAAGAATTATATACCATATCAAATTAGGATAAATTTGGAAATATATATATTTTTTAGGCGGATAGACTTGGAAGATAATATTTTATTTGTAATCCAGTTAAAATCAGGATATTTTACTTTTTATTTTATATCGTTTGACCACTTATAAAAACAAACAAAACGACTTAGTGTGTTCAATTCAGATCCATTAAGTTTTAAGTACTTGTAAGAAAGTTTTTTATTTTAATTTGTAAATGCAATTACTTGTAAGAAAATAACATGATGTTACGTACCTTGTAAGTTCCCCAATTGTTGATTGGCTTATTTCGATTGACAAACCACAATTGGGGATTAACTTGTAAGGGTAGATTAGACCTTATTGCTTGTGATCAAGCTTCAACGACATCATCAAACTCAAGAGAACTTCAAAAGTATATCACTTAGCACCTTGCTTAACTCTTTGAAGAGAATTTGTTGAACATACACACACACACACTCCATTCACATTCTTGCATGTTCATTTTACATTATGCCTTATTGTCTTTTTTGTGTGCATTCCAATGTGCTTAATGTGTTAGTTTTTCTTTTCAGCATCCCCATACAGAACAGTGCGCAGGTAATTGAGCTTGCGCAGTACCTGCGCATCTAGGTCTGATGTCTCTCTCTATCTAGTTCTTTGCACGGTCATATAAGCTAGCACTGCGCTGTTAAATCGCGGGGAAGTGTGTGGGTAGGTACCCGCACAATGAGCTTGGAAGGTTTTTTAGAGTCCCGGTGTGCAGGCACAACTGCGGGTAGTGCGCGGGTCCTACCCGCACACTACACTGTCTTAGGGAAGTTTCAAATTTTCATTTACTTCATTTTTTACACCCTATATATTCATTTTCTTCTCTCAAACTTCAATCTGCGAGTCCAAAATTCATTGTTTTAGCGAAAGAAAGTATTTTACTAGTGAGAGAGACTCCCAAGAAGTGATCTTTACTCAACCAAAATTCCATCCATGAGCATCTGACATCTCATAAGCATCTCCTCATCATGGATTCTACATTTTTTTCATTGACTAGGTAACTTGAACTTGCCCTAATCCTCTATTGCATCTCTTTGCATCTCTTTGGTTCTTGTTTTGCCTAGGTTTAATTAGTTTATGTGAATTTTATGCATGTCTTTATGTTTAATGTCCTTTATAACATGATTGGGTTGTTGTTTGTTGGTTGAGGACATTGATTATTGATAGCTAGGATTTATGACCTTTTTTTTCCTTCTAGCTAATCTATTTGCATTTAGATAATTGATATCTAGGATTTTGCATTCATTGTCACCTTTAAATCCTTAGATAAGCTTTAATGTGTTGACCTAGTATTTTTGCATGAAGAATATTTCCAAATATTCACATGGTTTGCATTCTCTCTTCATTGGTGGTTAAGTCTTATGACTAAGTGATTAGTGCACAAGCTTATTGGTCCAAGATCACTATTATTGGCCTGTTGAATATAGTGAAAGGTTAGTAACCGTGGATGGTATGACGAGAGGTCAATCTAGGTTGTAAAATTTCATTCAAGTAATGAATTTTGTGGACCGTATGTGGCTAAGTGGTTAGCCCATGGGTTTTTTCCAGTTGAACGGTTTCTCAAGTAAAACAAATCCTTGTGTCTTTATTGTATTTTTGCATTGTTATCCTTGATTGAATGCTTGATAATATGGGGCAGTTTCATTAATATTGATTAATTTGAAAAGTTAGTAATCAATCGAATTAAAACATATTCACCCCCTCTAGGTCACGATACACACACTTTAAGGAAATTTCAATTGGTATCAGAGACAGTGTCTAGACATACTAATGTGATCCGTGCTTTGTGTGTGTCTTGCACTTTGCATTTTGCTTCTTTGTATTTTTTTCATTTTGTTTGTTGCATTGCATTTGCACTCATCTCATTCATAAACCTCAAACACTATCAGTGGGAACGGTGAAGTAATTGAGGGAGCTTCGAGCACAAGATCTCCCTTGCTAGCGGGAGTGAATTATGCCTTTTGGAAGGGCAAGATAAAGTCCTTCCTTTTCCTAATAGATAACCAGGCATGGATGGCAATTTAGGATGGCTACACTCCTCCAACAATGACCACCGGAGAAGGAGATGAAGTTCTTAAGCCTAAGTCTCAATAGAGTACACAAGAGTTTGAAGCAGCCAAATGGAACAACAAGGCAATGCAAGCCATCATTTGTGCCATGGATGACAATCAATACAAGTTGAACCAAACCACTAGAAATAAAAATGAGGCGTGTGAGATTCTACAAACGAATCATGAAGGAACCAAAGTAGTCAAGGACTCCAAGCTCTAGGTTCTTCAAATGCAATTTAGACTATTAGGATAGAGGAGTATGAATGTTTCAATTACTTTCAAGTGAAGTTGATGGACATAATAAATCAAAGCCATCAACTTGGTGACCCTTATTAGGATAGGAGAATCAAGCAGAAGATTATAAGGTCACTTATGTTAAGATTTGAATCAAAGGTGACAGTATTTGAGGAGAACAGTGACTACAAAAATATAAAGCCTAGTGAGGTCATTCGAAGACTTATAGCTTATGAGTCTAGGTTGACTTCTACAACTACATCTTCAAAAAAACAAAAGAGTATTGCATTGAAGACCTACAAGGTTGAAGAGGCGGAGGAAGACTCAGATGAGAAGATGGCCCTCACAGTTAAAAAATTTGAGAAATTCATGAAGTTTAAAAAGAAAGTGTAAAGTCCTCATTTATTTATTGGCTTATTTCGTGAACAAACCTCATATTGGGGTTTTATGTAAGGGTAGGTTAGACTCTCAAGACCTCAAGAGAAGAAGCACCAATGGTAAAATTCTTGTGCTTACTTGCTTTGAAGGGATAGTTGCACACACTCACAAATTCATGCATAACTCTTATTTATATATGTTATGTATTTATACTTGTGTGCATTCATGATTGAATAATTCTTCTTAATTTATTTGCATCTTGTGATTAAAGTACCATGTCATGTTAGGCATTAGTATATGATGCATCTTCATCACTCTAGTACTTGTTGAAAATGTGTGTTTGAGTGTGGAGAAAGTAGGTTGTGCGCTGGTGGTGTGCTATTCGACTAGCGCAGCCTCACCAGTGTAACATTCTAGTGGATCGTCGCTTGTCATGCACCACTGAGCTACGCCACTTCACCCGCGCAATATTGAGAAAGTAGGCTGTGCGCTGGTGGTGTGCTACTCGACTAGCGCAGCCTCACCAATGCAACATATCAGTGGATCGTCGCTTGTCATGCGTCACTGAGCTGTGCCACTCCACCAGCACCTATTGAAAATTTAGGCTGTGCGCTGGTGGTGCGCTACTCGACTAGCGCCACTAGACTAGCGCCACTCACCAGTGCACATAGCGGGAGCTGGAACGGTTTTTTTCAAAACGACCTCACTTTGGTTGAAACTCATATATATATATATATATATATATATATATATATATATATATATATATATATATATAACTCTTTGTATTCATGTCGTGTAAGAGTTCAGAATATCATATCTTTTCCTTAGAACATATTTCAAAAGGAAAATCTTGCAAGAACTCATCTTTAAACACTCAAAGCATTTCCTTGTGCATAAAAATATCATCTCGCATCATCTATGGTCATTTAGAGTGCATCAATGGATAATTTTACATCATCATATCTTGTTTGGTAAGTTTCTCACTATCTTCTTACAAGTCAAGTGTTTTTCTTGCTAAACCATCTCTTTTATCATTTGTATGCTCTTAGAATATATTCTAGATACAAAATAGAGACTGTTGTGATGACATGATTGAGTGTTGTATTGTGATAGCTTCATAGGATTGTTTGATCTATGTTTAGCTAAGCTTTATGAACATGTCATTTAGCTCTTGATATCTAGGATTTCATTAATTGCCATCTCATCATCCTAGATAAGCATATAAGGTTCCCTAGCCTTGTTTGTTCTTTGAATATCATCATATATTCACATAGGCCATTTTATCTCTTCATTGAGAAGTAAGACTTGTGTTGCTTCCGGGATTAGGTAGCTTAAATCACAAGCAAGATGGACTAGGTTCACTTATACCGGGATTGGGTAGTGGTGGTGGATTAAAAACCGGGATTAGGTTGTAATTCTTTTGCCATTAGTGGATTCGAGGTTCAAGTGTGGCGCACTTAACAGCCTGTGGTTTTTCCCATTTGGAGGGTTTCTACGTATATCTCAAGTGTCTTTACTATTTCTGCACTTATTACACTTGTGATATTATTGTAACTAGTTAGAGGTATTTTCGTCAACTTGACCAATTACGAAAATTGGGTAAAATTGTTTAAAATCTATTCACCCCCCTCTAGATTGTTCTTAAACACACCATAATATTTGTTTCAGAATGGATTAGGGTCCAATGGAAAGGAAGTGAAGAAGAAGACTCATTTCATGAAGGTGGAAAATTCACAAGAGAATGACTTCAAGAAAGGGCATTCAATGCTATGAATGCAGTGATTTGGTCACATTGTTCCAGAGTGTGCCAATTTGAAGAAGAAGTAGAAGTAGAAGTAGAAGAAGAAGAAAGAAAATGCCATGGCGGCTACTTGGAGTGATAGTAAAGACCTGGAAGAGGAAGAAAAGTCTTCGGATGATAAAGATCGACTTGCCAATTGTAGGGAAAAACCAAATCAAAAGTGGAGGAAATGGAAAAAGAGGTTTGAGTATATTTTAAATTTTTCCCTTTAAAAGAAAGAACCTTAACCCTTGATTAATTAAGTTAGATTAAAAGTGTCATACCTTTTTCTTGTGACGATTGAAGTTACACCGAATTGAATCTACAAGATTTTTCAATCCAATCACGAACATGAATCACCTATGAGTGTAGGCTCTCTTTCTTTGAATTGTATACTTGAGGATGGAAACAAACAAAATCATTTTCTTTTGTTAGCCATAATAATCCTCTAAGAGAAAAACTAAGAACGTTTGGTTACTTGTGAATTATCGATCTATTTGATTGTTATCGCGTGAACCTGATTTGATTTTTGTACACAAAATCCTTTTGATATAAAGGATACTAGTGCATTATCGAACACAAAAACGTTCCCTCTTTTCTCTATGCTTGGCCGAATTCTACACACTATTTCTATGAGTTGGCTGAATTTTATCTAGAGTAAAAACTAAATTTTTCTCTCTCAAAATTCTATGTTGGTCGAAATTTCTCTTAGAATTATATTAGCTTGGCAGAAATCAACATAGGAGTATATATAGGAGTCCAAATCCTCTCCTAAGGAGGATTTACTTGGTGGGATAGAATCCTCTCACTAGGAGGATTTACGTGGTGGCAAAGAATTCTCACTCAAAGAAGATTTCTTTTACACACCAAGGTTCCTAATCCAACTCAATAGCGTATTTATTCAATGACCATTTATTGAATATAAATTAAATTGTGACTATATCAAAATTTCATAATTTGACCAATTGTCAATTAGAGTTATGATAGAAATCAAATCCTTCATAATTTGACTAGCTAAATAAATTCATTTTATTTATCTACTTATCAAATATAGTATTTGATATTTATCATACTGTTAACAATAGTATGACACTAGGAGACCTTCTCCTACTAGGATTTTTTTTTTACTTTTAATTAAATAATTAATTAATTAACAAATTAGTTAATTACCATTTAATTAAATAATAAAATAAAAATAATATAATAGGCTATTTTATTTATCCTTGCCCCCCAAATCCATACATGGGCATATATATTGTTTTTCCTATTTAAATAAATCCATTGGACCTCAATAAAAGGTCCACATGTAAACTATACCAATTCTTACTAAAATAAACAAGTCCATATGCCTTAATACAATTCTAGATAGACCCATAAATTATTCTGGTAGAATATATCAAGTGATCTATGTAAGTTCATGTGAATTGGGGATCATGCTGGGCTATCTAAATTTAAGGCTATCTAAATTTAAGCTCCAATAGACATAACCTAATCACAATCAACAAATGATTCACTTAGATCCGATCTATTAATTTTAGTTTATTCCACTAAATAACTAAAATTAAACTCTTAATTAAAGAAAGAATAAGTTAATATTCCTCATTCTTACCCTAATATTCCTCATTCTTACCCTAGACAATCTTAATGGAGATAGTGTATCCTCGTGAAGAATACCAGTAATCGCTAAGAGCTCATAGACCGCCTATAGCTCTCCAAGTTACCATATTTACAGATATGCCCACATTTTGAACTTGGATATTTTGACTTGTCCAAAAGCCATGTTTCAATAGACACTGTTGGAAACTTAACGTTAAGATTTAACATCTAATACCTCAAAACATCCATATGATGATATTCTACTCTCATTTCATAAATGGAGCCACGATGTCCATATTTATAAATGAAGTCCTCTATCGATTAACAAATGAATACCACCAAACTATCAAGGATAGACTATGCTATATAATCGTACTCATTAATAGCTCAAATGATAACACTTGCAACCATAAGTCTATCATTTATCTCAGGACTGAGATAGACTCACTGATTGTCTTCAAGTGAAAACTTTTATCAATTGACGGGTTCTAGATAAAGTATTTCACTGTGATACAATTCAATGCACCCAGTGCACTAGATTCTTTTACCTAAAGACACCACACTTTGATGATTTTAGACTCATCATAACACATTTGATCCCACTCAAATGCTAGCAAAAGAATCTACAACTTTAACAAGATAAATGCGTCCAACCTTTATCTTAAGTTGTGAATATTATTTAAGACTAACTTAACAATTGTGTCTACCTCATACATATCTAGATGTATGAAAAATTCTTCTTTTCTCATAGTCTTTTGACCTTATGATTATTTATTTTTGACAATTATAATAATTAAACTATAAATGCTATAAGATTTGTTAAACTAGAAATTATTTTATTAATATAAGAAGATTGTCAAATACATTATTACACTCTTGTTTTAGAGCATGATCCTAACACCAACTTTATTGCCTTCTCATCATCTCACAATGGCAATGAAGTTATGAGTGACGAAGGAGATGAAGAGGACAAGCAAGAAGATGAAGATGACTCAAGTGAAGAGAGTATTTCATCAAAATCCAAGTTTGAAATTGATGAAGAGATGAACTATGTAGAAATAATGAAGTTCTTTGACAGTTCTAGAATCAAAAAGAAAAAGGAGATTCAAAAGTTTTAAAAGGAGAATCTTTGGTTGACTTCCAAGGTAACTCATTTGAGAGAGGAAGTGAAGAGTGCAAGCGGATTGGAGAAAAGTTTGAAATCGGAACTAGTTTTAGTCAAAAAGAGTGAAGAAAGCATGAAGAAAGAACTTGGAGAAGCTAAATAATTAATTGCCAAGATGACTTACGGAACCAAGAAGCTTGACAAGATGCTCTCTAGTGGGAAACAACCTAGTGATAAGAGGGGCTTAGGATATGTGGAAGACATGGAAACCACATCCTTGAAGAAGACTACATTTGTAAAGAGTGAAGAATTAAAGAAAATCCAAAGCCCACATCAACCAACAAAAAAGGTTGAAGTTGGAGAATCTTCAAAACAAGCTCAAGTCAAGACTCAAACAAAAGCTCAAACTAAAGCTCAACCACAACAAGCTAGAGTACATCAAACAAGATCCCAACTTCTAAGGACTCCTCAAAATAAATAAGGACTCTCTACACTCAATCAAGAAAAGATCTAATCGTGGCTCAACAACAAAGAGGAGAAGTGGCTATACATCAAATGACAAATCAAAGGGGAAAAAAGCCTTCCATGTTGGTACAAGGCTATGGTATGAATTCTCACTTTACTCATATCTAGCATTATTGTGGTGTTGAAGGCCATATAAGACTGAATTGCTTTAAGTATATATATTTTTTTGAATTGAAAGCATGATTGAGAAAAATATGTTTATAAGAGCCAAAATGCATGCACCTAGGAATTTTAGAGTCAACGAACCTGTTAATAGCCAAATTTGGCAAGGGTCTAAAGGGAAAATTTTCACCTAGTCAAATATCTGGTAGCTGCGAATAAGAGCATGCTACAACCTGCCTTGAAAGTGCTTGATCCCGTACGATCGAGGCACCCAAGCATCGTTATAGGTGTAAGGTAATACCCCACCACCTCCATAAAGTACCCAACTTAGACTCGGTCACCTCAAAACAATCTTGCATGTCCATTAGGGCACCCTACCTCCCAAGTTGGAAGGAGGAGGGTTGTAATGCTACAACAAGATCGTTCAAGCACCACATCAATAGAGGGGTCCTCAAGATACCCCGTTAGTGGATCCGTGCCACGGGGTGCCTTGTAACCAGAACAATCAAGCTCCATACAACCAGATTAATACCTCAACTACCTTGCCACCATATAGGTACCTAGAGATTAAGGATGGGTGTGGGGGCCATTGGGGTAGGGGATGGTCCCTCCACCCCGCCCCCAAACTCTATTTGGGGGAGGCGAGGATGAGGGTGTTTAGAGGGGAGGCTCCCCTGCCCCCATTCCCATCCCCCGTTTCCCTAATTTCTCTCATTTTCAATCATAATATTTTCCAATTTAAAATCCGAAATCTAGAATTTGAGATTCGAAATTCGATTATTCAAACCATTTGATTCACCCTATTTCGATATCCAATCTAATAAATAATCTACAATATATAATTTATTTAATTTAGTTCAAGAAATAATCTAAAATATATAATTGATTTAATTTAACTCGAAACTAATACAAATAACAATAGCAATATAGTATTAGACATGAATATACATACATATACATACATATATATATATATATATATATATGTATATGTGTGTGTGTGTGTGTGGAAATAGGGGAGTGGGTAGAGAGTAAATGAGTAATAGAGTTAAAATTATTATTTTTTATGAAAATAAAAGTAAAAATATATAAATATATATGGGGAAATGGGGCTCCACCCACACCTATAATAAAAGAAATTGGGGAATGGGAAATGGGGGTAGGGGTAGGTTCCCCCACCCTCACCCCCATTAGGATTTTAGAGGAAAATTTTACCCCTACCTCCAACCCCCAAACCCTATTTGGGGGAAAAAATTTCCCTCCAAATGGGGGTGGGGCTCCATGGGGGAAATGCTCATTCCTACAAGAGATACCTCGCCATCGAAAACAACCCTGCCAAGTCACCTTCGTGAAATACCTCATTAAACGGCAACCAGAATTAGAATTATTCTCCAACACGTATCAAACTTCCATGTGCAAGTCGAAGAGTCCATGAAGGAAACAAATACATTTCCCTCAAAGATATCTTCAAAATAGCTAATTCTCCGGAGTCAATGATATTAAAATGTAAAATCCCGTCTAAAAAGGAAGGAAGATCAGTTCAGTGATTCATGGCTTGTACACCAGGAATCAACCCTAAAGGCTCATAATATAAATATATCAGTAAAGGCACATATGAGGAGATCAGCCATTAGTGTTCCAAATTCTCCATCCTCTAGCGAAAATAATGTCTAGAAGGTTATTGATTAGTTCTACCCTTGTAACAAAGTAAAGCCATCTCCATTGATTTTTTGTCCACTTGTCGACAGATACAAGTTCACCACTTTTTGATTGTTGAGAGAAAGAGGTAGAGAGAGGGAGAGTTTAACACTTACGATCTTCTTGTAATCAAACAATATAAATTTAATAAAACAGTAGCACAATCTCCAGTTATTATATTGTCAGTTAATTATTTTTACTCCACTCCCATTTTTCATGTTATAATCATACCGAAGGTACCTACCCCAATTGCAGCCTACCTAAGTAGCGGTCGTGAGGGTGTTAATTGAGATTCCTCACCTTAAGTGAATTTTTGGTTAACACTTTTTGGCATTATCTGTGGGAAGGTTCCAAACCCTTTATAAAATCATGTATTTATCTTTTTTTTTACAGGATCATAAGGCTTCGATCATCCCAAGGGTAGCCCGAGGCTTTAGGTCACTGGTCTGTTGCTTCAACCAAGAGAGCACAAAAGAAAGGGAATAAGTCGAGATATCACTATCATGCCCCTCTCCCATCTACTACCGTGTGGGCCCAGGTTGCCCCAGTAGCAAATTGGGCTATGCTTTAGCAACAAGCTATAGCTTTCATTGAGAGCGTCCGCCTGCGATTTATGGCAGAGGGAATTGCCCCCCAGCCAGCTGAGCCTGGTACCCGGGAAGATCCACATAGATCAGGGACCAGGCCAACCGCTTTCAATAGGTTGGGACCTCCACCACTGGTACCAGTCTATGACAGGTTGGGACATCTCCCTTCGGTTCGAGATAGATTAGGACCCATGCCCATAGATCTGCTTAGGACATCAGTTGTTGACGTCCCACCAGGGAGACCTTGCCATTCAGTTAGACCTATGAATACTAGAAGAGAGCCCAGACCTGAGGTAGGAGGTAGCCGAAGAAGTGCTAGGAAAAATCCTCCCTCGAAGAGAACAGAGGAGAGATCTCTATCTCTTCCGAGGGCTCTGACAATAAAGACTCCGAAGTTGAGTCTAAAAAGGCCGAGAACAAGCATTTGCGGGATTAGCTGGCTCAGATGTAGAATGAGATCCAAGAATTGAAGAAAGGCATACACTAGGAGAGTAGAAAGGATCCGTTGGGCGAAATGAATGCTCCTTCTCTAGGAGGATCAAGGAAGCATAACTCCTTTCTAAATTTAAAATGTTGGTTGACAAATATTCAGGTACTGAAGATCCTCAAAGCCATCTGAAGAGCTTTGTTCAGCAGATGAAGGTCACGAATGCTACCAGAACAGCCATGTGCAGGATGTTCCCGACCACGCTGAATGACTACGCTAAAACATGGTTTAGAAAGTTGCCCGTAGGTAGCGTGGATAGATTCTCCAAATTATCCATTGATTTTTACTCTCAATTTCAGGGAATCAAACCACGATCGAAGAATCCGATCCACCTACAGTATGTCACTCAAGAGCACGAGGAGGTGCTCAGGTTGTACGTGAAGAGTTTCCATAAGAAAGTGATTCAAATGGGGTTTTTAGTTGAAAAGGAAACCCTGACTAACTTTCGTAGAAACTTATGGGTGGGTAGAATTTTCTGATCCTTCTCCAAGCGTCCACCGAAAACCTACTAGAAGTCCTATGATAAATCCCTCGAGCAGGTGGAAACATATGAGCAACTTAAAGTCAAGATCGAGCATGATGACATAAGGACTGCCAAGCACTGGAAGAAGAAAGCGCTCAAGCTTGCACCAACCCATAAGGCTCAGAACAGACCCCCAATTAGGCCACATACCAACCTTCACCTTTCCAACCTTAGCGGAACTGATACCCGGCTAGGGAAACCCCTCCTATTATAGTGGTGACCCCTAGAACCCCTCTTCTAAACGTGTCCCGCTAGACTATCTATCTCGCCATCCTGGATAAGGGGCTGCTAAGAAATCTAGGGCCTTTAAAAGTCCCATTAGATGCAATAAATCGGTATAAGTACTGCGATTTCCATGAGGACATGGGGCACAACACCTCAAAGTGTTTTAGCTTACGCAACCAGCATGAAGCACTAGTGAGGGGTGGCTGCTTGGTGGAATTCTTACAGCAGGTTCAAGATAGCATCAACATAGGCAAGAATGTTCAAGCCGAGATCAGAGATCATGTAGAGAAGAGAAGATGAGAACCGAAAAACTTGATGCAACAAATCCAGGTCACAAACACCATCAGTGGAGGACCCACCCTAGCTTGTACCTCTAACAATTCTAGAAAGAACCATGCCAGGAAGATCCACTAAATTGAAGAGGGGCAAAGTATTTTTAAAGTAGATCAAGGTTCGGTGGGAACCTCTCAATCAACCTAGATCATTTTTACTTAAGTAAATGTGTACAATATTGTGCAACCGCATGATGACCTCATGGTGTTCAAGGTACAGATTGCCAATTGCTTAGTTCATTGCGTCCTGATTAACACATGTAGCAACATGGACATCCTTTTCAATGACACACTAAAAAAGCTCAACTTGAAGCAGTGCTATTACAATAGTTGCATAACCCCCTTATACGGTTTCACTAGGGACTTAATTATACCAGTGGGATTGAAAATTCTACCGATTATCGTTAGGACTACACCTCTACAACAGAACATCATGACAAAATTCATTATTTTCGACACCCCATCAGCCTACAACGCCATTTTTCGGAGGCCTTTCCTATCAGCACTCAAGAGGGTGCTATCCATCTATCATAACATCCTGAATTTTCTAGTATGGAATGAGGTAGGTGAGGTATGTGGAGATCAACAAGATGCCCATAATGTTAGGATTATGCTCGATAGCAAGAGTATAATATTGTAATTAACAATCTTTTCATTTGAATAAAGTGATTTCTTGTTTAACAAATCTTATAACATTTATAGTTTAATTTTTATAATTGTCAAAACTAAATAATCATAAGGTCAAAAGACTACGAGAAAAGAAGAATTGTTCATACATCTAGATATGTATGAGGTAGACACAATTCTTTAGTTAGTCTTGATTAATATTCATAATTTAAGATAGAAGGTTGGGCGTCGTTATCTTGTCAAAGTTGTAGATTCTTTTACTAGCATTTGAGTGGGATCAAATGTGTATGATGAGTCTAAAATCATCAAAGTGTGGTGTCTTTGGGCAAAAGAATCTAGTGCACCGGGTGCATTGAATAGGATCAAAATGAAATACTTTATCTAGAACCGTCAATAGATAAAAGTTTTCATTTGAAGACAATCGGAGAGTCTATCTAAATCATAAGATAAATGATAGACTTATGGTTGCAAGTGTTATCATTTGAGCTATCAATGAGTACGATTATATAGCATAGACTATCCTCGATAGTTTGGTGGTATTCATTTGTTAATCGATAGAGGACTTCATTTATAGATATGGACATCGTGGCTCCATTTATTGAATGAGAGTAGAATACCATCATATGGATGTTTTGAGGTATTGGATATTAAATTTTAACGTTAAGTTTTCAATAGTGTCTATTGAAACATGACTTCTGGACAAATCAAAATATCCAAGTTCAAAATGTGGTCATATGAGTAAATATGGTAACTTGGAGAGCTATAGGCGGTCTATGAGCTCTTGGCGATTACTGGTATTCTTCACGAGGATACACTTTCTCCAACAAGGTTGTCTAGGGTACGAATGAGTAACATCAACTTATTCTATCTTTATTTAAGAGTTCATTTTTAGTTCTTTAGTGGAATGAACTAAAATTAAATAGATCGGACCTAAGTGAATCATTTGTTGATTGTGATTGGGTCGTGTCTATTGGAGCTTAAATTTAGATAGGCCGCCAAGATCCCCAATCCACACGAACTTGCATGGATCACTTGATATATTCTACCGGACCAATTAGGGGTCCATCTAGAATTGTATTAAGGCATGTGAACTTGTTTCTTTTTGTAAGAATAAGTCTAGTTCACATGTGGATTTTTTATTAAGGTTCAATGGATTTAATAAAATAAGAAAAATAATATATGGCCTTTTATTTTAGGTATGGGCGGCAAAGGCTATGGTGAATAGCTTATATATATTATTTTTATTTTATTATTTAATTAAATGGAAATTAATTAATTTTTTGATTAATTAATTATTTAATTAAAAGTCAAAATCTTTTTCCTAATAGGAGATGGTCTCCTAAAACTATACTATTGTTGGTAGTATAGTTATTGTTAAAGACTATATTTGATAAGTAGATAAATAAAAGGAATTATTTATCTAATCAAATTAGAAAGTTTTTAATATGGTTACAAACACATTATTGAGTTGGATTAGGAGTCTTGGTGTAGGAAAGAATTCTTTTTGGAAAAGGATTCTTGGTCACCAAGTAAAACTACTTAGTGGTAGAATTCTTATTTGAAAAGGATTTATAACCACCAAGTTAATCTACGTAAGGATAGGATTCTTGTCCATCAAGTAATCCTTATTAGGAAAGATTGAAATCTCCTAATCTATAACAAAGACATGAAATTCGGTTATCACATATGCAATATGGGATAGGATAGGTTTCTTTTAGATAAGGATTCTAACTACGAAATAAATCCACCTAAGGAAAGGATTCTTGCCAACCAAGTGAATCCTTCTTAGGAAAGGATTTAAGGTCCTATATATATATATGTGTGTAAGAGAATTTCGGTCATGACTAAGAGATCTTTGGAGGTGAATTCGGCCAATCTCTATATTTCTTAGTGAAGAATTCGGCCACCATAGGAATTTTGAGGGAGAAAAATCTGATTTTACTCTAGACAAAATTCAATCATCTCTAAGCAATAGTGTGTGAATTCGGCCAAGTAGAGAAAAAAGGGGAACGTTTTTGTATTCGATAGTATACTAATATCATTTACATCAAAAGGGTTTTGTGTACAACATCGAATCAAGGTTCACGTGAGTTTCAATCAAATTGATTGATAATTCACAAGTGACAGGATGTTCTTGGATTTTTCTCTTGGAGGATATTTGTAACTAACAAAGAAAAGATTTTTGCTTTGTCTCCATCCTCAGGAATATAATTTAAAGAAAGGGATCCTACACTCTTAGGTGATTCACGTTCATGATTGGATTGGAAGATCTTGCGGAATCAATTCATTGCTTGTTCAATCGTCACGCGAAAAAGATACGATACTTTTATATACATTAATTAATTTAGGGTTAAGGTTCTCGTTGCATAAAAGGATTTTTTTTATATGCAAACCCTAATTTCGTTTTTATCACGCTTCCGTTGCATATTGAACCCGTTTTTCCTTACACACAAGTGTTATGAAGTATCCACCAATCCCATAACATTAGCGAAGCAGTATGGGCAGTTAGCTATGGTGTAGAGACAAAAGTCACCAGTGATGGATGCTGAGGTCCTAGGCATTAACGAAGAGTTAGTAAAATATTCGGAGAGCAACGTCAATGTTGAAGATGAAGTAGAAAAGGATAGCGGGTGGCCAGTGGCCACCCAATTGATGAGTTATAAGAAATTCTTGTCAGAAAAGATGACCTATCCAAGGTAGTCAAGGTTGGGGTCACCTTAGAAGGAGGAGTAACAGAATGCCTGATCAAGCTCCTCTGGGAATACATTGACATATTCGCCTAGAGCCATGATGTAATGTTGAGGATCCCTATATCCTTGACTGCTCATAAGTTGGCAGTCGACCCCACTTTCAAATTAGTTAAGCCAAAGAGGTGACATTTCAACGCCAAAAGAAACGCTGCCGTACAGGAAAAGGTAGACAAATTGATAAAGGCTGGATTCATTAGGGAATCTCGATACCCCAATTGGTTAACGAATGTGGTCATGGTTGCCAAAGCAAACAGTAAGTGGCACATGTGCATTGATTACACAGATCTTAACCAAGCCTGCCCAAAGGATAGTTTCCCAAAATCAATCAACTAATGGATTCCACTACAGAAAACAAGCTTATGAGCTTTATGGATGTATTTTGAGGGTATAACCAGATTATGTTGCACCCCGCTGACCAGGATAAAACCATCTTCATCACCGGGCAGAGTCTTTACTACTGCAAGGTGATGCCATTCGGCTTTAAACATGTAGGTGCTACATATCAACGTCTGGTTAATTGACTGTTCAAGCTAGAGACAAGAAGGACGATTGAAGTGTACATCAGAGACATGATCACCAAATCCCAAGTAGCGGAAGACCATTAGGACCATCTTTTCCAAACCTTATAGATTGTAAGAAATAACCAAATGTGGTTGAACCCCACCAAATGTGCATTCGGGGTAACCACGGGAAAAATCCTTGGATTTATGGTTCACGAGAGAGGTATAGAGGTCAACACGGAGAAGATCCGAGCTATTTTGGACCTAGAATCTCCTACCTCACTCAAACAAGTATAGGTGTTAACTTGTCGAGTTGCAGCGCTCAATCATTTCATTTCACGGTCAACTAAGAAGTGCCTTCCCTTCTTCAAGGTGATCAAATAGGGAAGGAATTTGAAGTGGGACTAAGACAACGAGCAGGCTTTCCAAACTCCGAAGAAATATCTAGATAGCCCACCGCTATTGGTCCAGCCAATTCCCGGACAGGAACTATAGATTTGCCTAGCTCTGTCCGAAATGGCAGTTAGTGCGGATTTAGTCAAAATGTGTGGATACGGGGTTCAACGACCTATTTACTATGTAATCCATGCATTAACTGAGCCTAAAAAGAATTATATCTTCCTAGAAAAGCTCGCCTTCGCCTTAGTGACCTCGATAAGAAAGCTCTGCCCTTACTTCCAAGCTTATGCAGTCACTATTGTGACGGAACAACTTCTCCGACAGTTTTTATAGAGACCAGATATATTAGAAATGTTAGTTCTTTGGGCTTTTGAACTCATCCAGTTTGACATAAAATATAAGACAAGGACGCCCATCAAAGCTCAAGAGTTAACAGATTTCGTGGTTGAATTCTCAAGTCTTCTCAATCTTGATACTTCAACATAGCTGGAACTGGTTCCCTAGAAGGATCCAAAAATTTGTAATTGGCCATTCGACTGTAATCCTTTGATCCCCTACACCGAGGTAGCATCCGGACAAGCAGAGGGAGGTGCTGGCATCGTCTTGACGGACCCTGGAAAAGCAAAATGCTGCCACGGCTTCAGGTTTTAGTTCGAGGCTACAAACAATGAAATGGATTATGAAGACCTCCTAGCAGGAATAAGGATAGGCATCGAGCTTGGGTCCGACTACCTACATGTCAAGAGCAACTCTCAACTCATCATTAACCAGGTCATCGGTTTGCACCAGGCAAAGGGTGACAACATGATAACTTACCTCAAGTTGGTCCAGCAACTTAAAGCCTGATTAAGAGGGTTTGAGATTGAACAAATCCATCATCAAGAGAATCATCGAGCAGATACCCTTACCAAGATAGATGCCAATGGGGGACAAACTTTACCCAAAGGAGTACTCCTCATGATCTCTCAATCCAGCATAACGTCTGACAAAGAGGTCAGTTCTGTTAATCGTTTTCCCTATTGGATAAACCCAATAGCTGCCTATCTTCTAGAGGGAAAACTTCTAGAGGATTCAAAGTAAGCTCGAAAGCTCATAGTACCTCAGTCTGATTCTGCCTGATTAACGGGTACCTCTACCGTAGGGGAAAGTCCACTCCCCGACCCCAGTGCTTCCATCCGGATGATGCTGGTTGGGCAATGAAAGAAGTCCACTCAGGTTAATGTTGGAACCATACCGCGTGAAAAGCATTGGCATACCAGGTGCTCCGTATGAGTTACTATTGGCTGACAATACACCAAGATGCAAGAGCATATGTACAGTCATGTGGACCTTGCCAAAGGACCTCAAACCTAAACCATCTACCCTCGGAACACCTATCTTCAATCAGCTCACCATACCCCTTCACTATCTGGGGAGTCGATTTGATCGCGCCCCTTTCTACCACTCCAGGTTAAGCTAAGTATGATATTATTGCGATTGACTACTTCACTCAGTGGGTGGAAGCAAGACCACTATCCCAGATCATAGAAGTGAAAACCACCAAGTTTATCAAGACTAATGTAGTATACAGGTTTGGTACCCCGATCATCATCATCATCGACCTCGGTAAGTAGTTTGATAATGCTTGATTCAGGGATTTTTATGAAGACTTGGAAATCGACTTCAGCTTTGATTTGGTAGCCCTCCCCTAAACCAATGGCCTGGTGGAGGCTACCAATAAGAAAATTAAGAAGCTTTTGAAGAAGAAACTCTAACAGAAAAAAAGAAAGTGGGTAAAAGAGATACCCGAGGTACTTTGGGCTACCGGACCACTACAAGAACAACGATTGGGGAAACACCCTACTCCTTAGCCTTTGAGGTGAAGGCGGTCCTGCCTATCGAGCACAAACTGACCTCATTCTAGGTCCAGCAATTTGAGCTAGAAAATAATGAGGCCAAGTTCAGGGTAGAGACGTTAATACTTTACCAAAACCGGATTGCGAGGTACTTTAACAAAAGGGTGAAAACCCAGAGCTTGAAAGAAGGGGACTTAATGCTTTAGAAGGTGACTCAGAACATTAGGATCAAATCAGATGTGGTCCAAGGGCCAAATTTGGAAGGCCTTTACTTGATAAAGGTAGTAGTCTAAGGCAAGGCTTATAAGCTCAAAGACATGGATTGACGTTCCGTGGACCATACATGGAACGCTGATCATTTGAAGAGGTTTTACACTTAGGCAGGGGACTCTGAGTAGATCAGCCCTATGCAAATATCAACATTAATAGTCCTTAAACATTTTTGTACTTTTAGTTTGATCATCAATAATGTCTCTAGTTAGTTTCTCCATCTCCAGTTGTGTTTTATTTTCCACCGGAAGGAATTTTGCCACGATCGCTATTAACCAAGGATAGCTTGATAGCATTCTTGATACCTTGGTCGGTTACCACCCCTCGTCAAGAAGGGTCTGAGTGCAAGAGCATTGTTGCCGACTAGATCTCGAGACTAGGATAGCTAGATAGCTTTCATGATGCCCTTGGTCAGGCAACCCCCCTAGGAAGGGTCTGAGTGTAAGAGCATTGTTGCCAGCCATATCACAAGACCAGGAGTACCAACTGGAACCCTTAATGCCTTGGTCGGGCTATCAGCCCCACGAAGGATCTATACGTAAGTGTATAGTTACCTGCTAGATTGAGGTCATAGTAGCATGGTGCCTTCTTAATATAGGGACAAAGGTACCCGGATTGATTCGACACAATTGCCAATTCAGCCAAGTACCAAATTCCAATTGAATGGATGAGTGGTACCTCAATTATCTTAGAGAGGATAATTGACCTTGAAAAAGATCCTTCCAGGATCATCTTGGCTAAGTATCACAGTTACCTGTTGCTAGTCACGTATCCCTATAGTCTATTCTCCATGTATATTTTGAGTTTTTTATGTTGTCAGGTTTCACTTGCATATATATGTACTGGGACTTGATGAAAAAGCAATGAGCACCTCGATCGGGGTACCAGTAGTGTTACGTGGTATTAGGCCTTGGAAAAATCCCTAATATGCACGCACTTACTACAAGTAATCTCTCAAGAATCGTGGTATTGAAACGGTATAAGCAATACCTGGGACCTCGCTTAAATCCTACGGGATCACGTAGGCAGGAGTCCTATGTGCCAAAGCTAGCAAGAACAAATTTATGGCTAAGTTTTCATGGCCAAAGCTCACTACTAAGCTACTTGGTTTATTATACTTAACAATTTTCAATTTTCTTTACTAGATCTAGTTAAGTCAAGAACAGTTTTCGGAAGCCGAAATAAAGCAAAATGCACCCGACCAAGACATAATTAAGCTAAGTACAATTATAAGTGTTAACCGAAAATTCACTCAGGGTGGGGAATTTTAGTTAACACCTTTAAGACCGCTACCCTGTTGGATGGCAGTCAGGGTTAGGTACCTTCGGTACCAGGTGCACGTGTAAGTTTAATTAGAAGATGAGAACAAATTAAATGGTAGAATAAGCAATGTACTTTTTACTATTAATTAATCATGACACTCTCTCTAGTACAATGAAATGGGACATTCAATCACTTTCTCTGTCTTTCGCTTTGATGAATGAGATGGCCAACTCGTCTCTGTCAATTAATGGACACTACTCACAATGGCGATATCTATTCAGGCTTTTTTTCTTTTTTTTATTCCTCTCCTTTTCGATTGATATTCTCCCTCTGTTTATACAAGAAGTCTAGGGTTTTCTCCTAGTGAACAAGTCAGAGGTCAACGGATCGATCCTTCTTCCCCGTCTGATGGAATTTTCTATTTAATGCCATTGATCCTAGATAATAGGCGGAGAATACCTTGGCAGGAAATGGGTGTTTGTTTCCCTTTTAAACTCTTCAATTGTGACTGTGTACTCGTGGAGTTCACCCACAATGTTTGGCGAATAATCCGATGTCATCCATTGATGGTGTATCACCTTAGGGCCTCGACCTGGTGGCGTGGCAGGGTACCTTGGGGTTCCAGTCTGTTGACAGAGTACCCCGAGGTATTATCATGGTGAGGTGGCGTTTGACCGAAGGAGATATCGATGTACCTTGAGGTACCGTTCCAGCGGCGAGGTGCTTGGTTGATCTTGTTGGAGCTTTACGATCGCCTAGGAGCTTTGCAGGCATCTTCTTTTATGCTAGAAAGGTAGAATACGTACCTCGTTAGGAGTGCATATCGTTATCTTGGTGCTTAGGTACCAGCTAAGGGGTCTGCAGGGGTGTATGAACTTCGTCCTGCTCTTACATCGATGTAGAGATCCCTAGGTCATGACGGAACTGGTACAACGTGATAGACCACTATGCGTGGGGCATACCTAGTGCTTGGAGTTTCTCTCTGTTATTGGAAAATTCTAAGTAACACGACACGTCAGCAAAAGACCAAGGTCGGGAATGCCACGCCACCATAGCCTGATCAAGTAAAGTCAACATAAGAGGGGGCTAAGTGAACTCGATCGGCCCTCCCTGACCAGTTGACTTAGATGATTAGGTTTGAAAACACGATCGAGTTGTCAAGATGGTCTGGATTAGGGTAAGGTTGAACTACCGATCGGGGGCAAACAAGAATGATCAGGAAAAAAAAACGATTTGACACGTGACACGTAGATTAACACCCACATTCAATAAGATCACAACTCAAACACGTAGAAAGTAGAGTCGAACTTGAACAAGGTTTCTAGAAGCCCACTCTAGTAAGGAAATAAGCTTCCTCAAAAACTTAAAAGTATGGATTAAACAAGGAATTCAATATGACCAGAACATGATCGATGTGAAACAAGGAAAATGGACAACACGACTCCAATAAGTTATAATTTTATTGAATCACAGGAACTTTCCTTACTCGTACATCAAGAATTAAGGTTCTATGCTTGTATAAATACACCTAAAAAACACCGAAAAGGGTTGAACGCAATTTCTTGAGAAAAAACAAGAGTGATTGAGTGTGTAATCTCTTTTTCATATAGTGAATTTTTGTTGTTACAATTGGCAACCGTGGACATTTCCCCGCATTAGGGTTTTACCACGTAAAATCCAGTGTATTACTTATTCTTCTTATTATCTTTTGTTTGTGCTTAGCCATTACTTTGCTCTAATTGTGTGGGGAGATTGATCCAAAAATCACCGTCAACAACTGTCGCTAGAAGGAGGGTGCTAAACCTTCGACAATATTCTCTATGAAGAAACTCGGCCAAAAGCGGCTTCATGTACATTGAAAAAGACAGAAGTCAATATCCCCACAGTGTTGACGTAACACATAAGACCTATAACCAGAACCTTACGAATGTCGCCGCTACAAGAGGAGATCCACCCGTAAGGACCCTGCCATCCGTCAGGCTAGAAAATGTTACCACTATGGTTGTAACTATTGCCATATCCTCGGAAGCATTCAAACAGATCTAGGAATCCCTAACAAAGGTCTTCGAAGATACTGCCAAGCAAAGAATAAGTATACTAGCCAAGACTAACCTAAGTTTGTCGTACCAACTTTCCACGCCAATCGCATCCCTGGATCCAAACTTACGTTCCGAGATAGTGGTAATCACCCTAGAAGCACCCAGAAACTTGGAAGAGATGAGGTAAAATATCATGAAACTAGGGGACGTTCATGCATGAGAATTTACCGAGAAGATCGGGCAACAAGGCAACAGTTGCACCCATAGTGGTAAGAGAATTTAGTTCACTGGAAAACGTGGAGAGATAAATGGAATAGAAAATTACTCCGAACGTAGGCGTAAGTATGATGACAAAAAGAAAAGATCCCACTCGCATTCAAGTGACGGTGAAATGGCCCCTAGAAAGTGCAGAGAACCAACCCCGGTGATCAGACATGACCCTTTCGACGCCCAGATCGGCGGGAAGGTCCCTAGGGATCCATACAGGTTAATGATATATCAGAGATTCGACGAACGTAGGGTATAGAAGGGGAGCGAGAAATTCTTTTAAGGAGTATAGAAGCCCTCAAACGGAGGCAAAGCTCGAGAAACCCACTAATCGGGAACTCTAAAAACCTGTTTACTGATTCAATATGACATGCCCGCTTCTTGAAGAAGTCCAGAATGACACATGTGGAACAGTTCAAGACCAACACTTATCCACAAGAGCATGTGAGGAGGTATCAAAGCGTAATGGCACAATATGACTACAGTAACGCCCTCATGTGTCGCATGTTTCCACAAATGTTAGGAGATCAGAGGTCGAGATGGCTTGGAGGTTTGTCCACAAGTTTTATCAGAAACTTTGAGAAGTCGGTACAAGAGTTCACCAGACAGTTCATGGGGAATATTTAGCGAAGGAAGTCTACATCGGTTTTAAAGACTCTGAAACAAAGAAAGGATAAAAAGTTGAAAGATTACCTGACCAGAATCTCACAAGAGGTGCCAAAAGTTCAAGACCCCGCTGATGATGCGTGATCAATAGTTTACAACACAACCATTTGATCCTAAGCTTGAGGCAAAAAGGACCGACCATGTACGCCAGTATGGTAGACCATGTCGGAGGGTACGCCATGGCATAGGAAAAACAGGGGACCCATGGTGGAGAACCTACACACGAGGTTCAGCCCAAAAACAGTCAGAAGAATAAAGACAGTAACCCAAAGAGTGGTAGCAAAAGGGAGCAAAAAGGTAGTGGAAGAAAAGGTAGAGATGGGCGAAAGAAGGATGATAAAGGTACTAGGCAATTCAAAGGGCAATATATCAACTACACTCCGTTGGCCACAGGACAGGAAGAAATCTTGAATGTGATAGAGACAAGAATCTGTACAAGAGACCTCCGAAGCTGTCAAGTTTTCACCAGAAGAGACACCAAAAAATACTGCAGGTTCCACCAGGAAAACGGTTCTGAAACTTTTAAGTGCTACCAGCTGAGGGATTTTATCAAGAAACTAAATAAAGAAGGGCACCTTAAGGATATGATCCTCGTGACTGGATATGATAGGGGTAAGAATGCTTTGATGGATGAGCGAAATAAAAGCCAGAGGAGTTCAAAAAGAGATCCAGGTAATGGGGCAATCAATACCATCTTTGGCGGGTCATGCACTGGGAATAGTAGTCGGGAAAGAATGTCTGAAGTTAGAGAAACTATAGATGGCCATAGAAATATAGAGGTAAATCTATTGGGACCCGATCAAAAGAATATCAAACAAGGTTGGGACCCTATAGTTTTCAACAAAGCAGACGCCCACGCCTTAGAAGTCAGGTCGAACTACGTAATTGTGGTACCAGTCCGTATAGGCCATAGGGAAGTAAGAAGGGTTCTCACAGACAATGGAAGCTCGACAGACTTTCTTAGTGTGGAAGTGTTTGACCAGCTCAAACTCTAAAGAAGAGTCCTCCAGCCACTCAAAGTCTCGCTTAGAGGCTTTGGAGGAGCAGAGGTGAGATCGTTCGAGACGGTAAAGCTGCCTGTAGAGATTTGAAGCTCTCCTTGCACCAAGACAATGTTACTAGATTTTATGGTTGTGAGTGTAGAAAATTGGCCGTACAACGCCTTGCTAGGCCGACCTTTCATGAACTAGACAAAAGCCGTGACTACCACTTATGCGTTAACGGTTAAATTCTCTACAGAAGCAGGAGTGAGATTCATGAAAAGTTTGCAAGAGTGGGCACGAAAGGTGAATCTAGCCATGTACATGGAGAAAACAGAGTCGGGAGTAATGCAAGTGTGTGCTCTCAAGGAGTGTGAAATCCAGAAGATCGACGATTTGTCGATCATGGAAATCGGAGCAGAAACTACGACTCGGTTCGACCTGGACCCAAGGGAGATGCCTCTAGAAGATGGGAAAAGACAGGAAGATTAACAGACTATGGAGATCGCCATTGATGACAGCAGTCCTAAGATGACTGTAAGACTCGGGGCCCGACTTACGGAGCAGCTACAAAATGAGATAGCTGGACTGTTAAGAGAATACAAAGATATTTTTGTATGGAAACATGAGGATATGCCAGGAACTGACCCAATTTATTTTTTGCACAGCTTGGCAATTGACCCCGATAGTAAGCCAGTTGTCCAAAAAGGAGAAGATTTAACCCAGACAGAAGCAAGATGATCAAAGAGGAAGTAGAGAAGTTGTTGGCAGCAAAATCAATATGGGAGGTAAAATACCTTGAATGGGTAGCTAATGTAGTTTTTGTCAAAAATAAGAACGACCAATGGAGGATATGTGTGGATTTGACAGATCTCAACGAGGCGTGTCCGAAGGATAGTTTTTCCCTTTCCCCGCATTGATCAATCAGTGGATACGATGGTCGATCATGAATTATTGAGCTTTATGGATACATACTCGGGATATAACCAGATCTGGATGTTTGAACCTGACGAGGATAAGACGTCCTTTACAACTGACCAGGCTTTATATTGCTACAAAGTCATGCCCTTTGGTCTTAAAACGCCAAAGCAACCTATCAGAGATTGGTGAACAAAATGTTCAACCGATAGATTGGCAGAAACATGGAAGTAAATGTAGATGATATGCTGACTAAAAACATAATGTCGAAGATCATGTAGTAGACCTCGGGTAAATGTTTGGAGTGCTACGAAAGTATGGCATGAAGCTCAATCCAAAAAAGTGTGTTTTCGGGGTGCCCTTGGGGAGATTCTTTGGCTTCTAAGTCCACCAGAGAGGGATATAAGTGAATCCAAAAAAAATAAAAGTACTAGAGGAGATGAGGTCCCCGAGGACATTGAAGAAAATTCAAAGACTAATAGGGTGCTTGGCATCTCTTATCCGATTCATTAGCAAGTCAACTGATAAGTGTCTTCCGATTTTCAAAGCAATGATGAAAGGGAAGAGGGTAAAATGGAGAACCGAATGTGAACAAGCATTCAAATAGATAAAGGAATATTTGTAAGAGCTCCAGTACTGTCAAAACCCCTTGAAGTAGAAGTACTCTACTTATACCTGTCGGTGACGTTTGTGGCGATAGGGTCAGTATTAGTTAGGCTGTATGAAGGGGTATAAAAACCTAGCTATTATACCAGTAAAGCATTATTACCAACGAAAACAAGGTACTCTCCAATGGAGCAAACAGCCCTGGCTCTAGTAACTACAACCATGAAGTTAATGCCATATTTCTAAGTGCCTGTCCCTTGAAGTAAATTTTGTCCAAGCCTGAAGTGTCTGGAAGACTAACAAAATGGTTATGATGTTGAGCAAATTTGAGATAGCATACATATCAAGGTCCGCAATAAAGTGGCAATTTATGGCTAACCTAATCGCAGAATTTACTAAACCTAATAGCGAGGTAATCAGGTTGCTGAAATAGAAAAATGAATTTGCATGGAAGCTACATGTAGACGGGTTGTCAAATGTGCATGGCAGCGGGGCCGGGATAGTTATATCTACCCCAGAAGAAGATCAAGTAGAGTGTGCCTTGCGTTCTGACTTCAAAGCCACCAACAACATGGCAGAATATGAGGCAGTTTTGGCAGGACTCAGAGTTTGCACCGTCGTAGGAGTGGATAAGCTAGAAATATTCAGAGACTCGCAGATGGTTGTGAACAAAATATTTGATGAATATCAAGCAAAAGATTGCAATATGATTTCATATCTAGGTCTAGCCAAAGCATTATTAGGGATATTCAAGACATACAAAATCACCCAGATCCCTAAGGAGAGGAATGAAAATGCAGACGCTCTATCAAAATTGGCATCAGCCACCGTCGGTGTGTAGTCAAAGACCATCCCAGTCGCTTACCTCAAAAGACCGAGTATCGAGGACCAAGAAGAAGTGTCAGAAGTGGAAGTTGAAGCAGTTGAAGGAGTACAAATCACATGGATGATCCCGATAAGGGAATACTTGGAAAATGGGATGCTTTCAGCAGAAAAAACTGAAGCAAAATGCCTCAGGTACAAAGCTACAAGGTATTCAATGGTCGGGGGGAGCTGTATAGGAGAGGATTCTTGAAAGCCTCACAGAGATGTGTTTGCCCCATGGAAGGCAGATGGATATTAGAAAGCATCAATGTGGGAGTTTGTGGAAATCACTCAATAGGCAAAAGCTTAGCACACAAAACTATCATACAAGGCTTCTATTGGCCAACCTTATTTCAAGACGCTCAGGCTATCTCCGAACAATGTGGGGTTATCAAAGGGTAGCCAACGACATAAAGAATCCTCCCAAAAAAATAAGAAGCTTGTCGTCACCTTGGCCATTTGCTATGTGGGGGTTGGATCTGATCGGCCCAATGCCAGCTGTAACCAAATGTGGAGCATAACACATAGTCATGACTATAGATTACTTCACCAAATGGGTTGAAACGGAGGCGCTGGTACATATAACCAAAGCCAATACGACGAGTTTCATCATGAAGAACATTTTCTACCGGTTTAGAATCCTAGACACAATAATTACGGACAATGGAACTCAACTTGACAGCAATAATTTCAGGAACATGTGTCATGACTTTGGCAAAAGGAATTATTATGCAACAACCGTTCACCAACAGACCAACAGTCAGACTGAAGCAATGAACAAGATATTCAAACACAGCCTGAAGGCGAAACTAGATGCCAAAAAGAAAGCTAGATGGATAAGCTACACAAGGTTTTATGGGCATATCGGACCATAAAAATGACCTCAATATGAGAGACCCCTTATTCATTGGCATTAGGGATAGAGGCAGTAATCCTAGTCGAGGTCGTTCATAACTTGCCTAGGGTGTATCTCTTCGACCCAGAGTTGAATGCTGAAATGATGAGATAGAATCTAGACGAGTTGGAAAAAACAAGAGACATGTATAGAATCAGGACCGTAACCTACCAACAAAGGGTCGCTAGATACTACAACTCGCATGTCCGAATCAGGAGATTCCAACTTAGAGACCTAGTTATAAAAAAGGTGTCATCTAGTATGAGAGATAAGTCAGCTGGACCCTGGTGGACAAACGGGAATGCCCGTACAAGGTGGTCGGGTTGGCAGAACACGAAGCGTACTGCCTTGCCTAATTAGAAGGAAGCGAGTTGCCCATACCATGCAATGCTAAATACTTAAAATTGTTACCCTTAGGGGTAGCCTTTCTTATTTTCTCTTACTTCTTTAGAAATTAGTTTTATCTTGTTGCTTGATTATTTTATATTTCTTTTCAGCATTTAATAAAAGCCCCTTCGAGGGATTAGTTTTGAAGGTCAAGAACAGTGTTCAAATACTTAGCTTTCATTTTCAAAAGCAATCTCGGGGAACTTAGAAACTGCTTGGTGTCAGATGAGAGCACCCGAGAGACCTAGTGAGGGGGCCAAAACATATATCTCAAAGGCAACATACACTAGCCGAAACTAACTGGGTGCAATAAAGCACTGTTAGGGTGCCTTCAGGACATAAGCCCTGATGGGATGCGCCATCAGTTGAACAAGGGATGAATATTCTTACTTAGAAAAGGGGGGGTGCAGTTCGAGTACCTTTAAGTTAGAAAAATACAAGATGACCTGTTGCAACGAATCTTGATCAACAGTCTATTGGGAGATGTCCCAATGACCTAGTTAATAGATACAAGGCAATAGTCTATAAACTAGATACCATATAAATGGTTCGCAAAGAACACTTTTTGACATAACAACGACATGATGGTCAGGGATTGAATATCCGACAGGTAAACCCGATCAATTCCCCTGACCTCACGCAAGAACCATTACAAGCTCTGCCACCAAAAGTTTCTTGGCCAAAGTTTGGATGACAAACTCAGTATTAGTTTGGTGATAAGGCATTCTGGTCTGTACTAAAGGGATTGCAGAAGAAGATGTGATCATAACCAAAACGATTAACTTACATGTGGCCTGACTCACATAATTCGAGTTGATAAATGACAACAGTTAGTTACAAAGTACTCAGAAACATCAAATGGAATAAATTTCATTTTATTAAAGAAATATATGGTTACAAGATTAAGGTTACAAAAATGATAAAAGGGAAATTTCTAAACAATGGGGGTTTTAGATAGGCCTCCAACCCAAAACCATAAGAAGGGGCATCGCCCCCACGATCTTGGCCCGTCCCCTCAAAAACCGTTCAAGTGATGGTGTCCTCAGGGTCATCAGCCATAAAAGGAGAATAATCCGTGCTCGGTAATGGACCAACATCGGTACCCTTAGTCAACGAATTACTCTCTTCATTGGCTTGTAAAGTGACCAAAAAAGATGCTGAAGAAAGCTCCAGATGCATAAGATGGGGGTCCTTCTAGATCGATTAACAGTAAGCTCACCAACGAATTTCTGGTTCCTGATGGCCTCCAAGGACTTTTCCTTATGCTTCTTGATCGCTCGGTCCAATTCACAGTGAGCCTTATCAGAAGACCTCTCCCTAACAACGAAGAAAGCCCGAACGGTGGTCAATCCCCTCTCAAATTCCCTTAGCATGACAGTATTGAAAGCTGGGGATCTTTTATAACGATCCACATTTTGAACCTCGAGGGCTGACCTAGCTTCCTGAGAATGCACTTCCATGCTAACCTGTTGTTGTTCCTCCAAGTCTTTAGAGAAGAATTCGTAATGCATATGAGCCTCTTCAAGTGCTTGTTACGTTGTAAGCATAACCTCTTGAGCAGAGGTAAAGGTGTATTGGGCAAGCCGAGTTTCCTTTTAGATCTCTTTCACCACCACTTTAGCCAAAGTGTCGCTCGACTCAAGCTGAGAGTTCAGCGTCTCAGCTTTAGCGACCCTCCACTCTAGTTAAACATTTCTCGAAGTGAGCTGTTCGAGAGCTGTTTTAGATATGGAATCCCTATTCTGGACATTAGATATTGTCTTTCTTAAAGCAAGCTCGGTCGCAGTATGAGTTATTAGCTCCTTCTCATATCTATTGACTTTGGAAGCCCTGGCAGAACAAGACTTAAGTGAATCTTCCTTTTCAGCAAGGGCCTTTTTCAGTTGGGATATCTCCATGGCTTGCCTCTTCTGGTCAGCTATGGCCCAAGTCAGCTCCTCCACCACCACCTGAAAGCAAAGTAAGAGTTAGTGAATCAATGAGTTAGGCAAATGGAAAATAATATAGAGGGCACTTACAAAGATTCCATTAATAAAGATCATTCAATCCCGCTCAGATGGGCTAGTATCCCTGGCCACTCTCCAATAGCCATCACTATTATATCATTGCCAGCTGACATTGAGCAAAGCATGGAAATCGGGTTAACTTGAAATTCACTTAAGCGAGGAGACTCAAAAGTTTGAGCATTAGAAGTTGTTTGGTTAGAAGCAGATGCAGTCGAAAGCGCCATAAAAAGGGTAGGACTAACCTCGACACTTTTACCAGTATGAAAGGTAACCTTAAAGGCTTAACGACTTTGCTCCCTAGGAACTTGACCTCTACTGACACCATCCTTAGCAAGAGACTCAGGTGGTGTTAGGAAGGACTCACCCCCAAGCTGGGTTGCTGGAGCATCTTCAACAAATTCTGTTGCAGCATCAGTCTTCGACTTCGACACCAGACAAAATATTTGTGCCTCTGAGATGTCTAGCATATTGTTGTCGATAGATAACTCCCACCAGTTGTGCTTCCTATCATCAGAGTCAGAATCTATGCAAACTTTCTAATGCCTGACTAAAAATTCCATGGGAGCCTTCCCTGGGCGATGTGCTGGAGGACCCGCTGAATCGGGTTGAATTTGAAGGGGTCGGGGGCAAGTTAGAGGTATTGCCTCATTGCCGGTCTTATCTATTTCAGATGGGATAAAATAAGACGTCGTAACAACCAGATCACTCCTTTCCTTTGATTACTACTCCCTCAAAATTAGTTCGGTTAAGGTCCCCTTATCGTCATCCTCTTTTTCATCCAAAAGGATGGGGGAGCACCTGAATGAGAGGGCAATTGGGATACCTCATTTATAATATCCCCTCTTCTACGAATAGCCTCAGGGGTAGAAAATCCCTCAAATACCTGGCCATTTTACTGCCAGAGACGTCACCAGACCTAGTTTTAATAGACTGGCCTCTAATTGGTTTCTCTTGACTCCGCCATCCTTCAAAGGGTCTATCTTGGCTCGATCTCTCCCAACTCAACCTTTTAGGGTTAGATCCTTCTAAAGAAGAATTAACTCGGCCTGGCCTATCCCTAGAAGGCCCCCTCTGACAGAATTGAGGGGGAAGGGCATTACGACTGCTTACCGTAACTTGGTCAGCAGGAACCGTTGGATAATAATGATCAGACTTATAAATGTGCTCCACCAAGTCGTGTTCCGAGGGGGCTATGCCCTGGACCACCTTGTCAGCAGCAGCCTTACGGGTCACCCGACCAAGGTTCTTAGCCTTCTTATCTTGCTCACCAGCATTAATATCCAACTCATATACTAAAAAGGAAAACATCACAGGGAATAATGACTGACAACAATAGTGATAGTCCACCATAAAGATAGCTCAGAAACAAGGACTTACTGCATCTACACCGAGTAGATAACTTAAGAAAGAGACCCAGTTTAATCAACTCTTTTTCTAAGTATAGATTACGGTGATTCTGGACTTTCCAAGAAGTCTGTGCCGCCTTGACGACCGTATCAACCTATTCCTGAGTCATAATAGGTGCAGTTTTGTTCAATAGCTCAGGGCTATAGAAATTCCTCGAAACTTTGTTTTGGTTTAGTCGATGGGATAGATCGGCAACCATAACTTCACTTCAGTCTCCACTTATGAAGAACCATCTATTCTTCTAATAATTGTTAGATGATGGAAACCCTAGGCGAAGCCATTGTGGTCCTTATGCGTTTGAAGGGTAGGTTTCTCCTTATAACCATGAGGGATCCAGCAGCTCAACGACGTCGATTGAAGGTAAAAGGTCTCGCCTATATCAGATTAACCCATGTTGTAAAAATTACATATCTATTGGGTGGTCAGGGGGTGCTTAGCATTTATCTTCTTTCATAAGTGCCATAGACTAATCAATACTCGATACGAATTTGGAGTTAATTGAGCCAGGGCTACACCCGCGTCTGCTAGAAAATGAGCGATGAAGGGCTTTATAGGGAAAGTTACTCTAGAAGACGACATTGCACCATAAACTTCATGAGATTTTCATCTGTCACTACGTTTATAGTAAAATCAAAAGCACAAGGATGATCCACACAGAATCTAAGCAAACAAGTTTGTCGTTCCCTCGAAACATCCTTCAATTTTAATGTTCGGGAAGTTATCTTCAAGTCGCTCGCCATGCAAGTAGTCTCCCTAAAGGAAGCCCTAGAAGTTTGCCTCATGCTCTTCGACATATCTGGATAGACATCAACAGAAGTAGAACCAAAGGGATTGGAGGAAGAAGGAAAAAATCGAGATGGGCCATAGAATAGTCAACATCCAAAGTAATAGTTTGGGATGAGGAAAAATAACCCCTAAGAAGAGACTCAAGTCTGGTGATATTTTCTTCATTTGCTGCCTCAATGGCATGCATGGGAAGCTCAAAATAAGGCTCGAAGAGTTGGGTCCATACCTGAAAGGTGCACGGAAGTGGTAAAGACATGAGAGACTGAATGAGGAAAGCCGAAGTCTGGAAGCAAAAGAGAGGTTAGAGTTTTTCTCGAGAAAATGACTATGAAATCGTTAGGAAAAATGAAAGGTCTTCGAGTTATATTTAGGGGGCAGTGACATCATACCGCCATGCATACACGAGTGGAGGTAGGTTCATGCGGAAGGAGAAACACGAGTCGTTCAAAATTTGAAAAAAGGGGGACAAATGATTGCTTTAGCCGAAATTAACGTGATTGACATTGACATCCAACCATAAAGCAATATATGCGCATTCAAAGAGCATCACAACAAAAGATAATAATAAATTAAACATACTTCATTGAACGAGTTCAACTTGGAACGAGACGCTTAGCCTTGTATGTTTAAGAAAGTGTTGTTATTGGAAAATTCTAAGTAACACGACAGGTCAGCAAAAGACCAGGGTCGGGAAGCCACATCATCAGAGCCTATTCAAGTTAAGTCAACATAAGGGGGGACCAAGTGAACCCGACCGGCCCTCCCCGACCAGTTGACATAGATGATCGGGTTTGTAAAGCCGATCGAGTGGTCAAGATGGTCAGGATTAGGGTAAGGTTGAACTATCAATTGAGGTCAAACAAGGATGATCGGGAAAAACAAGCGATCGGACACGCAACCTGTAGATTAACTGTAGGGGAAAAATGGTTCAAAACGAGGTGGAAGCGTGAAATATTATAATTTTTTTCCCTTTTTAATAGAAAGAATCTTAACCCTAGATTTATTGATGTATATTAAAAGTATCGAAACTTTTTCTCGTGATGATTGAACTAGCGTCGAATTGAATCTGCAAGATCTTCCATTCCAATCATGAACGTGAATCACCTAGAAGTGTAGACTCCCTTTCTTTAAATTATATACCTGAGGATGGAAACAAACAAAATCTTTTTCTTTGTTAGTCACAATAATCCTTTAAGAGAAAATCCAAGAATGTCCGGTCACTTGTGAATTATCAATCTACTTGATTGAAACTCGCGTGAACCCGATTTGATTTAGTACACAAAACCCTTTTGATGTAAAGGATACTAGTGTATTATTGAAAACAAAAAACATTCCTTTTTTTTTCTCTTCTTGTCTGAATTCACACTCTATATCTATGAGTTGACCGAATTTTGTCTAGAGCAAAAAACTAAAATTTTCTCTCTTAAAATTATCTCTTGCTTGGCCGAATTCTTTCTTCGAAAAATACTTAGCTTGGCTGAAATTTTCACTCATTGAAACTAGGGTTGGCCGAAATTATAGAGGTTGTATATATAGGAACAAAAATCCTTTCCTAAGAAGGATTTACTTGGTGGGCAAGAATCATTTCCTTAGGTTGATTTACTTGGTGACCAAAAATCATTATTAAAGAAGAATTCTATTCTACACCAAGACTCCTAATCCAACTCAATAGTGTATTTGTGACCATATTAAAGATTTCCTAATTTGACTAGATAAATAATTCCTGTTATTTATCTAATTATCAAATATAATCTTTAATATTAATTATACTACCAACAATAGTATAATATTCAGAGACCTTCACCTACTAGAAAAAAGATTTTGTCTTTTAATTAAATAATTAGTTAAATACCAAATTAATTAATTTCCATTTAATTAAATAATAAAATAAAAAACAATATAAAAAACTATTTTATATAGCCTTGCCACCCAACACCTATACATGGGCCAAATATTGTTTTTCCTATTTTATAAAATTCATTGGACTTTTATAAGAAGTCCACATGTGAACTAGACCGATTCTTACTAAAAGAAACAAGTCCACATCCCTTAATACAATTCTAGATGGGCCTCTAAATTGGTCTGGTAGAATATATCAAGTGATCCATGCAAATTCATGTGGATTGGGGATCTTGGCGGGCTATCTAAATTTAAACTTCAATAGACATAACCTAATCACAATCAACAAATGATTCACTTAGGTCCAATCTATTAATTTTAGTTCATTTCACTAAAGAAATAAAATTGAATTCTTAAATAAAGATAGAATAAATTAATATTTCTCATTCATACGCTAGACAATTTTTATGCAGATATTGTATCCTTATGAAGAATACCAGTATTCGTCAATAGCACATAGACCGCTTATAGCTCTCCAAGTTACCAAATTTACTCATATGACCACATTTTGAACTTGGATATTTTGACTTGTCCAGAAGCCATGTTTCAATAGACACTATTGAAAACTTAACGTTAAGATTTAATATAAAATACCTTAAAATATCAATATGATGGTATTCTACTCACTTTTAATAAATGGAGCCACGATGTCCATGTAGGGAAAAACGGGTTCAAAATGCAACGGAAGCGTGATAAAAAAGAAATTAGGGTTTGCGTATAAATAAAAAAATTTCCCTTTATGCAACGAGAACCGTAACCCTAGATTAATTGACGTATATAAAAGTATCATACCTTTTTCTCGCGACGATTGAACAAGCGCCGAATTGATTCCGCAAGATCTTCAAGATCTTCCAATCCTATCACGAACGTGAATCACCTTGGAGTGTGGGATCCCTTTCTTTAAATTGTATACCTAAGGATTGGGACAAAGCAAAACCTTTTCTTTGTTAGTTACAAATATCCTCTAAGAGAAAAATCCAAGAACGTCCGGTCACTTGTGAATTATCAATCAATTTGATTGAAACTCGCTTGAACCTTGATTCAATGTTGTACACAAAACCCTTTTGATGTAAAGGATACTAGTGTACTATTGAAAACAAAAACGTTCTCTTTTTCTCCTTTCTCCTTGGTCGAATTCCACACCCTTTTTCTATGAGTTGATTGAATTTTGTCTAGAGCAAAAACTAACTTTTTTCCCTCAAAATTATCTCTTGCTATGCCAAATTCTCTCTTGAAAATTACCTAAAATTACCTAGGCATGGCCGAAATTTTCATCACAGAATTCTCAGGGCTGGCCGAAAATCACACACACACACACACACACACACACACACACACACACACATATATATATATATATATATATATATATATATAGGATCATAAATTCTTTCCTAAGAAGGATTTACTTGGTTGGAAAGAATCCTTTCCTTAGTTGGATTTATTTGGTAGTTAAGAATCCTTATCTAAAAGGAATTCTATCCTTTTGTATATATATATGGGCTAGCCTAAATTCATATGAATATAATTAGGAGATTTAATTATTTTCCTAAGAAGGATTACTTGGTAGTTAAGAATCGTTTCCTTAGGTAGATTTACTTGATGGTTAAGAATCCTTTTCAAAAGGGAATTCTATCCTAAAACCAAGACTCCTAATCCAACTCAAAAGTGTATTTTTAACCATATTAAAGACTTCCGAATTTGATTAGATAAACAATTCCTTTTATTTATCTACTTATCAAATATAGTCTTTAACATTAACTATACTACCAACAATAGTATAGTTTTAGGAGACCATCTCCTACTAGGAAAAATATTTTGACTTTTAATTAAATAATTAATTAATTTCCGTTTAATTAAATAATAAAATAAAAAATAATATATTTAAGCTATTCTCAATAGCCTTGCCGCCCATACCATATATAAGGGCCATATATTATTTTTCTTATTTTATTAAATCCATTGGACCTTAATAAAAAGTCCACATGTGAACTAGACCTATTCTTACAAAAAGAAACAATTTCTCATGCCTTTTTACAATTCTAGATGCACATAGCCAAATCTTGAGTGATCATCCGTGAAAGTGATGAAGTACTCATATCCACCTCTAGCTTGAATGCTCATAGGTCCACAAACATAAGTGTGTATCAATCCTAAACATTCGATGGCTATTGCGCCTTCGGTCGTAAACGACGTTTTGGTCATTTTACCTTCCAAACAAGATTCATAAGTTGGTAGATCATCAACCTTTAAGTCACTTAGAGGTCCATCACATACCAATCTTTTAATCCTATTAAGGTTGATATGACCTAAGCGCAAATGCCATAGGTAGGTTTCATCTTTTGATAATTTTACTCTTTTATGATTAGGTTCCGTTGATTCTGTGTCTAACAAGTGAGAGATATTTCCATGCAAATAGAATAAACCGTTTTCCAATGTACCTTTGCAAATAATTTTGTCATTCTTACTAATAATAAAAGCTTTATTAAGAGTAACCGATTAACCAAATTTATTCAAACAAGAAGCTGAAATTAAATTTATCTTGAATTGAGGTACAAAATAAACGTTTGTTAAATCTAAATGCCTATAAGAATCAAAATTGATTCTAATATCTCCCACTACACTAGAAGACACCAACGCTCCATTGCCTAAATGCAAGTTGAATTCATTCTTATTCAGTCTATTCCTTTGACCCTTTTCACCATAGAAGAAACACTTTCCTTTGATCTTGGTTACTTTCTTGGTCTCCTTATAAGAAGGTTCAAGTTGCTTTTTCTTCTGTTGTCTCTTGACCTTCTTACGGGTCTTTAACAGTAGCAACTTATCAAGAATATGAATCTCTTGACCCTTGCCTTTCACAAGGATTTTTTTCCGCACTTTGAACATCTTGTATTAGGCCTTGCAAGGTGTATTCCTTATTATTCAAGGTGTAGTCCAACTTGAATTGATCAAAGGAATCCGATAGTGAGTTGACAATCATGTCAATTTTGGTCTCACCATCTATCTTAACACCATTCAGTTCAGCAATGTTGAGATGTGCTATGACTTTTATCATGTGATCTTTCACACCCTATCCAGGTTTCGTCCTAAGATTCATAAAAGCAATCACTGTCTCTCTCTCTTTGTCATCCTAGACCTCATAGAAAACATCTCCTCTAGATACATCATTATATCCGTAGCAGTCTCCATTCCTTAATGTTGCTGTTGCAACACATCGGAGATGATGGCCATAATGTAACGTACATTTAGCTATCTCATCTGAAGATTTCCACTACTGATACTCATCTCTTTGCTTCCTGAGTTTGATTCATTAGTTTGGTGGTTAGGGAATATACATAACGAACTTATACTTTTTAGTTTGCAATAACAACCCAATATTCCTTTTTCCATGTGACATAATTATCACCAGTTAAAGTATTGTCTTTAAGGATGTTGATTAGGGATGGGGTCATGATTTCTGAACAATAAAAAAAATTATATAAGTAAATAATCATGATTAAGCACTTTTGAATAATTATCTTGAATTAAATGAAATAATTCAATCGTAAAAATTCAACGGTGATCCAACACCCATAAATGTCATGCCTCCTTTGGGAGTTCGCAATATTTACTAGTTGGACTAGGCCCCACCTAATAGTTAACATAACAACCAACGTTTTCAATTTTAGCCTTGTGAATTTATTAACAAGAACTCTTGGGAGGATATTAATAAACTCACATTGAGTGTGTTACCAAGTTATCGACCTTCAATATAATCCCTCACAAATATTCCTCCTTAATATCCTTCCTTTAGGAGTAGATATCGTTTGGGCTAATTGTCTAGTCTATCCTTGTAAGAAAGTATTTTACTAAATTCCATTCATGAATACCTTTTGGGAGGTTATTCACGAAACATAAAGCTCAACTAAACTTGGAGGCCGTAGGTGTTCCAAAACACCTTCTCCCACTCAATTGTTTAAGGCGTGTGATCGAATTCCAAAGAATGATTTACCAAGTTATCTAGATGCCAATTTAGATACTTAAACAATTCAATGCATGTTCATACGAAAAGAGATATAAGAGTGGCACTCCTATTCTATATGACATGCTATCAAACAATGACAAACATTGCAATATTTACAAAAATATAAATAGCTACAATTTTGGTCCATCCTAGAAAAACAAGTAAATTACATATATCTTGGAATACAAGAACTCCTTTCTTGGCGAACAATTCTTCACGCGACCTTCGTTGTTCAGACTCCCTCGGCTACCTCCCACAGGCGTGCACACCCCTCACCCTTACCCATGAGTGTGCGCATGCCACCAACCCTTAAAGGGCTGCCATGCGCAGCCCATGGCTACCAAAAGGGCTGCCGTGCGCAGCCCATACCACAACAAACGTGGCTGCGCGCTCTTCGAACGCACGTTCGTTGTTAAGGCTCGCACGGTCCCAAACTTGTTCCGGTTTCTCCTAATTCTTCAAACCTTCGAGTCTTTGAAACTTGAATGTATTGCAGAAGAATTTACATAAAAAAAAACTGCAGTTTTTTTTTATATTACAACAAAAAAAAAAAAAAAACTTAGCAACTACCAAGAAGAAAATAATGGCAATGATAGACCACCCTTAGCAACTACCAAGAAGGAAATAATGGCGATGATAGACCACCCTTCTTGTTACAATCCCAAAATAAAATACATTGAAATTCTAGGACCAAAATTGAGCAATAACAAACCACATATAAAACATATATATTTCCATACATTCCAATGTAAATATATATGTGAATACCTAGAGTACCATCTCTTTCTAAAACATGCATATATACAATAAAAAGAAAAAGATTCACGAACTCATACATCAATTAATCAAGGGTACAACCTGGCTCTGATACCAATTGTAGGGAAAAACGGGTTTAAAACGCAACGAAACCTTTATAAAAATGAAATTAGGGTTTGTGTATAAATAAATTTTTTTCCCTTTATGCAACAAGAACCTTAACCCTAGACTAATTGACCTATATAAAAGTATCGTACATTTTTCTCGTGACGATTGAACAAGCACCGAATTGATTCCGCAAGATCTTCCAATCCTATCACGAACGTGAATCACCTTAGAGTGTGGGCTCCCTTTCTTTAAATTGTATACCTGAGGATGGGGACAAAGCAAAACCTTTTCTTTGTTAGTTACAAATATCCTCAAAGAGAAAAATCCAAAAACGTCCGGTCACTTGTGAATTATCAATCAATTTGATTGAAAATCGCGTGAACCTTGATTCAATGTTGTACACAAAACCCTTTTGATGTAAAGGATACTAGTGTACTATTGAAAACAAAAACGTTCTCTTTTTCTCTTTTCTCATTGGCCGAATTCCACACACTTTTTCTATGAGTTGATTGAATTTTGTCTAGAGCAAAAACTAATTTTTGTCCCTCAAAATTCTCTCTTGCTATGCCAAATTCTCTCTTGAAAATTACCTAGGCATGACCAAAATTTTCATCATAGAATTCTTAGGGCTGGCCAAAAATCACACACATATATATAGGATTATAAATCCTTTCCTAAGAAGGATTTACTTGGTTGGCAAGAATCCTTTACTTAGTTGGATTTATTTGGTAGTTAAGAATCCTTATCTAAAAGGAATTCTATCCTTTTGTATATATATATGGGATTACCAAAATTCATATGAATATAATTAGGAGATTTAATTCTTTTCCTAAGAAGGATTACTTGGTAGTTAAGAATCCTTTCCTTATGTAGATTTACTTGGTGGTTCTTGGTGGTTAAGAATCCTTTTCAAAAGGGAATTCTATCCTAACACCAAGACTCCTAATCCAACTCAAAAGTGTATTTGTAACCATATTAAAAACTTCCTAATTTGATTAGATAAATAATTCCTTTTATTTATCTACTAATCAAATATAGTCTTTAACATTAACTATACTACCAACAATAGTATAGTTTTAGGAGACCATCTCCTACTAGGAAAAAGATTTTGACTTTTAATTAAATAATTAATTAATCAACAAATTAATTAATTTCAATTTAATGAAATAATAAAATAAAAAATAATATATTTAAGATATTCTCAATAGCCTTGCCGCCCATACCATATATAAGGGCCATATATTATTTTTCTTATTTTATTAAATCCATTGGACTTTAATAAAAAGTCAACATGTGAACTGGACCTATTCTTACAAAAAGAAACAATTTCTCATGCCTTTTTACAATTCTAGATGCACCCCTAAATTGGTCAGGTAGAATATATCAAGTGATCCATGCAAGTTCGTGTGGATTGGGGATCTTGGCGGGCTATCTAAATTTAAGCTCTAATAGACACAACCCAATCACAATCAACAAATAATTCACTTAGGTCCGATCTATTTAATTTTAGTTCATTCCACTAAAGAACTAAAATTGAACTATAAAATAAAGATAGAATAAGTTGATGTTACTCATTCATACCCTAGACAACCTTATTGGAGAAAGTGTATCCTCGTGAAGAATACCAGTAATCCCTAAGAGCTCATAGACCGCCTATAGCTCTCCCAGTTTCCATATTCACTCATATGACCACATTTTGAACTTGGATATTTTGACTTTTCCAGAAGCCATGTTTCAATAGACACTATTGAAAACTTAACGTTAAGATTTAATATCCAATACCTCAAAACATCCATATGATGGTATTCTACTCTCATTCAATAAATGGAGCCACGATGACCATATCTGTAAATAGCAAAATTTGGCTAGGACCAAAGAAGAATTTTCCACATCGCAGCCTTCCCGCAAGGGTCCAAATTCGGGGTTGTATGACGGGGTAACAAGGTCCCAGAGGTCAAGCTACCACGCGATCCTACAGGAGCAAGGCGAGGCCGCCCATACCATCTGAACATCTCGCACGTGTCCAGGCTTACCAAATAAAGCCCGACGAGACCGTATCAAGCTCCTTATACATGGATAAAGCTCGAAGCTAGGTCGACGTGAAAGGACCTGGGTTCCCCGACATCAAGGTATCTCGTGACACTTTCCTAGAGCTTGCTGCTATCTTTACTTTCATTAGGAGACCTTCAAGGTGCCGATCTTGTCTTGCAAAGGCACTCCTGCCTAGTTCGGGTATAATCTCGACCTGTCCAACCATAAAAGAAAGAAGCCCGTAAAGCCCTGTCGTCACCAAAAGCGCCAAGATCCACTGTAGACTCTGGTATGGTTAAGTAGCAAAAGCAGTACTCGAGCGTACCTCTCCACCCTTCCAGAAGCGAGCCAAGGTCGTCTGTTTATGTTAAACACCTTACCAGGGCCTGCTAGCCAAGCCCGCTACCCCGTCAGGAAGCCTGTATAATTAGGTTAGGCTTCATGATAAAGCTCGGCGTAGCTGAACGACACTCCCAACTACAAGGTTGGAACCCAATGGGATATTTCACCTCTAAAGTGGTTAGCACAAGCTCCATGGGAAGACCAGCATCTAGCTCCGTGACAATCGAGAGGTCCCCGAGGGACCCCGCCAATGTACTGGATCCTAGGGTACCCCGCCCTCAGGGAACATCAACTGTCACCTCAGGTAACCTCCATGAAGTACCTCTCCAAAGTGACATGCATAACTAGAGCTCTCCTCTCGGTAACGTAGAAAAAGAGGATTGACTTCCATGACATTTAAAGTACCATTAATGAGGTCAACCATATTAATGGAGGCAGTCAACCCAGTTAATGACATGATCAACACCATTAATAAGAGAATATTCAACTCTTTAATGGCTATCATTAGTGAAAGAGTCCAAAGAAGAAACAAATACCTTTTCCTCCAAGATATCCTCCACAACCGATTATTAAGGGTCAACCATAACAGAAAATCCCACTTATCAAGGAAAGAAGAGTCTGAAAAGGAAACAAACAGATCCGCTCTGAGATATTAGCCACGATCCGATCAACTACATTAAAGGAAGAATCGTACTCAATAAGGAGAGGAAGATTGAAGAATCCTGGACAGGCACGACAAGGCAGTCACAATTTATAAATATGCCTGTAAAAGGCGTAATATTTCAAAAAGTCTCGGAAACCCAGAAACTCGTCTTCCTCAACAACTTTTTAACCTCATTTCAAACTCTAACCTAACTCACAATCATTCCCATTAACAATATCTATAAATGAAATCCTCTATCGATTAACAAATGAATACCACCAAACTATCGAGGATAGACTATGCTATATAATCGTACTCATTGATAGCTCAGATGATAACACTTGCAACCATAAGTCCATCATTTATCTCAGGATTGAGATAGACTCTCCGATTGTCTTCAAATGAAAACTTTTATCCATTGACGGTTCTAGATAAAGTATTTCATTTTGATCCTAATCAATGCACCCAGTGCACTAGATTCTTTTGCCCAAAGACACCACACTTTGATGATTTTAGACTCATCATAACACATTTGATCCCACTCAAATGCTAGCAAAAGAATCTACAACTTTGACAAGATAAAGGTACCCAACCTTCTATCTTAAGTTGTGAATATTATTCAAGACTAACTAAAGAATTGTGTCTACCTTATACATATCTAGATGTATGAACGATTCTTCTTTTCTCATAGTCTTTTGACCTTATGATTATTTACTTTTGATAATTATAATAATTAAACTATAAATGTTATAAGATTTGTTAAACTACAAATCCATTTATTCATATGAAAAGATTGTTAATTACAATATTACACTCTTGCTATCGAGCATAATTCTAACAGTCCATATCTATTAATGAAGTCCTCTATCGATTAACAAATTAATACCACCTGTTAACAAAAATTTTGCTCGAGATGATAAATTCCAGTTAACACCCTCAAGACCACTACCACGGAGGTGGTATCCGGGGTTTGGTACCTTTGGTACCTATATTACTTGAGTAAAGGTATGTGTTTAAAACGAATTATAATGCAATAAGGAAAGGAACAATAATATGTCTATGTTTATCATCCCAAATATCGTATAAAAACCTCTCAAATATACTCAATCACACTTGGGTACAACGGGGTGGCAACCTTATGCCTGTCAAGAAGTGGAAAATAATGATGGTCGTGTTCCGATCATAAAATTTAGGCCGGAGTCGAAACTCTCCTTTCATATGCTTTTTATCACTTTTCTTCCTCCCCTTTTTTTATCATGCTTGGGCATATTTATACATGGTTCAAGTAAGTTAAACTTCACGAATCTCCTGCCATGATTCTCCGAATTTTTTCCCTCCTTATTAGGCGAGATATTTTTTTTAAAAGTCATTGACTTTGGATTAATGGCGAAGTTTAGAATATCTTTGTTGGAGTTAAATGTGTTTCCTCTTTGGACTCAATCTCTTGCCCTACATGTAGGTGGTAATTTAATGTTTATTAGGTATGGATAAGATCCCGTGTGCCTTTATGGCGTGATTCTTCATGGAGGTCATCGAGTATGGTTTTCACTGTTTCATAGGATGTGGTAAATCCATGCACTGGTTTTGGTAATAGGAGCTTGGCCTGTCCTTTCCATGTCCCTTAGAGCTTGGGATGACCCCGTGGGCACCCTTTGGTGGTAACAGGGCTTTTGGTGAGCTTCATGCTACCTGTCCAGATAGATATGAATCTTCTCTCGGTTAGATGAAGCAATCCCGAGGTATGAGCCCATCCCTTAATAGGTTCTCACTTAAGTCTAGAACGAATGGCGGGCTCTTGGGGGGATTACGAGTTAGTTTCGACCTAAGAGAGCCTTAATTTGGTGTAAAGAGCTCGAATAATTTGTGTTGGGCTTCACCCTGGATGCTTCTTGAGCTTGACTACCTTTTTCATTTCTTTAGGGTGGCGCAAAAGCTCGATCCCAAGGTTCATGGTGGGTAATCTTGGGCTTGGACCTGGGCCAGGAGAATGGAACATTTCTCTTTTGTCCCTATCCAAATTTGGCTATTAACAGAAGTCCCCTCTGACTTGAACACTGGTGATTGAGTTGGGGTTGGAGTCAGATTTCCTATTTTAATTGGGTGATTTTCCCTCATTTATTATTACCAAAAATCCTGGAGGAATTCTTCTCATTAATTGCACAAGTGACGTGGCGAGCATAAACCAGTGTTCTTCCCGAAACAATCTGGCTGTGTTACCACCATTTTGAGATTCGAGGCAATCTTGCTGAAGATTTTGTCGACATCACTACTCCCTTCGCTTCTATTTATGCCCAATCCTTTCATCACTTTACTCACGCTTTTCTTTTAAACTTCAAATTTTCAAAAATCCCTCTCTTTTGCTACTCTATTTAGATACGCTTCTATTCCATCTCTTTTTATCTGCCACCAAACCTTAAACCATCATGTCGAAAGCCAGCCATGACTCCATTGATTCTTTTATCGATGGTGAGGAAGTTTCCAGCTTTGATCTCGAAAGCGGGCAGGAAGAGACCTTAAAGACAACGATTCTCCACCAACCCCGTAACGTCGTCGGTCAAACAGAAATGTGGCCATTGGAACCGGGTTCACTAACCAATCTGATTCACCACTAAACTTAGTTAACTAAGACTCTGACTGAGAAGACAGGGACGACACCGCTGGGAGAGGTCAAGTGACGGTCGTTGGTCCTCCTCTGGCGAGGCCTCTTCCTTATGACTTTAAGGTTATCCCATATTCTACTGTTGATCCAAAATCAATCGACCACCTGAGGTCCAAGTTTGGCATTCTTGATAGCATCTCCCTTATAGTTCCACATAAAAATTGTGATGCCTGCAATCCGCCCAAAGATGTGCTCCCTATCCATGTAGCGGCCCTCAATAATAAGGTCAGGGTTCCTCTCATTCCTAGCATTCGACGAGCTCTGAGTGCCCTACAGATAGCTCCCTTTTAGCTGACGCCCGACTTTTGAAGGCACCTGATTTGATTTATCATGCTGTGGAGGAAACAGTACAAGCTGAGTAAGGTCACTAGGAAGGCCGGAGTAGAGAAGATGGCCTAATTTTTTCAAATCGGGAGCATGTCCAGAGTTCCCCGAGGTGAGTTTAATGCAAAAGCTAAAAATAAACTCAATTTCATTATTTCTAGCGCTTCAAAGAAGGATCCGACTTGGAAGGAGGAATTGATCCTAGCGGGGGATGATTGTGGAAGCTTGATTTTCATTAGCGGACATGAATTCATGGTTCCCACAACTTTCAACGACAAACCATCATGGGATCGGGATTCCTTGCCTACTAGGAGCTACCTGAACCTAAAGTTCCCGACTGCTCACCCCTTCGCCTCTCGTAGGGTGCATCAATACCTATGAATCTCTTATGTTTTTCCCCGTAAGTAACCCTAAACCACTACACTTTGTTTCATTGGTTAGCTTGGTTCTGACGTCTTTCTTCTTTTCCTTCTCCTTTTAACAGTTTTTATTATTGCTCCAGCTTTTCATGAAGCCCAGCAGCCCGGGAAAGCCAACACTCATTCTCCTTCTGCTAAACTAAAGTGGGGAGTTTCTTCCATTCCTCCAGCTGGGACTGCACCCATTCCTACTCCGTCCCCCTCCCAGCCAAGGTCTTGGATGGCCATCCTCACATCGAGAGCTTCGAGGGTTCTAAACTAGACAAAGTCCTCTTCCTAAGCTACTGATTCAACCACCTGGCCCCCTCTATTCCTTATGTTGCTACTGCTACTATTAATGTTCCTGTGATTTCCTTAGCCGATGTCTTTGCCACCCCATCTATGCTCCAAGCCCCTCAAGCTTCAGCAGATCTTGAGGCTGGTGTTCCAGAGGTTCCCCCTGCCCATTCCCACCATCAATTGAGCTCAATGGGGCAGGACGAGGTCTTAGAGCGGTGCATCACGTCTTGCCCGGGTGGTGGACTCTCTAGGATGGCTTCAATGCCTGTGGACATCTTGATTAAAAAGTTGTCCACTCTTCTGGCTAAGGTAACTCTCTTCTTGCTCCTTTATTTACGATTGGATAGCTCGGTCAATGTCTAACCTTGGCTTTACATCATATAGGCCTTTAAATTCAACGTCGCTATGGGCCACCAGGTAGCTTCCCTCCGTGACCGTGCTGTAAAAGCTAAGGCCGAAGCTAAGAAGGCCATTAGGTTGCTTGAACGAGCTCAAACACTGGTTCAGGAGATGGCATCCAACCAGAAAGAGATGGACAGGGAGCTTTCCGACCTTCAGTGTGGCAAATAAATGCTGAAGCGATCTATTGACCTAGAAACCCTTCGGTTTGAGCGTCGGGTAGAGTAGAGAAATTCCAGGAAGGCAGAACCCAAAATGATGGATATTGAAAACCAAAATCTACATGCACATGTGGCCAAACAGCAGGTCGAGATGGACATTTTCTTTAGCGATGAGTATTTCTTTGCCTTTTTCTAGGTTGCAGAAGCTCTCCCTCTTCATTTGGACCTCTCCAGTATCGTCGGCTGGGATATGGAGGAAATTATGACCAGGGCAGCTGAGATGTCTCACCTCAAAGGTGACGGAGCGGGTCATTTTGGCTTAAATGAAGCTAGGAAGCAACAGACTGTGAAAGATCATCATTCCCCTTCCTTAGTTTTCCAATTTCAGGTTTCGGGGAGACCTCGAACTGGTTTCAGCCCACGTAGCTTAAGGGAAGCCAGCTAATTACCCGGGAAGAAGCTAGGGACCGCTCTAACGAAACCTCTAGAGCAGAGCAGGAGGTTGAGAAAAGCAGGATGGAGTCAGTGGCTACTCTTCTCGATGCGGCTATCCCTCATGAGGTTATAGTGGTAGTAAATGATGTCTTGGAAGAGGACCCTGCTGAGCAACAGGTGAATAAGGATCCCCCAAAGGAGGGGTTTATTGAAGTGGCCAACCAAGATGATTAACCACCGGATGAAAGAGCTAGGGGCAATGACCACTAGGGAGGAAGAACAGCTGGAGGGAGCCAGGATGAAGCTGGAGCCTAATACGACCTATTCATGACTTGTTTTAGTTGCCCAAAAATGGGGGGTGGGCACCCTACTTTACTCATGCCAAGTCTAGTTCACTTTCCATCATTTTTTTATGTAGCCTGGAACCAGGAATTGGGCTCCCATATTATAAGTGAAAACTTGCTTAGGATTCCTTTTATGCTTGCTTCAATGAACCTTGATTTGGTTGAGGTCTCCTTGCTTCATTCCTGATATCGATCTAGATGCGAATTCTGACATAATTTGACTTAATCGAATTCGGTAAAATAAAGAGAACTTAGATTTATTTAAGTGTGTAAGTAGATAGGTAGATCGAGCTCTCAGCTCTAAGCAGAATCTTGTAGCTCGATGACTCTAGTGAGTAGTCCTCTTATGTGATTTCAGGCTAGTTTGCACCTGTCACATTAAGTAATCATATGTTCAAAGAAGATTAGTAACCAGTAATAAATTGGACACTGGAGTTTAGCTAGGAGACTTTTCCAAGCCCAGGTCCTTTTAGGGGTATAGCCCGACCGAGGCTTCAGAAAGGCTTGATCGCTATCTTTGTCTCGAGGCGATTATTGTCGATATATTATGACGATTCTTCTGGTAGAACTGGTCTAGATCAGGGGGTCATAAGATCTGGATGGCAACTATGCTCTTATACTTAGACCCTTTTTGGGGGAAGTCACCCGACCAAGGCAACAGGAAAGCTTAGCTAAATGTCCTGGTCTCGAGATTTGGATGGCAACTATGCTCTTATACTTAGATCCTTTTTGGTGGGGGGTAGTGCCCAGCCAAGGCAGTAGGGATGGTGAGGGGGCTTCCCCAACCGGTCTTTGGTCTTAAGGCGATCATTGTCGACATATTATGGTGATCCTCCTTGTAGGACTTAATCCGAATCAAGGAATCATGGTGGCTATTTAGCTCTCCTTGGTTTATGGCGATCATGGCGAGTTTCATTCATGGAGAAAACGTAATAGGAGATGGAAAAAAGGGCAGAGTTTATTTATGGGCTGAAATGGTATACATTTTTTCTAACTTATTGATATCTAAATGAAGGTAGTCTGCTGCAGCAGTCCCCTGTCTAAGGATAAAATCTCCCATAAATGGTCTGCATTCTAGGTGTGATCAATGTGTTGACCGTCCATGTCTTCTAGCTTGTAAGCCCCATTTCGAATCACTACCCTGATCATGTATGGACTTTCCCAGTAAGGTCTTAGAACCACGTATGTTCTCACCCTAGTATTCTGTGTAACATTTATGAGGACTAGATCCCCTTCCTTGAAGCTCCTGGCCTTCACTCTTTTGTCAAAATACCTCACAATCTTGTTCTGGTAGATCGCTGCCTTTTTTGCTACTTGCTTCTGTTTTTCTTCCAAGAGGTCCAGACTAGCTCGAAGCTTTATCTCGTTACTCTCTGGTTCAAAGTATTGTACCCTGAGTGAGGTCATCATATGTTCTATGAGGAGGACAACTTCAATCTCGGAAGCTAGAGAATAAGGTGTTTCCCCGGTTGTGGTCCTCTTTGTGGTTTGATACACCAAGAGGACCTCGGGAAGCTCTCCAACTTATTTTCCCTTTTTCTGTTGCAGCTTCCTGTTCAGTAGCTTTTTCACGGTCTTGTTAGTTACTTTGACCAAACCATTGGTTTGTGAATGAGCCACAGATGCAAAACCAGAGGTTGATACCCAACTGCTCGCAATAATCTCTGAACCTTGCATTATCAAACAGCTTTCCCAGGTTAGTGACTATAACCAGCGGGGTACCAAACCTGCATGCCACATTTGTCTTGGTGAACTTGGCAGTATTTTCCTCTTAGAAGTAATAAATTTCGATGATGGCATGCTTCGCTTGTCCAAGGGCTATAGGAAGCGGTCCAATCAGGTCAACCCCCCATATAGCAAATGGGTAAGGTGAACTGATCGAGGACAGTCATTCAGTGGGTAGACAACTTAGGTTAGAGGTCTTTTGACATGACTAACAAGATTGAACAAACCCCTTTGCATCCTGTTGGACAGTCGGGCAATAGTATCCCATGCGAAGTACCTGGTAGGCTAGAGCCTCACCACCAATGTGATTTCCACAGTCCCCAGCATGAACCTCTCTCATTGCCCATTTGGCATTATTGGGATGTTAGCATCGAAGCTAAGGAAGGGACTTGCCTCTTCTATAGAGGTACCCACCTTTTAAGTAATATCAAACCGAAGCTCTCTTGATTCTCCGGGCTTGGTCGAGCTCCTCTGAGAGCTTTTCATCTTGGAGGTAAGCAACTATGGGGTCCATCCAGAACGGTTATCGCTCTACAGGTCATATTTCTCTACTCTCTATTATACTTGGCTCGGAAGTCACCTGAAGAGGAACTCCCCTAGGTAAGGCTTGGCCCCCTATTCACAGCTATCTTGCCCAAGACATCTGCTTGATGATTCTGTTTTCCAAGTACCAGTTCGATCTTGAATCCATTAAATTTGTGCTTGAGTAGCTAAACTTGTTTCAAGTATGCAATCATTTTATCCTCTTTTGCTTGGTATATCCCATAAACTTGATTAACTACAAGTAATGAGTCACTTTTGACATGTAGATAGTTGGCTTCAAGCTCGATGGCTACCTTCATCCATGCTAGGATCGCTTCATACTCTGCCTCATTATTGGTAGCCTTGAATTCGAACCTGAAGAAGTGGCAGACTTCAATCTTCTCTAGATATGTTAAAACTATGCCAGCTCCCATCCCCAGTCTGTCCGAAAGCTCCATCTTTATAGAGGATCCATGCTTTGCAATCTTCCAGGAATCTATTCGGATCTAAGGGCTTCTCTAAGGCTAGTTCTGATAATACGAAAGTCCCCTAGCTTAGAAGCACTGAGAATTTTGTTACGAAGTCTGCTAGAGCTTGGGCTTTGATCACAGTTTTGGACTTGTACTTCAAACCAAGCTGAGTAAGCTCTAAGACCCACAAAATTAACCTTCAGGATACGTCTGACCTCTATAGGAATTGGCAGAAGGGTTAATTTGTTACACTGCAACCGATGAGCTTTGAAGTAAGGCCACAACTTCCTAGTTGAAGTGACTAGAGTGAAAGCGAGCTTCTATAGGAGGGTGTAGTTTTTTTCTGGCTTGGTCAGCCTATAGCCCACATAGTAAATGGGCCGCTACACTCTATCTCCACACTCCTTAACCAAAGCCCCACTTACTGCCATTTCAAAGACAGCCAGGTAAATCTAGACCTCCTCATAGGGGATCGGTTTGACTAACAGCGGTAGGCTGGCGAGGTACACCTTTAAAACTTAAAATGCCTGCTAACTTTCCTGATCCCATTTCTTGTTTTTCCATTGTTTGATGATTCTGAAGATAGGGAGACACTTATCTGTGGAATGAGAGATGAACCAATTAAGAGCTACAATACTCTCTGTCAGGACCTGCACCTAATTTTTTCCGGATTAACCTCAATACCTCTCTCGTTGACCATAAAGCCCAAGAACTTTCCCGCGGTAACCCCGACTGCACATTTGGAGGGGTTCAGGCACCTCTGGTTTTCCCTCAAGATCAGAAAGGTTCTGTGAAGGTCTTCATGATTCTCTTCTATTGTTTGTCACTTGGTGATCATGTCATCGATGTATTGTTCCATCGACCTGCTCTTGCTCTTCTTCTTTCATGATCTGGGAATCATTTTCTAGATGATCAGTAGGCCATAAATCCTTCTGGTTCATCCATGATTCTTTTTGGTTTGGGATTGTTCATAGTTGCAAGAACTGTCTTACCAGAACTATCGGGATAGAGGAGACTGCATAACATTTTCTAGCAGTTAGCTGGTCACAATGTACCTCGCCTACTTGGTTCCCGATTGGAAACTTCAAGGTGTTATGGTAGACTAACAAGACTCCCTTGATGGCTGATAGGAATGGCCTTCCTAGTATTGCACTGTAGGCAATTGGAAGGTCAACTACAACAAAGTTTGTCATTATATTTTGTTGGAGGGGTACGGTTCCTACGATCATGAAGAGTATCTTCGATCCCACTGGCATGACAAAGTCACATGTGAAACCATACAAAGGAGTTGTGCAGCTATTATAGCACCACTGCTTCAGGTTAAGTTTTTCCAAAGTATCTTTGAAAAGGACATCCACACTACTATCAGAATTGATAAGCCCACGATGGACCTCATAGTTAGCGATCTGTATTGTGACCACTAATGAATCGTGGTGGGGCTGAACAATGTTATAGGCGTTCGCCTCGGCGAAGATAATCTAAGACGACTGGAATGTGCTTGCAATACTCTGTTCTAGCTTGAAAAAGCTTTGACCTTCTTCTACATGGGGAATCTTCCTCGCATGGTTCTTCCGGGCATTGTTGGAGGATCCAACCATGGTGGGACCTCCGCTGATAGTATGGAAGATTTTGATTTGCTCCATCAAATCTTTTTGTTTACATCTTCGCTTCTCCTCCTCTTTCTGAATCTTTGCTTATACCTCATTCCCTGTCTGGATGATGTCTCTGACTTGTTGTATGAACTATACCAAGCATCCCCCCTTAGATACTTTATCTGGTTATGCAGACTGTAACACTCTGATGTGTTACGCCCGATGTCTTCATGGAAGTCAATGTACTTGTATCGGTTCCTAGCATCGGCTAGTGCTTTTATTGGTGCCGACTTCCTCAGCAATCCATTATCTCGGACGGTGAGGTAGATTATTTCATGGGATGTATTCAGTAGGGTATAATGGTCAAACCCCCTCTCATCTCGGTTTTCGGGAGCTACCTCATTTGGAGAAGAGAAAGCCCGGAGAGGAGTTTTCCTTGTTGGTAACCGATCCCATTTTGGTTGAAACAAGGGAAGATGGTATGTCGACCTATTAGGGGGTTTGTTCTGAATCCTCTATACTAGTGCCTGCTAAGACGCCTCCTTAATTTGGCATTTTGTAGCTCTCATCTCGTCATGCTCCAGCTTGACTTTTAGCTATTCCTCCATCTCTATTTGATCCAAAGATCGATCTTATGCATCTTGGTAGGTTTCTTGAGCGTTATTGGCGAATGATTGGAATAGTTTTCCTGCCCAAAGATTTCTGCGAAAGTTGGACAAGGTCTCTTTCTATCTGAAGACTTCTGTTTGGATAACCTCCCTGTGGAATTACTCCAAATAAGCCCAAGGGTTTCTCCTCTTTCCTTTATCACGTATTGCAGATGGATGGGATCCTTTGATTTGGGTTTGACACATTGGAATTGTGAGCAAAAATCCATTGATAGCTTCATGAATGAGTCCACACTTTCATCGGGTAACTTTCTGAACCAGGTCCCGGTACAGTCTGTCAGAGTGGTAAGGAACATCCGGCATATGGTGACCCTGGTTTTTTTCTAGACCTCCATTTATTGGACGAAGCTCTCTAAGTGGCTCAAAGGGTCCGCCATGCTAGAGAACTTGTCTGATGGCAACTTAAACTTCGGTGGGAGCTCCGCCTCCCATATCTTTCTGGTATTAGAAGCGTTCATCTTGCTTAGGAGGTCCTTCTTGACCTCCTTACCTTTCCCTCTTGTTAACAGCTGGATCTATTTCTGCATTTTAGCTAGCTGATCCCTCAGGTACTTATTTTCGTGCTTCTTGGAGACTACCTCAGACCTCTCATTGTTAGATCCCTCCGATGAGCTGGACACTTCCACTTTGTCATCTTCAGGGCTGGGCTCTGCTTACGTAGTTTACCGGTAACCACCAGCTTCAGCTCGAGGTCCCCTTCTGGAAGTCATCGGTTGAGGGAGGCTGTAAGGTGCTCTTGGTAGAGCGTCGACTATTGACTTGACCTGCCTGGGTTGATAGTAGGTCGGCCTGTCTGGGACTAGGGGCATGTGCCCTAGCCTATCCTTGACAGAAGTTGTGGGTCTTGTCCTATTGTGGGCAGGGACCGGTGGAAGGTGTCCCAGTTGATCGAAGGCAGGTTGCCTAGCAGCTGGTCTGCTCACAACTCCTCAAGTACCAAGATCTGCCAGTTGAGGAGCAATCTTTTCTGCAGCAAGACGAAGGTGGACATTCTCCACGATGGCCGCAACATGCTGGTTGATCATAGTTTGGTTCATTGCCTGAGATGTTTGAGCCCGCTCTACTTTTGGCTGATATGAGGCTGGCTTATGATGCTCGGATTTCTTTCTCTTCTTCTGCCCTTTCTTGGTCGAGGGGGCAAACTGATATCCCAAGGTTTCGGGTTATCCTTAGGAGGAGCGAAGCCTCATAATCACTACAAAACAATAAACTTGTAAATGTAAAAATTATGGTGTGGGCTTCCCACAGACGGTGTCATAAAGTGTTAACGGAAAATTTGCTCGAGTTGAGAAATTTTATCTAACACCCTCGAGACCACTAACACGAAAGTGGTGCCCGGGGTTCGGTACCTTTGGTAACCTAGATTGCATGAGTAAAGGTAAGTGTTTAAAACAAATGTTAATGCAATGAGGAAAGGAACAATAATACGGTTATGTTATTGATCACAAATATCATAAAAAAACCTCTCAAATATACTCAATCTCACTGGGGTACAACTGCGTGACAACCTCATGCCTGTCGAGAAGTGGAAAATAACGATGGCCCAGTTCCGATCACAAAATTTAGGCCGGAGTCAAAACTCTCCTTTCGTATGCTTTTATCACTTTTCTTCCTAAAAAGTCTTCATTTGTTGATTGGCTTATTTCGTGAACAACCACATTGTTGGGGTTCATGTAAGGGTAGCTTAGGCTCTCAAGAACTCAAGAGAAGAAGCACCAAAGGTAAAATTCTTGTGCTTACTTACTTTGAAGAGATAGTTGCACGCATTCATATATTCATGCATAACTCTTGATCATATATGTTGAGTGTTTTCTTGTGTGCATTTTAGTTTAAATGACTCTTGTTGACCAATTTGCATCTTGCTATGAAAGTTTTATGTCATGCTAGACATTAAAATAGGATGCATTTTCATCACTCTTGTACTTGTTGCTTGTATGGTTGTTTGAGTGTTGAAGTAGAAATTGCCCTGGTGGTGCGCTACTCGACCGGCGCATCTCACTTGTGCAACATTCACAGTGGACTGTCGCTAGTGTTGCGCCACTAGGTTGCGCTGCTGCACCCGCACATTGATGTAAAAAGTGGACGTGCGCTGGTGGTGCGCTACTCGTCTAGCGCAGCCCTACCAGCGTAATTATTCCAGTGGTTTTGCGCTTGTGTTGCACCACTGACGTGCACCTATTGAAATTTTTAGGCAGTGCATTAGTGGTATGCTACTCGACCAGCGCACCTCACCAGTGCACAATGAAGAAGCTGGAACGTTTTTTCCAAAACGACATCACTTTGTTTGGATCTCATATATATATATCTCATTGTCTTAAGGTCGTGTAAGAGTTAAAAATATCATATATTTTCCTTAGAACACATTTCAAAGGAAAAACACTTCCAAAAACTCATTTTTACTCACTCAAAGCATTCCAATGTGCATCAAATCTTTATCTTACATCATCTAAGTTCATCTAGAGTGCATCTATGGATTGGGTTGCTTCATCACATCTTGTTTGGTAAGCTCTTCACTATCTTCTTACAAGTTAAGTGTTTTTGCTTGCTAAACCATCTCTTTAATTAATTTTATTCTCTTAGAATATTTCTAGATACAAATTAGAGATTGTTGTGATGACATGATTGAGTGTTGTATTGTGATAGCTTCATAGGATTTATTGATCTATATTTAGCTAAGCTATTTGAACATGTCATTTAACACTTGATATCTAGGATTGCATTAATTGTCATCTCATTATCCTAGATAAGCATATAGGGTTTCCTAGCCTTGTTTGTTCATTGAATATCATCACATATTCACTTAGGACACTTTATCTCTTCATTGAGAAGTAAGACTTGTGTTGCTTTCGGGAGTAGGTAGCTTAAAGCACAAGCAAGACGAACTAGGTTCACTTATACCGGGATTAGGTAATGGTGGTGGATTAAACCGGGATTAGGTTGTAATTCCTTACCATTAGTGGATTCGAGGTTCTAGTGTGGCGCACTCATCAGCCCGTGGTTTTTCCCATTTGGAGGGTTTCCACATATATCTCAAGTGTCGTTTATTTTTCTGCATTTTTACACTTGTGATTTTATTGTAACAAGCTAGGGCCATTTTCGTAATCTTTACCTTTAACAAAAATTGGGTAAAGTTGTTTAAAATCTATTCACCCCCCTCTAGATTAATATTAAGCACACCATAATATTTGTTTCACTTCCTCCCTTTTTTTTCATCATGCTTGGGTGTATTTATACATGGTTCAAGTAAGTTAAACTTCTCGAATCTCCCTCCATGATTTTCCAAACCCGTTCCCTCCTTATCAGATAGGATATTTTATTTAAAAGTCAATGACTTTCAATTAATGATGGAGTTAGGAATATCTTTGTTGGGATAAGTTTGTTTCTTCTTTGGACTCAATCTCCTGCCCTGCAAGTACGTGGCAATTCATTTTTATTAGGTGTGGATATGATCAAGTGTGCCATCATGGTGAGATTCATCATGGTGGTCATTGAGTATGGTGCTCACTGTTTCATAGAACAAGGTAAATCCTTCCCTTGGTTTTGGTACAATGAGTTTGGCTTGACCTTTCCAGATCCCTTGGAGCTTGGGATGACCCCGTGGGCACCCTTTGGTGGCAACAGGGCTTTTAGCGAGCTTCCTGCTACCTGTCCAGATATGTCTGAATCTTCTCTCGGCTAGATGAAGAAATCCCAAGGTATGAGCCTGTTGCTTAATTGGTTCTCAATTAAGTCTGAAGAGGATGGAGGGCTCTTGGGGAGATTACGAGGTAGTTTCGAACTCGGGGATTCGTTTGTGTCGGGCTTCACATTGGATGTTTCCTGAGGTTTACGACCTTTCTTTATTTTTTCTGGGTGGAGCCAAAGCTCGATCCCGGGGTTCCATTTTGGGTAATCTCGGGCTTGGACCCAGGCCAGGAGAGTGGAAAATTTCTCTTTGGTCCCTAGCCAAATTTGGCTATTAACACCACCAAAATATTGAGGATGGACTATGATATATAATAGTACTCATTGATAGCTCAAATGATAACACTTGCAACCATAAGTCCATCATTTATCTCAGGATTGAGATAGACTCTCTGATTGTCCTCAAGTGAAAACTTTTATCCACTAACGGTTGTAGATAAATTAATTCACTGTGATCATATTCAATGCACCTAGTGCACTAGATTCTTTTGCCCAAAGACACCACACTTTGATGATTTTAGACTCATCATAACACATTTGATCCTACTCAAATGCTAGCAAAAGAATCTACAACATTAACAAGATAGAGACGCCCATCTTTTGTCTTAAGTTGTGAATATTGTTCAAGACTAACTAAAGAATTGTGTCTACCTCATACATATCCAGATGCATGTACAATTCTTCTTTTCTCATAGTCTTTTGACCTTATGATTATTTACTTTTGATAATTATAATAATTAAACTATAAATGCTATAAGATTTGTTAAACTAGAAATCACTTTATGAATATGAAACGATTGTCAAAAACATTATTACACTCTTGCTATTGAGCATAATCCTAACATTAACACCCAGATTCAATAATATCACAACTCAAACACGTAGAAAGAAGAGTCCAACTTGAACAAGGTTTCTAGAAGCCCACTATGATAAGGAAATAAGCTTCCTCACAAACGCAAAAGTATGGATTAAATAAGGAATTCAATAAGACCAGGACACGATCGACGTGAAACAAGGAAAAGGGATAACACAACTCCAATAAATTAGAATTTCATTGAATCACAGGAACTTTCCATACTCGTACATCAAGAATTAGGGTTCTATGCATGTATAAAATAGACCCAAAAAACACCCAAAAGGGTTGAACGCAATTTCTTGAGAAAAGACAAGAGTGATTGAGTGTGTAATCTCTTGTTTTCATATAGTGAATTTTTGTTGTTGCGATTGTAAACTGTGGACGTTTCCCCACATTGGAGTTTTACCACGTAAAATCCAGTGTCTTACTTATTCTTCTTTTTATCTTTTGTTTGTGCTTAGCCATTACTTTGATCTAATTATGTGAAGGGAGATTGTTCTAAAAGTCAGGGTCAACACTCTCTACCAGGCTCAAACCAAGTAAAAAATTTCACTTTGACCTCTTGCCAAAAATGGTTGTTAATAGAAGTCCCCTCTGACTTGAACACAGGTGATTGTTTTGGGGTTGGAGTCAGATCTGTTACGCTCGGGAAATTTTCCTGTTTTAAATTGGTTACCAGAATCTAGGAAATAATCTTCTCATTAAAAGTAGCTGCCACGTACAAGCCAAGGGGTTTCCCATTTGAAAAAGGTAATGCTTTTTACGGCATGCGGGTAGCGAGGCAAAAATCTTGTCATTTCGATCATGCCATTGTCATTGATCACCACTATATCTCTTCTATATAAGCCTTGTTACCTCTTCACTTTTCTCATGCTTTCAAAAATCCCTTCTTTTAATTTCAAAATGAGCCCTAGCCCTATCCCTCACGTTTAGTCTCCTTCTCCGGTTCTCAAGCTTCCACCCAACTATAACCATGTCGAACTTCGACCACGACAGTGTAGAAAGATTGGGGGAGGGCAATTCCCCGAGCCTTAGTGGTAAAAAACAGGCTCGAGAAGATTACAGTGGGGAGAACGACGTCTCTCCTTTGCATTCAGGTCGTCGTTCTGATCGAAATGTCACCATCGGGACCGACTTCTAAAATAGACCTGATACCACAATAGATATAGTTGATGGGGACTCGGGTTATGATTCTGGTGATGATGAGGTAGGCGATCAGTACACGATTGCCATTTGCTCAGCGGGAAGGGTGCTCACTCTCCCATACGACTTAAAGATCCTCCTTGATTCCACTGCTACAGTCGACTCCATCAATCGTTTAAGGGAGAGGTTCAGGATTCCTAACATTATCCCCATCATTGTCCCTGTAAAGGAATTACGATATGTATAGTCCTTCACATGGTGTGTTGCCTATCCACACTGCCGCTTTCGAGTGTGGGGTTAGGTTGCCCCTCTATCCCTCTATTCGTAGGGCTCTTTATGCCCTACATCTCGCCCCTCTTGAACTGACACCTTGGTTCTAGAGGCATCTAGAAGGCTTCCTCGTGTTGATGAATGAGCAATTCGAGATGGACGGTGTTGATAGGGAATCGAGACCAGACGATATGGGTTTCCTTTTTCAGGTTACTGCTAACTCCCCTCCTTCAAGGGGGCAGTTTTACCTCCGGGCCAAGAATGGTTTGAACTTCATAGTCTGTGGTACCACCTAGAAGGATAATCCATGGAAGGAGGAGTGTGTGATGGTCAGCGGAGACTATGGGTGCTCGGTCTATATTCATGGCACAAAGTACAAGGTGTTGGAACCCCGTTCACCGGTTACGCAGTGGAACTAGGTTTTAAAATTTTTATACAGATCACAATTTGTATCTGGGACCAGTGAACTTTGGATAGTAATTTTTTTTCGAAACTGAACATACAATATATATACACAGGAAATTGTAATCAATAAAACCAGAAGAACATACCAACGTTTGGAGGCTCCTTCACTTTACGTTATGCTCCTGTCTAAACCAATATTACCAACGTTTGGAAGCTCTTTCACTTTACGATGTGCTCATGTCTGAATCACTCGATCTTCCTCGCTATCTCCCGGGATTAGTAACTACGTGTGGACGCGTCACGATCTCAGTAACTTGAATGGAGGATGTAGAGAAATACTTGAAGAAACTCTTTCTTCTCAATTTGGTGTATTGATTTCATGCACACATGGAAAACAGAAAGCAAAAAAAAAATTGTCTTTTTGTAAAACCTGATACGTGCCATTTTACCAAACCAAAAGCAAGCCTATTTCTTAAAAGCACAAAATCACGCCTGCAAACATTGCGAAACAAACAAGAAAAAAAACACTCTATTTTTGTGTTTGACTTTTTTTAAAAGACTGATGCGTGCTGCATTAGTTTTTCACAAATCTATAATATATATATATCTCCTTAGTTGTATCCTATACAAACACTTATATATGTGCATAAACAAATTTACATCTAATGCAATCTCTTATGCTATAATTGATATGTATCTTTTAATCATCCTTTTCAAATATATCTAATATATAAAAAGTGATAATAAGTATTTTAAATTTAAACTTAAATTCAAATACTTAGATAAATGATTTAGTAAAATAAAATAATCCTATTATTTTATCTTCACCTAAATCCATATATCAACTAACACCATCCAATTAATTGTTAATTAATAATTCATAATTATCAATACAATAAAATAATCTAATTATTTAATTAATTTAACTATTAACATTCATTAATTAAATAATCTCATTATTCAATTAATTCCCGAATAAATACGTATCACTTTTGTAACACAATTAATTGGACAATCCAATTAATTAACCGTGACCGTTGTTACCTAAATCAATCATGCTAGCAAGGGGACCTAATGGACCTACAGTAATTTGAGCTCCAATAAATCTCGGAATCATTAATTAAACTCTTTAATTAATATTCCTTGATTATTAACTCCGGTGTTATTCCACTAAAAACCCGAAGCTGCACTCTCTAAACTGTAGACGCTTTTACACAGACCGATACAACTCGGTGTCCATCGATATAGCTATTACATATGGTGTGATCCTCCATAGTAATTCATAATTAGAGATGGGTCATACTGTCTGTTATACCCCCTAATTACATATAGCCTTTAAGTACCGTTGATTATATAATGAACAATAAATCCTATTTTCTCACGGAATCAGAAGAGCGCTCATATTGTCCAAGCCTCGAATCAATCCTTAAAGAAACTACCATCTACTTCTTACAAGAAGGAGTGGATTCCACTATTGTGTACAAGCCTTCCCAACCACAAGCCAAACCGCAATTCCAACATACGGAGTATATTGATCGGGAACAGCATTCGACCTCACCCATGGTATATCAAAGACAATGATCTAACCTGAAGGAGTCGATAAGACACTCAAGATTAAGATCACCCACATATAGCCATCATTAGTTGATATATATGAATCTCATCGGTAATGGAATATTGGTGAGAGATTCATATAGATCATGGCCCAGTCCTATATGATCGCATCATACAAGGTGCTTCCATTCCCATATCTCATATGAATGATTCAGAATAGAATCATCGTACATTATGGAATGGACCGTAGCTATAGATTAACCACAAATAAAGTACCCAGCTTTATTTGCTATCTATGGACTCTTTAGATTTCACATCTCTTACTGTATCCATCCGTATATAACACTCATATACAAAGTTCAAGATTACATCCGAAAATCTTGGACGTTAAATTTATGCACAAGTTATAAAATAAACAACACAACAAGAATGAATTGAATTTTTCCTTTTATTTATTTCTTAAATCCATTTCCAAATTACATATTTAGGGCATAAACCCTAACAATATCCCACTTGCACTAAAGCATTTGGGCATGTCTCGTAACCCTAGGCCATCTAGGTGACCCAAAATACTTTAGCCGGTAAGGTCTTTGTTAATGGATCTGTATGATTGTCTTATGAGGCTATCTTTGTGACGATCACATATCCTCTCTACATTCTCTCTAATGAGATGATACTTTCTCTCTATATGCTTCCCTCTCTTATGACTTCTTGATTCTTTGGAATTAGCCACAACACCACTGTTATCACAATAAAGTTTGATGGGCATATCCAAATCTAGAACAACTTCCAGATCACTCAAGAACTTACGGAGTCAAACAGCCTCTTTAGTAGTTTCACAAGCGGCTACATATTTGGCTTTCATGGTGGAACCAACAATGCAAGATTGCTTGATACTTCTCCACACAATGGCTCCATCACCCATGATGAATACTGATCCACACGTAGATTTCCTAGAATCCCTATCTGACTGAAAATCTGAATCCTTGTATCCTAACTGGATCAAATCCTGCCCGGAATACACAAGCATATAGTCTCTCATTCTCCAAGATACTTGAAAATTGTCTTGACAGCAACCCAATAATCCAATATTGGGTTGGGCTGGTATCTACTGACTACTCCCACTGTATAGCAGATGTCTGGTTTTGTGCATAACATATCATACATTAGACTACCTACTCCCGATGCATAGGGTACACGTCTCATATCTTCAACTTCTTGAGGTGTCTTAGGACACTTTTCCTTAGACAAGTGAACTGCATGCCAAGAAGGTAAATTACCTTTCCTGGAGTTTTGCATCGAAATTGCATAAGAATCTTGTTGATATATGATGCCTGAGACAGTGCTATGAGTTTATTCTTACGATCCCTTATAAGTTGGATACCTTGAACATAACTCGCCTCTCCCAAATCTTTCATTTGGAATTGGCTAGCCAGCCAGCCCTTTACATCAGACAACACTCCCACATCATTCCAAATGAGTAGGATATCATCTATGTATAAGACCAAGAAAAATACTTTTTTTTTTATCAATAATGTGCTTGTAGACACAAGGCTCATCGACGTTCTGCTCGAAGCCATAGGTTTTGATCACATCATCAAACCTAATGTTCCAAGATCTAGATGCTGGCTTAAGTCCATAGATGGACCTTTACAGCTTGCAAACCTTTTGCTCTTGATCTGGAGAAACAAATCCCTCTAGTTGCATCATATAGATGCTCTCATCAAGATTGCCATTCAAGAATGCAGTCTTGACGTCCATTTACCAAATTTTGTAATCAAAATAGAAAGCAATGGATAAGAGAATCCTAATAGACTTAAACGTGGCTACTGGTGAGAAGGTCTCTTCGTAATCGACCCCCTCTTTCTGGGCATAACCCTTGGCCACTAGCCTTGCTTTGAAGGTCTCTACCTTCCCTTCTACTCCTCTCGTTCTCTTGTAGATCCACTTACACCCTATAGGTGTTACCCCATCCGGTAAGTCTACAAGATCCCAGACTGAGTTAGAGTACATCGACTCCATCTCGAGTTTCATGGCTTTATGCCATTCTTTTTTATCAAAATCTTCCATTGCTTTCTTAAATGTCAATGGATCAACCACACTATCAACAGAGACAACACCTTGTCCCTCACCTATACCTAAATAGCATTCAGGTTGTCTCACAACCCTCTCACTACGTCTAGGTGGTAGTGTATCCAGATCAGGAACCATCTGACTTTCAGATGTTTGTGGATCAATAACTCTTGTTGATGGAGCACTAGTCTCACTAGGCTCTAACTCATTCAATACAATCTTAGAACGAGGATTATGGTCACTAATGTAATTGTCCTCAAGAAACGTTACATTTGTCGATACAAATAATTTGTTGTCTTCAGGACTATAGAAGTGTCCACCTCTAGTCTCCTTGGAGTATTCTACAAACAGGCAGACAATAGACTTGGAGTCTAGCTTTCCAGTTCTGTTCTTCAGCTCGTGTGATGGACACCCCTATATGCGGAAATATCATAAACTAGCTTTACAACCATTCCACGACTCTAGGGGAGTCTTAGGAACAGATTTGGATCTCACTACATTCAAAATGTATGCCGCTGTTTGTAACGCATATCCCCAAAAAGAATTTGGTAATGATGAGAAACTAATCATAGATCTCACCATTTCCATCAGGGTTCTGTTTCTCCTCTCCGCTACACCATTTTGCTGAGGTGTACCGGGAGCTGAGAGTTGGGAAATTATCCCATGCTTGACCTGAAGTCTTCAAACTGTTGGTCAAGGTACTTACCTCCACGATTCGATCGTAGTGACTTGATAGTCCTGCCTAATTGATTCTCAACTTCAGTTCAGAATTCTTTGAACATTTTAAATGTTTTCGACTTCCATTGCATTAGGTAGACGTATCCGTATCTTGAGTAGTCATCTATAAAGGTGACATAACACTCATAACCACCCCTAGCTTTAACAATCATCGGTCCTCAGACGTCTGTATGTATAAGATCTAGCAGTTCTTTAGCTCTAAGCCCTTTTCCAGTAAAAGGTCTCTTAGTCATCTTACCTTCCAGACAAGATTCGCAGATAGGTAAGGTGTCAACATTTAACTCACTTAAAAGTTCACTTTTTACTAGTCTGTCTATCCGGTCAAGGTTGATATGACCAAGCCTTAGATGCCAGAGATACGTGTCATTATCTGGAGAAATCTTATGTCCTTTAGTTTTTGGTTTTTCAACCTTAAACATTTCGGTGTTGAGCAGTGTAGTATATATTAACGGTCTTAACACATACAAATTTTTTTCATTAATTCCTGAACAAATATTCAGACCATTCGTTACAATAATAACAGACTTATTATTAAAATAAACATAATATTTTTGTTCTAACAACTTAGAAACGAAAATCAAATTCCGTATAAATCTAGGAATATAAAATACATTGTCCAACAATATATAATTATTACAGAAACGTAATTTAGTTACGCCCACTGCTCGTGTCTACACGACATCCCCTGACCCCACACACATTAAGAAGGCTCACTCCTCTAGCTGTGTCCAAGAATCAGTCCATTGTAAAGAAGAACAAACATGGTTCGTGCCTCCCGAATCAACTATCCAGGGTAAAGAATCATCTTCCACTAAACACGACTCAAGAACAAGTAAATCATATTTAATTTTCTTGGACTTCTTCTTGCTTTGGCCTTTCTTGGGTTTGGGCTTACCTTTCGCTTTCCCAGTAGACCTCTTTCTCTTATTATTATTAGAGTAGGAAGATGGTTCAACAACATTTGCCTCACTGGTCTTACCCTTGTTATCCTTAGTCAAGGACTCAAAGGTAGTGAGCTCATTGAGCAACTGTGTGAGATCGAACCTTAACTTGTTCATCCCATAGTTGCTCTTAAACTGATCAAAAATCTTCTGAAGAGTCATCAGTATGATACTCACTTGACTGGGTTCGTCAATGGCCCCACTATTGACTTCTGCCTTGTTGAAGTAGTACATCATGCTCATGTCATGTTCCTGAACTGACTTACCTTCCTTCATACGAGCGAGTATAGCAAAATGAACAACTTCATGTCGCTTTTGCTAGAGGGCTGCCCGAACATAGCTTGCAATGACTCCATGATTTTGAATTCTGAAGTCATTGCTTCATGCTTTGTGACAAGCACGTCTGTCATAGAAGCCAACAAATATGTTCAGGCCTTCTTATCAGATAAGACCCATCGCTCATATGTCTCACGAACTGTTAGTGTGGCATTGGCAGCCATCGTTGGAGGACATTCCTCCGTAAGCACAAACTTGAGGTCTTTGGTGACCAATATTGCATTAATGTTAAGTTTCCACTTAGTGTAGTTATCACTAGTTAATTTGTCGTTTGCGAGAATTTGAAGTAATGGAGAAGATATTATTGTTGAAATAAATAAAACATTTATTCAGTCATTTATTTAAAACAAGTGCGAGTGCTTTGGAATAAATTTAAACATGATACATGCACATCTTTAACGAACTAGAACTACCCTAAAACTAGTTACCATACCACGACAATCCAACATACCATAAAGAAGTGCTTCCTTAGGGTCGGTCAAGTCTTTGCATGTTGGACTGAGACATTCTCAATCAAATGATATTATAGAATAACTCTTATTCCATATCGTTCAACAATCATCCATTCAGTCAGGTTTTTAATTAACAAACTTAATCAAAACCTTCGTGAGTGTAACCCACCATTTCAGATCTCACGAGCTTAACTAGAGAATTGCCGCCTTAGGGTCGGTCAATCCCGAAATACCCTTAGAAATCCTATCCGTTAGGAAGTCAACCTTGGTATTGACCTTTGTGGAAACCCTCCTTAGGGAAGACGAAAGAAAAGACGTCACGAGGCCCCACTCAGATCTTACGGTGTTGAACTAATGATAGAGACAGAGGGATATATATGTCATATATCCCTCTCCCACTCACTATTTTAAAATTAGGGTTTTCTATTAACCGTTAATGCACCTAGATTCTACATGATTAAACGACTAACTTTAATCAAGTTATCTAGCGCATTAACTAATTAGAAACAAATTATAATTAACTAATAAATTATAAATGATTTTTAACAATTAAAAATCTAGTCTATTAGTTAATAATCTAAACTTTTGTAAACTATTTACTTAGGTAGAAGTATTATGTTAGTATTTACCAAGTTTTAACTATTAAAACTCTAACACTTTATTCGGTTCATTTATTATTAGGTAATTAATCATATTAATCCTAATTACAATAAATGACCCTATTAATCTAACTTATTAAACTCCTTAATAACTAGATTAATATTAACGAGAATTACCAAGTTTTCTAACCATTAAAAACTAATCTCATTATTCATAGCTAATATGTATATTACCCATTTTAATCACATTAAAAAAAATACATAAAATATCAGGCTATGATGCATGTATGACATATCAAATATATTTGTGTAGGCACATCTAATCTAAATGACATACGTATGCATGCCAATACTTTTATTATCACATAATATAAAGCATACATGAATTGACCGAGTGCTGTAAATTATTTAACCTAAAAAATAATTGGAATCTAGAATTACAAAAAATTTCCCAAGGCATTCCTTGGTCTTCTTGTAATTTTCGAGTCTTCCAGTCTCTTCAGGTCACTCCGATTCATCTTAAGAATCCTTCTTCGCGATTTTTCCAGGTTTTCAATATAGGTTACAATTTTTTTTTAACAATACAATAATAGTGAAAAAAAAACATTAAATAATAATAATAATAATACAACCCATAAACCCTAAATCCACAGTACCATATAATTAACGATCAATCATGTTTTTGTAAATTAAAAAATATAAATATACATACAAAAACAACATACAACCAATTTAAATTGTGCCCACACAATCATACATACAAGAGCATCAAAAACAATTTCCTGTTCCAAAAAAAAAATTGGCTCTGATACCAATTGTTGGAACCCCGTTCACCGGTTACGCAGCGGAGCTGGGTTTTAAATTTTTATACAGATCACAATCTGTATCCAGGACCAGTGAACTTTGGATCGTAATTATTTTTTGGAACTAAACATACAATATGTATACACAGGAAATTATAATCAATAAAATCAGAAGAACATGCCAATGTTTGGAGGCTACTTCGCTTTACGTTATGCTCCTGTTTAAACCAATCTTACCAACGTGTTGAAGCTCCTTCACTTTACGATGTGCTCATATCTGAACCACTCGATCTTCCTCGCTATCTCCAGGGATTGGCAACTACGTTTGGGCACGTCACGATCTCAGAAACTTGAATGGAGGATGTAGAGAAATACTGGAAGAAACTCTTTCTTCTCAATTTGGTGTATTGATTTCATACACACATGGAAAACAAAAGCAAAAAAATTAAAAAATTGTATTTTTGAAAAACCTGATGCATGCCTTTTTACCAAACCAAAAGCAAGCCTATTTCTTAAAAGCACAAAATCACGCCTGCACACATTGCCAAATAAACAAGAAAAAAAAAACTCTTTTTTTTTTGTGTTTGACTATTTTTTAAAACTGATGCATGCTGCATTAGTTTTTCACAAATCTATTATATATATATATATATATATATATCTCCTTAGTTGTATCATATACAAACATTTATATATGTGTACACACCAATTTACATCCAATGCAATCTCTTGTATTATAATTGTTATATATCTTTTAATTATCATTTTCAAATATATCTAATATATTAAAAGTGATAATAAGTATTTAAATTTAAACTTAAATTCAAATACTTAGATAAATGATTTAGTAAAAAAAAATAATCCTATTATTTTATCTTCACCTAAATCCATATATCAACAAACACCCTCCAATTAATAGTTAATTAATAATTCATAATTATCAATATAATAAAATAATCTAATTATTTAATTAAATTAACTATTAACATTCATTAATTAAATAATCTCATTATTCAATTATTCCCGAATAAACACGTGTCACTTTCGTAACACAATAAATTGGACAATCCAATTAATTAACCGTGACCGTTGTTACCTAAATCAATAAGGCTAGCAAGGGGACCTAATGGACCCACAGTATTTTGAGCTCCAATAATCCTTGGAATCATTAATTAAACTCTTTAATTAATATTCCTTGATTATTAACTCCGGTGTTATTCCAATAAAAACCCGAAGCTGCACTCTCTCAACTGTAGATGCTTTTACATAGACCGATACAACTCGGTGTCAATCGATATGGCTATTACATATGGTGTGATCTTCTACAGTAATTTATAATTAGAACTGGGTCATAATGTCCGTTATACCCCCTAATTACATATATCCTTTAAGTATTGTTGATTCTATAATGAACAATAAATCCTATTTCCTCACGGAATTAGGAGAGCGCTCATATTGTCCAAGCCCCGAATCAACCCTTAAGAGAACTACCATCTACTTGTCACAAGAAGGAGTTGACTCCACTTTTGTATACAAACCTTCCCACCCACAAGCCAAACTGTAATCCCAACATACGGAGCATATTGATAGGGAATAGCATCTGACCTCACCCATGGTATATAAAAGACCACGATCTAACCTGAAGGAGTCGATAAGACACTCAGAATTAAGATCACCCACATATAGCCATCATTAGTTGATATATATGAATTTCATCGCTAAACGGATCTTGGTGAGAGATTCATATAGATCATGGCCCAGTCCTATATGATCACATCATACAAGGTGCCTCCATTCACATATCTCATATGAATGATTCAGGATAGAATCATCGTACATTACGGAATGGACCGCAGCTATAGATTAACCACAAATAAAGTACCCAGCTTTATTTGCTATCTATGGACTCTTTAGATTGCACATCTCTTACTGTATCCATTCGTTTATGATACTCATATACACAGTTCGAGATTACATCCGGCAATCTTGGATGTTAAATATATGCACAAGTTATAAAATAAACAACACAACAAGAATGAATTGAATTTTTCATTTTATTTATTTCTTAAATCCATTTACAATTTACATATTTTGGGCATAAACCCCAACACCAGGTCCCCACCCAATTCAATGGTAAGCCAACCTGAAGGATGATTACTCTTATAGCCAAATCCAGTGCAATTCTGGTAGTGATCATTGTGCAAAACTTCGTTAATCTGAAGCATCAAAACACCAATGCTTACGATCCCAGCTGGGTCGACCAATACTTGCACTTCTCTGCTACTTCTCCTAGTATGTCGAACTTCTCTACCCTTGTTGACTTGGCTTTTCTACTTTGCTAGTTGCTTGTTTATTCTAATTCTTTGTCGACCTGAATTTTTTTAGTTGTTCTACTATCGGCCTAGTAGGAGCCTAGGTCTCTAGAAGATACTCTTTCTCTTATAGGTCCTACCCCACCTATGTCCCCTATCACTCGGGCTGCCAAGACTCATCCTCTTCCTACTGCGATGAGGGGTAGTGGGTGCATCCCTATTGGGATCCCTATGGTACCTCTTACCACTTCCTCTTGTCCTACCTCTCAGATGGATGTGTTCGCTTCCCAACAGACCAGGGTGATGGGTTAAGGTTCCGCTTCTCCATCTGCCACTATTCCTTCTATTGAAGTCGCCTCTAGTTCTACTACCACTGCTTCCATTCCACCTCTTCCGCCTGCTTCAGTGCCTTCTCGAGTTGAGGTGGGTTCCGAGACAACTGTTGCTACCACCTTTATATCTTCTCAAAGGTGAAATAAAACTCAATACAGGCCAAAACGAGGTCATAGATTAGTTCAACCTTTCCTGTTCTAGTGGAAACCTTACTGCAATAACCTCGATACCCTCCGAGGTTCTGATCAACAGGGGTGCTGTGTTTATTGCTGAGATAAGATGGGACTTGCAATCTATTTTATTGTTGCTCTAAAGTAGACGTGGTTGGTACTTAGGTAGAGATTGACTGGGTTTTTGTGTCTTATAGACTTTCGAATACAACGTAGCGGTAAGGAATCAAATGTCTGCATTAAGAAGGCATACCAAAAATGCTGAGTATGATGCTGAGGTCACTAGAGAGGAGGTCGATTAGACCAAAGGAGCGGTGCAGGCATTGAAGCTTAACCTGTATGAGATCGAGAGAGAGCTAAAGGATGCACACTATGACCTGAAGAGGTTGAAGCCCTCTTTCGATCAAGAAACCTTTGGGTTGTAGCGGCGAGGCATGGAAAGAAACACTTGGAGGAAAAATGTAAAGGAGCAGATAGAGGAGGACAAGGCTCTGCACGTTCAAATAGCTAGCTTGGAAGCTGAGGTGGACTCTTCATTTGGTGATGGATACTTCTACACTGCCTTTCAAGCCGCACAAGCATTGCCTCCACCCATTGACCTATTCACCATCACAGATTGGAACTGGGAAGAGATCTTGGAAAGGGCTAGGAAATTGTCCACCTCAACCGGTGATGTGGTAGGCTTCTCTAGGACTGCTGGTGTTGATAAAAGTGCACATGAAGAGGAACATCAATATATGATTATGGAGGTTTTGCCTACTCCCGGAATGGTAAAAGAAGGACCGCCTGCAGTTCAATAGGTAGTGGAAGATCAGTCTGCCTCCATAGAGGTAGTAGAAAGCCAAGTTGACCCAGCTCTAGCGGAGGCCATGTTGAGATTATGCTCGATAGCAAGAGTATAATAATGTATTTGACAATCTTTTCAAGTTAATAAAGTGATTTCTAGTTTAACAAATCTAATAGCATTTATACTTTAATTATTATAACTGTCAAAAGTAAATAATCATAAGGTCAAAAGCCTATGAGAAAAGAAGAATTGTTCATACATCTAGATATGTATGAGGTATACACAATTCTTTTGTTAGTCATGAAAAATATTCACAACTTAAGATAAAAAGTTGGGCGACATTGTGGCTCAATTTATGAAATGGGAGTAGAATGTCATCATATGGTTGTTTGAAGGTATTGGATATTAAATCTTAACATTAAGTTTTCAAAAGTGTCCATTGAAACATGGCTTTTGGACAAGTCAAAATATCCAAGTTCAAAATATGGTCATATGAGTAAATATGGTAACTTAGAGAGCTGTAGGTGGTCTATGAGCTCTTGGCGATTACTGATATTCTTCATGAGGATACACTTTCTCCAATAAGGTTGTCTAGGGCATGAATGAGAAATAATAACTTATTCTATCTTTATTTAAGAGTTCAATTTTAGTTCTTTAGTGGAATGAACTAAAATTAATTGATCGGACCTAAGTGAATCACTTGTTGATTGTGATTGGGTTGTGTCTGTTGGAGCTTAAATTTAGGTAGCCTGTCAGGATCCCCAATCCACACGAACTTGTATGGATCACTTGATATATTCTACCAGACCAATTTAGGGGATCCATTTACCCGGTATAGGCCTGATTTGCAGCGGCGGGCTGGCGAGGTACTCCTTTAAGTCTTTGAAAGCTCGCTCGCAGTCTTAGTCATATTTCATGTTCTTCCCTTGCTTGATGACTTTGAAAGAAGGGAAGGCATTTATCCTTGGAATGTGAAATGAACCTGTTGAGTGTTGTTATACTCCTTGTCAACACTTGGACTTGTTTGAGACTGGTTGGAGAATCTATGTTCAGAATAGCTTATATCTTTTCCGGGTTTGCCTCAACTCCCCTCTCATTCACCATTAAACCTAAGAACTTTCCCGCAGTCACCCTGAAGGTGCACCTGGCGGGGTTCAACCACATTTAGGTTTCCCTCACTATCTGGAAAGTCCTATAGAGATGATCTTGATATTCTTCTGCTTTCTAAGATTTGGTGATCATATCATCTATGTACACCTCCATTGTTTTTCCTATCTTCGGCTTGAATAGCTGGTTGACCAATCACTGGTAGGTAGCTCTCGTATTCTTGAGGTCGAAAGGAATCACCTTGTAGCAATATAGACCTTGCCACGTGATGAAGTTGGTCTTGTCTTGATTGATGGGGTGCATCATAATCTAGTTGTACCCCGAGAACGCGTCTACAAAGCTGAGGAGCTTGTTTCTGTCCTTGGAATCCACCAACCGGTCAATTTTTGGTAGAGGAAAGTTGTCTTTTAGGCATGCCGGTTGAGGTCATTATAATCAACATACATATGCCACTTCCCATTTACTTTTGTGACCATGACCATGTTGGCAATCCATTCGGGGTATCGGGCTTCTTTAATGAAACCGGCTTTGATCAGCTTGTTTACAACTTCTTGAACCATAGTGTTCCTCTCAGCATTAAAGCGATGACTCTTCTGCTTTATGGGCATTAAGGTTAGATCTACTGCTAGTCGATCAAATATTCCTTTACTCTTGGCTCAAGGGTAGCCAGACCTTAACAACCTTGGAGAGGCCATCACTTCTGATGGGTATCTCCTCTAGCTTTTCTATAGGGTGCCCGCTAGCCAATTCTCTACTTTGCTCTTCCTCATCGAGTAACTGAGGTTTTTCTCTCTGGATGATTAGCGAGTTCCATATCTTCTAGGGTCATTCTAGGTGCTACCGTATCTTGGATCGTTACGACTTGCGTGAACCGCTTCACCAAACTGTCAGATTGACAGACACTTCATAGCATTTTCTGGCCGCTTGTTGATCCCTGCATGCCTCACCCATCTTGCTCTCCACCGGAAACTTTAAGATATTATGGCAGATGGATAAGACCCTCTTTAAGGATAATAGGAATGGTCTTCCTAGTATCGCGTTGTAGGCTGACGGGGTGTCAACCAGAATGAAGTCTATCATTATTTTTTGTTGGAGGGGTACAGTTCCAGCAATCACTAGAAGGATCTTTGACCCCACCGGTAAGATCGAATCCTAGTAAAGCCGTACAACGGGGTTACGAAGCTATTGTAGCACCAATGCTTAAAATTGAGTTTCTCCAATGTGTCTTTAAAGAGAATGTCTACACTGTGGACCACGTAGTTGGTAATCTGTATCGTGATTACCATAGGATCATTATTGGGCCGTACAGTGTTGTAGACGTCTACATCCGTGAAAATAATTTGGGCCAACTGGGCTCTGGTCGACCTTGAAGATACCCCAGCCTTCTTCAACGTGGGGAATCTTCCTTGCATGGTTCTTTCTAGAATTATTAAAGGTGCCAGCCAGGGTGGGCCTTTCACTTTGTATAACCTCGATTTGCTGCATCAAATCCGTTTGCTCCCCCTTTCTCTTCTAAGCATGATCACGGATCTCTGCTTAAACCTCACTTCCAGTCTAGACGTTATCTCTAACTTGTTGTAAAAATTCTACCAAGCCTTCTCCCATTAACAGAGCTTCAATATGGTTTTACAGGCTATAACACTCAGATATGTCATGCCCTACGACTTCATGGATGTCGCAGTACTTGTATCGGTTCCTCTTGTCTGTTGGAGCTTTCATGGGCGCTGGCTTTTAGAGTATCCCATTGTCTCGAATGGCTAGGAAGATTGTTTTGTGGAACACGATTAAGGGGGTATAATGAACGTACCCTCTCCAATCTCATGTCACTAGGCTACAATTCTTAGAGGCGGCGAAGCTAGCCGAGGGGTTCTCCTTACCGAGTACTGCTCTTACCGAGATTAGGAATGGGGAAAATGATACGTTGACCTACTGAGGGGTTTATTCTGGGTTTTCTAAGCTGTGGTGGGTCTGGAAGCCTCTTTTTTCTAGCACTTCTCCGCTCTCATATCTTTATGCTTTATTTTGACCTTAAGCAGTTCATCAATTTCGGCCTGCTTGAGTGCCTATCATAGGCCATTTGGTAGGTCAGTAGAGGTCGCTTAGTGAATGATCAGAATAGTTTGCCCGCTAAAAGGTTCCACCTGAAGTTGGTGAGGGTCTCCTTCTCGGTAAAGACCCCATACTAGATAACTTCCTTATGAAAGCATTCCATATAAGAACATAGATTTTCTCCTCTCTCCTGGACAAAATATTGAAGGTGTATGGGATCCAGTGGGCACAGTTTGACCCCCGAAACTACAAGTAAAAGTCGATCGATAGCGTTGTGAAATAATCCATGCTACCAACTGGCAGTTTTCTGAACCAAGTCTTTGCATAGTCAGTCAGGGTGGTAGGGAATATCGTACACATGGCCTCCTTGGTGGTATTATGGACTTCAATTTGCTGGACAAAGCTCTCCAGATGTCTTAGAGGGTCCTCTATTCCAGAGAACTTGTCTGTCGACGTCTTGAATTTTGATGAGAGTTCAACTACCCTGATCTTTCTAGTGAAGGGAGCATTCATTTCACTCAAGGGGTCCTTCTTAGCTTCATTATGCTTTCCCGTCTTTATCTGCTGGATCTCTCACTGTAGGTTCGCCAGTTGATGCCTCAAGTGCTTGTTCACACACTTATTTGACTTGACCTTGTAAGGTTTTAAATTTGTGTTGGCTTGATTCAAAAACAAAACTTCATTTATTTGTAGTGCTTTGTTGCTTAAGTGGTTCATGATGATAAGAGTTTAAATGAAGAAAAACAACTTCTCATGGTGCAAAGTTCGTCTTCAAGAGGATTGGTATTATTCTTGGATGCTAAGGTATCGAGATACTTCATCCTCTTGCAAGGCGTAAGCGCACACACACACAATTCATACATATGTGTCCCTGCTTAGTTGTGTACCATTAAATGTTCACACACACATATCATACATTTGTGTCCCTACATTGTAGGGCATCATTTTGTATAACACATTCACACACTTAAAGTTGAATGCTCATGCATTGGTATGAAAGTAACATGTTTAGAAAAAATGCATGATTGGAGACTATCTCTATGTAGTTTGCATTCTTGTGTGAAATCTGTTTGTTTGTTTATATGTTTATATAACATGGATCTTGAACTTGATTTTAGCCTTAGATTGTTCATGATTGAGCTTCGGTCATTTCGGTTGCTCATACTATTGATTTGGAGTTCTAAGTTAAAAGATACTACACTCTCAACTCATGTTGTGTACATTGTCTTTGTATTCGTATATCAAGTCAAATTCTTATTTTCTTTGTTGATTATCTTATATTTCCATGTGTGTGGGGGAGTCCCAGTTCATAATATTCAAACGGATTCGAATTCGTAGTTCGGAGGCCAAATAACGCGAGAGGAGCGCAAGGGAAGAGGTGCGATGGCATAAGCCATCGCTTGGGCATCTCCCCGAGATGGCAGGTGGCCATCTCGGCCCCAAAGCCTTGCTGCCTCAAGATAACCACGTGCCATCTCAGGGAGGCACTAAGGCATGAGGGCAATTTGTTCTTTCGGTTTGTTTCTCTTTAAATCCTCTCATTCTCTCTCATTCATAACAAGTTGAGAAAATCGAATTTGAAGAACAAGTGCAGAATTTTTCTCTCAACATTTTGATTTTTGTTTTTGTGATAACTTCTCTATTTCTACTCCGAATCACTTGATTCAAAAACCGATTTCGAGTGTCTTGAAAAGTTATACAAACCCCAAGCATTTACAGAACCAAATATTGTCTATATATTTCGTAGTGATCAGATCTTCAGTTCGTGATTTTCATCCTTGTTGGTAAAATCGTCTTCTTCTTAGTTTTTTTTTAGATCTTCTTATTGATTGATGCTATTTGATTAAGAAGCATGACTAGGATGATTTTGATATCATTTTGTGGTTTGTTGATTTGATTTTCATGTTTAGCTAGATTTGTGATAAATTGAATGATTTGTGCTAAACTTGATAAACATGAAATAGCTTCTAGAAATCTTTTGTTCTTATGTTTGATTGACTATTTCTATATTTAATTTCATTTTCTAAGAACTAGGTATACATCAACTGATATTCATTTTAATGATTTGGTTCTTAGTTGATAACATGCCTAGGTTCTCTAGATACATTTTGATTGTTCTTTGAAAGCATAATCTAGCTATCTAGCTGCATGTCCATAGAATTTGTTGATCATCATTTTCTATGTTGAGTGCTTGTTTGCGTTTTGCTTTCATGATCACTTAGATGCCTTTTGAAGAGGTAGGAAGTCTCATATCTTAGAGTGATTCTTTGATTTAAGCAATTGGAAGTCTTAGCTAGAGTCAGGAGGGCTCGGATAGCTAAGCAAGTGGAAGTCTTGACAAGAGGTAGGAGGCCTCGGATTATTGAGCAAGGAAGTCTTAGTTAGAGTCGGGACGACTTGGATAACTAAGAAAGGAAGTCTTGCCTAGGGTCAGGAGGATCCAGATAGGTGCGCAAGGAATCTTCCTAGAGACAGGAGATCTTGGATAGGAAGTCGGCTTAGTAGATCACTAGGTTCAAGGGTAGAGTAAGAGTGATAGCTTGGAGAGCATGTGTTGATTGCTTGAGTGTGTAACTCTTATTTGAAATAGTGGATTTGCTTTTGCCGGTGGTTATGGTATCAACCCGTGGTTGTTTTCTCTTCGGAGGTTTACCATGTAAACATCTTGTGTCATTGTTTGCAATTTTCATTTAGCATTATTAAAATTGCATTGATTTAAAAGAAGACAAAAATTGGAGCATATACCTATTCACCCCCTCCTCTCTCTAGTTATATTTACACTATGAAGATAAATGGAAATTCAATTGGTATCAAAGCCGATGTCTAGACGCACTTAGATAGATCTTCTTTCTAGTTTTTGTTATCTTCTTTTATTTGTTTCATCATGATTAAAGAAATGTATTCTTTTGTGGCTTCTCTTGTTGAAGGTGAGTCTATTGACTTAGATGATCAAAAGATCAAAGATCTTATTCAAGAAAATGAAAGGATCTCTAAGATCAATAAGTCTCTCACTAAGAGGTTAGAAAATCATGATTGTAGCTCAAAATGTGTTAATGATCTTAATGACAAAATTCTTAATCTTGAGAAAAAATTTATTGATAGCAATGATAGATTAAGTATTTTGAAGCATGAAATTCAGCAAAGAGATGAATATCTTGATCGTGCTAGAAGAATTGAAAATGTGCTTAGAGCAAAACTTAATGAGCATGAGATTCAAGAGAAAGTGCTTAGTGACAAACTTAATGAGGCTAAATAGATGATTAACAAGATGTTATCTAGCTCTAACGAAGTTAAATCTCTCATTAAGGTTGGAAAGTCTTCAAGCGACAAAAGAGGTTTAGGATATGTTAATAAAAAATCTACTCCTTCATCTAACAAATCTACTTTTGTCAAAGCTTGTAGCAATTTAAATGTAGGTACACTCTCTAACGGTAAAACCATGAATGCTACCGGAGGTGCCTCAACATCAACAATGAAGGTAAAGGAAAAGACTCAACAATGCCAAAGACAAGCTACGTCATCATCAAAAACAAAAGGCAAAACATCTAGTGTTGCACACCAAAGAGGTAAAAATGTGAGAAGGCAAAATGCGTTGAATGCTTAAGCACATGGTAAACTTCTCAAATTCATACCTATTTGTCATTATTGCAACATGGTAGGACACATAAGGCCTAGATGTTTTGAATACATCCGTAAATGGAAAATTGCCAATGATTTGCATGATATGTCTTTGAATGGTCCTAGGCAATCATCCATGTATGGATCTAGAATTAGACCTAAGAAGACCTTGGAAAAGCATGTTGAGAATAAATGTGTTGATGATCTGTTTGTTAAATCTTGTGTTGTGCCTCGTTTTACTATGCATAAGAAAGTTGATAATGCTTTGTTTGATTTGTTTGAAAATATGACTAATGGAGTCAATATGCCTAAAAACAAGTCATAGCAAGTTAATAAAAGTAGGAATGAGAAAATTGTCAAGAAAGTTTTGGTTAAGAAAAACACAACACAATGTTTGGTTGCACACTGCGATTTAAGGTCTAATTCATCATATTGTTGGTACCTAGATAGCGGTTGCTCTAGGAATATGACCGGTAACAAGGAATTATTTAAGAATCTTGTTATGGAAGATGGTGGATGAGTTACATTTGGTGATCGCACCAAAAAGCAAGTTCTAGGCAAGGGAACAATTTGTATCCCTGGATTGCCTAAACTTCATGATTTAGTGAGTTTTGTGATGATTACGGGATTTCACATGAGTTCTCGACTCCTATAACTCCTCAACAAAATGGTGTTGTTGAGAGGAAGAATCGTGTCTTGCAAGAGATTGTTAGGGTCATGCTCAATAGCAAGAAAGTCTCTAGAAATCTTTGAGCTGAAGCGGTCAATACCGCATGTTATGTCACTAATAGAGTTTTTAGAAGGTCTGGCACAAAACAAACCTCCTATGAACTTTGGAAGGGCAAGAAGCCTAATGTGAGTTACTTCCACACTTTTGGGAATAAGTCTTTTATTTTGAATGATAGCGATCAATTAGGAAAGTTTGATGCTAAAAGTTATATTGGTCTCTTTCTTGGATATGCTAATAATAGTCATGCATATAGTATGTTCCATTTGAAAAGCAAGACTATTATGAAATCTATTAATGTGAAAATAGATGATCTTAGCATGATTGATTTGTGTGATGATAATGGTGTCAATAAACCTATAGAACATTTGTTGAATGACACTAAATCATCTATTGATGTGACTAGTTGTGATGAAAGTGAGTCTAGTCATAATGATGATAATGATAGTGTTGCTAGAGAAGAATGTCAAGAATTAGAAAATGTTTTGAATGATAACCAACAAGATGTTGAAAATTCTAATTCTAGACTTAGGAATATGCATTATTAACAAGACATCATAGGTGATTTGATTTAAGGGGTTAGGACTAGAAGGCAACTAACTAACCAAGTTTCATATGCTTGCCACACTTCTCAAATTGAGCCCAAAATATTAATGAGGCAATTATTGATGAATATTTGGTTAATGCCATGCAAGAAGAACTAAATCAATTTGAGAGGAATGAAATGTGGTCCTTAGTTCCTAGACCTAAAGATATCAATATGATTGGTAAAAAATATGTGTTTAGGAATAAGACCGATGAATGTGGCAAGACAGTGATAAATAAAGCAAGACTAGTGGCTCAAGGATATACTCAAGTTGAGGGTGTAGACTTTGATGAGACTTTTGCACCTGTTGCACATCTTGAGTCCATTAGGCTTTTGTTGTCCATTGCATGTCTTAAAAAATTCAAATTGTTTAAAATGGATGTCAAAAGTGCTTTTCTCAATGGATATCTTGAAGAAGAAGTGTATGTTGAACAACCTAAGGGTTTTGTAGACCCACACTCTCTTAATCATGTGTTTAAGTTGAAAAAGGATCTTTATGGCCTTAAGCAAGCCTCTAGAGCTTTGTATGATAGGTTGACACAATATCTTACTGACAACTAATATAGAAGATGTGGTATTGATAGAACTTTGTTTGTCAAGCATTATGACAATGACATTTTTGTTGCACAAATATATGTTGATGACATTGTTTTTGGGTCTACATGTAAAACCAAGGTTGATGAATTTGTAAATGTTATGTTTAGAGAATTTGAAATGAGTATGGTAGGTGAACTCAATTACTTTCTTGGCATGCAAGTGAAACAATCTAGCAATGGTATCATGTTGTCTCAATCTAAATATGCTAGAAATCTTGTTAAGAAATTTTGCCTAGAAATTGGAAAATCATTTGAAACACCTATGAGTACTACTTTAAAACTTGACAAAGATGAAAAAGGAAAAAATGTTTATCAAAGTCTCTATAAGAGCATGATAGGTAGCCTTCTCTACCTAACGACTAGTAGGCCGGATATTTATTTTAGTGTTGGTTTGTGTGCTAGGTTTCAAGCTTATCCAAAAGAATCTCACTGGAAAGCTATTAATAGAATCATTAGATATATAAAAGGAACACATAATCTTGGTTTATTCTATTCCTTTGATACTAATCATATTCTTGTTGGCTAATGTGATGCAGATTGGATAGGAAACATTGATGATCGTAAGAGCACATCGGGCGGTTCCTTTTACTAGGGGAATAATTTGGTTGCTTGGCAAAGCAAGAAGCAAAATTCCGTCTCACTTTCTTCATCCGAAGTCGAGTATATTGCGGTTGGAAGTGCTTGCACACAACTTCTATAGATGAACCAAATTCTCAAAGATTATATGATTGATAAAGGTAAAATGACTCTCTATTGTGATAATATGGGTGCCATTAACATCTCTAAATATCCGGTTCAACACTCACGCACAAAGCATATAGACATTAGGAATCATTTCATTAGAGAACTTGTTGAACATTCAATAGTAACTCTTGAGCATATGCCTACTAAAAATCAACTTGCGGACTTGTTCACGAAGCCCTTGGACAAAGAGAGATTTGTATCTCTTAGAAGATCCATTCACATGATTTGTGTTGATTAATGCTTGTGTGTGGTTGTGAGTGGCTTGATAAGCGAAACTATATTGTATATCTATTTCTTTGAGAGCTACTCATGTGAGAAGTAATGATTTTGATAAAATAGCTTTTATTGCTTCTAGATCATGCACTTAAGTCTTTGTAAATCTTGTTTTTAAAATTGCACAAATGCTTCTCTTATATGTCTAAGTTTGAGTAATTGAGTTTGAAAGCATGTAGATTATGGATGCATCTTTAAGTTCGTTGTTTAGTAAATTATAGATGGCCTATGGTAAGTATCCATTTTGCTTCGGCATCTACATAGAACTCAACGAGCAACTTCATGGAAAGGGCTACACACCTTGGTTGTGAAGCCGCAAAATGTAGGAAAGGGCTACACCATTGTGATGAGTGAAAGTCATCATGAAGAATTTATGTTTATGTATACAAAATCAAAGAAGTGTTGAAATAGAATCAATAAAAGAAAATCTTTGATTCAAAAGCCTAAAAAGAAATGGAGGAAGGCTTAAAACGGAGTATAGTTGAAAATTGTGATTGCTCAGATTAAAAAAAACTTAAATGGGATGACGAGCCACATGCACACACACGCTCATATGTTGAAATCTATTCTCTTTAAAGCAAAGAATAATGATGATAATCGGTTTGACCTTGATTGGAAAAGCTTTAGATGGATAGGTGTTGAAGTGGTTTGCATGTTGATATCACAATCACTCATTTTATATATGTTAGAAGCATTTTCACACACACACGTTTTTGCTTAATGTACTCGATTCATTAGTAATGAGAGAATATTTTTTAGAGAGTACTGAAAATCTATGATTCTCTTATTAATTTTGAAAAATAATGGTTTACTTTCTTTTATTTCTTAAAATTTATGATTGTGTGATTCCTTTGTGAACTAGTTTACTTGCTTATTAATATGTGGAGCATATGTTAAGCGGGGGCTTAGTTTGTTTAAAACTTAGTTCTCTATACAACTTGTTTGCTCATTATCTCATGATTTTATTATGCATCCCTTATAACCTTGTAGGTATTTTCAATTGGCATTTACCTATTTCTCTATAGGTTGTGTAATATGTTTTTTTGTCTATTCCTTGCCAAAAAGGGGGAGAAAGTGTTTTCCTCACCATGTTACTTACTTTTGATATAAAGGGGAGACAATTCATTAAGGGGGAGAAAGAATTCTTCTTTGCATGAGATAAGAAGAGATAAGGGAATTTTTGTTTTGTTTCATATATTGTTTGTTTATCTAACCTATCTTCTTTGTAACAGATTTCTTTTGGTTGTTCTTGTCTCACAAGTGTTTTGAATGTGTGAAGATATTCTTAAAGACTGATGAAGACACTTTAGTCTAAGGATATCTCTTTGTAATGTGAGGATGTGGGAATGCAATCAACTTTGAATATGAGTGATCATTGTATGGTGAGGTAGAGGTTTTGCCATGGAATAGCCAAAGGGGGAGATTGTTAGGTTTTAGATTTGTATTGATTTGATTCCATAACAAAACTTCATTTCTTTGTAATGCTTAGTTGCTTAAGTGGTTCATGATGATAAGAGCTATAATGAAGAAAAGCAACTTCTCATGGTTCAAAGTTCGTCTTCAGAAGGATTGGTACTATTCTTAGATGCTAAGGCATCGAGATACTTCTTCATCTTGCAAGGTGTAAGCACACACACACACACAATTCATACATATGTGTCCGTGCTTAGTTGTGTACCATTAAATGTGCACACAAAAAAAGCATATATTTGTGTCCCTACATTGTAGCGCAACATTTGGTATAACACATTCACACACATGAAGTTGAATGCTCATGCATTGGTATGAAAGTAACATGTTTGGAAAAAATGCATGATTGGAGACTATCTCTATGTAGTTTGCATTCTTGTGTGAAATGTGTTTGTTTGTTTAAATGTTTGTATAACATGGATCTTGAACTTTATTTTAGCCTTAGATTGTTCATGATTGAGGTCCGGTCATTTCGAATTCTCATACTATTGATTTCGAGTTCTAAGTCAAAAGATACAATATTTTCAACTCATGTTGTGTACATTGTCTTTGTATTCATATATCGAGTTGAATTTTTATTTTCTTGGTTGAGTATTTTATATGTTCATGCCTATGAGGGAGTACCGGTTCGTAATCTACAAACGTATTTAAATTCAGAGTTCGGATGCCAAAGAACAGTAGAAGAACTCAAGAACCTTCCTGAGATGGCTCGTGGCCATCTCGGCCCCAAAGCCTTTCTAGCCCGAGATGCCCATGAGACATCTTGGGGAGGCACTAAGGCATGAGGGCAATTTGGTATTTCGGTTTGTTTCTCTTTAAATACTCTCATTCCTTGTCATTCATAACAAGTTGAGAAAATAGAATTTGAAGAACAAGTGCCGAATTTTTCTCTCAACATTTTCTTTTTGTTTTTGTGATAACTTCTTCATTTCAACTCCAAATCACTTGATTCAAAAACAAATTTAGAGTGTCTTGAAGAGTTATACAAACCCAAGCATTTCCAGAACCAAACGATGTCTAGATTTATCGTACTGATCAGATCTTCATTTTGTGATTTTCATCCTTGTTGTTAAAATCATCTTATTCAAAGTTTTCTTCTTAGATCTTCTTATTGATTGATTCTATTTGATTAAGAAGCATGACTGGGTTGATTTCGGTATCATTTTGTGGTTTTTTTATTTGATTTTCAAGTTTAGCTAGATTTGTAATAAATTGAATGATTTGTGCTAAACTTGATAAACATGAAATTGCTTATAGAAATCTTTTGTTCTTATGCTTGATTGACTAATTCTAGATTTAATTTAATTTTCTAAGAACTAGGTCTACATCAACTGATATTCATTTTATTGATTTAGTTCTTAGTTGATAACATGCTTAGGTTGTCTAGATACATTTGTGATTGTTCTTTGAAAGCATAATTTAGCTATCTAGTTGCATGTCTATAGAATTTGTTGATCATCATTTTCTACGTTGAGCGCTTGTTTACATTTTGCATTCATGATCACTTAGATGCCTTGTGAAGAGGTAGGAAGTCTCATATCTTAGAGTGATTCTTTGATTTGAGCAATTGGAAGTTTTAGCTAGAGTCGGGAGGGCTCGGATAGCTAAGTAAGTGGAAGTCTCGACAAGAGGTTATTGGCCTCGCATTGTTGAGCAAGGAAGTATTAGTTAGAGTCGGGAGGACTTAGATAACTAAGCAAGGAAGTCTTGCCTAGGGTCAGGAGGATCCGGATAGGTGAGCAAGGAATCTTCCTAGAGACAAGAGGTCTTGGATAGGAAGTCAGCTTAGTAGATCACTAGGTTCAAGGGTAGAGTAAGAGTGATATCTTGGAGAGCATGTGTTGATTTCTTGAGTGTGTAACTCTTATTTGAAATAGTGGATTTGCTTTGGGCGGTGGTTGTGGTATTAACCCGTGGATGTTTCCTCTTCCGAGGTTTACCACGTAAACATCTTATGTCATTGTATGCAATTTTCGTTTAGCATTATTAAAATTGAATTGTTTTAAAAGAAGATTAAAATTGGAGCATATACCTATTCACCCCCCTCTCATTGTATATTTACACTATAAAGATAAAGGGAATTTCAGACCTCATATCCCTTGGTATCAGATCCCTCTGATAAACTAGAGACCTCAGCCCTAACCTCTTCACGAGGGGGATCTTCCTGGGGGCTTTATTGTCTACCTTTATATCTAGCCCGATTTTCCCTTCTAAAGGCTGTCGTGCGAGGGGCTTCACGCTGCTCCTACGGTAAGGCATCTGCCATAGATTTGACCCCCTGGGTTGATAACACGAACGCCTGTAAGAAACCATGGGCAAGAGCCCTAACCTATCTCGGATCAAAGGTTGAGGCATCGCCCTATAGTAGGCTCGCTTCAACAGGGGAGGTCCTAACCAGCAGAAACTGGGTTACCTAGCTCCGGGTCTGCCCATCTCTCCCTAGGTATTGGGATTTACCGGTTGGGTAATAATGCCCTCAGTGAGCAGATGAAGATAGACATTCTCCATAAAAGCTACTGCTTATTGGTCAAGCACAACTTGGCTTATCATAGAGGGGCCAGAAGCCCGTGCAGTGGTTTGTTGGACTGGAGCCTGGCTAAGGTGCCCAGCTTTTCTACCATTCTTTGGGATTTTTCATGTTGAAGCAACAGATGGTTGTCTCAAAACCCCAGGCTGTCCCGGTGAAGAGCGACTCCTCATAATTCCTGTAAAACAACAAACACATAAACTTTGCATAAATTGGGTGTGGGTGTTCCCACAGACGGTGCCAGAAAGTGTGAACCGAAAAATTTTATGGTGTGAAGAATTTAAGCTAACACTCTCGAGACCACTATCTCGAAGGCCGCGGTCGAGGTTATTACCTTTGGTACCTGGTTTATGCGTGTGATGATGGATACAAAGGTGAGCGATAACACGATGTGTTAAAGATACGTAAAACAAAATGACATTGCTTTACTATTGTTAAATGAACCTCAGGTATTTTACAGAAATCACTCGAAAACTCCTTGTCTCTCATGGGTATGAGGGGGTGGCAGCTTCATGCCTATCAAGATGTATATAACAATGGTGGCTGTGATTTGTGAATAGAATTTAGGTCAAGGTCAATCTCTCCCTCTCCTCATTTTTTTTCTCTATTTGTGCTTTGTGCATGCTTGGACGTATTTATACACAATACAATTAGGTTAAACTCGTGATTCTCCCGCCATTAATTTTTGAATCGAATCCCTCCTTATCAGGTGGGATATTCTATTTAAATGTCATTGACTTTGGCTTGATAACGGACTCGAGAATATCTAGGAGGGAGATAAGTTTGTTTCCTATTTGGACTTAATCACTTGCCCTGAACGTATGTAGTGTTATAATGTAAGTTGGATAGTGAAGGTGATACTGTATACTACCCTGGTGAGGTGCATAGTTGAGGTTATCAAATATGGCATTCGCTATCTTGAATGGTGAGGTACATCAAAGTTCCTGTAATGGTAATAGAAGCTTGATCTAACCTTTCTATGACCCTTTTAGATCTTGTAATGACCATATTGGCGCTCTTTAATGGTAACGGAGCTTCTGCGAGTTTCCTCCTACCTGTTCGGATAGATTCAGTTCTTCACTTGGTGAAATGGGGCGATATCGTAGGATGAATTCGATGCCCTTATAGGTCTCTTTGTGTATATGGAGAAGGTGGCGGACTTTTGGGGAGGTCACGAGGTATTTTGTCCTCGGAGAGCTTAGGTCTTCCCGTAACAATCTTATCTCAGGCTCTTATTACTATGTAAGGAGCTCGATCTGTTCATATTGGGCTTCATCTGAAGTGTGTAAAAGGTGTGGGTGACCTTGCCTTGCTTCTACAGATTGTATGGCAGCCTGACCCCAGGCACCCCAGTACCCTGACAAATTCGAAACCTTGCTTGGAGAGTTGAAAATTTACCTTTGGTCCTTAGTCAAATTTGGCTATTAACACTAGGGTTCAACGAGGTAATTGGGGCCTTTTTCTTTGGGTAGCTAGGAACAGTGAGAAGCGATACAGATGACTTGTGAAAGGTTAAATTTTAAATAGGAAATGGAGACGGTCAACGGCAATGGAAACTGAACGTCATCAATGAGGTGAGATCCTCGGAAATTAAGAAAGGCAGTTTCGAGAAATACACAACGCCAAAAACTTGGGTGTTTTTTTTTAATTAACTGACCTTTCTTGACTTGACGCGTGAAAGGCTCATTAAATGCAAGTTTTCTTTCCAGATATTGGTTACCCATGAGAAGCGATGTTCAAGTGAGGGGAGACTTTTGTCAACAACCATTTTTGGCCGAGGTCCAAAGAAGAATTTTCCATCGGTTGATACGTAGTAGAACGTGGATCGAGACCCTCCTGAATCCTAGGCACCAGGAAATAGTGATACCATGATCTTGGAAGGATTAATGCCACATTATGCATTTTATCCGATATCAAGGAGAACCAGTACCACGGTACAACATATCTGGAATCCAAGTACCGCGACACGTAACTAGTATCCAAATACAGTGACACCTATCCAAGACCGATCATGTAACTTAGTCCTACCCACCCATTAAGTAGAGTGGCATCGAGAAGGTACCAGCATGCTAAGATAGGGACCACCCCTATCTTAGCATACTGGTACCTGATAAGGAGACATCTCTAAATATCCGGTTCAACACTCACGCACAAAGCATATAGATATTAGGAATCATTACATTAGAGAACTTGTTGAACATTCAATAGTAACCCTTGAGCATATGCCTACTAAAAATCAACTTGCGAACTTGTTCACGAAGCCCTTGGACAAAGAGAGATTTGTATCTCTTAGAAGATCCATTCACATGATTTGTGTTGATTAATGCTTGTGTGTGGTTGTAAGTGGCTTTATAAGTGAAACTATATTGTATATCTATTTCTTTGAGAGTTACTCATGTAAGAAGTAATGATCTTGATAAAATAGCTTTTATTGCTTCTAGATCATGCACTTAAGTCTTTGTAAATCTTGTTTTTAAAATTGCACAAATGCTTCTCTTATATGTCTAAGTTTGAGTAATCGAGTTTGAAAGCATGTAGATTATGGATGCATCTTTAAGTTTGTTGTTTAGTACATTATAGATGGCCTATGGTTAGTATCCATTTTGCTTCGGCATCTACATAGACCTCAACGAGCACCTTCATGGAAAGGGCTACACAACTTGGTTATGAAGCCGCCCAATGTAGGAAAGGGCTACACCACTGTGATGAGTGAAAGCCATCGTAAAGAATTTATGTTTATGTATGAAAAATAAAAGAAGTGTTGAAATAGAATTAATAAAAGAAAATTTTTGATTCAAAAGCCTAAAAAGAAATGGAGGAAGGCTTAAAACGGAGTACAGTTGAAAATTGTGATTGCTCAGATTAAAAAAACTTAAATGGGATGACGAGCCACATGCACACACACGCTCATATGTTGAAATATATTCTCTTTAAAGCAAAAAATAATGATGATAATAGGTTTGACCTTGATTGGAAAAGCTTTAGATGGATAGGTGTTGAAGTGGTTTGCATGTTTATATCATAATCACTCCTTTTATATATGCTAGAAGCATTTTCACACACACACGTTTTTGCTTAATGTGCTTGATTCATTAGCAATGAGAGAATATTTTTAAGAGAGTACTGAAAATCTATGATTCTCTTATTAATTTTGAAAAATAATGGTTTACTTTCTTTTATTTCGTAAAATGTGTGATTGTGTGATTTCTTTGTGAACTAGTTTACTTGCTTATTAATATGTGGAGCATAAGTTAAGGGAGCTTAGTTTTTTTAAAACTTAGTTCTCCATACAACTTGTTTGCTCATTATCTCATGATTTTATTATGCATCCCTTATAACCTTGTAGGTATTTTCAATTGGCATTTACCTATTTCTCTATAGGTTGGGTAATATGTTTTTTTGTCTATTCCTTGCCAAAAAGGGGGAGAAAGTGTTTTCCTCACCATGTTACTTACTTTTGATATAAAGGGGAGACAATTCATTAAGAGGGGGAAAGAATTCTTCTTTGCATGAGATAAGAAGAGATAAGGAAATTTTTGTTTTGTTTCATATATTGTTTGTTTATCTCACCGATCTTCTTTGTAACAGATTTCTTTTGGTTGTTCTTGTCTCACAGGTGCTTTGAATGTGGGAAGATATTCTTAAAGACTCATAAAGACACTTTAGTCTAAGGATATCTCTTTGTAATGTGAGGATGTGGTAATGCAATCAAATTTGAATATGAGTGATCATTGTATGGTGAGGTAGAGGTTTTGCCATGGAATAGCCAATGGGGGAGATTGTTAGGTTTTAGATTTGTGTTGACTTGATTCCATAACAAAACTTCATTTCTTTATAATGCTTAGTTGCTTAAGTGGTTCATGATGATAAGAACTTTAATGAAGAAAAGCAACTTCTCATGGTGCAAAGTTCATATTCAAGAGGATTATTCTTGGATGCTAAGGTATCGAGAAACTTCTTCCTCTTGCAAGGTGTAAGCACACACACACACACACACACACACACAATTCATACATATGTGTCCCTGCTTAGTTGTGTACCATTAAATGCGCACACACAAAAAAACATATATTTGTGTCCCTACATTGTAGCGCATCATTTGGTATAACACATTCACACACTTGAAGTTGAATGCTCATGCATTGGTATGAAAGTAACATGTTTGGAAAAAATGCATGATTGGAGACTATCTCTATGTATTTTGCATTCTTGTGTGAAATGTGTTTGTTTGTTTAAATGTTTGTATAACATGGATCTTGAACTTTATTTTAGCCTTAGATTGTTCATGATTGAGGTCCGGTCATTTCGGTTTCTCATACAATTGATTTTGAGTTCTAAGTCAAAAGATACAACACTTTCAACTCATGTTGTGTACATTGTCTTTGTACTCATATATCGAGTCGAATTATTATTTTCTTGGTTGAGTATTTTATGTGTTCATGTCTATGAAGGAGTGCCGGTTCGTAATCTTCAAACGTATTTGAATTCAGAGTTCGAAGGCCAAAGAACAGTAGAAGAACTCGAGAACCTTCCTGAGATGGCTCGTGGCCATCTCGGCCCCAAAGCCTTTCTGCCCCAAGATGCCCATGAGCCATCTTGGGGAGGCACTAATGCATGAGGATAATTTGGTCTTTTGGTTTTTTTCTTGTTAAATACCCTCCTTCCCTGTCATTCATAACAAGTTGAGAAAATCGAATTTGAAGAACAAGTGCCGAATTTTTCTCTCAACATTTTGTTTTTATTTTTGTGATAACTTCTTCATTTCAAATGCGAATCAGTTGATTCAAAAACAAATTTAGAGTGTCTTGAAGAGTTATACAAACCCCAAGCATTTCCAGAACCAAAGGATATCTATATTTATCATACTGATCAGATCTTCAGTTTGTGATTTTCATCCTTGTTGTTAAAATCATCTTATTCATAGTTTTCTTCTTAGATCTTCTTATTGATTGATTATATTTGATTAAGAAGCATGCCTGGGTTTATTTCGGTATCATTTTGAGGTTTTTTTTTTTTATTTTCAAGTTTAGCTAGATTTGAAATAAATTGAATGATTTGTGCTAAACTTGATAAACATGAAATTGCTTATAGAAATCTTTTGTTCTTATGCTTGATTGACTAATTCTAGATTTAATTTAATTTTCTATGAACTAGGTCTACATCAACTGATATTAATTTTATTGATTTAGTTCTTAGTTGATAACATTCTTAGGTTGTCTAGATACATTTGTGATTGTTCTTTGAAAGCATAATTTAACTATCTAGTTGCATGTCTATAAAATTTGTTGATCATCATTTTCTACGTTGAGCTTTGTTTACATTTTGCATTCATGATCACTTAGATGCCTTGTGAAGAGGTAGGAAGTCTCATATCTTAGAGTGATTCTTTGATTTGAGCAATTGGAAGTCTTAGCTAGAGTCGGGAGGGCTCGGATAGCTAAGTAAGTGGAAGTCTCGACAGAAGGTTATTGGCCTCGGATTGTTGAGCAATGAAGTATTAGTTAGAGTCGGGAGGACTTAGATAACTAAGCAAGGAAGTCTTGCCTAGGGTCAGGAGGATCCGGATAGGTGAGCAAGAAATCTTCCTAGAGACTAGAGGTCTTAGATAGGAAGTCAGCTTAGTAGATCACTAGGTTCAGGGGTAGAGTAAAAGTGATATCTTGGAGAGCATGTGTTGATTGCTTGAGTGTGTAACTCTTATTTGAAATAGTGGATTTGCTTTGGGCGGTGGTTGTGGTATCAACCCGTGGATGTTTCCTCTTCGGAGGTTTACCACGTAAACTTCTTATGTCATTGTATGCAATTTTCATTTAGCATTATTAAAATTTCATTCTTTTAAAAGAAGATGAAAATTGTAGCATATACCTATTCACCCCTCCCCCTCTCTTTGTATATTTACATTATAAAGATAAAGGGAATTTCAGACCTCATATCCCTTGGTATTAGATCCCTCTGATAAACTATAGACCTCAGCCCTGACCTTTTCATGAGGGGGATCTTCCTGTGGGCTTTATTTTCTACCTTTATATCTAGCCCGGTTTTCCCTTCTGAAGGCTGCCGTGCGAGGGGCTTCACGCTGCTCCTACGGTAAGGCATCTGCTATAGATTTGACCCCCTTGGTTGAAAACACAAATGCCTGTATGGAACCGAGGGTAAGAGCCCTAACCTATATCGGATCAAAGGTTGAGGCATCACCCTATAGTAGGCTCGCTTCGACAGGGGAGGTCCTAACCAGTCGAAACTGGGTTACCTGGCTCCGTGTCTGCCCATCTCTCCCTAGGTATTGGGATTTACCGGTTGGGTCATAATGCCCTCAGTGAGCAGGTTAAGATAGACATTCTCCATAAAAGCTACTAATTGTTGGTCGAGCACAACTTGGCTTATCATAGAGGGGCCAGAAGCCCGTGCAGTGGTTTGTTGGATTGGAGCCTGGCTAAGGTGCCCAGCTTTTCTACCATTCTTTGGGGTTTTTCATGTTAAAGCAATAGATGGTTGTCTCGAAACCCAGAACTGTCTCGGTGAAGTGCGATGCCTCATCTTTCCTGCAAAACAACAAACACATAAACTTTCCATAAATTTGGTGTGGAAGTTCCCACAGACGGTGCAAGAAAGTGTTAACCGAAAAATTTTATGGTGTGAAGAATTTAAGCTAACACTATCGAGACCACTACCTCGAAGGCCGCGGTCGGGGTTATTACCTTTGGTACCTGGTTTATACATGTGATGATGGATACAAAGGTGAGCGATAACACGATGTGTTAAAGATACATAAAACAAAATGACATTGCTTTACTATTGTTAAATGAACCTCAGGTATTTTGCAGAAATCACTCGAAAACTCATTGTCTCTCATGGGTATGAGGGGGTGGCAGCTTCATGCCTATCGAGATGTAGATAACAAAAGTGGACCCGTACACCAGGGACCCTGGATCAAAACCGAGTCCAAAGGAATAAAGCCCACATTCATCCTCAACCTGGCAGAAGTGAGGATGACCTTTTCATCACCTAAAGCGCCATAAATTGGACGAAATGGTCAATCCAACAAAAACCATTACCTAATTAAAGGGAACAATTCCCGCACTAACTTACGTACTCAATCATTGAAAATCAATATCAAAATATGGACTCCGGTGATTCCAGATCAATTGACTAGATTTACGGGGATTGGCTAGAAGAATCAGAGACCATAAATACAACGACAGAGGTCAAAGGGATCCAAAAATTAAGAGTATTTTCCACCATCTAAAGAAATTATTCACCATCATCTATAGAGAGACATCCACTTATCGAATAGCACAAGTTCACCATCGCCAACTATGTGTGTGAGAGAGAGAGAGAAAGAGAGTTCCGTAGTGAAAATTACATCTAGCAATGTATCAGATAATTTTTTGATAAATAAAACAGTTTGTTCCTTGTGTTTTCTTGATACTTATTGCACCCCTTTCATTGTTTCATTCTTATCAAAATCACAGTACCTAGTGGTACCTACCCTGATACGATCTCTTAGGTTACAGTTTGAGGGTGTTGATATAAATTCTGCACCCAAATGAATTTTCAGTTAACAATTTTGGTCCTCACATATTTGTCCCTTGTCTCTTTTTTGGGTGTTTTTATGTGTGTCTTATGGCTCTCTCATTACAAATGCAGGCATTAGGTAAAGATTATTAAATGGAATCGAAAAGGGATAAATTGGTGTGAGAAGATAGGACTTGAAGCCCCTAGTGCACGGGTACCTTACCCCGCGCATTACTCGTGCACAACTCATGCAACGAAGTGTGGACTTTAGACCAAAGCTCAGTGCACTAGTACTACACAGATATCTACCCGTGCATTACCCGTGAATATGCCCAACCAGGGAGCAGACCAGATATGAAGACCTTAGTGCATGGGTATCTACCCGTTCACATGCCCAGACCAGAAGCAAGAGCAGTCTATGCATGGGTACTGAACAGGTCCCCTACCTGTACACTACTCATGCACTACGTGCATCATGTTCTGCCGCATCAATAAAATTAGACCTTTCTCAGGACACCTATATATAGTTTTCATTCTGATTATACCCATAAGGCCACACACCATTTTTACATCACGTTTTCTCTCTCCAAATGTAGGAACCATTCTCTCCCAAATCATCAAAAACCCATACATCATCTTCATCACTATCTGCTCAAGAAAGACATTGGAGGTTGGATTCAAGCTTGAAAGAAGAAGGTCTCTACTTGGGTCTTTCTATCTCTCTCCTCCTTATTATTTTCTTGTATTAGTTATGAGTAGCAAAACCCGAATTAGGAGTTGATATAATTAATTCATAAATTGTGAGATTTCCACCATTTTAATTTGATTAATATAGTTCCTTTCAATATGAGTAATTGTGTTTAATTATCTCATAAATTAAGTAGACACTCCAACTCTTGATTCTTGTTGATTGATTGAACTTTTTTGAGTAACCAACCAATAATTGATATCTTTTTGAAGTGGGTAGGCACTCCAACTCCCATATCACTTTGGGTTTGGCAGACACTCCAACTCCCAACTCATTCTGGAGGTTAAATTATGGTTTATTTGAGAGCTAACTAGGCACACCAACTTTTGGTTTCCATTAGATATCATCCTATGTTTTTAACCATCCCCACCTAAGGTGTTAAACCAAGCTCATTTGAATTGGAAGGGATATGTTATAAGCAATCCAATGCAACAAATCCCGATTAGGTAAAAGAGGTAGATTGTGAGCACTCCAATCTAAGTCATCTCAGCCACCTTACATCTATTCAAAGCTAAAGATAAGGGGTTGGATTATGAGCAATCATATCCAAGCTATCCCAGAAACTCATGCAAGAAAGATTAGCCTTATATTGAAATCAAATCGGTCTAAAAAAACGGAACTCCCATTATATGTGTCTATATTGCATCCTATATTTCTCATCATACCTTTTCAAACACATTTTCATTATCTTAAGTCTTATTTAGTTTCTTTAGTTTAATAGTAGTTGCTGCTAACCGAAAAATCCTTGGGGGTAGAATTTCAAACAACACCCTTAAAATGCAACCTGGGAGATCGCAGTGGGTATCGGTACCTTTAGGCACCGGGGTTTCGTACGAATAAAAAATAAAGGTGCAGTAAATAGAAGAAAAAACAAACTATGGGGATTTTTATTAATGATATAATTTTTCTGATACAATATGGGTCGGATTTTCACTCTAGAACTCTTTCTTTCTCTCTTTCTTTCCCTCACTGTTTTTACATTGTAGGCGATGGCGAACTTGTGTATGTCGATAAGTGAAAAACTCACAATAGGCGAAGGCCAACTCTCTTCCTGGTGTTTTTCTCTCAATCTCCTGATCTTTTTCTTCGACCTCTGTAATCATATTTATGGTCTCCATTTTATCCATTCAATCCCTATAAATCTGGTCAATTAATCTGCAATCATCGGAATCTTCAATTGGGCGTTGATTGACAGATTGAGGTTGTAAGTCAGTGCATGAATTGTTCCCTATAATTAAGTAGCGGATTCCATATTAGTCAACTATGATTAAGTTGACCATTTTAATTTCATTTATGACACTTTAAATTGTTGGATAGGTTAGCCTTATTCCATGCCTAGTTGTAGGCAAACACGAGCTTCGTTCCTTCAGATATAGGTGTACTGGTCCACTATTCCTGGGGTGGTCGCCTTCTTAGCTTGCTTGTGCTTTCTCGATGTCATTCTTCTTGCTGGGTGGATAGGACATGCTTATTGGTTCAGTCAAGGACAAGTATCATGCGCTTAAGAGAAATTTCCACCTGACTTTATCTGGTAGGTTATACCTTCCGATGCCATATGAAGTTTATTTGCTATGACCTACCTCTGGATACCAGGTCCTATGTCACCTAAGCACCTTAACATCAAAATCTAGATAAGGATCAATATTCACATCTCCAAAAACTACCAGGTACCAAGGCAAGATAGTATCGTGGTACCTTTAGCTTAGTACCCTGATACTAGGATGTCCGACTAGTACTCGGGTACTTCAACGCTATCACGCCACCTCTCCAAGGTACATATTCTATCTATTTGGTAAGATGGAAGTTAACTAGAGAGCTCCAGTACGATTGATCAAGCTTCACACCATCTATTGATTAAACAGGATCAAGTTATAGGTCAACAGATTTGCCATTCATTTGTATTTCAACTTGAACAGAAACCTGACATAGTCAACGAGAGCGATTCCGATATAATTTGAGTCCATCTATCAACTACAATCATTTATGGTAGCACAACCAATCAATTGGTCTAAGTTGTAAGGATTGATCGATGATGGAGAGGGGTTAAAAGGCAATGTCAGGATCCGGACAACAGATCAAAAAATTGAACAGGGGAACAATCGAATACTTGAACCTTGAGAGACACACTTGAGATTTCAAAGCTCTCAACTCTATTCATAGAACTGAGACTATCGCCATTACTGAGAGTATTATCCACATATCTGTTGGGGTTTATGCCCTAAAGATGTAATTTGTAAATGGATTTATGAAATAAATAAAAAGGAAAAGTTCAATTCATTCTTTTTGTGTTGTTTATTTTAAAACTTGTGCAAATATTTAACATCTAAGATTGTTGGATGTAATCTCAAACTGCATATATGAGTGTCATATACAGATGGATACAGTAAGAGACATGCAATATAAAGAGTCCATAGATAGCAAATAAAGCTCAGTACTTTATTTGTGCTCAATCTATAGCTGCAGTCCATTCCATAATGTACGATGATTCTATCCTGAATCATTCATATGAGATATGGGAATAGAGGCACCTTTTATGATGTGATCATAGAGGACTGGGCCATGATCTATACGAATCTTTCACCAAGATCCGTTTACCGATGAGATTCATATATATCAACTAATGATGGCTATATGTGGGTGATCTTAATCCTGAGTGTCTTATCGACTCCTTAAGGTTAGATCGTTGTTTTTGATATACCATTGGTGAGGTCGGACACAGTTCCAGATCAATATGCTTTGTTTGTTGGAATTACGGTATGGCATGTGGCTGGAAAGGTTTGTACACAATAGTGGAATCCACTCCTTCTTGCGGGAAGTAGACGATAGTTCCCTTACACAATAGTGGAATCCACTCCTTCTTGTGGGAAGTAGACGATAGTTCCCTTAGGGGGTTGATTCGGGCCTTGGCCAATATAAGCGCTCTCCTAATTCCAAAAGGAAATAGGGTTTACTGTTCATTAGAGAATCAATGCTGCTTAAAGGATATATGTAATTAGAGGGGTATAACGGATATTATGACCCAGCTCTAATTATGAACTATTGTGGAGGATCACACCATGTGTAATAGCTATATCGATGGACACCGAGTTGTATCGGACTGTGTAAAACGTCTACAATTGAGAGAGTGCAGCTTCGGGTTTTCAGTGGAATAACACCGGAGTTAATAATCAAGGAATATTAATTAAAGAGTTTAATTAATGATTCCGAGGATTAATGGAGCTCAAAATACTGTGGTTCTACTAGATCCCCTTGCTAGCCCGATCGACTTAGGTAACAAGGGTCACGGTTAATTAATTGGATTGTCTAATTAACTGTGTTACAAAAGTGACACGAATATATATTCGGGAATTAATTGAATAATGAGATTATTTAATTTATGAATGTTAATAGTTAAATTAATTAAATAATTTGATTATATAATTACATTGATAATTATGAATTATTAATTAACTATTAATTGGAAGGTGTTAGTTGATATATGGATTTAGGTGAAGATAAAATAATAGGATTATTTTATTTTACTAAATCATTTATCTAAGTATTTGAATTTAAGTTTAAATTTAAAATACTTATTATCACTTTTAATATATTAGAGATATTTGAAAAGGATAATTAAAATATATATATATATATCAATTATAACACAAGAGATTGTATTGGATGCAAATTGGTGTTTGCACATATATAAGTGTTTGTATAGGATACAAAGAAGGATATATATATATATATATATATATATATATATATATATATTGTGTTGACTATATAAAAAAAAGGTGCACAGGAACGTGAAGCATAAATTGCAAAAGAAGAAAGTTTTTTTTGTGCATTATACACCATTGAAAAATAAATAAGAGTAATATTATTTTTATAACTAGAATTGTTCTAGTTAATTTTCTCGTAGAAGAAAGAGTTACTTCAATTCTTTCCACATCCTCCATTTAAGTTCTTGAGACCGTGACACTCCCACACGCAGTTACCAATCCCGGAAGATAGCGAGGAAAATTGATTGGTTCAGACAGGAGCATATCGTAAAGTGAAGGAGCTTTCAAACTTTGGTAAGATTGGTTCAGACAGTAGCATATCGAAAAGTGAAAGAGCATCCAAACGTTGGTAAGATTTTCTTCTTGATTATATCGATTTCAGTTTCATGTGTTTACATATTGTATGTATTTGTTTCAAAAAATAATTACGATCCCAAGTTCACTAGTCCCAGATTTAGATTATGATCTGTATAAAAAAATTAAAACCTAGTTCCGCTACGTAACAAGTGAACGGGGTTCCAACAATATCAACATGCACGTGTTCGCCACCACCAATCTTTGTAAACAAGGGATAATTTGAGTAATTACCATAATTTGAGTTATTGCTATTGATATTATTGTACAAATCGTTAAAAAAAAGTAACCTGGATTATCTTTTACTACACTCTTGCTGTCTCCCATTCTTACTTATTTAATATCTCCACTACCAAGTTTCACTTTTAACCAGATATGACGTACCTACCCTGACTGCAAGCTACAGAGTAGCGGTCTTGAGGGTGTTAATTGAGATTCCTCACCTTGAGCGAATTCTCGATCAACACTTTTTGGCACCGTCCGTGAGTAGATTCCACACCCCTTTTGGAAGCCTATGAAATTACATGTTTATTTTAGCAATGTACAACATCATGAGACTTCGGGTTACTAGTCCATAGCCTCCGCCCGAAAGGCTCAAAAGAAATGGAAGGAGTCGAAGCACCATAACTCTGCTCCAGCACCACCTGCTACCGTACAAGTCATAGACTTTGTGGAGAATGTATTCCTTAGTTTAGTTGCTCAAGGTATCACTCCCCAGCTTGCGGCACTAGAGGCAACAAAAGATACCAGTAGGCTAGGTACTAGGGTACCTGCCTTTGACAGATTGGGACCACTGTCACCAGTACCGATCCACGAGAGGCTAGGGTCATTGCCCTCAGTTCTAGACAGGTTAGGCGCCAAATCCCATCACTGGTCAGATTGGCGAGCTACCAACCCTGACAGGTAAAGTTAGCTTTTGACCTCCCACTTAGGGAACCTTGTTAACCGGTAGCCACTGAAAGGAAACCTTGATCTACTGCAGGAGTGAACAGGAGAAGTACCCGAGAGAACCCCGCTCAGGAAGAGAAGTGGGACGAAGCCTTCATAGTGTTTGATAAGTCTGGTTATTAGTACTCTGAGGTCAAATCCAAAAATGCTGGGAACAAGCACCTTTGGGACAAGGTAATCCGGATGGTAACGGAAATCAATGAATTGAAGAAGGGAAAGCACTGAAAAATCCAAAAAGATCTTTTGGGCGAGATGAATGCCCTTTTCTCCAGAAGGATCAATGATGCAGAATTTCCCCTAAAACTCAAGTTGCCTTCTAGCAAGTACTCTGGCATTGAGGATATTTTAAGCCAGATGAAGATCTTCATGCAATAGATAGAGGTCCAAAATATAACACGAGCAAGCATGTGTAGGATGTTCCCAACCACGCTAACTGACTATGCCTAGACATGGTTTCGAAAATTACCGGTAGGTAGTGTTGATTCATTTATCAAGCTATCTAGTGATTTGTGTGCTTAATTGCAAAGAATCAAGCCGCATCCAAAGGACCCCATCCATCTACAGTATGTTGTCCAGGAGCGGAGTTTTGTTGAGAGATTCCATAAAAAATGATCTAGATGGGGGTCTTTATAGAAAAAGAGACCTTGGCCAATTTCATAAGGAACCTCTGGGTTGGTAAGCTGTTATGATCATTCGTCAAGCAACCACCAAAGATGTACCATTAGGCTTATGATAGGGTACTCGAGCAGGTGGATATCGATGAAAAAATTCAGGTCAATATTGAGCACGATTACCTGAGGCCTTGCAAATGCCAAAAGAAAGAAAACCAACACCGGTCTAGAAGGTTCAGAACAAACCTTCCAATTTGTCTACATACCGACCCCTACCTTTTCAACCTAATCGGGAGTTGTACCCAGCAAGAAGAACCCCACATCGAGCTTCACCTCAAACCAGAGAGGTAACCTCGATTGTTAAGAAGATAGGGGGTACAACGACTACGCCCCCCTTAATGCTTCTAGAGAGGCAATCTACCTCGTCATCCAAGATAAAAGGCTACTCAGGATGTTTAATCCCATTAAAGCACTAGTTGACATAAGGAATCGCTAAGAAGTATTACGATTTTCATGAAGACTTAGGACAAAACACCTCGAAGTGCTACAACCTGCTTAACCAGATTGAGGCTTTAGTGAGAGGTCACTGCTGGATTTCCTACAGGAGGTGCAAGACAACATCCATATGGGAAAGAAGGTGTAAGCAGAGATTAAGGAAGATGCATAAAAAAGGAAGATGAAGGGCAAGGATCTAATGCAACAAATCAAAGTAAGCCACACCATTAGAGGCGGTCCTAACTTGATAAGGATTTAAAACAATTCTAAAAAGAACCATGCCAGGATGGTACCCTAGATGGAGAAGGGGCGAGAAGTTTTCAAGGTTACCCATGGACTAGCAGCGACCTCCCAGTCAGCTCAGATCATCTTCACCGAAGAAGACGTGTACAACGCAATACAACCACAAGATGACCTCATACTTGTCACCATACAGATCGCTAACTTCCTGGTCCACCGTGTCTTAATAGACACCGGAAGCAACATGAACATCCTCTTTAAAACACCTTGGAGAGGTTCAACTTGAATCAGTGCTTCTACAACAGCTGTACCACACCGCTGTACGGATTCACCGAGGACTCACTAATGCCAGTCTGATTCAAGTTCTTATCGGTTACAAAAAAGAGATGTCTCTCTATAGCAGAATATCATGGCTGATTTTGTGGTAGTGGACACTCTCTCAACTTACAATGCTATCTTTGGGAGTTCTTTCTTGTGGACCCTTAAAAGGGTCTTGTCTAACTACCATAATGTCTTGAAATTTCCAATTGGAAACAACATGGGCTAGCTGCGAAGTGATCAACAGGCAACACGAAAGTGTTATGCGGTGTCCACCAATCCAGCAGCTCTAGCCAAAAAATATGCACGGTTAGTTGTTGTGCAAAAACATGAGTCGTCGATGAAGAGCCTCAAAATTTGAGGAGCCATAGGAGAAGTTGACATGACCTATGGAGAACCTGAGATAGAAGAAACGGTTACAAGTTAAGCGAAAGAGGTTGAAGAGGAGGATAAGGGGTAGACCAGTGGCCACCCTGTTGATAAATTGGAAGGGATATCGATCAAAGATGATGACCCCTCCAAAGTAGTCAATGTTGGGGCTACACTAGAAGCAAGAGTGAAAGAAGGGTTGATTAGACTTCTCCACGAGTACAATAATATCTTCGCTTAGAGTCATGAGGAGGTGCTAGGGATCCATAACCCTTTGGCAGCTCACAGGTTAGTAGTTGACCCACCTTCAAATCGGTAAAGTAGAAGAGGTGACATTTCAACCCCAAAAGGAATGCCACAATCCAGTAGGACATCAACAAGTTATTGAAGGTTGGGTTCATCAAGGAATCCCGATACCCTGAATAGATCACAAATAAGGTAATGGTCACCAAAGCCATTGGGAAATGGCGCATGTGTGTTGGCTACATGGATCTTAATTGTACATTCCATAATGGTAGTTTTCCATTACCAAAGTTTGTTCAGCTGTTAGACTTAACCGTGGTGATTAAGCCCATCAGTTTCATGGATGCATTCTCGGGTTACAACCATATTATGATACACCTTATCGACCAAGACAAAACTAGTTTCATAACTGGGCAAGACCTCTATTGGTATAAGGTAATGCCCTTTGGTCTCAAGAATGCAGGTGCCATCTATCAACGTTTAATCAATCTTTTGTTCAAGCAAGAGATAGAAAAGTTGATGGAGATCTACATTAATGATTACCAAGTCCAAGGTGATTGAGGAACACTAGGACCACTTCCATCGGACCTTCCAGATAGTGAAAGAGAACCAGATACGGCTGAACCCTTCCAAATATGCCTTTGGTGTAACAGTAGGGAAATTTCTCGGATTCATGGTCCACGAAAGGGGGATAGAGGTCAACCCAGGGAAAATTTAGGCTATCATGGATCTCAAATCTCCCAGCTCTCTTAAACTGGTATATATGTTGACTTGTTGGATAATGGCTCTCAACCGCTTCATATCGCGGTCCATCGATAAGGGCCTACGTTTCTTCAAGGCCATTAAGTAGAGGAGAAACATGAAGTGGGATAAGGAAAATGAGTACACCGTTCAGTCCTTGTAGAGATATTTAGCAAGCCCACCGCTGCTGATCAAACGGTACCGAGGGAAGAGCTACAAATACACCTATCCATTTTAGAGACAGTAGTTAGAGAGGCTTTGGTAAAGTAGTGCAGGGACAGAGTTTAATGGCCAATCTACTGTGTGAGTTATGCCTTAACCAAACTAGAGAGAAACTACATTCTTCTAGAGAAACTTGCTTTCGCCTTGGTAACTTTGGCTAGGAAGCTACGCTCCTACTTTCAGGCTCACATAGTTACGGTTGTCATCGATCAACCTCTTAGCCAATTCTTACATAGACCAGATGTGTCAGGGAGATCGATACTCTAGGCCCTCGAACTCACCCAGTCTGATATCAAATATAAAGCTAAGACTACCATCAAAGCCCTAACAGTGGTGGACTTTGTAGCTGAGTTCTCCAGAAGTCCTAATCCCGGTACTCTTAAGATAGGACACAATCTCCCAGAAGGGTCAAGTGTTAGTAAACTGGCCAGCTGACTGAGATGTCTGGATCTGTATTTAGATGGGGCATCTTGCCAAGCAGGTAGCAGAGCTGAATCATCTTAATCGATCTAAAAAAAATCAAGTGCTGCCATTGTTTCCAGTTCGAGTTCAACGCCACCGATAACGAAGCAGAGTACAAAGCTTTGTTGGTAGATATGAGAGTGGCAGATGAGCTCAAATCAGACTACCTCCATGTCAGGAGTGATTCACAGATGGTTGTCAGCCTAGTAATTGGGCTCTATCAGACCAAAGGTGACATCATGGCAGCGTACCTTGAACGAGCCCAGTAGCTTAAAACTCAGTTCAGGGGATTCAAAATAGAGTAGATACCTTACCAACAAAACCATCGAGCAGACGTACATGTAAAGATAGCACCTAGTAGAGGCTAGGCTCTACCAAAGGGGTGCCTTTTTATGTTATCTCTCAGTCCAGTATAGCAAGTTGTAAGGAGGTCAACTCGATGGACCGACTCCTGTGCTGGATGGATCCAATAGCGGACTATCTTTTGGAAGAAAGCCTTTCAAGAGATCCTGACCAAGCCCGTAAGCTTATAAGAGCTCGGCCTACTACTGCCTGGTAGATAGATACCACAACCGTAGATGGAAGTCACTACCCCTGCTCCGATGTCTCCACCCCGATCATACTATTTAGGCAGTTTGTTAAATGCATTCGAGGAATTATGGAAACCATATAGAAGGAGTAGCACTAGCTTACTAGGATTTACACATGGGATACTATTAGTCGACCATGCACCATGATGTAAGACAGTTCGTCCAATCATACAAACCTTGTCAGAAGAAAGCCAATCTAAACCACTTAAAACTAGAATGGCTTTCTTCAATCAGCTCACCTAATCCCTTCACTATACGAACCTCACCATACCTCTCATAGACAAGCCAAACATTCCTTGGTCATGATCGACTACTTCACCTAGTGGGTAGAAGTAGGGTCACTATCTAAAATAACAGAGGAGAATTCCACCAAGTTCATCGAAAGGAATGTAGTTTGCTGGTTTGGGACCCCGATGATCACCATTACCGACCTTGGAAAACAATTTGACAACATGATGTTTAGGGAGTTTCATGATGATCTAGGTATCAATCTTTGTTTCACCTCCGTAGCACACCCTCAAACTAATTGCCTGGTAGAAGCTACAAACAAAACTATCAAGTGCTCCTTAAGAAAAATTTATAACAAAAAAAGGGTAAATGGGCGGAGGAGCTCCCCGATATGCTCTAGAATACCGCACTGCCAAGAGGACTGTGACTGGAGAAACACCTACTCCTTAGCATTTAGGGTGGAAAATGTCCTACCTATCTAGCACAAGTTGACCTTATTCAAGATTCAACAATTTAAACCAGAAAGCAACAAAGTCAAGCTATGGGCCAGATGGACCTCTTGAAGGAAAGGGTAGTAGTCTATCAAAGCCGAATTGTGAGGTACTTGAACAAGAGATTTAGAACCCACAGTTTCAAAAAGGGAGACCTAGTACTCAAAAATGTAACCCAGTATACCAGGAAACGGTCAGATGGGGTACTGACATTAAACTGGGAAGGCCCTTACCTAGTGAAGGTAGTGGTCTATGGTGGAACCTACAAACTAGAAGACATTGAAGGATGACCTATTGACCACAATTGGAATGCTTACCATGTAAACATGTTATACCCTTAGAAGAATGGAGACACCCAACTTGATACATACCATCCGGGATAGGTACCGGTATATGTACCACCAAAATTTATGTATCGACGACCATTAATAAAGATTCTCCATTTCCCTTTATTTCCACGTGTGTAACTTTTATCCCTATACAAAATTCACCATGATCGTCATGAACTGGGAAAGGCAGTATGACTATCCTGATGCATTGGTCAGACACCACCCCTCCGCCAAGAAGGGTCTAGATGTAAGTTTATAGTTGCCTACCAGATCACGGGACAAGGATAACAAAACAGATCATTTTGATGCCTTTTGTTGGGCGACCCCCCCAATGGAATGGTTTGGCTTTGTTGACTGAGAATTCCCTCAAAGTGAGGAATTTCAATCAACACCTTCAAGACCACTGCCCAATGGGCTACAGTCGGGGTAGATACTTCACATCTATGAGACAAAATGGTCATAGAAAGATGGATATACAAATAACTTGTAACAGGACAAATATGGAGAAATATAATCTGAGAAAAACTATTTTATTTCAGAACTTGTATAATGATCTTAAATAATCACTCGAACTCTCTTGTTTACAAATATTAGAGATGGTGAACTCGTGCATGTCGATAAGTGACTAATTCCTCTGAGAAAAAAGGCTAAGAAGGTTTACCCCTTTCCTCTCAATTTTTTGATACCCTGTCTACATACTGATGCCCCCTTTTAATCCCACTCTAACATCAATCAAATCCTTGCAATTTAGACCTATCGATTGGACATATTATCAAAAATGATTGGCGTTGATAGGGGAATCGAATTACGTAAGAATTACTTCTGTTGATTACGTAATGTTTTTTTTTAGGTTTAAATTCAAATATATGGTGAATATATTGACCTATCTTGTCATATAATGGCATTTTGATGGATAAGAAGTGAACTCTTTAGCCTTGGAGGAGAATCATAATTCTACGTATCGATGGCGAGGCACCTTGAGGAACCAGTCTAGTGGCATGGCGCTTGATCCATCATCATAGAGCTTTTTAGCATATTTTCACCTTGCTTGTTGGGCAAGACACATACCTGGAAAAGGTGGTGGGATAGCATTGAGGAACTTAGGTACCAGTAGGACATCTTAGTACCAAGGTACGGGGTAGGAAGTATCATGTCACAAGTCTATTCGGGTATTTGGTGCTTTCTGTAGATGGTAAAATCTCCCAGGTGAAAGTATCTAGGTACTCGAGTATCAGGTTAATGGAGGTGCCTAGATATGAGGTAAAGGGTATCCTTAATAGGTCATGAATTGGTGTCGAGGTACTCGGGTACTTGATAGATATCCTGATTCCAAGTATGAGGTACCAAGACGCTATCTCGACATGATATTTGGCAATTTTAGAGAAGTGATGTTGATGTTTTCCCAAACAAAGGTATCTGGGTACCTAGTTTACGTAGGATTTGGTATCTCAAGGTATGTTGCAGTAGGTAGGCCTTACCCCTTACTAGGAGGTTAATCCTACTAGGTAAGAGTAGGTGGAAAATTTCTCTTTGATCCCAAGTAAAAAATGTTATTAACAAAAGTCCCCCCTAACTTGAACATCGATGACTTGTGGGGGTTAGAGTCAGGTTCTCAGGGTTGTTTCATAAATTTTCTGTTTTTGATTAGTTACAAGAATCTAGGAGGAAATCTTCACATTAATTACAATGGGACACATGTTGGGCTAGAAAACCTTACTGGTTTAAAAAAAACGGTTCGTGCATATATCAAAATTGACTTTCCCATTAGCCACGAATCTCATCGTCAAGATCACACTCTTATCACCGGTTACTGTTCCATTCTTGTATTTAAACACGTATCCCTTTTAGTCTTCTTCACGCCTCAAAATTCCTCTTCTGAATTTTAAAAACCCTATCTTGCTTACCCACTACTTGTTTCATCTAATTCTAACCTCTCTCTTTCAGTCATCTATCAACTTCCGTACTGCTACCATGTCTCCCTCATAAAAAGATAGTGTTAACCAGATTGTTAAATTTGATTCCTTCAAACATGCTTGGGGGAAGAGGGCTCGCGAAGAGGATAGTAGTGAAAGTGATGCCCCTTACTCCAATACCGCTGCTCCGGTTGAAATATCTCCATTAGGGCTGGTTTCTCGAATAACCCTGATACTTCGGTTGAGATAGTGAAATATAACTCAGGCGATGAGTTAGGCGATGTCAGGGTTGGTGGTAACCTAGCCGAAGTTGATTCAAGGTTACTAGGGGGTCCTTTACCCTTCTTTTTAACTTTTGTGTCATTCCTGACTCAATCGCTAAGCCTGACACAATTCGACACTTGAGGACAAAGTTTTTGATTCCCAATAGTATCATGATCACCATCCCTCACCGGGGGTATGGTTTTTTCTTTTGAATGTGGGGTTAGGATACCTCTCTACCCGACCCTTCGTAGGGTGCTTCACAACTTACAATTTGCTCCCCTCCAGCTGACCCTGAGATTCTAGAAGCATTTGGTTGGGTTCCTCGTGTTGTGGAAGGAGTTGTGTGAGAAGGATAACCTCAATAGGAAACTGTCAGGTCACGATTAACTCGCCTGGTCCGAGGGGGAATTTTTGTGCCCAGGTGAAGAATAACAAGAAATTCATAGTGCTGGAGCCATGAAGAAGGATACCTCCTCGAATGAGGAATAAGTAGTGATAAGTGGCGACTACGGAAACTCAATTCATATCAGGGGAGGGAGTTTGAGGTTTCTACTCAGTTTAGTGGCAAACCATTCTAGGAGAAAGCTACCCTTACCACAAAAAATTTGGTGATCCTGAAGGCCATCGTTGACCGATCATTCTTCAACCTGCAGTATCTTACTTCAAACCACTTTAATGCTTGCAGTGTAGACCTTTACTTACGTATCTCTATTGCCTCTCTACTTACGTATCTTCATTGCCTACTAGTGCTACTACTGTTGCTACTACTACTTCCACCGCCGCTGTTACTGGTCCATCTGCTATTCCCCTTCACCTGCCTACTACTACTTCTACCATTGTTGTTGCTCATCATGACCAACTCCGATCCAGGCTAAGGATTAGTGGCCAGAATGGAGTTTTGGATCGATTCATTGCTTCCTACCCAAGTGGTAGGCTAGGAACTATGATCTCTATACCAATGGATGTGTTGAACACCAGGGGGCTTGCCTTCTTAGCCAAGGTAAATTTCATGCTCCTTACTGCTTTGTATATGTATGCTTGGTACCTAGGTTGTGGTTAACATGTGGATTGTTACTTGCAGGCCTTAAAGTTCAATTTTGCTATGAGCCACCAGATGGGTTACCTTAAAAGACATATTGAAACTGCTGACGGCGAGCTCGAATCGGCATGTAGGGAGCTTACTCATTCTCAAGATGGTAAACAAGAGTTACGCCAAATCTTAGAGCAGGTCAAGAAATCCCTTAAGCTATCCCAATACGATGCAAAGCGGTACAAACGTGCGTTTGACACAGAGGTTCTCAGGTCGAAACACCACGTTTTGGAGAGGGATATCTAGAGGGGAAAAGTCAAGCAGCTGGAAGGAGAGCATCATCCTCTGAATGCCTAGGTAGCCATTCTTGAATCGAAGGTGGATGCTTCATTCGAAGATGTATAATTCTATGCTACTTTTCAGGTGACTCAGGCCCTACCTCTACCATTCGATCTGTGCGCTATTGAAAACTAGGATAAGATGAAGAGAATGATGAAGGCTAGAAAGATGGCGGCTCCCACTACAGATGAGGTTGGCACTTGTCAAGCTGCTAAAACTATCAATGAGGTAGACAAGGGTGAAGATCAGTGACCAATCTCCTCTCTCCCACTTGGTACAGGGGCTAGTGGAGCAGATCCCTCCTCGAAGTCCGCTGAAGATGTCACGGTCAAAGCTGAGGGAAGTTCCCTAACCCTGCCTGCTTCTTTGTCTAGACCTTCTGTTGTTAGGATTATGCTCAATAGCAAGAGTGTAATAATGTGCTTGACAATCTTTTCATATTAATAAAGTGATTTCTAGTATAACAAATCTTATAGCATCTATAGTTTAATTAATATAATTGTCAAAAGTAAATAATCATAAGGTCAAAAGACTATGAGAAAAGAAGAATTGTTCATACATCTGGATATGTATAAGGTAGACAATTCTTTAGTTAATCTTAAATAATAATCATAACTTAAGATAAAGGTTGAATGCCTTTATCTAGTCAAAGTTGTAAATTCTTTTGCTATAATTTGAGTGGGATCAAATGCGTTATGATGAGTATAAAATCTTCAAATTGTGGTGTATTTGGGCAAAAGAATCTAGTGCACTGGGTGAATTGATTAGGATCCTAGTGAAATACTTTATCCACAACCCTCAATGGATAAAAGTTTTCATTTTAAGACAATCAGTGAGTCTATCTCAATCCTAAGAAAAATTATGGACTTATGGTTGCAAGTGTAACCATTTGAGCTATCAATGAGTACGATTATATAGCATAGTCTTTCCTTGATAGTTTGGTGATATTCATTTGCTAATCAATTGAGAACTTTATTTATAAATATGGACATCGTTGAACAATTTATTAAATGTGAGTAGAATATCATCATATGGATGTTTTGAGGTATTGGATATTAAATCTTAACGTTAAGTGAAACAAATATTATGGTGTGTATAATATTAATCAAGAGAGGGGGTTAATAGATTTTAACAATTTTTACCCAATTTTCGTTAAAGGTCAAGTTGACAAAAATGCCCCTAGCTAGTTACAATAAAATAACAAGTGTAAAAATGCAGAAATAATAATGACACTTAAGATATACGTGGAAACCCTCCAAATAGGAAAAACCACAAGCAGATGAGTGCACCACACTAGAACCTCGAAACCACTAATGGCAAGAGAATTACAACCTAATCCCGGTTTAAATTCACCACCACTACCTAATCCCGGTAAAAGTGAACCTAGTCCATCTTGCTTGCGATTTAAGCTACCTACTCCCGGAAGCAACAGAAGTCTTACTTCTCAATGAAGAGATAAAATGTCCTAAGTGAATATATGATGATATTCAATGAACCCTATATGCTTATCTAGAATAATGAGATGACAATCATTGCAATCCTATATATCATGAGCTAAATGACATATTCAAGAATCTTAGATAAACATAGATCAAACAATCCTATGAAGCTATCACAATGCAACACTTAATCATGGCATCATAACAATCTCTAATTTGTATCTAGAATATGTTCTAAGAGCATACAAATAATTAAAGAGAAGGTTTAGCAAGTAAAACACTTAACTTGTAAGAAGATAGTGAAGACCTTACCAAACAAGATGTGATGAAGCGACCCTATCCATTGATGCACTCTAAATGAACTTAGATAATGCAAGATGAAGTTCAAATGAACATGGGAATGCTTTGAGTGATTAAACATGAGTTCTTGGAAGAGTTTTTCCTTTGAAATGTGTTCTAAGGAAAATATGTGATATTCTGAACTCATACACGACCTTAAAGCACTGAGTTATATATATATATAAGATCCAAAAAAAGTGAGGTCATATTGGAAAAAAAGTTCCAGCTTCCTCTGTATGCGCTGGTGATGTGCACTGGTCGAGTAGCGCACCACCAACGCACAGCGTAATTTTACAATAGGCGCTGGACGAGTGGCGCATCCCAGTGGCGCAACAATGCGTAAATCCTCTGGAATGTTTGCGCTGGTGAGGTTGCGCTAGTCGAGTAGCACATCACTTGCGATTGCCCACTTTTTTCAACTGTGCGCGGGTGCAACAACGCAACTCAGTGGCGCATGACTAGCGGCGTTCCACTAGAATGTTGTGCTAGTGAGGTGCGTTTGTCGAGCAACGCACAAACTGATTTTTCAACACTCAAACAAACATTTTCAACAAGTTCAAGAGTGATGAAATTGCATCCTATTCTAATGCCTAACATGACATAAAACTGTAATTACAAGATGCAAATAAATCAACAAGAGTCATTTAAATCAAAATGCACACAAGTATAAACACTCAACATATATGAATGAGAGTTATGTATGAATATGTGAGTGTGTGCAACTATCTCTTCAAAGCAAGTAAGCACAAGAATTTTACCTTCGGTGCTTCTCCTCTTGTGGTCTTGAGAGCCTAAGCTACCCTTACATAATACCCCAAACATGTGATTTGTTCATGAAATAAGCCAATCAACAATTGAGGACTTTACAATCTGCCCCTTTGGCTATTTCGTGACAAAACCACCACTCACATTGATCCTGACAAAACAAAATAAAACACCAGGAAGATATTCTACATTACAAAGAGATAAACATAAAAAAAACTTCAAATCTTCAATCTCTTGTAGAACTATCAACCCTACACACAAAGCAAGAACAAATACACTTTACAACCAAGTGCATGTGAGATGATCAAGTGAATATGAAACAAAAGCAATTGCATTCATTAATATGAGTATGACATCGTGAAATGCTCATGCAATGCTTCCTCTCAACGGGTTACTCCCCCTACATGTAATCTCCCCCGTAAACAAGTACTACCCCCTCTTTTAAAGCCAACACATGCAACTCTCTTAACACCATAATATTAGGTCAATGCTACTCCCCCTTTTTGTCATGATATAGGCAAAGGAGAAGTCCCCAACCGGGTCACTCAATGCAAAGAAAGCTAGGAGCATACAAGATCGATGCATAATTATATAAGCCACATTTATGCAACTCTATTAATAGGAGAGAAACAAGGAGATTTATTTGAAAGAAAATGTGTGAATCAAAAATGCTTTGCATACAAGACATGTTGCATTCAAGTCCAAAAACAATGGTATTTGGCAAAGCAAATGACAAAGATTTCCAATATAATTCAAACCAATTTCACCATTTGTCATGAGAGAAGCAAGGATATAGAGTTCTTATAGATATAAAGTTTTAAAGGCACTATATCCAACTTTATAAGCTAAACATGGCATCAGCAACTTAGCACCCTATTTGATTTTTCCGGGAGGATACTCGTATAATAATAGCCATGTTCAACTAATAAAGAAAGAGAGACATTGATACAACATTTGAGTCTCACTAGCTTTTTCACACAATATTTTGCATTTAACAATTGCAATCATCAATTCATGCTTTATCATTTTTCATTAGCATGTCATTAAAGATTCATCATGTCATGGAGATAATTATAGGTCTTTCAATATGTACTTCCTATGTAGATCTCCTAGTCTAAAAATGCATGTTTGAATATAAATATGACATGGATTGTAATCAAAGCAAAGTTTACACTTATTGAAGAAAATACAATAAACTATAATAAGTGCAACCAAGCTACTCAAGCAATCAATAGAGGAGCATAAACATTTTTTAGAAAAATGAGATGCAACAAGTATACAATAGCTCTCTTTGCTAGAGTTCCCCTTATGGGGTCAAAGACCACAACACATCACTCCATTAAACAAATCCCAATAGATCTACTAAGAGTCTTGAATCGAGTAGTATCTAAGGGTTTAGTAAATAGATCCGCTAGTTGATCATTTGTTCCTACATGCTCAAGTACAATGCATTTGCTCTCAACTAGTTCTCTAATGAAATGATGATGGATGTCAATATGATTAGTCCTAGAATGTTGAACTGGATTCTTTGAAATATTAATTGCACTCATGTTATCACAAAAGAGAGTAAGAGTACCTTGATTGAATCCATAGTCGACTAGCATTTGCTTAATCCAAAGGAGTTATGTGCATCCACTCCCAGCAGCAATGTATTCAGCCTCAGCCATGGATAAGGAAGTCAAATTTTGCTTCTTGCAAAACCAAGAGTCAAGGTTGTTCCCAAGGAAAAAGCAACCGCTCGATGTACTTTTCCTATCATCATAATTTCCTGCCCAATCTGCATCACTAAAGCCTACAAGACTAGCATTAGTGTCAAAAGAGTACCAAATTCCATAGTTAGATGTCCTATTCACATAATGAATGATTCTCTTAACAGAAGAGAGATGGGACTCCTTAGGATTCGATTGGTACCTAGCACATACACCCATACTAAAGGAGATATCAGGCCTACTTACGGTCGAATAGAGCAAGCTACAAATCATGCCACGATATAAAGTTTGGTCCATACTTTTACCACTAACATCTTTGCTTAGCTTCAAAGTGGTACTTATGGGTGTATCACAATGTTTGGCACTTTCAAGGCCAAATTTCTTCACTAGGTTTTTGGCATACTTAGCTTGGGATATGAAAATCCCATCATCCATTTGATTAATTTGTAAACCTAGAAAGTAACTTAGCTCACCAACAAGACTCATCTCAAACTCATGAGACATAACATCAACAAATTGTTGAACTTTGGTGTCATTGTGGAACCAAAGACTATATCATCAACATAGATTTGAGCTATAAAGAGCTCATCTTTGTTTTTCTTGATGAATAGAGTCTTGTCAACACTACCCCTAGTGTAGCCGTTGTCTATGAGATATTGGGTGAGATGCTCATACCAAGCCTTGGTGCTTGTTTCAACCCATATAAAGCTTTGTTGAGGTGATATACATGACTAGGGTGGTGAGGATCTACAAACCCTTTAGGTTGATCAACAAACACTTCCTCTTGCAAGAAACCATTGAGGAAGGCACTGTTAATATCCATTTGATATAATTTGAACTTGTGCAAACAAGAAATGGATAAAAGAAGACTAATGGACTCAATCCTAGCAACGAGAGCAAATGTCTCCTCAAAGTCAATACCCTCAATTTGATAGTACCCTTGTGCTACAAGCCTAGCCTTGTTTAGCACAATGTTGCCATCCTCATCGGATTTGTTACTATATACCCACTTGGTGCCTATCACTTTGGTATTCTTAGGCCTAGGAACTAGAGTCCAAACCTCATTCCTTTCAAATTGGTTAAGCTTTTCTTGCATGGCAAGAACCCAAAATTCATCTTTTAAAGCTTGATTAATTTTCTTGGGTTCTATTTGGGAAGTGTAACAAGTGTAGCTAATTAGATTAGCCATTTGATGCCTAGTCCTAACACTCTCACTAACCTCTCCAATAATGTCATCTTTGTCATGGAGTTTCCTAACCCATGGAGCAGGTTCTTTTAAGTTCAAGGGAGGAAGCCTATCAATAGGTTGTGTTATGTCATCATCAAGGTTAGTATTTTCAACATTAGAGATATCAACAACCTTCTCCAAAGGAGAGTCATCAACTAAATCTACCTCCTCCTCATGGTCATTAGATTTGAGCCTAGTATCATCAATGACAACATTAGATGATTCCATTACAGTCCTAGTTCTTAGATTAAAAACTCTATAGGCTTTACTATTCAAGGCATAGCCAATGAAGATACCCTCATCACTCTTAGCATCAAATTTTCCAAGTTGATCACAGTCATTCAAAATGTAGCATTTGCTTCCAAAGCTATGGAAGTAGCTAACATTTGGCTTTCTACCTTTTCATAACTCATATGAGGTTTGCCTAGTGTGGGGCCTAAGGAAGACTCTATTTCCTATGTAGCAAGCCGTATTGACGGCCTCAACCCAAAGATTCCTAAGGACGTTGTTGCTAAGAAATATAACATGGGCCATTTCTTGAAGAACCCTATTTTTCCTCTCAACAACTCCATTTTGTTGAGGTGTCCTAGGAGCCGAAAACTCATGAGAAATGCCTAGACTATTGCAAAACTTTTTAAAATGGGCATTCTCAAATTCCTTCCCATGGTCACACCTAATTTTCTTAATGCTTTTAATCTTGGAGTTCATTTCATTTTGATTTTTAGAACAAAGCATTTTAAACTTGTCAAAAGTTTCAGATTTTTCCCTAAGGAAATAAGTCCATGTGTACCTAGAGAAGTCATCTACGCACAAAAAAATGTATCTCTTTCCACCTAAACTCTCGGTTTGGATAGGACTCATAAGATCCATATGGAGAAGCTCTAGAGGTTCCTTGGTGGTTACATACATGCCCTTTTTGTGCATACTTTTGGTTTGCTTCTCTTGTTGGCAAGGTCAACAAATACCATTAACCTTTTTCCCAAGCTTGAGAAGGCCTCGCACAACATTGAACTTATCTAAGATTATTTAATCCCTAAAGTTCATGTGACCAAGTCTTTCGTGCAACAACACAATTTGTTCATCCTTGGACACATTGCAAGACAAACCTCTAGCCTCAAGACAATAGCAATTGTCACTAGATCTCATACCTTTTAGCAAGGTTTATCCATTAGGCAATAGGATAGAACAATCATCTTTCCTAAAAAGGACTGAAAGTCCTTCATCACTAAGATGTGAAATGCTTATCAATCTGGCTTTTAAACCATCAACATACAAGCATTGGAAAATAAGGGTAATTCGGGAATGGAAATGGTTTCCTTTCTTTTAACCTTCTTTTTGGATCCATCACCAAAGGTGACATTTCCCCCCTCCTCCATCATAAGAGTCTCAAAGAAACTCTTATTTCCAGTCATGTGCCTAGAGCACCCACTATTCAAATACAAAAAATCACAAGAATGAGCATTCAAGGCAATTTGTGCAACTTGGCAAAGGTGTTCATCCTTTCTAATCCACCTAGATGCAATATTTTTCTTCCTAGTGGTCAATGGTGCATTGGATTTAAGTGTCCTACTATCATGCAAAGTTGTTTCATTTTTCCTAGTGACATGCATCATGGCTCTAGATGTCCTAGGATCATGCACAAGTGTTCCTTTTTTCCTAGTGGCATGCATCATGGCTGTAGCCTTTTTCTTCTCTATCATGCTTTCAATTTTACAAAATTTGATATATCTAAAGCAATTTGGTATAATATGACCATTAATGCCACAAAAATGACATATGGGAATAAATTTAGGAATCAAACCGTATCCTTGAGGATGCATTGGAGCCTTCCTATGTCTTTGTGGATGTCTTGATTGTTGATGAGGAGCTTTCCTTATTTGTTGTTGAGCAAGACTTGATTGCTTCCTTGGTTGAGCTTGCATGATAGGTATCTTCCCTTTATGAGCTTTCGGTTAAGGGAAGTTACCTTGAGGAGCCTTTGTAGGATGGGTTTGAGGTAGGCTTTTTTATGCCACCTTCACTTGAGCACTACTTGAACACTCTCCTAGGTCAAGTTTCTTCCTACGTGATTGATGAGAAGATGACCCATTGAAGTTCATGCATCTTACAAAGATGGTCTTGCTTTGAGTGGAGGACACCTTGTCATCTTCAAACCCAAGCCCCTTCTTGTCACTTGGCCTTTTTCCAACATCTAGCATATGGTCAAGTTTTTTGGTGCTAGAGTTCATCTTGGCCAACAACTATCTAGCATCTTCAAGCTCTTTCTTCAACCCTTCTTCACTCCTCTTAGATCTCACCAACTCTTCACTTAGTTGTTCAACTTGAGTTGGGAGGTCTAGTTTTTCTTCTTTTAATCTCTTGATCTCATTCTTGTTCTTTAACCTTGAGCTCTCAAACTTATCCATGTAGTCCTTGAGATCCATCCTATCAACACTTCCATTTGTGGATTGTGATGAAGATCCATCATCACTTGAGTAGTCTTCCTCTTGACTTTCATTCTCTTCTTCACTAGCATCTTTGCTACTAAAAGAGGATGTAAATGCTATGAAGTTAGCCATGAGTTCTTCATCATCCGAAGACTCATCTCCTTCATTAAAGTTATCACTCTCACTCTATGTGGCATCCATCACTTTTTCCTTCTTCTTGACCTTGTGATTTGCACATTCGAGGGCAAAGTGACCTATTCCACCACATTCATAGCATTGGACTCCTTTCTTCTCGGTCTTCTCTTGCCTAGGCAAAAACTTTTTGAAGGGACCCTTTTTCTTCAAGTCTTGACCCTTTGATCCAAAACCTTTATTCTTGGACTTGTAGAATTTCTTGAACTTCCTCATTAGCAAGGCCATTTCTTCATCCGAGTCATCACTTTCCTCCTTCTTAACTTTGGAGGCTTTCAAAGCAATGTCTTTTTGCTTTTTCGATGGTTTGGGGTTAGGACATTTCCTAGATTCATAAGCTAGAAGCCTCTCAATCACTTCACTTGGCTTCATGTCCTTGTACTCACTATTCTCTTCCAAAGCCATCACCTTAAACTCAAATCTATCGGGTAGAGATCTCATAATCTTCTACTTGATCTTCCTATCATAATAAGGATCACCAAGTTGATGACTTTGGTTCACAATGTCCATCAACCTTACTTCAAAGTCATTGAAGCACTCGTTCTCATCCATCTTGAGCAATTCGAATTGCATTTGAAGAACTTGGAGCTTCGACTCCTTAACCACATCGGTTCCTTCATGTACAACTTCTAGGATATCCCATGCTTCCTTAGCTATCCTAATATTTTGAACCAACTTGTACTGGTTATCATCCATTGCACATAGGATTGCATGCATTGCCTTCCTATTCCACTTTGAAGCCTCAAAGTCTTATGCATTCCACTGTGTCTTTGGTTGGAGTACATCATATCCTCCATCTGCAGGAGTCATCATGGGTGGAGTGTAGCCATGTTCAACTGCCATCCATGCCCTGTCATGAATTTGGCGAATGTACGACTCCATATTGCCTTTCCAAGAGGCATAATTCAATCTAGTGAGAACTGGAGGTCTAAAGCTAGAAGCTCCCTCATTGCCATCGTTTCCACTCATTGTGTTTAATGAATGAATGATATAAAGGCAAATGTATGAATGATCAATACACACACAAAATGCAACACACATCGAAATGCACAAGGATCACCTATGTATGTCTAGGAACCTGCTTTGATACCAATTGAAACAAATATTATGGTTTGTATAATATTAATCTAGAGGGGGGGTGAATAGACTTTAACAAATTTTACCCAATTTTCGTTAAAGGTCAAGTTGACAAAAATACCCCAAGCTAGTTATAATAAAATCCCAAGTGTAATAAAGACACTTGAGATATACAAGGAAACCCTCCAAATGGGAAAAACCACGGGCTGATGAGTGTGCCACACTAGAACCTTGAATCCACTAATGGCAAGAGAATTACAACCTAATCCCGGTTTAAATTTACTATCACTACCTAATCCCGGTATAAGTGAACCTAGTTCATCTTGATTGCGATTTAAGCTACCTACTCCCGGAAGCAACACAAGTCTTACTTCTCAATAAAGAGATAAACTGTCCTAAGTGAATATATGATGATATTCAATAAACAAACAAGGCTAGGAAACCCTATATGCTTATCTAGGACAATGAGATGACAATTAATGAAATCCTATATATCATGACCTAAATGACATGTTCAAGAAGCTTAGCTAAACATAGAACAAACATTCCTATGAAGCTATCACAATACAACACTCAACCATGGCATCACAACAATCTTTAAGTTGTATCTAGAAAATGTTCTAAGAGCATACAAATAATTAAAGAGAAGGTTTAGCAAGTAAAACACTTAACTTGTAAGAAGATAGTGAAGAACTTACCAAACAAGATGTGATGAAGCAACCCTATCCATTGATGCACTCTAAATGAACTTAGATGATGCAAGATGAAGTTTTGATGCACATGGGAATGCTTTGAGTGATTAAAAATGAGTTCTTGGAAGAGTTTTTCCTTTGAAATGTGTTCTAAGGAAAAAATGTGATTTTCTAAACTCATACACGACCTTAAAGCACTGAGTTATATATATATATATATATATATATATAAGATCTAAACAAAGTTAGGCCATTTTGGAATAAACGTTCCAGCTTCCTCTGTTTTCGTTGGTGTCGTGCGTTGGTCGAGTAGCGCACCACCAGTGCACAACCTTATTTTACAATAGGCACTGGAAGAGTGGCACATCCCAGTGGCGCAACACATGCTCAAATCCTCTGGAATACTTGCGCTGGTGAGGCTGCGCTAGTCAAGTAGCGCATCACCAGCGCATGCCCACATTTTTCAATTAAGCGCAGGTACAACAGCGCAACTCAGTGGAGCATGACTAGCGGCGTTCCACTAGAATGTTACGCTAGTGAGGTGCGCTTGTCGAGCAGCGCACAAACTGATTTTTCAACACTTAAACACACATTTTCAACAAGTTCAAGAGTATAAAATTGCATCCTATTCTAAGGCCTAACATGACATAAAACTCTAATTACAAGATGCAAATAAATCAACAAGAGTCATTTAAATCAAAATGCACACAAGTATAAACACTCGACATATATGAATAAGAGTTATGCTTGAATATGTAAGTGTGTGCAACTATCTCTTCAAAGCAAGTAAGCACAAGAATTTTACCTTCGACGCTTCTCCTCTTAAGGTCTTGAGAGCCTAAGTTACCCTTACATAATACCCAAAACATGTGATTTGTTCACGAAATAAGCCAATCAACAATTGAAGACTTTACATTAAGTTTTCAATAGCGTCTATTGAAATATGACTTCTTGACAAGTGAAAAAATCCAAATTCAAAATGTGGTCATATGAGTAAATATGGTAACTAGGAGAGCTATAGGCAGTCTACGAGCGCTTAGCGATTACTGGTATTTTGCACCAGGATATACTCTCTCCATTAATATTATCTAGGGTTTGAATGAGGAATATTAACTTATTCTATCTTTATTTAAGAGTTCAATTTTAGTTCTTTAGTGGAATGAACTAAAATTAATAGATCGGACCTAAGTGTATCATTTGTTGATTGTGCTTAGATTATGTCTATTGGTGCTTAAATTTAAATAGCCCGCCAAAATCCCCAATCCACACGAACTTGCATGGATCACTTGATATATTCTACCGAACCAATTTATGGGTCCATTTAGAATTGTTGTAAGGCATGTGGACTTGTTTCTTTTAGTAAAAATGGGTCTAGTTCACATGTGGACCTTTTATTAAAGTCCAATGGATTTAATAAAATGGAAAAACAGTATTTGGCCCATATTTATATAGCTTGGGTGGCAAGGGCCTATATAATAGCCTTATATATTGTTTTTTTTATTATTTAATTAAACAAAAATGAATTAATTAATTGTTTAATCAAAAGTCAAAAACTTTTTCTAGTTAGAAAAGGCCTCCAAGAGTCACATTATTGTTGGTAATGTTTTAAGTATCAAATACTATATTTGATAAGTAGATAAATAAAAGGAATTTATTTATCTAGTCAACTTAGGAAGTATTTGAATTCTATTAAAACTCTAAATTGATAGTTTGTCAAAAGAGGACGTTTTGATATAGTCACAATTCAATTTATATTCAATAAATGGTTATTGAATAAATACACTGTTCAATTGGATTAGGAGTCTTGGTGTGGATGAGAAATCTTCTTTGAGAGAGGATTCTTGGTCACCAAGTAAATCCTCCTAGAAATAGGATGCCTGCCCACCAAGTAAATCCTGTTTAGGAGAGGATTCGGTTTCCTAAATTAAAAGCAAGTATAATTCGTCCAACCCTAAGTAAATTAGGGCAAGGATTTTGGCCACTATATATATATATATATATATAATATAGTGAGAAATTTGACACTCCCAAGAAGAAGAAGAAGAGGCTTGCTTTGAGAGTTAATTTTCTTTAGCTTGAAAGATTGAATCCATCTCTTAGACTAGTGTGTAGAATTCGGCCAAGGATAAGAGAAAAGGGGAACATTTTTGTTTTCGATTGTGTACTAGTAGCCTTCACATCAAAAAGTTTTGTGAACAGTATCGAATCAAGGTTTACATGAGTTTCAATTAAATAGATTGATAATTCACAAGTGACTGAATGTTCATGGGTTTTCTCTTGAAGGATTATTTTCACTAAAAAGGGAAAAAGATTTTATTTGTTTCCATCCTCAGATATACAATTCCTGAATGGATTGGAGGACTTTGCGAATTCAATTTGACGCTAGTTCAATTGTCACGAGATAAAGGAACAAAACTTTTAATATACGTCAAAAGGTTCTTTCTTTTAAAGGGAAAATTTTAAAATATATGCAAACCCTATTTTTACGCTTCAACTGCGTTTTGAATCGATTTTTCCCTACAATTGGTATCAAAGCCAGGTTGTACATTTGATTAATTGATGTATATATACGTGAATCTATTTCTTTTTATTTTAAATATGCATGTTTAAGAAAGAGATGGCACTCTAGGTATTTACATATATATTTATATTGGAATATATGGGTATATACATGTTTTATAATGTGATTTGTTATTGCTCAATTTTGGTCCTAGAATGTCAAAGAATTTTTGTTTTGGGATTGTGACAAGAAGGGTGGCCTATCATCGCTATAATTTCCTTCTTGGTAGTTGCTATTTTTTTTATTTTATTGTTATAATAAAAAAAACATAAGTAATTTATTGTTTAAAATACTGTTGTAATATATTCAAGTATCAAAGATTTGAAGAATTTGAAGCAACGAGAACAAGTTTGGTACCATGCACGCTATAGCAACAATCGTGCGTGCGGATAAGCACGCATCCATGATTGTTATGGCATGGGCTACACATGGAAGCCCTAAAAATGCCATAGGCTGTGCACGACAACCCTTTATGGAACTGTGGGGTGCACACGCCCATGAGAGGCAGCCAAGGGATGCAAACGGACGATGGTCGCGCGAAGACATGTTTCCCAATTATTGCTTACTCGGGTTTCTCTTCTTTGGTCTTTGCAGGATATTTTCTGAATGACTATTTAGATGTCCACCTGGAAATTTTATCATCTTTGTCAATGACATGTACGTTTGATAAAATTTACATACGACAATACCCCGTTAAAATATTTTTGCCGAACAGGGCTTTGATCCGGACAAAAGTATTTTAATCAACCCTTCAATTTTTACGTCTTATTAATGCCAGAATAAATGTCTTGTCATAATGATGTGTCTTTAATGGTGACCATGTGAATTCAATTTTGCTTCTTTACAAGTGATCTCAATGATTGCGACGTTTTGGAGTTCTGACGGCTTTGGTCAGTTATTCTCTTAACACGTGTCCTCTACCGCTTCATTTTTCGATACCATTTCTAAGAAATGACCTACGCGTCTCCTTGTGTGCCGCCTACATCATCAAAAATGTCCTTGATTTTTCCCGTCTTGAGATCCTAGGGTTTCATGCTATTACCCCATTAAATTCTCCACTGAACGGAGTTACGTTGGTTCATTAGAGATTCAAACCAAAAATTTTCCAGCCCAGATTTTTTCTCGCAGAAAATCCCTTTTCTCCGTTGATTTTGCATCAGGCTTCTTTATTCAAGGTTAGTTTTAATGAATCCGTTTTCCCGTCGTCGACTCTTCACTATAGCTCTCAAAGCGCTTGATTGTAGGGATTTTCAACTGGTTTCTTACGCTCGAATATTATTGGGATAAATCCCCTCTAGTGAACCTCCTTTTTTAGAATTCGACGTTTCTGGGCTTTACCCTAACGTCCGTTTTAGTTCTGAATCTAGTTTTGAGTCATCTAGTTCTGAATCTGTCATTTCTGATCACAGGGTACCTCTTCGATCAATAAGGGGGAATATCAAAGTAAAACCTAAGTCCATAAGCACAACTCGGGCAGTATCCGGATCAGGGAACAGACTATTGATGAGAAGGACGTTGAATAGGAATTCAGAAAATCTGGTCTCTCTATTTTTTAGCTGATCACCCGAGTGGGTATGACTTCGATTCGACTTGGACAATTCAGTTATTCTTATTCTTACAGGAAATTGAGCCGTGTAGAACCCTCCATCAGGCATGGTGGCAATCTATGGGTCCAAACTTTGTTACGGTGTTACTCTTCCTCTTCATCCATTTATTGTCTGGTTTCTGGCAGAAGCAAGGATCGCTTTAGCCCAATTGGCCCCGAACAGCTACAAGATCTTGATGTGCAAGTGGCACATGTGGAGCCTAATGAACCTATCATCGCCTTCCCCGAGTGAAATCAGGCACTTCTACACGCTAAGGCAGTCTGGTAAGACAAGGACTTATTTCCTCATGTCTAACCCGCCAGATTGATGGGTCCCCGAGAGGATAAAAGTGAATTGAGGAGTTGATATCTTCGATGATGCCAAAAAGAGTGGCTTTGTATGGGGATTCCTTCGTCCAACAAGTACTGAAAGAACAGTTGGTTTTTTTCCGGAGGGAACCTAGGTCTTGAAGTCACTCTTTCGGTTGAGGAATCTCGGACGGTACTGAACGTTCCCTATTTTTTCTGTTCCCCTAAGGTGTGGAACAAGAAAAAATTTGAATTTAGCTATACTGAACTGACCAGAATTGCTCGGGCTGTAGTTCGCACTTTAGAAAAAAGGAGCAGGGTTTATCTTTTTAATGAGAAAAAAATGATATAGTTTGGCTTCTATAGCTAGATTTCAGGCTACCGCAGGCGATGTAAGTGATCTTTGTACCCTTTTTTTTAAACGTTGCTTGTTATATTCTGACGTGATTCCCTTTTTCTTCTAAATCTATAACTCGGACATCATCTGCAACATTCAAGCTCGTCAAGTGAAGTCAATTCTTCCAGCGAGCCAAAAAGAAGCTTCTCGTCAGAGCAAAGAGGGCATTGCCCCACCCGAGTCAAAAGAGAACCCTGATGCGGCTGATGAGCAGATTCCTGAGTATATCCCTGAAGAAGTCATCCGGCCGACCGTATGGGAGTCTAGTGGTTCGAGTGGCTATACTCAGGAGTTTTCTGAAGATGGAGAGAGGCAGAACGATGATCTAGGTGAGGGGCCTGGTTAATCTAACTCTCCGGTTGTGGTTCCTACCGAGCGGGTGGATATTGGTGATGGAGGTAAAACCTCTAAAGGATTAGCAAATACAGATCCTGAATTTTTTGAATCCTTTCGGAGATGATGTTCAAGAAGATCCCTCAGCTAATCCCGACTTTCATCGCTCTAGGGACGAGAAATGAACGGTGATCGAATCTTCTGCTAGTCCATACTATATCCCTTTGGTGGTTTCATTCATTGACTCCAGTGATGATGACACCGCGGTCGAGATTCTCCCGAGCGTTGATGTTGAAGAGTCGGCAGGTGTAGAGACTTTTGACCTAAACATGGGCTCTTTTCCCCCCGAGGTTGAAGATCTAAGGGCCGATTCTTTGGGTAGTCCTTTATATTCTTCTCCCCAGGATATGCTTAGGACGATGTCATATGGTCGGGCTTCATCAAGGATGATCATTGGAGCAACCTTTGGGAGGCTTCTTTGATGAGTCGTCTTCAAAATATTTGTAACGACACTTCTTATGTAAGTTTTACTCCCAACTCTCAATCGTCTTGCTTGCTTGCTAGATTTTTAATTTCATTTCCTTGTAGATTGTGGCCAAGTTCACTGAGCTGGTTGCTCAGCTGAAAGAGAGTGAGGATAGCCGTGCTCCAATTGAATCAACTTATCAAAAGTATGTTGGGTCTGCACAAGTGTTTGCTGACCACTGTTTGGCGAAGCAAGTGGCAGCCGAGGAAAGAGCTTCTTTGGCAGAGGAAAAGGCTATGTCGCTTCAAAATTTATTGTCTTATGCCCAGGTATCGATGCTCAAAGTCGAAAAGGAAGCGGGGCAGTCAAAGTCGGCGTATGAAAAGAAGATTGAAGACTTGGAGCGCCAGGCTTTGACGATCAAATCCTTATTAAAAGAGGCAAGGCTGGAACTTGATATCCAAGGGGTTGATTGCTTTAAAAAATCCCATGCTTATGATGCCCTTCTCCTTCAAGAATTTTCGTGAGGGCTAGTTTCAGCTGGTGAATTTTTTAAGGTCAATAATCGGGCAACTGAAAAGCCCGAATCAACTGGGAGCTGTCGATCAGGAACCACTTGGATCGGTCCCTGGAATCCCTTAGGACTCAAATGAAGGAGTGGAGAGCTTATTGACGCAGCCGAGGTAAAGAACACCATCCCATGCATTTGGAGGTTCCATCAGAGCACTCTCTCTCAACCTTTTATGCCAGTCAGGAGTCGTGCGTGGAAGGTTTGGCGCCTGATGTCGGACCGATCCCTAGAGAAGATTACAGAGAATGGATGGATGATTCGGTTGACAAAATTACTTGGCCTTCAAATGAGAGTCTCCTCAACGAGTACGAAATTGTGCCCGACCCAAAAATCGGCAAGAGTTCCAAATCCTCCTCTCAACCTTGATTTATTTTTGTAAAGATTCATTTGTGTAAAGATTATTCTTTGTAGATTACTATTGGTGAAATTATGAATTGTAATTAAAATTGAGTGGTTTAATCCAATCCCTTGCTCGAAATTTCAGAGTAACTTTTCTTGATTTTATTATTGTTTCTAATATCGAGTATCTTGCTGAACTGGCTAGCGTAATTACTGCTAGATCTTTAAACTTTTGCTAACTGCGATCTGTGCCAGGTATCTTATCAAACTGGCTATTGCAATCTATGCCAAGTATCTTATTAAACTGGCTAATGCAATCTTTATGTCTAGTATCTTATTAAACTGGCTTTTTTTGTCCGAGTATCTTATTAAACTTGGTTTTGTTGCCTAGTTATTTTCAATGCCAAGTATCTTATTAAGCTGGCCTATATTTACCGAGTCAACTTGAAACAAATAAGTGAATTTATTTGTTTCATACTCAGGTTATTACCAAAACATTACATCAAGGCTCACCATGATCATATGTTCGAGTCCTTACACATTACCAAGGACGTCTCCCCAGTTTCTCTGTGCAAGGGTTTACTGAATCGTTAAGCTTTTCGAACTGCTTAACACAACTACGTATTTCACTGGAATTTTTTCCGATAGCGCCCCGAGCTTTTCTCCAAATTTTGATGCATCGGGTTTGCCTTTTTGCTAAGGTCAATTGACTTTGCTCAACTGGCATGCTTCTTCTAGCTTCTCCGCCCATTCAGGAATCAATGGTCCCGAGTATTCTATTTGCATGTTCTTATTATCATGCTTGTCTTTCTTATGTTATCATGCTTTATTTTTTAGAAATCCCGAGTTTGATTTTTATTTAAAACTGTAAAACCAACAAAAATTTAAATTCCAAAAATTGTCCTAACTAAAAGGAAACAAAAACTAATTTAATGATAGAAAATCTTCAGATATTGGCCATTGCATGGTCGAGGTAAGATCCCTTCATTGGGTTATGCAATCCAATATGCTTCATGGCCAGCTATTCCTTTAATTTTATACGGGCCTTCCCACTTATCAGCAAGGGAACCTACAACTTTGTTTTTTATATTCAATGACACATTTCTGAGTTCCAGGTCTCCTAGTTGGAATTTCCTGATCCGAACATGAGAATTGTAGTGGCAAGCTACTCTTTGCTGATATGCCATATTCCATATTCGGGACTTCTCCCTTTTCTCTTCTAGCTTATCTAGACTTTGTAACAACATGTCAACATTCTGATCTTCATTATATAACCTGACTCGGGGTGATGCGTATGATGTTTCTACGGGGATAACAACTTCTGTTCCAAATGTTAAAGTGAATGGAGTTTCCTTGGTTGAAGTTCTTACTATTGTCCGATATGCCCATAATATTTCTAGAGGTTTTTCAACCCAACTTCCTTTCTTGCCATTTGGCTTTGCTTTGAGTGTTTGCTTAATGATTTTGTTCACTGCTTTAACCTGCCCATTTGTTTGAGGGTGGGCATGTGTGGCATAGTAAATGGCAATCCGGTACTCCCTGCACAACTGTTTGAATTTCAAGTTATCGAAATGGGTGCCGTTATCAGTGATGATAGTGCTTGGGACTCAAAACCTGTAGAGTATATTATTTTTCACTAAATTTATGGTATTTGCTTCTGTCATATGCACTAATGCTTCAGCTTCTACCCACTTCGTGAAATAGTCAACGGCTACTATGGCATGCTTCGCTCCACCCCCTGTCCCAGCTGGCATTAGGCCAATTAAATCTAAACCCCACATGGCAAATGGCCATGGGGACGTGAGGTTTCTGAGTTGTTCAAGGGGTTACGGGTATCATTAGCAATCCTTTGGCAAGAATTACAGCTCTCTGAACATAGTTGTGCATCTAAGAATATAGTAGGCCAATAATAACCTTGCCTGAGTACCTTGCGTGCTAAACTTTTACCCCCAGTATGATTTCCGCAAACTCCCTCATGGATTTCTTGTAATATCCGACATGCATCCTCCTCTGATACACATCTTTAGAGTGTATGGGAAAACCCCTTCATGTACAGTACACCTTCGACCAACGTGTACCTTGTTGATCGATACTTGATACATTTTGCTTGTAAGGGATCTTCCGGGAGCATGCCTTCTTCCGGGAACCTTGTCAACTGAGTCATCCAACCGCCTTACAGTGTTCAGATTTCCAAGAGTTCAAAGTTTTTTGGCTCAGCTGTGCTCGGTTTGAGGAGATGTACAACCGGAATAGTTTTTGACCTGATTGTGGTTGTTGCTGATGCTAGTTTGGACAAAGCGTCTGCCTTTTCATTCTCCTCCCCAGAGATCTGGGTAATCCTATATTCTTTGAATTTCTGGATGAGCTGTTTTGCAATGCCATGATAGGCTATCATGCCTTCATCGCTGGCTTGGTATTCATCTAGGACTTGGTTGACAACTGTAGGGAGAAAACGGTTCAAAACGCAACAGAAGCGTGATAAAAAACAAAATTAGGGTTTGCGTATAAAAAAAACCCCTTTTATGCAATAAGAACCTAAACCCTAGATTAATTGATGTATATAAAAAGTATCATACCTTTTTTTCGTGACGATTGAACTAGCGTAGAATTGAATCCGTAAGATCTTCGAATCCAATCACGAACGTGAATCACCTTGGAGTGTGGGCTCCCTTTCTTTAAATTTTATACCTGAGGATGGAAACAAACAAAATCTTCTTCTTTGTTGGTTACAAATATCCTCCAAGAGAAAAATCAAGAACTTCCGACCACTTGTGAATTATCAATTAATTTGATTGAAACTCGTATGAACCTTGATTTGTCTCAAATGATAACACTTGCAACCATAAGTCCATTATTTGTCTAAGGATTGAGATAGACTATCCGATTGTCTACAAATGAAAACTTTTATCCATTGACGGTTCTAGATAAAGTATTTCATTTTGATCATATCCAATGCACTAGATTCTTTTGCCCAAAGACACCATAATTTGATGATTTTAGACTCATCATAACACATTTGATCCCACTCAAATGCTAGCAAAAGAATCTACAACTTTGACAAGATAAGGGCGCCCAACCTTTTATCTTAAGTTGTGAATGTTATTCAAGACTAACTAAAGAATTGTGTCTACCTCATACATATCTAGATGTATGAACAATTCTTCTTTTCTCATAGTCTTTTGACCTTATGATTATTTACTTTTGACAATTATAATATTAAACTATAAACGCTATAAGATTTGTTAAACTAGAAATCACTTTATTAATATGAAAATATTGTCAAATACAATATTATACTCTTGCTATCGAGCGTAATCCTAACACCTACCTATGAATTGCTACATATCTTGACTTCATCTGCCCCGAGAGCTATACAGACTCTGAGTCTAGCTAGTAGTGCCTCGTACTCGGCTTGATTATTGGTTGCTTTGAAGTCAAACCACATGGCACACTCGACATCATCTCCTTCCGGGGTGCATACTACGATCCCTGCCCGGCTGCCGTGAGTGTTTGAAGAACCATCAACATATAATTTCCATGTGAATTTTTTGCCAAACATCCTTTTTGCTTCTAAGTTTGGTTCTGTGAACTCTGCTATGAAATCTGCCACTGCTTGACCTTTGAGAGATGTCCTGTGGACGTACTGGATATCGAATTTACTTAGCTCGATAACCCATTTGGTTAGTCTTCCTAAAATTTCTGCCTTCTGTAAAATTTGCTTAAGTGGGCAGTCGGTGAGAACTTGGGTTGTATGAGATTGAAAGTATGGCCTTAAATTCCTTGCCTTTGAGACCAATGCTAAGGCCATTTTTTTTACCTGTGAATACCTGGTTTCTACTGGTAAAAAGTGCATTTCTGGTATAATATACTAGCTTCTGTACTCCATCTTCTGTTCTGAGTAGGACTGAGCTTGCTGCTAGTTCTGTAATTGATAAGTATAAGTGGAGTATCTATCCCATTTTTGGTTTCAAAAGGATAGGAGTCTGCCCTAGGTACTCTTTGATTTTTAAGAATGTCTGGTCGCATTCTTTGTTCCATTCAAGTCATTTTCCTTTTTTAATTACTCTAAAAAAATGAGGCACATCTGTCTGTGGCCTTTGGGATGAATCTACCCAAGGAAGCTAAATATCCTGTTAAGCGCTGTACTTCTTTTAGTTTCCTTGGTGAGGTCATTTTCTGCGGGGCTTGGATCTTTTCAGGATAAAATTCGATTCCCTTTTGGTGAACTTAGAAACCCAGGAACCTCCCTGAAGGAACAACTAATAAACATTTGTTCGGATTCAGCTTCATTTGGTATCTCCTCAAAACATCGAATGTCTCTCGCAGATCTGAGGTATGCTTGTCTGCCGAGATGCTTTTTGTTAGCATGTCATCTATGTAGACTTCCATGTTTCTTCCTATTTGTCGTGCGAAGATTCTGTTGACCAGCCTTTGTTATGTTGCCTCTGCATTTTTTTATCTGAAGGGCATTACTTTGTAACAGTATAAACCCTGATCGATTGTGAACGTTGTTTTTTCTTCGTCAGCCTTGTTCATCCGGATTTGGTTATATCCCGAATAGGCATCCATGAAACTGAGTAATTCATGACTTGATGTAGCGTCCACTAGTTGGTCTATCCTTGGGAGTGGAAAACTGTCTTTTGGGCATGCTTTGTTCAAATCTGTGAAATCTACCACATTCTCCATTGTCCATTTTTCTTTTGGATGAGGACTACATTAGCTACCCATTGAAGGTAGTTTGATCTCTCTTATTGATCTTACAACGAGTAACTTTTTTACTTCCTACTTGATTACCGAACTTCTCTCGAGATTGAATGACTTTCTCTTTTTTATTACTAGTTTTGCATTCGGGTCTACTGCGAGATGATAAGATATTGTTCGGGCATCTATCCCGACCATGTCTTTGTGACTCCAGGCGAACACATCCTTGTATTCTTTAAGCAGATCAGTGAGGATTTGTTTGATTTTTCCTTTCAAGTTGTCCCCGATCTTGATCTTCTTATCTGGTTCAACTTCTTTCAAGATTATTTCTTCGACCGGTTCATTTTTAGACTCCTTCGATTCTTCTCTTGGGTCAAACTCGAACAACATTGACTCTTTGTCCTGACTCGGCTGTGCTATAGTGCATACTTGTTCACTATCATTTTTGTCTTTGTAAACTGACAAGTTTGCTCTTCGGGTAATCTCCTGGGACCTCTTGACTGCTACGACCCCTGTTCGGTCAGGAATTTGATCATCAATGCATAAGTAGCTGTTACGGCCTTAGTTTTATTCAAGAATGGTCAACCTAACAGTGTGTTATAAGGCCAATTGTCTAAATCTACTACTACGAAATTGAGCAATACTGTTGTCTAGAAAGGTGCTTCTCCAATTTTTACGGGTAGCTTTACTTTCCAGAAGGGCCTAACCTCAACTCCCCAGAATCCTCTGAGTGGGGTATAAAAAGGCTATAGATCCTTTCGGTCAAACCTGAGTTGATCGTAGACAACTACATTGAGAATGTCTGTTGAACTTCCATTGTCTATTAAAATTCTCATGACTTCCCTGTGTCCAATTCGGGCACTTATGACCAGGGTGTCAATTGGTCGAACGTCGACCCTGTGCGAGTCAGCTTCTGTGAATATTATTGGGTCTCATCCTTTCTTTACCATCTTTGGGTCTGGTTCACCGAGTTCACGTCAAAGTTCTGTCTTGCCTTCATTGCTTCTCTGATCTCCTGTGTTCTCTATCGGTTGCTTCTCCCAGTGGATGGTTCTCCAAAGATTGTTTGTATTACTTCATTAGCCTCAGGGCTGGCCCTTTGATTTCGACCAGAGCTGTGATTGGCCCTTGTCTCTTTCTTTGTTTCTGACATCTCAACCCTTTTCAAGAGTATATCATGTAAGTGTCCTTTCTGAATAAGGGTTTCTATATAATCTTTGAGCTGGTAACACTTTGAAGTCTCGTGACCGGTTCTTTATGGAATTTATAGTAATTGGTTGTATCTCGCTGAGAAAACTGAGATTGTCGGCGTGACTCTTTTACCAGATTTTTCTCTTCTAGTATGGCCAGTATTTCTTCCATCTTTTTCCGAAGAAGAGTGTAGTTAGCGTATCTTCCTCAGAATTTCTTCGTGGTCTAGTCGGCATTACGTCCATATCCTCCGTCCTTGTTATTATCTTTACCGTTTCCTTTATGTTTTCCCTTTTGGTTCTGTGCCTTTGACTCGACATCCTTTTTAGGTTTTCCTCCATGCATGTAACATCCTCTCGTGGCTAACTCTTCTTCTTCGGCTAGTGCATATCCTTCCGCCATGTCCATCATATCATAATATCTGGTTAGGCGGGCTCTTCTTAGGTTAAAAAATAGCCGTCCATTCTATAAATTATTGATGAATGCAGCTATTATCGGTTTGTCATTTGCACTGCCGATTTCTGATACCGACTGGCCGAATCTCCCTAGGTATTTTTTCAATGACTCATCTTTCCCTTGTTTCCACTGAGAAAGGTAAGCCACTTATTTTTTCCTATGAACGTTTCCTAGAAATTATCTTGAGAAACTTCTGCTCAGTTCACTAAAGCTTTCGATACTTGCTGGGGGCAATCTCCAAACCATCTTGAGCCTGTGTCTCCTAGAGTTTATGTAAAGTTGAGACATAATAAGGGTTCGATGTGGGCATATTGGGCCATAGCGTTTTTATACCATCTGACATGTTCTTTAGGATCTGTGTCCTTCTTGAATTGTTCTACATGCAGCACCTTGAAGCTTTCTGGGAATGGAGTTCGCAGGATGTCCCTAGTGAATGGACTATCAGAATCGTCATCGGATAAGTCATTGTACCTATAACGTCTAACCAGTGCGTCCATTTGATGCCTGTTGTTCTCGACTTCTTGAGTTAGGCTTTGAATTACGACATCTCTATCTCCCACCGGATCACCATGATGGTTAAACCGTCGAGTGACAACCATTCCTCTCTTTGGCACTTCGTTTTGCTGTCGAGTCTCATGGGTTGATTCTTGCAGGCGTATGGTTCAGTGATGGCGCTTGCGATGGTGTCAATCACTATCTTCTGATGACGATCGATCTCTTTGTTGGTCATGCTTGTGATATCGGTATCTGATAATGGTTCTGCCTCTACGTGATTGTTGGTCTTCGGGTGTTTTACGTCCAGCCTGATTAATTGGAACAGAGTTTCTTCCAGCTTCTGGTGCATCTAGTTCTTGCCCCACTATAACTGAATGAAGCCTTATAGGAGGGAGGTTAAGAGGTTGCGCTTCTTCTGTAACTAGTAGACAAACTCTTTCCTTTGCCGCGTCTGCCACCAGTTGTTGTAGCACCTCACGGAAGCGTCGTGTCAGGTCTTTGCTGGATCATCGCTAGGGATATTGGTTGGTTCTCTGTGGTTACGGTGAGATCTCGTGAGCTACTGCCAATATAGGAATTATCTGGAGATTTTTGGATATCCCCAGGACTGCTTCTGCTTCCCGCCATTACTTTTAATTAGATCGGAGGTTAGGACCCTCCTTTTAGCTCCATTTGTTGACATCGATTTCTAGATGTGAGAAAAGTCAACAAGATTTGGATTTTAGCTGTGATTTCAAAGAGAAAGAGAAGGAGAAAGTAATTGGACACAAGTTTTACGTGGTAAAACTCCGATGACCGGAGAAACGTCCAAGGGTGGCTAAATAATCAATCGAGCCAAAATCCACTATTGAAAAGATTTACAACTCTCGACCTCTTTTTTTTCTCTCTGTATTTTGCTATATGTTCTATGACGAGATTATTGGTCTATTTATATGTGCATAGAACCCTAATCCTTTCTGTACAAGTAACAAAAGATCTTTGTATTTAATTATGATTGGTTACTTGTTCGAAGTCGTCTATCTTCTTTCCTATTTCAGAGACTTGTATAAGGATCGGACTCAAGTGATATAGTCCAGTTAGGACTTACTTCCTCATAAATGCGTAGTTTTTTGAAGAAATAAAATTGTTGCTTGATTTGGAACCTTTTTCCCGTTTGGTATTCTATTCTCCTTGGAATTCTTCTTTGATATGGATATCTTTACGTATTTCAACGACTCTTGATTCGTGTGTGAGTTATGCGCTGGGCTTCTTTATTCGGGTTTCTTTATGCTTGTCTCGAGCAGAACATGATGTTAGCTGGTCCTGAACGATGTCATCTGATGCCGAGTAGAACATGTCATGAGCTAACCCCGAGTAGGTTTTGTTCAATACTTGTTTACTCAGGTTTCTCTTCTTTGGTATTTGCAGGATATTTTCTGAATGCCTATTTGGATGTCCACCTGGTAATTTTATCCTCTTTGTCAATGACGTGTACGTCTGATAAAATTTACATACGATAACATGTTCAAAGCATTTAAAGTTGATGTTGAAATTCAGATTGAGAAACACATAAAAATCTTGAGGTCTGAACATGGTGGAGAATATCTATCTGGTGAGTTTCAGCAATATCTTATTGATAATGGGATAATTTCTCAGTTTTCTACGCCAAGTACACCTCAACAAAATCGGGTGGCAAAAAGGAGAAATATAACTCTTTTTGACATGGTTAGGTCTATGATGAGTTATTAAACACTTCCTAATTCTTTTTGGGGATATGCTTTACAAAGTTCTATGTATATTCTAAACGATATATCATCTAAGTCAGTTCCTAATACACCACATGAGTTCTGGACTGGGCTAAAACCTAGTCTACAACACTTGTGGTTATTTGGATGTCCTACACACGTGTTAAAAGAAAAGACATAAAAGATGGAGTCCCGTTGAGAAGCATGCATATTTGTAGGGTATCCAAAAGGAACTAAAGGATACTATTTTTATAGTCCTTAATATCTTACAGTATTTATTTTAGAAAATTCTAAATTTTTGGAAAAGAACTATAAAAATAATTTTATGCCTAAAAGTAGAATTACCCTGAATGAGCTTTCAGGAGATACAATTCCGCAAGAGGTTTCAATACCTAGCCCAATTGTAAATTCGGCACCAACACAAGATCAACAACCTACCATTCCTCGTCGTAATGGGAGGGTTAGTACAAAACCTAAGAGATACATCGGTCTAGGAGAATCATTAGAGTGAAATAATATAGTGTGAAATAATATAGGGCTATTTTCACATTATATATAATATTGTGTGAAATTCGGCCACTCCAAATAAGAAGAAGAAGAGGCTTGCTTTTAGGGTTATTTATCTTTAGCTTGAAAAATAGAATCCATCTCTTAAACTAGTGTGTAGAATTCGGCCAAGGAGAAGAGAATGGGGGAACATTTTTGTTTTCGATAGTGCACTAGTAGCCTTTACATGAAAAGCTTTTGTGTACAACATCGAATCAAGGTTCACGTAACTTTCAATACAATAGATTGAGAATTCACAAGTGACCGAATGTTCTTGGGTTTTCTCTTGGAGGATTATTGTGACTAACAAAAGAAAAAGATTTTGTTTGTTTCCATCCTCAAGTATACAATTCAAAGAAATGGGAGCCCACACTACTTTGTGATTCATGTTCATGATTGGATTGGAAGATCTTACGGACTCAATTCGATGCTAGTTCAATTGTCACGAGAAAAAGGTATGAAAATTTTAATATATATCAATTAATCTAGGGTTAAGGTTCTTTCTTTTAAAGAGGAAATTTTAAAATATACTCAAACCCTACATTTTTCGCTTTCACCATGTTTTGAATCGATTTTTCCCTACATCTGTGGTAATGGGAGACTAGCTTTTTCCAAAGAGATGGTGGAAGAGCAGACTTCCATTTAAGAGGTAGTGGATCAAGCAGCTGCCAAGGAGGTGATTGAGTAGGTAGTTGGTGAGCCCCCTGTTGTACCGGGTGTTGGAGTTGAGCTTATAGAGGAGGTGGGTGTGGATGTGCATCCTGGAGGAGTAGCAGTGGAGGGAACCATCCTCCCATGAACCGGTTGCTTTGAACTTGCTGTATATGTTGCCAGTAAAAGGGGGTGGGCTCTCTGCTATATCAAGAAACTTATTAAGTCATCCTTTATTTTACAAGTATGTAGCCTAACATTTGGGGATGGGCTCTTATGGTTTAATCAATGAAAATTTCTTCTTCCTTTCCTTTGCATTTATATCCAGCTACCCTCCTTCCTTGGTTGGATGTGCCTAACTCCTCATATACCATTGGTCGGATCAAATAATTAGTCCCCTGCATACACCTGACTTAATAGTTTCTAGTAATAAAAAAAAGGCTTAAAATCTATCAATTATAAGAAATTAAGCACACCAGGTGGCTAGTACCAAACTAGCAAGGAACTTAGTCAAAAAAAAATTCTGGAGCACGTTATTAAGATATAACATGCTTTCTAGCAAGCCATGGTACAATGCATCCATGCCCGGAGGGCTTTGGTACTTAGACGCAAAACTAGTCTAAAAAATTTAAGTACCTATGACCCCATGTTCATGGTTCCCTAGTACCTAGATAGTGTCATGGTCGTGGCACTAGTCAATCCTGTGTCAATACCCTCTTTGCTTTGGCAAAAACTTTTGTCTTAAAAGGATTAGACATTAAGGATTCTAGTATGTGTGGTATCCTGATACTTGGACGATGTCGCATTTGTGGTATCTAGTATCCCTACATCAAGCCCCCTACGTATTCTTGGTAACAAAAGAAAACTTAAGAAAATGATTAGGAGAAAAAACGTGTGAGGAGTGACTAGTACCAGGTTTTCGAGGTACTAAATGAAGATAATCTTTATGGGACTTCATCAAAGATGATTATCCTTTTTAGGACAACCGGAGTACCAAGCATCCCCTTTCTGGAAATTTTGAATACTTAGGCAAAAACTTAATCAAATACATCTTTCACGGTACCTACCATTCCTGTATAGGGGAAAACTAGTATCAAAGCGATCTTGATCTGGATTGGCATCTATACACTTACGACCTTGATCTTTTTGGGGTTGGTAGCCATACCAAAGCATTAGGTAGGTCATTTGGTTATCTTGGTCTTGTGGTCTGGCTAGCATTTATGCACTTATACTTTGATTATTCTTGGGGTTGGTAGCCTGACCAAGGCATTAGTATGACCATTTGGTTATCCTGGTCTTATTGTATGGCTGGCAACTATGCATTTACGCTCAAACCCTTACTAGGGGGCTCAGTCGACCTAGGACATTTGGATGATCATTTGGTCATCCTGGTATCGTGATCTAATAGGTAACTATGATCTTACACTTAGACCCTTCTTGGTGGGGGGTGGTGCCCAGCCACAACATCGAGGTAGCTATGTTGCTTTTCCCGGTTCATGGTGACCATTGTGAAAAACTTGGCTACAAAGTAACACAAACATATTTGAAGAGAAATAGAGAATCTTTTATTGATGATCAATTAGAGATACATAGTGTTTTTTCGGTACAAATACCGGTACCTGTCTCTTATGGTACTGGTCAGTCTTGAAGTCTGTATACTTTTATGGATAAAGCCTCCTCAAGTGGTCCGCATTCCAATTGTGGTCAATAGGTTATCCATTCATGTCCTCTAGCTTGTAGGCTCCTCTAAGGACCACTACCTTTGCCAAGTAGGGGCCTTCTCAATTCGGTGCTATTACCTCTTAGGACTAGTTTCTGATGTTTTGAGTCACCTTCTGGAGCATCATGTCCCCTTCCCTGAAACTTAGATCTTTAACTTTCCTGTTGAAGTACCTAGCAATTCAGATCTGGTTGACCGTAACTTTTTCTACCACCTTATCTTGCTTTTCTTCAAAGAGGACCTACTTGGCCTTTAGCTTAAGCTCTTTGCTTTTGGCTCAAAGTGTTAGACCCAAAAGGAGGTCAGTATATGCTCGATAGGGAGGACCGCTTCCACCCCAAAAGCCAAAGAGCAATGGGTTTCTCCAGTCGCGGTCATTTTTGTAGGGCTATATGCCAAGAGCACATTAGGGAACTCCTCTACCCATTTACCCATCATTCCTGAACCTCATGTTGTTTAATTGTTTACCCATATCCATTATATTGGTCATCGTGGTCCCAAACTTACAAACTACATTCCTCTTGATGAACTTGGTTAGGTTCTCCTTTGTCACTTTAGACAATGGTTTTGATTCCACCCACTGCGTGAAGTAGTCGATCGCGACTATTACATGCTTGGCTTGCCCATGTGTAGTAGGGAGGGGTCCGATCAGATCCGTACCTTATATAGCGAATGGGTATAGTGATCTAATGGAGCCAGTTTATCGAGCAGTAGTGAGCTGAGATCCTTTTGAGCCTGTGAGCTTGATTATGATCGTCAGTGTCTTTCCTCCAGCAGGTAATCCATGATGGGATCCATTCCACACTGGAGTTGGTCTACTAGGTTGACCCCCTTACCACTTTCCACACTGACTGAGATATAACCTGGATAAGTAACCCCTTAGGTAGAGCTTGACTTCCTTTAGCAGTTATCTTGGCCAGGATGTCTGCTCGACGATTCTGTTGGCGAGGTACCTGCTCTATCTTGAACTCTTTGAACTGAGATTTAAGTTGTAAGACCTATTCCAGGTAAGCTACCATGTTGTCCCCTTTTACTTGATAAAGCCCGGTTACTTGATTGACAACCAACTATGAATCACTCCTGACATGGAGGTAGTCCATTTTAAGCTCAGATGCTACCTTCATTCCTACCAACAAAGCTTCGTATTCAGCTTGATTGATGGTGGTGATGAACTCAAAATGAAAACTATGGCAGAGCTCGACCATATCAGGATCAGTTAAGATGATTCCTACTCCGCTACCTACTTGGTTGGATGCCCCATCCGTATGTAGGACCCAAACGTCTCTGTCAGCTAGCCAATTTACTAGTTCTTGATTCTTTTGGGAGCTCGGATCCTAGTTTGGAATGGTACTGAGATCGTAAATGGCTAAGAACTCAGACACGAAGTATGCCAATAACAGGTCTTTGATGGTTGTACTGGTTATATACTTGACATCAAACTAGGTGAGCTCGAGAGCCCAAAGTAACAACCTCCCTAACACATTTGGTCTTTGCAGGAATTGGCGAAGAGGTTGATCGATGACAGCCGTAATCGTGTCAGTCTGGAAGTAGAAGCATAACATATAAGCCAAGGTAACTAGAGTGAAGGCAAGCTTCTCCAGGATAATGTAGTTTTTCTCTGGTTTTGTTAAAGCACGGCTTACATAGTAGATAGCCTGTTGAACTCCATCACCGCTCTTCTTAACAAAAGCCCTACTAACTGCCATCTATGAAACACTTGGGTATATTTACAGCTCTTTCCCGGGTACCAACTTGACAAACAGCGGCGTACTTGCTAGATATCTCTTTAAGGACTGGAAAGCCTACCCACTATCTCAATCCCACCTCAAGTTTCTTCCGTGAAAAATAACCTTGAAAAATGGGAGGCATTTACCGGTGGACCGCGATATCTATCCGACAAGTCAACACCTGTATCTGCTTAAGAGAGCTACAGGATTCGAGAGCCATGATAAATTTGATCTTCTATGGGTTAGTTTCTGTTCCCGTCTCATGGACCATGAAACTGAGGAACTTTCCTGCAGCTACCCCGAATGCGAACATAGCAGAATTCAGTTGTATCTGGTTCTCTCTTACTATCTGGAAGGTTCGACCAAGGTGGTCCTGATGCTGCTCCACTCCCTAGGAATTGGATATCAGATCATCATTATAGACCTTCATTGTCCTTCTTATCTAATACTTGAACAACCTGTTGACTAGTCATTGATAGGTGGCACATGCATTCTTAAGACCAAATAGCATTACCTTGTAGCAGTAGAGGCCTTACCAGGTAATGAAACTGGTTTTGTCTTGGTCAATGGGGTGCCTCATTATCTGGTTGTACCCCGTGAATGCATCCATGAAGCTAAGGAGCTTGTTCCTATCAATGGAATCCACCAGTTGATCGATATGGGCTAGGGGAAACTGTCATTTGGGCAAGTGCAGTTGAGATCTATATAGTCAATACATATGCGCCACTTCCCGTTAGCCTTGGTAACCATTACCACATTTACAATCCGTTCAGGGTATCGGGATTCCTTGATTAATCCATTTTTAACAATTGTTTGACCTCATATTGGACAACGGCATTCTGTTTAGGATTGAAATGTTGCCTCTTCTATTTAATCGTTTTAATGGTGACTACTAACCGGTGAGCTTCAAAAGAGATGGGGATCCCTGGCATCTCATCCTGACTCCAAGCAAAGATATCAATGTACTCACGGAGAAGTCTTATCAACCATTTCTTTACTCCCGCTTATAATGTATCCCTTACCTTGACTACTTTAGAAGAGTCATCTTCCCTGATTGATACTTCTTCCAATTTATCAATCGGGTGGCCACTAGCCTACCCTCTATCCTTTACCTCTATCTCTGTTGCATCTAAGACCTCTACCTAAGGCTCTTCCTCAACTTCTCCTACGGTATTCTGGATTTTAAAGTCCCTCTCTATTTGTTATGGATCCAACTAAATGATAACCTAGGCATACTGCTTGGATAACACCATCGGCTTAGTAGATACTGCATAGTATTTACTGATCTCCCTACACCTTGCCTACCTTGTCCACTACAAAAAAATTTAGTAAGTTACCATAAATGGACAAGATCCCCTTAAGAGCTGATAGGAAAGGCCTCCCAAGAATGGCATTGTAAGTAGAGGGAGTATCTACCACTATGAAATCGGTCATGATTTTCTATTGGAGAGGAGCATCTCTTACTATCACTAGTAGGATCTTTGACCCGAATGGTACTACCGAGTCCCTAGTGAAGCTGTACAGTGGCATGGACAGCTATTGTAGACGCACTGCTTCAAATTGAACCACTGTAGAGTGTATTTAAAGAGGATGTTCGAGCAGCTACTGGTATCGATCAAGAAATGGTGGACTAGACAATTAATGATATGCATAGTGATAACCATGAGACTATTATGGGGTTGTATTGTACCTATCCTTTAGTAAAGATGATCTTGGTTGATTATGAGGTACCTACAAATCCCATGGTAACTTTGAAAATGTCTTTCCATTCCTCTGTCCGGGGTATCTTTCTGGCATGGCTTTTCCTTGAATTGTTAGAAGTTCATGCCAAGATGAGACGTTCACTGATGGTGTGAATGACATGGATCTACTGTATTAGATCATTGCCCTTTATTTTCCTCTTTTCTGCATCCTCATTTTCTCTACGCACACCTCATTCCCTGTGTGGATACCTTCAAACATCTATTGTAATAATTCCTCCAAGCAGCTGTGCAGGCTGTAGCACTCTGAGGTGTTATATCTTACGTCCTCATAGAAATCGCAGTACTTGTAACGATTCCCCATGTCAACCGATGCTTTGATAGGATTCAACTTTCTGAGTAGCCCTTTATCTTGGATAGCAAGGTAGACTGTCTCGCGAGATACATTGAGAGGGGTGTAGTGGTTACATCCCCTCTCTTCTTGGACTATCAGAGCTACCTCTCTAGGAGAAGGCAAAGTTCGAGTTGGGGTTCTCCTTACTAGATACTGATTCTGTTGTTGTTTGAAAGGTAGGGGCTTTATGTGGACCGATTGGGAGGCTTAATCTGAGCCTTCTAGACAGGTGTTGGCTTAAGTGCTTCTTTCTTTTGGTGCTTGCCATCTCTCATGTCATTGTGCTCAATCTCGACCCAAAGCTGTTCATCTATCTTCACCTATTCGAGTGCCCTATTGTAGGCCTCCTCGTACGTGTCCGGTTGTTGCTTGGTGAATGATCAAAAAAGCCTACCAGATTATAGATTTCTTCTAAAATTGGCTAGGGTCTCTTTTTTTTACGAAGACCCCCATCTGGATCACTTCATTGTGAATTCTCTCCATATATGATTTGAGCGATTCAATCCGCTCATGGACTATGTATTGCAAGTGAATGGGATCCTTGGGACATGGCTTGATTCCCTGGAATTGAGCACAGGTATCATTAGATAACTTAGTAAATGAATCAACACTACCTGTCGGTAACGTCCGGAACCACGTATATGTTTGTTTAATAAAGTCTAAGTTGTTTCAAATGGATGCAAAATGTGCTATCCTCAATGGTTATCTTTAATAAGAAGTGTATGTTGAGCAACCTAAGGGTTTTGTAGATCCACACTCTCCTAATCATGTGTTTAAGTTGAAAAAGGCCCTTTATGGCCTTTAGCAAGCCGTAGAGCTTCGTATGATATGTTGTCTCAATATCTAATTGACAACAACTATAGGAGAGGTGGCATTGATAGAACTTTGTAAGTTCCTCGGTTTTTGATTGGCTTATTTCGTTGACAACCACATTTGGAGATTAATGTGTAAGGGTAGTTTAGGTCATCATTGCTCAAGACCCAGCTCAAGCTTCAAAAGGTAAATCACTTGCTTAACCTTGTTTGAAGAGTTTTTAGTAAACACACACACTCTCATGCATGTCTTTGATCATCTTGCATGGATGCTTAATTGCCTTAATTGTGTGCCTCTTTGCCATAAATCTTGTCATGGTGTTTGTCACATTTAGTTTGCCCTTAGAAGAGGATTTTCTCCTTGAGCACGACTGGGACCGCTCCCTGTGCATTGCCTTCGCCGCGGTATGCACAGCGGTGTTCTCTAGATGTTGCAATCTGCTGCTACCGTGGCCTGCGCAAGTTGCATGCACAGCGGCCTCCCAAGCGAAGTTTCCCAGCGATGCACTGCTTGTTCTACCGCGGTCTGGACACTGCCTGTACCATGGTCTAGACAGCGGAGATTCCTAGGCGATGCACCACTCTCTCTACGGCGGTCTAGACACTTGCCTAGGTTGCGGCACGCACAGCGGTCATGACAGAAATCAGTTGCCCCTTGTCCAAAATGCCACCATTTCATGTAGGGCATAATATATATATATATATATATATATGTTCTCTTCACTTCTCTTTGGTGTTGTGAGTCCAACAAGCCATTTTTACTCACCGAGCTTTCCTTGAGAGAGAAATTGACTCCAAGAGAGAGAGAGCTCCCATGAATCCATCTTTTCTCAACAAATCTTCAATCCGTGAGCATCTAGCATCTTCTAAGCATGGATTCCTCTTGTTTTAGTTGACTAGGTAATCTCTATATGTCCTAGAACTTGTTGTTTCATTACTAGACCATGTTTACCTAGGAATAGCATTTATTGCTTTTTGATTGTATCCTCTTATGTTGAAATGCATTTATAACATGCTTGGGTTATTGATTGTTGGTTGAGATTTTTATTTTGTGATAGCTAGAGTTTGTGACCATTTTGCCCTTCCAGCTAAATGTCTATGCTTTGCATTTAGATATTGTTTAGGACTCATTGATTGCATTTTGTGATTGCATTATAGTCCTTGCCATACTTAATGGCAACTTGTGTTGATTGGCCCTTTGTTTGATAACTAGGATATATTGTTGCATAACTATATCTAGTTAAGTCTTTATGAACATTCATCTAGACATTGATATCTAGAAATTTTACTTAGTGACATTCCTAAATTCCTAGATAAGAATTTAATGTTACCTAGCATTACTTGCATGTTTGAATATTTTATCATATTCACTTAGGTTGTGTTTGACTCTTCATTGAGGTTAAGTCTTGTGACTAAGTGATTAGTGCACAAGCAAATAGATCATGAATCACTATTAAAGCTCGTTGGGTAGAGTGAAAGGGTTAGTAACTGGAGGGTGTGACAGGAGGTCAACCTAGGTTGTAAACTTTCATTCAATAATGGATTTAAGGATCTAGTGTGGCACACATATTAGCCTGTGGTTTTTCCCATTTGGAGGGTTTCCACGTAAATATTGTGTGTTGTTATTGTTTTAAGCATAATTGATTTTATTGAATGTTTGTTTATTCGGGGTAATTTGTGTTAATATTGATTAATCGAAAAATCGGTAATTGATTCGATTAAAAAATATTCACCCTCCGTCTAGGTTATAGACACACGTTTTTAGGGAACTTTCAAACTTTATTTGTCAAGCATCATGAAAATGACATTTTTGTTGCACAAATATATGTTGATGACATTGTTTTTAGTTCTACATGTAAAACCATGGTTGATGATTTTGTGAATGTTATTTCAAGAGAATTTGAAATGAATATGGTAGGTGAACTTAATTACTTTCTTGGTATGCAAGTGAAACAATCTAGCATTGGCATTATGTTGTCTCAATCTAAATATGCTAGAAATCTTGTTAAGAGATTTGGCCTTGAAATTGGAACGGATTGAAACACCTATGAGTACTACTCTTAAACTTGACAAAGATGAAAAAGGAAAAAGTGTTGATCAAAGTCTCTATAGGAGCATGATAGGTAGCCTTCTCTACCTAACAGCAAGTAGGCCGTATATATGTTTCAGTGTTGGTTTATATGCTAGGTTTCAAGCTAATCTTAAATAATCACATTTGAAAGCTGTGAAAAGAATCATTAGGTATATAAAAGAAGCACATAATCTTGGTTTATTCTATTCTTTTGATACTAATGATATTCTTGTTGCTTATTGTGATGCAGATTGAGCGGGTAATTTTGATGATCGTAAAAGCACATCGGGCTGTTGCTTTTACATGGGAAACAATTTAGTTTCTTTGTTAAGTTAACAAAATTCGGTTTCTCTTTCTTCATCCAAAGCCGAGTACATTACGGTCGAAAGTGCATGTACACAACTTCTATGGATGAAGCAAAATCTCAAGGATTATGAGATTGAACAAGGTAAAATGACTCTCTATTGTGATAATATGAGTGCCATTAACATCTCTAAAAATCTGGTTCAACACTCTCACACAAAGCACGTAGATATTAGGCATCATTTCATTATAGAACTTGTTGAACATTCAATAGTAACCCTTGAACATATGCCTACTACAAATCAACTTACGGATTTGTTCACTAAGCCCTTGGATAAAGAGAGATTTAAATCTCTTAGAAGATCCATTGGCATGATTTGTGTTGATTGATGCTTTTATGTGTTTGTGAGTGGCTTGATAAGCAAAACTATATTGTATATCTATTTCTTTGAGAGCTACTCATGTGAGAAGTAGTGATCTTGATAAAATAGTTTTTGTTGCTTCTAGATCATGCACTTAAATCTTTGAAAAATCTTGTTTTTTAAAGAGTACTAATGCTTCTCTTGTATGTTTAGGTTTGAGTAGTTGAGCTTGACTATATGTATGTTATGGATACATCTTGAAGTTTTTTGCTTAGTACTTTTAAAATGACCAATGGTTAGTATCCACTTTGCTTTGGCAAACTACATAGAACTCAACGAGCACCTTCATGGAAAGGGCTACACACCTTGGTTGTGAAGCCACCCAATGTAACAAAGGGCTACACCATTGTGATGAGTGAAAGCCGTCATGAAGTAAATCTGTTTTTAAATCAAAGAAGTGTTGAGAAAGAATCATCAAAATAAAAATATTTGATTCAAAGTCTAAAAATAAATGGAGGAAGGCTTTATGGAGTTTAATTGAAATTATTATGATTGTTCTGCTTGACAAATAAAAATGGGAAAACGAGCCACATGCACACACAAAGCTCATATATTAAAATCTATTCTCTTTAAAGCAAATTTTCGAATGATAATCAGTTTGAATTTAATTGGAAAGGCTTTAAATGAATAGGTGTTGAAATGGTTTGCATATTGATATCACAATTACTCCTTTTATATATGTTTGAAGCATTTCACACACACATGTTTTCTTAATGTGCTTGATTCATTTGCAATAAGATATTATCTTTGAGAGAGTAATGAAAATCTATGATTATTCTTTTAATTTTGAAAAATATTAGTTTCTCTTATTGCTTGAAATGTGTGATTGTGTGATTCCCTTGTGAACAAGTTTACTTGCTTATTATTTCGTAGAACATATGTTAAGGGGGAGCTTAGTTTGTTTAACTTAGTTCTCTATACAACTTGTTTGCTTAATATCTCATTTTTATTATGAATCCCTTGTGACTTGTAGGTATTCACTCCTCTCTAGGTTGTTTAGTATGACCTTGTCTATTCCTTGCCAAAAAGGGGGAGAAAGTGTTTTCCTCACCATTTTACTTTTGAAAGGGGGAGAAAGTGCTTTCCTCATCATATCACTTTTTGACAAAAAAGGGAAGAATTAAAAGAATGAAATATATTGATGGGGAGAATTCATTAGGGGGGAGAATTCTTGTCTTAAGGAGGAAAAAAATTCTTTGTTGCATGAGATAAGGGAATTTTATATTGTTTTGTATATTTGTATGTTGATCTCACGTATCTTCTTTATGGAAGATTTATTTTGGTTGTTCTTGTCTCACAAGTGCTTTGAATGTGTGAAGAGATTCTCGAAGACTCATGAAGACATTTTAGTCTATAAATATCTCTTTGAAATGTGAGGATGTGAGAATGCAATCAACATTGATTATGAGCGATCATTGTAATGGTGCGGTAGAGATTTTGCCATGGAGTTACCAAAGGGGGAGATTGTTAGGTTTTAGATTTGTGTTGGCTTGATTCCTTAACAAAACTTCATTTCTTTTTAATGTTTAGTTGCTTAGGTGGTTAATGATGATAATAGCTTCAAAGAAGAAAAGCAACTTCTCATGCAAAGTTCGTCTTCAAGGGGATTTGTACTATTCATGGATACTAAGGTATCAAGACTTTTATTCCTCTTACAAGGTGTAGCCGCACACACAAAATTCATACATATGTGTCCCTGCATAGTTGTGCACCATTTTTAACACATTCACACACTTGATATTGAATGCTCATGCATTGGTATAGAACTGACAAGTTTTGGAAAATGCATGTATATAGACTATGTCTATAGAGTTTTCCTTCTTCTGTAAAAATGTGTTTGTACATTTATATGTTTGTATAACATGGATCCTGAACTTTATTTTAGTCTTAGATTGTTCATGAAAGTGTTCTGGAAATTTCGGTTACTTACTCTATTGATTTCGAGTTCTAAGTCAAGAGTTATGAAACTATCTAGTCATGTTGCATGCATTGTCTTTGTCTTCTCGAGTCAAATTCTTATTATTTGGGTTGAGTTTTTTAGTCATCAATGTTCATGAGAGATTCTTGGTTCATAATCAAAATGGATTCGAATTTGGATTTTGGAGGCTGGAGAACAATCGAAGAACGCGAGAGGAGCGCAAGGGAGAAACACATGGCCGAAGGCCTTCACTAGGTGCATTCCAGAGATGGCACGTGGCCATCCTGGCCTCAAAGCCTTGCTATCACGAGATGCCCATGTGCCATCTCGGGGAGGCTTTAAGAAAGATGGTCTTTTTGGTCTTTTCACAGTTTTGATCCATTCCTTAAAAAAAAAAACCTTCTTTCCTCTCATTCACAAGTTGTTGAAGGTTGAAAATTTAATTTGCAGAAATTTTCTTCCAACTTTTTGATTTTTATTTCATTGATATCTTCTTTATACTTTTCCAATTTACTTGATTCAAAAACCGATTTTGAGTGTCTTTAGAAAATGTATAAACTCCAACATTTCCAGAACCAAAGGATGTCTTGATTTTACGCAGTGTTTTGATTTCTACTCGAAAATCATCATTTGGTAGTATATCATCTTCTTCTTAGTTCTTCTTCTTTGATCTTCTTATTGATTTTATTTTGATTTTATTTTGTTGCTTATCATCTTGATTTTCGAGTTTAGCAAGACTTGTGTTTAATTGAATGACTTCTAGCTAAAACTTGATTTTCATGAAATTGATTCTAGAAATACATTGTGTTTGTGTGATAAAATGTTGATTTCTAGGTTGATTTCATTTTTTAAGGACTAGGTTGTATTCAATTGGTATCAAAGTCGGTGTCTAGTTGCACTTAGATAGATCTTCTTTATGGTGATTGTTATTGTGTTTTTGTTTGTTTCATTATGATTAAAGAAGCGTGTTCTTTTGTGACTTCTTTTGTTGAAGGTGAGTCTATTGACTTAGATGATCAAAAGATCACGGATCTTAACCAAGAGAATGAAAGGATCTCTAAAGCCAATAGGTCTCTAACTAAGAAGGTAGAAAATCATGAATTTTGCTCAAAATGTGTTAATGATCTTAATGAAAAAATTCTTAATCTTGAGAAAAAATTGATTGATAGCAATGATAGATTAAGTATTTTGAAGTATGAAATTGAGCAAAGAGATGAATCTTTTGATCATGCTAGGAGAATTGAGAATGTGCTTTGAGGAAAACTTAATGAGCATGAGAATCAAGAGAAAGTGCTTAATGACAAACTTAATTAGGCTAAAAAGATGATTAACCAGATGTTATCTAGCTCTAACAAAGTGACATCTCTCATTAAGGTTGGAAAGCCTTCAAGAGACAAAAGTGGTTTAGGACATGTTAATGAAAAATCAACTCCTTCATCTAACAAATCTAATTTTGTGAAAGCTTGTAGCAGTTTGAATGTAGGTACACTCTCTAACGGTAAAGTCATGGATGCTACCAGAGGTGCCTCAACATTAACAATGAAGATTATGGAAAAGATTCAATAATGCCAAAGACAAGCTACATCATCTTCAAATTCAAAAGGCAAAGCATCTAGTGTTGCAGGCAAAAGAGGTACAAATGTGAGAAGGCAAAATAAGTTGAATGCTCAAGCAAATGGCAAACTTCTCAAATTCATAACTATTTGTCATTACTGTGATATGGTAGGACACAAGACCTAGATGTTTTGAATATATTCATAAGTGTAAAATTGTCAATGTTTTGTATGATATGTCTTTGAATGGTCCTAGGCAATCAACCATGTATGGATTTAGAACTAGACCTATAAAGACCTTGTAAAAGCATGTTGAGAATAAATGTGTTGATGATTTGTTTGTTAAACCTTGTGTTGTGCCTCATTCTTCTATTCATAAGAAAGTTGATAATGTTTTGTTTGATTTGTTTGAGAATGTGACTAATAGAGTCAATGTGCCTAAAAACAAGTCAAAGCATGTTAATAAGAATATAAGTGAAAAACTTGTCAAAAAGATATGGGTCAGGAAAGACACATCACAATATTTTACTGAACAATATGCTCTTAGAGCAAACTCATCCTATTGTTGGTACCGAGATAGCAGTTGCTCTCGGAATATGATCGGTAACAACGAATTCTTTATGAATCTTGTTATGAAAGATGGTGGATGGGTTACTTTTGGTGATGGCAACAAAAAGCAAGTCTTAGGAAAGGGAACCATATGCATTCCCGATTTGCCTAGTCTTAAGAATAGCTTGTATGTGGATGGATTGCAAGCCAATCTAATAAGCATAACCCATTTGTGTGAAATCTTTGAAAAGGTTTGCTTTAACAAATCTTTCAAATGGTTAGCTTTAGCCAATCTAAAATCTTTGAGAAAGATCTTGGTATCAAGAAAATATATCGCATTAGGAGTCTTCATGGGAGTGAATTTGAAAATGCTAGATTTAGTGAGTTTTGTGATGATCATGGGATTTCACATGAGTTCTCGGCTCCTATAACTCCTCAACAAAATGGTGTTGTTGAAAGGAAGAATCGTGTCTTGCAAGAGATGGCTACAGTCATGCTCAATAGCAAGAAATTCCCTAGAAATCTTAGGGCCGAAGCGGTCAATACCGCATGCTATATGTCATTGCTTGCTATTTTTTGCTTAGCATTATTAAAATTGCATTATTTTTAAAAGAAGACTAAAATTTAAGCCTATACTTATTCACCCCCCCCCCCCCCTCCACTAGGTATATTAACGCTATAAAGACAAAGGGAAATTCAGATCTTGGTGATCAACACATCCACTAGCATGGAAGTCATAGCTCCTAGCCCACAACCAGGGCAGGAGCCTATGAAGTGATCTAGAACCTCATCTTGGCCACTAATCCTAGTTCACGATCGGGATTTTTCTCAATGAGCAATGGTTGCACTAGTCGCAACAAGATCAACACCCTTCATTTGCCCTAGTAGGAATTGTAGCATGTGGGGGAGGGGGAGCAGCAACAAAAGTAGTAGCAGTAGTAGAGGAGGTAGCAGTAGTAATAGAATCAGCATCTGTAGGGGCAATAGAATCAGCATCTGTAGGGGCAATAGAATCTTGACCCTTCACCCTCACCAACCTTGATGCAAATACATCCATCTGGGATATGGGTCTATAGAAAGGAGGAATGGATGCCCTTGGTACCTCGAATGTGATAGACCTACGCCTGTCCAGCCCTGCTGAAGTAGAGAAAGGGGTATTTCTTGTAGCTCTGTTAGGTAGAGGAGGAGTTCTAGTAGTCTGAACAATAAAGGACCCGAGAAGAGTACGATGTAGACAAAAAGCCAGGTTGTCATAAGGTTCAGGTTCAGGTTCAGGTTCACTTTGGACCGGTAAGGGAAGTGTAGAAATTATAAGAAACAAGAAATGGTTAGAGTCTACCAAGATCAACAAAGAAAAACAATAAGGTAGACTCATAAAATTTCATCTGCCTGGAGAAGCAAGGGAGATACATAAGTAATAGTTTACCCTACCAGTATCAAACGTATCCAAATTTAGATACAATAGGTTGACGAAAAAAAGGTAAACAATGGCCTTAAGAATCGCCGTCAATTCTATGAAGAGGGTGGTTTTCTCCCACACTAGTTTACCACTAAACTAGGTAAGGACCTCAAACTCCGTCCCTCCTAATATGAACTGAGCTTCCCCAATCACCATTAACCACTACCCCTTCCTCCTTCTAGGAGGTATCCTTCTTTACGACTCCCGGTATTATGAGCTTCATGTTATTCTTCACTCAGGCATAAAATTACCCCCTCAAACCAGGTGAGTTGACAGCAACCTGGAAGACATACCTTAGCTCATGTGGTCTCTGTTCCTTGTTGAGATTATCCTTCTCACATTACTCTATCTATTGTATGAGAAAGCTAACCAGGTGTGTCCAAAACCTTGGTGTTAGCTGAGGAGCAAGTTATAGAGCGTTTAGCGCACTATGGAGGGTCAGGCAGAGAGGTAACCTGACTCCACTATCAAATGCAACGATACATAATGGGAGCTCATTAGGAAGTAGGGTCTATTTATCATACCCCCAAAGTGGCATGGTGACAATGATACTTTTAGGGACCCCAAACTGAGTCATCAAATGCTAGATTGAGTTGGCAGTGGCAGTAGAATCAGGGTTGATACGAAAATCGTAGGAAGAGTAAGTGTTCCCCCTGATAATATTGAATCAACTCCAGCTAGGTCCCCACCGACCCTGACCTCACCAGATTCCTCGACTGAGTCCTCCTCCACTATCTCGATTGACGATCAAGATTGTTCGAAAAACCAGCTCCATTGCAGATATTTGATTGGTGAAGTGACATTGGAGTAAGGGGGCATCACTTTCGCCACTGACCTCTTTACGAGCCCTTTTCCCTTAAACATGTTTGAAGGAGTCACCCTCGATATTTTTGTCGACACTATCTCTATCTAAAGAAGACATGGTAGTAGTTGAAGCTCGAAGAAGGATCGAAAGACAGAAATTTAAGGAAGAAGAAGAAGGAAGAAAGCGAATTAAGGATTTTTGAATTTTGAAAAAATAGAAAGCAAAGAATGCTTGAAGAATATGAAGGGGTAACCATGCCTAAATAGGGAATGGATCAGTAACCAATGATGGGAGCATGATCTGGGAGGTGAGATTTTTAGCTAGCAAAAAAGGCAATCATAGGATACATGCCACCAAAACTGTTTCGTTTTCAAAATATGTGAATGAATCCTAGCTTGACACGCGGACCACACATTTATAGATTTCCTTCCAGATTCTGGCAACCGGTTAAAGGTGGAAAATTTCTTAACCAATATAAGAAGCTTGGCTCTAACCCCAACCAGTCATCAATGTTTAAGTTATGGGGGACTTCTATTAATAGCCATTTTTAGCAAAGGGTCAAAAAAATATTTTCTGCCTAACTTTACCTGGTAGGACCGATGCCAGATGATATTGATTTGCTATAACCTACCTTAAGATACCTGGTCTTACATCACCTAAGCACCTCGATATCACTGTCTGGAAGAGGTTCAACATTCACATCTCTAGAAACTACTAGGTACCAAGGCAAGCTAGTATCACGGTACCTTCTGCTTAGTACCTTAATAGTAAGATGTCTGACTGGTACCTGGGTACCTCGATGTTGTCCCGCCACCTTTCTAAGTTAGGTATTCTACCTATCCAGTAAGAAGGAAGTTAACCAGAGAGCTTCAGTACAATTTATCAAGAGCAACGCCATTGAACCGGTACCTTGAAGTACCTTACCACCAGTATACAGAGTCAAAATTCATCTCTAAGGTACAACAAAATAAAGGGTTTACTTCTTTCACTATTAAAGTGCTATAATGGGACCCCACAGGTCAATGAATTCACCATTGATTCATATTTAAACTTAAACGGAAACCTGATGTAATCAACATGAGCAATTCCCGTGTAATTTAAGCCTCTCTATCAATGCCAATCAGTTCTAGTAACATGGCCAATCATTTAGACTAAATTACAAGGATTTGATTGATGATGGAGAGAGGTTAAAAGGCAATGTCAGGATCTAGACAAGGGATCGAAAAATCAAATAGGAGAACAATCAAAAACTTGAGTCCCGAGAGGCACAGATGAGATTTCATCCTAAGTTCTCAACTCTACTCACAGAACTGAGACTATCGCCATTACTGAGAGTGTTATCCACTTATCGACACACATGAGTTCGCTACCACTAATCTTTGTAAACAAGGGAGAATTTAAGTAATAACCATACGTGTAATTTGAGTGATTGCGATTTTTATTATTGTACAAATTATTCAATAAAATAGTAACATGGATTATCCTTTACTACACTCTTACTGCCTCCGTTTTTTATTTATCTAATATCTTCACTGTCATGTTATGCTTTTACTAGGTATCATTTTTACCCAAATATGAGGTACCTACTCTGACTGCAACCTACCAGGTAGTGGTCTTGTGGGTGTTAGTTGAGATTCCTCACCTTGAGTGAATTCTCGATCAACACAGGTAATTGGTGTCGTGGTACTAGCGTTCTTGGATCCCAGAGAAATGGCATGTTGTAGCATCGAGACTTTCTATAGATCATGACATCTGTGTTTCTCGATACTAGGGAATGAGAATGGCCCTGATCCTGATCCTATCAGAATTCAGACTAATAGAAAATTCTTCTTTGGATCCTTGCCAAAAAAGGTTGTTAACAGAAGTCCCTTTTGGCTTAAACACTGATACTTGGTTGGGGTTAAAGGTTGGGGTTAGGATCTGTACTGCTTAAAGAATTTTGGCCATCATTTTTTAATGGTAACCGGTATCTGGAAAGAAACCTTCTATTAACATTTAACGGGTCTTCCACGTGTCAAGACAAGAGAGGCTAGCCATTTTAAAACGAGTGATTTTGACAACACATGTTTCTCATAATTACCTTTCACATTTTCCTGTTATCTCGCGTTATTGATCACCTCCTCTTTCAATTCCAGTAACCACCTTCCTTTCCTATTTATAAATTAAACCATCATGCTCTTTTCCCACATTGCCCCTTGCTTCTTAAAAAAAGAAAGAAATCCCCAATTAACTTGCTAAACGCTAGTCTTCATCTCTTCTAAATCTTTTAACTATGTCGTATGATAGCCTAAAAAAAATCTTCAAATACAACAACGGTGACTCGACTGACAGCTCGAGCCTCTATCTTAGGCAGAAGGCAAATTGTTGAGGGGGCGATGACGGTGAAGGCTCTACTATGGTTCAACGCAGTGGTTCGAATAGGAACATGGCTATTAGGGTGGCTATTGATGTATCCTATGATGATTGTCGTCATGGTTTTTGACGTAAGAGGAACTAGGGCTCCAACCGTAGATGTCACGTTCATGACTGGTGAGGTACTCACTCTCTCTATTATTTTTGATACATCCTCGATTCGACCTGCATTACTAATACCAAAGAACACTTGAGGAGGGATTATAGAATCCCATTGGACATCTCCCTCACCATTCTGTATCAAGGATACAACATGTGTTCTTCCCCTTCATACTATTGAGCTCAGCCAGTATGATATCAAGTACATGGCCTAAGCCACCACTAAAGCCCAAGCGTAGGCCGATTTTATGGTAGAATTCAGTATGATGGATGATCCAAACACCAATCCAAGCTTAGACCTGGTCTTTCATACTAAGATGGAACCCCTAGAGTGGCCCACCGATCATAAAATCTGGATACTACTTACTGATCAAGTGTCAAACCAGAAAGGCAATGGGGCAGGGATTATCTTGACCGATCCTAAGAAAGTTGACTACTAACACTTCTTCAGGTTTAAGTTCAGTGCCACCATCAACGAAGTATAGTATGAAGCCTTGCTAGCAGAGATGAGGGTAGCTAGGGAACTTGGTGTATATTTCCTCCTTGTTAAAAGCGACTGGCAGTTGGTGGTCAACCAGGTAACAGGGCAGTACAAGGCCAAACGTGAGAATATGGTGGTGTACCTTGAAAAGGTCCAGGAAGTTATAGCCAGGTTCAAAGGAGTGAAGATAGAATAGATACACAAGCAATAGAACAATCAGGCAGATGTCATGGTCAAGATTATTACAAGCGGGGGACAAGCGCTACCGAATGGGATACCAATCCAGCTAATTCCCTTGTCTAGAATAGCCACAGGTGAGGAGGTTAACCCCGTAGACCGTCTCTCTTGCTGGATGGATCCCATTGTTGACAACCACCAAGTTGAAAGACTATTGGAGGATCCAAATCAAGCACGTCAGATCAAAAGGATCGCAACCTGATATTGCATGGTTGATGGGTACTTCTACCGTTGGGGAAAATCTATTCTGCTTCTCAGATGCATGCACCTTGATGATGTGAGATGGGCACTCAAGGAATTATATTTAGAGGACTACCGAAACCATGTAGGAGGTGAAGCCCTAGCATACCACGTACTCCACATGGGTTACTATTGGCCCACCGTACACCAGGATGTGAGACAGTTTGTACGATACCGTGAACCTTGCCAGAAAATAGCAAACCCGAGTCACCTGCCCCTAGAGCGGCTCTCCTCAATCAACTCACCTTATCCACTTGCTATATGGGGGTAGATCTCATCGGACCATTCCCGACTATACGTGGTCAAGTTAAACATACGATAGTGGCTATAGACTACTTTACCCGTTGGGTAAAAGCGAAGTCCCTTACCCGGATAACTGAGGAGAATACTATAACGTTCATCATGAAGAATGTTATTTGCCGGTTCAGAACTCCAACGGCTATAATCATCGATTTAGGCAAGCAGTTCGACAATGCTTGATTTGGCGACTTTTGTGAGAACCCGAGAATCGAGTTGTTAGGATTATGCTCGATAGCAATAGTATAATAATGTATTTGACAATCTTTTCATATTAATAAAGTGATTTCTAGTTTAACAAATCTTATAGCATTTATAGTTTAATTATTATAACTGTCAAAAGTAAATAGTCATAAGGTCAAAAGATTATGAGAAAAGAAGAATTGTTCATACATCTAAATATGTATGAGGTAGACACAATTCTTTAGTTAGTCTTGAATAATATTCACAACTTAAGATAAAAAGGTTGTGCTACTTTATCTTGTCAAAGTTGTAGATTCTTTTGCTAGCATTTGAGTGGGATCAAATGTGTTATGATGAGTCTAAAATCAAAAAAGTGTGATGTCTTTGGAAAAAAGAATTTAGTTTACTGGGTACATTGAATTGGATGATAGTGAAATACTTTATCTAGTACCGTCAATGGATAAAAAAATTTCACTTGATGACAATCCGAGAGTCTATCTCAATCCTGAGATAAATGATGGACTTACGGTTGCAAGTGTTATCATTTGAGCTATCAATGAGTACGAGTATATAGCATAGTCTATCCTCGATAGTTTGGTGGTATTCATTTGTTAATTGATAGAGGACTTCATTTATAGATATGGACATCATGGCTCCATTTATTAAATGAGAGTAGAATATCATCATATGGATGTTTTGAGGTATTAGATATTAAATCTTAACATTAAGTTTTCAATAGTGTCTATTGAAACATGGCTTCAAGACAAGTCAAAATATTCAAGTTTAAAATGTGGTCATATGAGTAAATATGGTAACTAGGAGAGCTATAGGCAGTCTATGAGCTCATGGTCATTACTGATATCCTTCAAGAGGATACACTTTCTCCAATAAGGTTGTCTAGGGTATGAATGAGAAGTATTAACTTATTCTATCTTTATTTAAGAGTTCAATTTTAGTTCTTTAGTGGAATGAACTAAAATTAATAGATCGAACCTAAGTGAATCATTTGTTGATTGTGATTGGGTTGTGTCTATTGGAGCTTAAATTTAGATAACCCGCCAAGATCCCTAATCCACACGAACTTGTATGGATCACTTGATATATTCTACCGGACCAATTTAGGGGTCCACCTAGAATTGTATTAAGGCATGTGAACTTGTTTCTTTTTATAAGAATGGGTCTAGTTCACATATGGACTTTTTATTAAGGTCCAATGGATTTAATAAAATAAGAAAATAATATATTGACCCATGTACATGTGTTGGGCGGCAAGGCTATATAAAATAGCTTAATATATTGCATTTTATTTTATTATTTTATTAAATAGAAATTAATTAATTTGGTAATTAATTAATTATTTAATTAAAAGTCAAAATCTTTTTTCTAGTAGGAGATAGTCTCATAATATTATACTATTATTGGTAGTATAATTAATATTAAAGAATATATTTGATAAGTAGATAAATAAAAGGAATTATTTTTCTAGTCAAATTAGGAAGTCTTTAATATGGTCACAAATACACTAATGAGTTGGATTAGGAGTCCCGGTGTTGGAAAGAATTCTTTTTGGAAAAGGATTTTTCGTCACTAAGTAAATCCACCTAAGAATAGAATTCATGCCTACCAAGTAAATCCTCTTTAGGAGAGGATTTCTAATCCTACAAATATAGGTTGTAAATTTTGACCAAGCCTTTGTTTTGGTGTGAGAAGTTGTTTTTTTTATATATATTATAAAAAAAACTTCGTCCAACTCATTGTGTGAAAAATTCGGCCAAGCATAGAGAAAAGAAGGAATGTTTTTGTTTTCGATAGTACACTAGTATCATTTACATCAAAAGGGTTTTGTGTACAACACTGAATCAAGGCTCATGCGAGTTTCAATCAAATTGATTGATAATTCACAAGTGACCAGACATTCTTGGTTTTTCTCTTAAAGGATTATTGTGACTAATAAAGAGGAATATTTTGTTTGTTGCCATCCTCAGGTACACAATTTAAAAAAAGGGATCTCATACTCCTAGATGATTCACGTTCGTGATTGGATTGGAAGATCCTACAGATTCAATTTGACGCAGGTTCTATCATCACGAAAAAAAAGGTACGACACTTTTCATATACATCAATTAATCTAGGGTTAAGGTTCTTGTTATTAAAAAAAGAATTTTTTTTATTTATACCGAAACCCTAATTTCTAATTTTTCACGCCTCCGTTGCACATATTTTCCCTACAATTGGTATCAGAGCTTGGTTGTACCCTTGATTAATTGATGTATGTGTACGTGAATCTTTTTCTCTTTATTGTATATATGCATGTTTTAGACAGAGATAGCACTCTAGGTATTCGCATATATATATATATATATATATATTTACATTGGAATGTATGGATATATTTATGTTTTTTATATGTGGTTTGTTATTGCTCAATTTTTGTCCTATAATTTCAATGTATTTTTTATTTGGGAATGTAACAAGAAGGGTGACCTATCATCGCCATAATTTCTTTCTTGGTAGTTGCTATGGTTTTTTTTTATTTTGTTGTTGTAATTTAAAAAAAAAACTGCACTATATTGTAATAATAAAAAAAAATGTAGTATTTTTTTTTTTATAATTTTTCTACAATACATTCAAGTATCGAAGACTCAACGTTTTGAAGAATTGGAAGCAACCAGAACAAGTTTGGGACCATGCTAGCCGTAGAAACAAACGTGCGTGCGAAGAGCACACGGCCACGTTTGTTGTGACATGCACTGCGCACGGCAGCCCTATGAAAGCCATGGGCTGCGCAAGGCAGCCCTTTATGGGGTTGTGGCATGCGCACACCCATGGGAAGGGGCTAAAGGTGTGCATGCCAATGGGAGGCAGCCGAGGGAGTCCAAACAACGAAGGTCGCGTGAAGACATGTTCGCCAAGATAGGAGTTTTTTGTATTCCAAGACATGTAATTTACTTGCTTTTCTAGGATGGACCAAAATTGTAGCTATTTATATATTTTTTTTTTTTGTAAATATTGCAATGTTTGTCATTGTTTAATAACATGTCATCTAGAATAGGAGTGTCACTCATATATCTCTTTTTGTATGTACATGCGTAGAATGGTTTAGGTATCTAAATTGGCATCTAGATAACTTGGTAAATCATTCTTTGGAATTCGATCACACACCTTAAATAATTGAGTGGGAGAAGGTGTTTTGGAACACCTACGGCCTACAAGTTTAGTTGAGCTTTATGTTTTGTGTAATAACCTCCCAAGAGGTATTCATGAATGGAATTTAGCAAGATACTTCCTTACAAGGATAGACTAGACAATTAGCCCAAACGATATCTACTCCTAAAGGAGGGATATTCGTGAAGGATTATATTGAAGGTCGATAACTTGGCAACACACTCAATGTAACTTAATTTATATCCTCCCAAGAGTTCTTGTTAATAAAATTGAAAACGTTGGTTGTTATGTTAACAATTAGGTGGGACCTAGTCCAACAAGTAAATGTTACGAACTCCTGAATGAGGCATGCCATCTATGGGAGTTGGATCACTGTTGAAATTTTACTATTGAATTATTATATTTAATTCAAGATAAATATTCGAAAGTGCTTTATTATGATTATTTACTTATATAATTTTTCTTATTGTTCAAAAATCATGACCTCATCCCTACTCAACATCTTAAAAGACAATTCTTTAACTGGTGATAATTATGTCACATGAAAAAGGAAAATTGGGCTTTTATTGCAATCCAAAAAGCATAAGTGCGTTCTGTGCACTCCTAAACTACCTACTCCTACTAATGAATCTACTAGGAGCAAAGAGATGAGTATCAACAGTGGGAGTCTTCTGATGAGGTGGCTAAATGTTACATTATGGCCACCATCTTCGACGTGTTACAACAGCAACATGAAGGAATGGAGACTACTGCCGATATAATGATGTCTTTATAAGAGATGTTTGCTATGAGGTCTAGGAAAACTAAGAGAGAGGCAGTGACTGCTTTTATGAATCTTAGGATGAAACCTGGACAGGGTGTGAAAGATCACATTATGAAAATCATAGCACATCTCAACATTGCTGAACTGAATGGTGCTGAGATAGATGGTGAGACCAAAATTGACATGATTGTCAACTCACTGTCGAATTCCTTTAATTAATTCAAGTTGGACCACACCTTTAATAATAAGGAATACACCTTGCAAGGCTTGATGCAAGATGTACAAAGCGCGAAAAAATTTCATGTGAAAGGCAAGGGTCAAGAGAATCATACCGTAGTTAAAGTTGCTACTGTTAAGACCCGTAAAAAGGTCAAGAAACAACAAAAGAAAAAGCAACTTTGACCTAGCTAGAAGAGGTTATCGGGAAAGGAAAAGTCTGAATAAGAATGAATTTAACTTGCATTCAGGCAATGGAGCGTTGGTGCCTACTAGCGTAGTGGGAGATATTAAATTCAATTTAGATTCTTATAGGCATTTTGTTTTAATAAACGTTTATTTTGTACCATAATTCAAGAGGAATTTAATTTCGGTCTCTTGTCTAAATAAATTTGGATATTCAGTTACTTTTAATAAAGGTTTTATTATTAGTAAGAATAGCAAATTTGTTTGTAAGGGTACATTGGAAAACGGTTTATTCTATTTGCGTGGAAATATCTCTCATTTGTAAGACACAGAATCAACAGAACCTAATAATAAAAGAGTAAAATTATCAAAAGATGAAACCTACCTATGACATTTACGCCTTGGTCATATTAACCTTAATAGGATTAAAAGATTGGTAAGTGACGGACCTCTAAGTGACTTAAAAGTTGATGATCTACCAACTTGAGAATCTTGTTTGGAAAGTAAAATGACCAAAAGGTCGTTTACAACCAAAGGCACAAGAGCCATCGAATGCTTAGGATTGATACACACTGATGTGTGTAGACCTATGAGCATTCAAGCTAGAGGTGGATATGAGTACTTCATCACTTTCACGAATGATCACTCAAGATTTGGCTATGTGTATCTCATGAGACATAAGTTAGATGTTTTTGACATGTTCAAAGCATTTAAAGCTGAAGTAGAAAATTAGCTTGAGAAACGCATAAAAATCTTGAGGTCTAATTATGGTGGAGAATATCTAACTGGTGAGTTTCAGCAATATCTTATTGATAATGGGATAATTTCTCAGTTTTCAGCACCTGGTACACCTCAACAAAATAGTGTGGCAGATAGGAGAAATAGAACTCTTTTGGACATGGTTAGGTCTATGTTGATTTATTCAACGCTTCCTAATTTTTTTGGGGATATGCTTTACAAACTGCAATGTACATTCTAAACGATGTACCATCTAAGTAGGTTCCTAAAACACCGTATGAGTTATGGACCTGGCGAAAGCCTAGTTTACAACACTTAATGATATTTGGATGTCCTGCGCACGTGTTAAAAGGAAAGACAGAAAAGATGGAGTCCTGTTCAGAAACATGTATATTTATAGGGTATCCAAAATGAACAGAAGGATATTATTTCTATAGTCCTTCAGATCTAAAAGTATTTGTTTTGACAAATGCTAAATTTCTGGAAGAGAACTATATGAATAATTTTGTGCCTAAAAGTAGAATTGTCCTGAATAAGCTTTCAGGATATACAAATCCACAAAAGGTTTCACAACCAAGCCCAATAGTAATTTATATACCAACGATCAACAATATACCATACCTCGTCATAGTGGGAGGGTTAGTAGACAACCCGAGAGATACATCAATCTAGGAGAATCCGTAGAGAATCTTCCTGACGATGATGATCCCTATACATATAAGGAAGCAATGGAAGATGTTGATTGTAGCCATTGGCAAAAGGCAATGCAATCCGAAATTTAATCTATGTTCAAACACAAAGTTTGGTCTCTTGTAGACTTGCCTAAAGGGTTAAAACCCATTAGGTGCAAGTGGGTATACAAGAGGAAAAAAGGGATGGATGGATGGAAAGGTGGAAACCTTTAAAGCTAGATTAGTAGCTAAAGGTTATACATAGAAGGAAGGTATCGATTATCAAGAAACCATCTCTCCTATGGCCATGCTTAAATCCATTAGGATACTCTTATCCATTACGGCATCTCTAGACCTAGAGATTTGGCAAATGGATGTCAAGACAACTTTCCTTAGTTGAAGTCTTGACGAAAGCATCTATATGATGCAACCAGAAGGATTCATTGAAAAATACCAAGAAGGGTATGCAAGTTGCAAAGATCCATATATTGATTGAAGCAACCATCCAGATCCTATAACATAAGGTTCGATCAAGCCATGAAAAGTTTTGGATTTATTCAAAACCTTGATGAACCACATGTATACAAAAGGATTAAAGGTCACAAGTTTGTTTTCCTAGTTCTTTACGTTGATGATAAACTACTCATCGGAATGATGTAGGCATTTTGACATCAGTAAAAGAATGGTTAGCAAAACAATTTGATATGAAGGACTTAAGAGAAGCAAGTTATATTAGCAAAACAATTTGATATGAAGGACTTAAGAGAAGCAAGTTATATTCTTGGTATCCAAGTCATTAGGGATAGAAAAAATAGAACGATTGTAATATCCCAAGCTTTATACATAGATAAAGTCTTGTCTAGGTTTTCCATGGAAGATTCCAAGAAAGGTATGTTACATTTCAGATATGAAATCAAACTTTCTAAGTAACAAGTTCCTAAGATTGAGCATGAAGAGCAATTCGTGAGTAGGGTTCCATATGCATCGGTAGTTGGAAGTCTCATGTATGCAATGATCTATACTAGACAAGATATTTGTTTTAATGTGGACAATCGAAGCCTGATCCTGATCACTTGACGACAGTCAAGCATATTTTCAAGTATCTGAGGAGAACGAGAGATTATATGCTTGTATACTCTAGAGGGAATTTAATTCCCGTTAGGTATACAAATTCTGTTTTTAGTCAGATTCTGACTCAAGGAGATCAACATCAGGATCTGTGTTTACTAATGGAGGAGGGCAGTCATATAGAGGAGTATCAAGCAATCTTATATTGTTGATTTCACCATAGAAGTCGAGTATGTTGCCGCATGCGAGGCTGCTAAAGAAGTTGTCTGGCTCCGCCAATTCTTGATTGACTTGGAAGTGGTTCCTGATGCGAATAAGCAGATTACTATCTGTTGTGACAATAGTGGAGCAATAGCTAATTCGAGAGAACCAAGAAGTCATAAGAGAGGGAAACACATTGAATGAAAGTATCACCTTCTGAGGGAAATTATGCATAGAGGTGACGTGACGGATACCAAGATCACTTCAGAAGATAATCTAGCAGATCCCATTACAAAGGCTATTCCGCTAAAAGAGTTTTGATGGGCATCTAGAGAATATGGGGATGAGAGATATGACACATTTGCTATAGAGCAAGTGGGATTATTGGGATTATCTTCAATAGCAAGAGTATAATAATGTATTTGACAATCTTTTCATATTAATAAAGTGATTTATAGTTTAACAAATCCCATAGCATTTATAATTAAATTATTATAACTGTCAAAAGTAAATAGTCATAAGGTCAAAAGACTATGAGAAAAGAATAATTGTTCATGCATCTAGATATGTATGAGGTAGACACAATTTTTTAGTTAGTCTTGAATAATATTCACAACTTAAGATAAAAGATTGGGCGTCTTTATCAAGTCAAAGTTGTAGATTCTTTTGCTAGCCTTTGAGTGGGATCAAATGTGTTATGATGAGTCTAAAATCATCAAAGTGTGGTGTCTTTAGGCAAAGGAATCTAGTGCACTTGGTGTATTAAATTGGATCACAGTAAAATATTTTATCTAGAACCGTCAATGGATAAAAGTTTTTCACTTGAAGACAATCGAAGAGTCTATTTCAATCTTGGCGATTACTAATATTCTTCACGAGGATACACTTTCTCCAATAAGGTTGTCTAGGGTATGAATGAGTAACATCAACTTATTCTATCTTTATTTAAGAGTTCAATTTTAGATCTTTAGTGGAATGAACTAAAATTAAATAGATCGGACATATGTAAATCATTTGTTGATTGGGATTGGGTTGTGTCTATTGGAACTTAAATTTAGATAGCCCACCAAGATCCCCAATCCACACGAACTTGCATGGATCACATGATATATTCTACCGGACCAATTTAGGGGTCCATTTAGAATTGTATTAAGGCATGTGAACTTGTTTCTTTTTGTAAGAATAGGTCTAGTTCACATGTTGACTTTTTGTTAAGGTCCAATGGATTTAATAAAATAAGAAAAATAATATATGGCTCATATATGTGTGTTAGGCGGCAAGGCTATTTAGAATAGCATAATTATATTATTTTTATTTTTTTATTTAGTTAACTGGAAATTAATTAATTTGTTGATTAATTAATTATTTAATTGAAAGTCAAATTAGGAAGTATAATTAATATTAAAGACTATATTTGATAAGTAGATAAATAAAAGGAATTATTTATCTAATCAAATTATGAAGTCTTTAATATGGTTACAAATACACTATTGTGTTGGATTAGGAGTCTTGGTGTAGGAAAGAATTCCTTTTGGAAAATGATTCTTAACCACCAAGTAAATCCACCTAAGGATAGGATTCTTAACCACCAAGTAAATCCTTCTTAGGAGAGGATTTAATATTCTATATATAATACCTATTAAATTCGACCAAGAATGAATTTTTGGTGTAGGAAGTTGTTTTTTTTATATTGTTATATATAAATAAATAAATAAACTTCGTCCAACTCCTTGTGTGAAAAATTTGGCCAAGCATAGAGAAAATAGGGAACGTTTTTATTTTTGATAGTACACTAGTATCCTTTGCATCAAAAGGGTTTTGTGTATAACATCGAATCAAGGTTCACGCGAGTTTTAATCAAATTGACTGATAATTCAAAAGTGACCGGACGTTCTTGGTTTTTCTCTTGGAGGATTATTGTGACTAACAAAGAAGAAGATTTTGTTTGTTTCCATCCTCAGGTATACAATTTAAAGAAAGGGAGCCCACATTCCTAGGTGATTCACGTTAGTGATTGGATTGGAAGATCTTACGGATTCAATTTAGTTCAATCGTCACGAAAAAAAAATGTACGATACTTTTTATATACATCAATTAATCTAGGGTTAAGGTTCTTGTTATTAAAAAGGAAATTTTTTATTTATACTCAACCCTAATTTTCTTATTTCTCACGCTTCCATTGCGTTCTAAACCATATTTTTTCCCTATAGAAAATTAGATCGATTTGGTTATAAACCATTTTCTACTTATAAAATAGACATGTTACATTTTAATTAGTTAATGTCTTTTTTGGTTTTTTATTTATATCTTTACTTTTAATACCGAACGGTATCACATTTTATTGAAAAGTATCAAATGCAAGATTCCATACTTTTTCTTTTACGGAATTCATACTCATATTGTTTAAAGATTGCGTGATATATAATATTAATTTTTTTCTTGGTCCTCCTAAAACCAAAATTATGACTTCACCCCTAAGGAAAGGGAAGAGGAAGCAGATGTATCATCACCTAACATGATGGTATCGAGTGTGGGTGGGAACAGAAGCGAGAGGGAAGCTAATGGTGCAGAACACGACATGGATAGGTATTGCTCTTGTAGTACCAGCGACCAAGAAGAAGGCGACACTTCAAAGTGTGATTTTTTTAAAAAAAAAATCATCAAAACCCCTTAGAAGATCACTGGTTCGCAGGCGGGTAAGGTTGTTAAAACCTAGTGAAACCCGAACCTGTACAATTTCACAGGTTGACCAACAAATTTGGGTGTCATTGTTGTTCACGGATTTGGGCGCGGGTTTATAAAAACCCGTTCTAAGTATTGAAATCAATACAAAGCACACAACTTTTTTAATTGTGACTCGCCAGTGGCCATGATTGTGACACGCCAGTGGCCATGATTTTCCTGCCAATTTCCTGGTAGTTATTACATGTCTAGTGTCTAAACTGGTGTCATGTATTTAATTTTAATCCATTAAGCAATTAAAACTATTTGAAACATGTGTTATACTACATCTTCCTTCCACATTAGTAGTAAGAGGTTCAAATCATACGAAATATATAATTTTATAAATATATATGATGAGTTTTTTTCCTTTCACGTCAGTAATGAAAGGTCACATTATATTCATTTTAAAAATATGTGTGATGGATTTGTTGTCTAATCTTGACCGTTTCTAATAGTCATATTGTAATCATTCAAAATATTATATATATATATATATATATATATATATATATATATATTTGAAGCAACCATACTAGCCATAGACAATTCTAAATAATTAGAAATATATTTGACACAGCAAAGCTACTCTGGACAAGCATTCAACTCCATTTAATACACTCAACTGTCCCCCACCAGTCTTTTGGCCTTTTAAAGGAGACCCCCTACAACACTAGTTCAGGTATCTCAGGAAAGATACACTATTGATAGCGAGTGAGGGAGAGTAGAAGAGAGAAATGGCCAAGTGTTTCGCTAGTGTTGTGCTATTTCTTGCTCTAGTAGTGGTTCACACTACATCAAGAAAAATACCAAGTGAACAAGTGGTTCACGACACTCAAAAGTCAGCCCCAACTGGTCCTGCTACTCTTGATGACCAGAAGAACTTCGTCACATACGGTGGTGTTGGAGGCTATTCTGGGATTGGTGCTGGTGGGATTCCGTTTGGTGGAGTTAAAGGTGCTGGTGGTGTTGTTGGGCTCGGTGGCAATGCTGGGACAGGTGTTGCTGTGGGACTCGGTGGTTCAGGTGGTCTTGGTGGTGGGAGTGGAATAGGCGGAATTGGAGGCTCGGGCGGGGGAATCGGTGGCGGTGCTGGTACTGGAATTGGTGAGGGTACTGGAGTTCTTCCTTTTCCTTGAAATGTTGTTGGAGCTTAATTAGCATTTAGGGTTTATGTACTAGTTTTAAGGTTTTTCGTATTGTGTGTTTGGCGGTTAAGAGTTAATTGTTGTGTTTGTGCGTCAGTTTATGACGAAATGGTTGCTTATGTTTCTTATTTCGTTTGAAATCTGAAATGTCCCTTTTTATGTTTCCTGAACCAGCTGATTTTACACAAATACTGATGTTCTACGTTCTATTTTGTCCTATTTTATAAAATCACTGTTTCTTAATCACCTTATATGGGGATCAGATGGATAATGCAGCTTATAACAGACCCAAAATGATTAACTATTGTTTTTTATTCTAAAATTGAAGGATCTAAGCTGAAAAAGAATCACAAGCGATTATATGCTGAAAACCCTATGGGAGTATCCATCAATATAATTGAGAAAAGAAAATAATAAAGGGTAACAAAGACTGAAAAAGCACAGAAACCTAGGAAAATAGCCCCAACCAAAACAATGACACAAGGACAAAACAAAAAAGAAACTGAAAATATCAAGAAAATTGTAAAGACTACCGACATATAAAGTCATTGTCAACGAGCAAAGAGCAGAAAGATGAGGAGAAGAACCACCAAGCATCTGTTGGGGTTTATGCCCTAAACATATAATTTGTAAATGGAGTTGTGAAGTAAATAAAAAAAAAGTTCAATTCATTCTTATTATGTTATTTATTTTATAAACTTGTGTACATATTAACATCCTAGATTGCCGGATGTAATCTCGAACTGTGTATATGAGTGTCATATACGGATGGATACAGTTAGAGATGTGCAATCTAAAGAGTCCATAGATAGCAAATAAAGCTGGGTACTTTATTTGTGGATAATATATAGTTGCGGTCCATTCCATAATGTACAGTGATTCTTTCCTGAATCATTCATATAAAATATGGGAATAGAGGCACCTTGTATGATGTGATCATATAGGACTGGGCCATGATCTATATGAATCTACACCAATATCCGTTTACCGATGAGATTCATATATATCAACTAATGATGGCTATATGTGGGTGATCTTAATCCTGAGTGTCTTAACGACTCATTGAGATTAGATCATAGTCTTTGATATATCATGGGTGAGGTTAGATGCATTTCCTGATCAATATACTCCGTATGTTGGGATTACAGTTTGGCTTGTGGCTGGGAAGGTTTGTACACAATAGTGGAATCCACTCCTTCTTGTGAGAAGTATATGGTAGTTCCCTTAAGGGATGATTCGGGGCTTGGACAATATGAGGGCTCTCCTAATTCCGTGAGGAAATAGGATTTATTGTTCATCATAGAATTAATGGTACTTAAAGGATATATGTAATTAGAGGGGTATAACGGACAATATGACCTAGCTCTAAATATGAACTACTGTAGAGGATCACACCATATGTAATAGATATATCGATGGACACCGAGTTGTATCAGTCTGTGTAAAAACGTTTGCAGTTGACAGAGTGTAGCTTCGGGTTTTTATTGGAATAACACCGGAGTTAATAATCAAGGAATATTAATTAAAGAGTTTAATTAATGATTCCGATGATTATTAGAGCTCAAAATACTATAGGTCCATTAGGTCCCCTTGCTAGCCCAATCGATTTAGGTAACAAGGATCACGGTTAATTAATTGGATTGTCCAGTTAACTGTGTTACGAAAGTGACACGTATTTATTCGGGAATTAATTGAATAATGAGATTATTTAATTAATAGATAATGTTGACTAAATAACTTAAATAATGAGATTATTTAATTATGTTTTTACTCACTAAATGGAGGATGTATGTTGATATTTACTTTTGAATAAAATAAGATAATGTGATTATTTTATTTTATTAAATTAAATATTTTATTTTTGAATTTAAAAAGTTTGAATTTAAAATTAAAATCAAATAAAAGATATGAAATATTTTTTTATTTGAAAGTTTTTAAAAAACAAATTAGATTTGATTAGATTGTTTTTAAATCTTTATATATGTGATTTATATTGATAACAAATTTTTTTATTTAAAAAAAAAATGTGTTGTGCGTTTTCATGCACAACTTTTATATATATACATACTTTGACTAAAAACAATAGAAAGGTTTGTTTTTGGTTTTGGTCAAACGTAAAAAGGAAAGAAAAAAAAAACAAAAACAATTTTTGGTCTTTAGTGTGTGCAAATCATTGCACCAAGAACAAGAAAATAAAATAAACTATTATTTTATTTTATTTTAACTATTAGAATTGTTCTAGGTAGTTTTTTTTAGAAGAAATAGTTTCTTCATTTGTTTATCTCTACACGCTCCATCTTAAGTTCCTGAGAACCGTGACGCGTCAACACGCAGTTACCAGTCCTAGGAATAACTAGAAAGATCAGTGGTACAGACCAGGAGCAAATCGAAAAGTGAAGGAGCCTCCAAACGTTGGTATGGTTCTATCTTTTAATCTTCATTTTTATTATTGATTACAATTTCCTGTATTTACATATATATTTTATTAGTGTAATAATTAGTATATATATTTGTTTCGAAAATAAATACGATCATAAGTTCACTGGTCCCAGATACAGATTACGATCTGTATAAAAAAATTTAAAGCTCGTTTCCGCTGTGCGACCGGTTAACGGGGTTCCATCAATTGGTATCAAAGCCAATTTTTTTTCGGAAAAGGAAGTTGTTTTCGATGCTCCTGTATGTATGATTGTGTAGGTACGATTTAAATTGACTGTATGATGTTTTTGTATGTATATTATTTTTTTTAATTTAGAAAAACATGATTGATCGTTAATTATATGGTACTGTGGATTTAGGGTTTATGGGTTGTATATTTTTTTAAACTATTATTGTATTGAAAAAAAAATTGTAACCTATGTTGAAGATCTGAAAAAATCTGGAAGAAAGATTCATGAGATGAATCGAGGTGACCTGAATAGACTGGAAGACTTGGAAATTACAAGAAGACCAAGGAATGTCTTTGGGGTTTTTTTTTTGTAATTTTTTATTCCAATTTATTTTTAGGTTAAATAATCCACAGTACTCGGTCAATTCATGTATGCTTTATATTATGTGATGATAAAAAGCATTGTCATGCATACGTATGTCATTTAGATTAGATGTGCCTACACAAATATATTTTATATGTCATACATGCATCATAACCTGATATTTTATGTATTTTTTTTTAATGTGATTAAAATAAGTAAATACATAAATTGGCTATGAAAATGAGATTAGTTTTCTAATTGTTAAAAAAAAACTTGGTAATTCTCATTAATATTAATCTAGTTATTAAAGAGTTTAATATTTTAGATTAATAGGGTCATTTATAGTAATTAAGATTAATTTGATTAATTTCCTAATTATAAATGAACCGAATATTGTGTTAGAGTTTTAATAGTTAAAACTTGGTAAATACTTTCATAATAATATGAGCTTAGTAAATAGTTTACAAAGACTTAGATTATTCACTAATAGATTAGATTTTTAATTGTTAAAAATCATTAATAATTTATTAGTTAATTATAACCTATTTCTAATAATGAATTAGTTAATGCACTAGATAACTTGATTAAAGTTAGCCTTTTGATCATTTAGAGTCTATGTGCATTAACGGATAATTTTAAAAAACTTGTTTTAAAATAGTGAGTGGGAGAGGGATATATGACATATATATCTCGCGGTCTCCATCATTAGTTCAACACCGTGAGATCCGAGTGGGGCCTCGTGACGGCTTTGCTTTTGTCCTCCCTAAGGAGGGTTTCCACAAAGGTCAATACCAAGGTTGACTTCCTAACGGATAGGATTTCTGAGGGTATTTCGGGATTGACCGACCCTAAGGAGGCAATTCTCGAGTTAAGCTCGTGAGATCTGAAATGGTGGGTTGCACTCAAGAAGGTTTTGATTAAGTTTGTTAATTAAAAACCTGACTGAATGAACGATGGTTGAATGATATGGAATAAGAGTTATTTTAGAATATCATTTGATTGAGAATGTCTCGGTTCAACATACAAAGATTTGACCGACCCTAAGGCGGTACTTTTTTGTGATATGTTGGATTGTCTTGGTATAGTAATTATTTTTTAGGATAGTTATAGTTCGTTAAACATGTTCATGCATCATGTTTAAATTTATGCCAAAGCACCCGCACTTATTTTAAATAAATGACTGAATGAATGTTTTATTTATTTCAGCAATGTTTTTTGCATTACTTCAAATTCTCGCAAATGACAAATTAAATGGTGATAACTACACAAAGTGGAAACTTAATATTAATGCAATTTTGGTCACCAAATACCTCAAGTTTGTGCTTACAGAGGAATGTCCTCCAATGCCTACTGCTAATGCCACACGAACTGTTCGTGAGGCATACCAGCGATGGGTCTCATCTGATGAGAAGGCCTGAACATATCTGTTGGCATCTATGACAGACGTGCTTGTCACAAAGCACGATGCAATGACTTCAGCATTTGAAATCATGGAGTCATTGCAAGCTATGTTCGGGCAGCCCTCCAACCAAAAGCTACATGAAGTTTTTCGTTCCTCTATGCTTGCTCGTACGAAGGAAGGAACGTCAGTTCAGGAACATGTCCTGAGCATGATGTTCTACTTCAACACGGCAGAAGTCAATGGCGGGGCCATTGACGAACCCAGTCAAGTGAGCATCATACTGACGACTCTTCCTAAGAGTTTCGATCAATTAAAAAGCAATTACGGGATGAATAAGTTAAATTTCAGACTTACACAGTTGCTCAATTAGCTCGCAACCTTTGAGTCCTTGATTAAGGACAATAAAGGCATGACCGGTGAGACAAATGTTACCGAACCATCTTTCTCTAAAAATAAGAAGAGGAAGAGGTCCGCTGGGAACGCAAAGACTAAGCCCAAACCCAAGAAAGCCCATAGCAAGGGCGCCTCTACTGACCAAGGCAAGAGAAAATGTTTCCATTATGACAAGGTCAGACACTGGAAGAGGAATTGTCCTCAATATCTGGAGGAGGCTGCCAAGAAGAAAAAAATGAAAGGTAAATATGATTTACTTGTTCTTGAATCTTGTTTAGTGGAAGATGATTCTTCACCCTAGATAGTTGATTCGAGAGCCACTAATCATGTTTGTTCTTCTTTACAGTGGACTGATTCTTGGACACCGCTAGAGGAGTGAGCCTTCTCAATACATATGGGGTTAGGGGATGTCGTGTCGGCACTAGCATTGGGCCTAATTAGATTACGTTTTAGTAATAATTATATATTGTTGGACAATGTATTTTATATTTTTGGATTTACACGGAATTTGATTTCCGTTTCTAAGTTGTTAGAACAAAAATATTCTGTTTCTTTTAATAATAAGTCTGTTATTATTGGAAATAATGGTCTGAATATTTGTTCAGGAATTAAGGAAAACAATTTGTATGTCGTAAGACCGTTAATACATACTACACTGCTCAACACCGAAATGTTTAAGGTTGAAAAACCAAAAACTAAACGACATAAGATTTCTCCAGATAACGACACTTATCTCTGGCATCTAAGGCTTGGTCATATCAACCTTGACCGGATAGACAGATTAGTAAAAAATGGACATTTAAGTGAGTTAAAGGTTGGCACCCTACCTGTCTGCGAATCTTGTATGGAAGGTAAGATGACTAAGAGACCTTTTACTGGAAAAGGTCTTACAGCTAAAGAACCACTAGAGCTTATACATACAGACATCTGCGAACTGATAAATGTTAAGGCTAGCGGTGGTTATGAGTATTATGTCACCTTTATAGATTACTACTCAAGATACGTATACGTCTACCTGATACAACGAAAGTTGAAAACATTTGAAAAGTTTATAGAATTCTGAGTTGAAGTTGAGAATCAATAAGGTAGGACTATCAAGTCACTATGATCGGATTGTGGAGGTGAGTACCTTGACCAAGTGTTTGAAGACTTCATGGTCGAGCAAGGGATAGTTTCCCAACTCACAGCTCCCAGTACACCTCAGTAAAATGTTGTAGCGGAGAGGAGAAATAGAACCCTAATGGAAATGGTGAGATCTATGATTAGTTTCTCATCATTACAAAATTCCTTCTGGGGATATGCGTTACAAACAACGGCATACATTTTGAATGTATTGCCATTCAAATCTATTCCTAAGACTCTCCTAGAGTTGTGGAATGGTCGTAAAGCTAATTTGCGACATTTCCACATATGGGGGTGTCCAGCACACGTGCTAAAGAATAGAACTGGAAATCTAGACACCAAGTTTGTTGTCTGCCTGTTTGTAGGATACTCCAAGGAGACCAAAGGTGGACACTTCAATTGTCTCGAAGATAACAATGTATTTGTATCGACAAATGCAATATTTCTTGAGGACAATTACAGTAGTGACCATAAACCTCGTTCTAAGATTGTATTAAATGAGTTGGAGTCTGGTGAGACTAGTGCTTCATCAACAAGAGTTGTTGATCCACAAACATCTGAGAGTCAGATGGTTCCTGATCAGGATACACTACCACCTAGACGTAGTGAGAGGGTTGTGTGACAACTTGAACACTATTTAGTTATAGGTGAGGGACAAGGTGTTGTCTCTGCTGATAGTGTGGATGATTCATTGACATTAAAGAATGCAATGGAAGATCCTGATAAAGAGGAATAGCTTAAAGCCATGAATCTCGAGATAGAGTCCATGTACTCTAACTCAGTCTAAGATCTTGTAGACTTACCGGATGGGGTAAAATCCATTGGATGTAAGTGGATCTACAAGAGAAAGAGAGGAGCAGACAGGAAGGTAGAGACCTTCAAGGCAAGGCTAGTGGCCAAGGGTTATACCAAGAAAGAGGGGGTCGATTATTTAGAGACCTTCTCGCCAGTAGCCATGTTTATGTCTATTAGGATTCTCTTATCCATTGCTGTTAAAATTTGGCAAATGGACGTCAAGACTGCATTCTTGAATGACAATCTTGATGAGAGCATCTATATGATGCAACCAGAGAGATTCATGTCTCCAGATCAAGAGCAAAAGGTTTGCAAGCTGCAAAGGTCCATCTATGGACTTAAGCAAGTATCTAGATCTTGGAACATTAGGTTTGATGATGTGATTAAAACCTATGGCTTCGAGCAGAACTTCGATGAGCCTTGTGTCTACAAGCGCATCATTGATAAAAAAGTAGTTTTCTTTGTCCTATACGTAGATGATATCCTATTCATTATTAATTATGTGGGAGTGTTGTCTGATGTAAAGGGCTGGCTGGCTAGCCAATTCCAAACGAAAGATTTGGGAGAGGCAAGTTTTGTTCTAGGGATCCAACTTGTAAGGGATAGTAAGAACAAACTTATAACACTGTCTCAGGCATCATATATCGATAAGATTCTTATGCGATTTTCAATGCAAAACTCCAAAAAAGGTAATTTACCTTCAAGACATGGAGTTCACTTGTCTAAGGAACAGTGTCCTAAGACACCTCAAGAAGTTGAGGATATGAGACGTGTTCCCTATGCATCAGCAGTAGGTAGTCTCATGTATGCTATGTTATGCATGTGATCGGACATCTGCTATGCAGTGGGAGTAGTCAACAGATACCAGTCCAACCCAGGATTGGATTATTGGGTTGCTGTCAAGACTATTCTCAAGTATCTTCGGAGAACGAGAAATTATATGCTAGTGTATTCCGAACAGGATTTGATCCCTTAGGATACACGGATTCTGATTTTCAGTCAGACAAGGATTCTAGAAAATCCACGTCTGGATCAATATTCACCCTTGGTGGATGAGCCATTGTATAGAGAAGTATCAAGCAATCTTGCATTGCTGACTCCACCCTGGAATCCGAATATGTAGCTGCTTGTAAAGCTGTTAAAGAGGCTGTTTGGCTTCGTAAATTCTTGAGTGATCTGGAAGTTGTTCCAGACCTGGATAAACCCATCACAAATTATTGTGATAATAGTGGTGCTGTGGCTAATTCCAAAAAACCAAGAAGCCATAAGAGAGGGAAGCATATAAAAAGAAAGTATCATCTCATCAGAGAGATAGTGCAGAGAAGAGATGTGATCGTCACCAAGATAGCCTCACAAGACAATCATGTTGATCCATTTATAAAGACCTTACCGACTAAAGTGTTTTCGGGTCACCTAGATGGTCTAGGGTTACAAGACATGCCTCACATGCTTTAGTGAAAGTGGGAGATTGTTGGGGTTTATGCCCTATGCATGTAATTTGTAAATGGATTTATGAAGTAAATAAAAAGAAAATTTCAATTCATTCTTGTTATGTTATTTATTTTATAAACTTGTGTACATATTAACATCCTAGACTGCCAGATGTAATCTCGAACTGTGTATATGAGTGTCATATATGGATGGATACAGTAAGAGACGTGCAATCTAAAGAGTCCATAGATAGCAAACAAATCTAGGTACTTTATTTGTGGTTAATCTATAGTTGCGGTCCATTTTGTAATGTACAGTGATTCTATCCTGAATCATTCATATGAGATATGGGAATTGAGGCACCTTGTATGATGTGATCATATAGAACTGGGCTATGATCTATATGAATCTCACACCAAGATCCGTTTACCGATGAGATTCATATATATCAACTAATGATGGCTATATGTGGGTGATCTTAATCCTGAGTGTCTTATCGACTCCTTCAGGTAAGATCGTGGTCTTTGATATATCATGGGTGAAGTCAGATGCATTTCCTGATCAATATACTCCGTATGTTGGGATTGCGGTTTGGCTTGTGGCTGGGAAGGTTTGTACACAATAGTGAAATCCACTCTTTCTTGTGAGAAGTAGATGGTAGTTCCCTTAAGGGTTCATTCGGGGCTTGGACAATATGAGCGCTCTCCTTATTCCGTACGGAAAAAGGATTTATTGTCCATTAGAGAATCAATGGTACTTAAAGGATATATGTAATTAGAAGGGTATAACGGATATTATGACCCAGCTCTAATTATGAACTACTCTGGAGTATCACACCATATGTAATAGCTATATCAATGGACACCGAATTGTATTGGTCTGTGTAAAAACGTCTGCAGTTGAGAGAGTGCATCTTCGGGTTTTTAGTGGAATAACACCGGAGTTAATAATCAAGGAATATTAATTAAAGAGTTTAATTAATGATTTCGATGATTATTGGAGCTCAAAATATTGTGGGTCCATTAGGTCTCCTTGCTAGCCCGATCGATTTAGGTAACAAGGGTCACAGTTAATTAATTGGATTGTCCAGTTAATTGTATTACGAAAGTGACACGTATTTATTCGGAAATTAATTGAATAATGAGATTATTTAATTAATAGATAATGGTGATTAAATAACTTAAATAATGAGATTATTTAATTATGTTATTACTCACTAAATGGAGGGTGTATGTTGATATTTATTTTTGAATAAAATAAGATAATGTGATTATTTTATTTTATTAAAATAAATACTTTATTTTTGAGTTTAAAAAGATTGAATTCAAAATTAAAATCAAATAAAAGATATGAGAAATTTTTTTATTTGAAAGTTTTTAAAAATCAAATTATATTTGATTAGATTGTTTTTAAATCTTTATATATGTGATTTATATTTATAACAATTTTTTTTTTAAATGTGTTGTGTATTTTCATGCACAACTTTTATATATATATATATATATATATATATATATATATATATATATACTTTGACTAAAAACAATAGAAAGGTTTGTTTTTGGTTTTGGTCAAACGTAAAAAGGAAAAAAAAAGAAAACAATTTTTGGTTTTTAGTGTGTGCAAATCATTGCACCAAGAACAAGAAAATGAAATAAACTATTATTTTATTTTATTTTAACTACTAGAATTGTTCTAGGTAGTTTTTTTTTAGAAGAAATAGTTTCTTCATTTGTTTTTCTCTACACCCTCCATCTTAAGTTCTTAAGAACCGTGACGCGTCCACACGCAGTTACCAGTCCTGGGAATAACTAGGAAGATTAGTGATACAGACCAGGAGCAAATCGAAAAGTGAAGAAGCCTCCAAACGTTGGTATGGTTCTATCTTTTAATCTTCATTTTTATTATTGATTACAATTTCCTGTATTTACATATATATTTTATTAGTGTAATAATTAGTATATGTATTTGTTCCGAAAATAAATACGATCATAAGTTCACTGGTCCCAGATACAGATTACGATCTATATAAAAAAATTTTAAAACCCGTTTTCATTGTGCGACCGGTGAACGGGGTTCCATCAGCATCAACCTCCAGCCCCAATCCATTCTTAGAAAGAGCGTCCACAACCTGATTCCCCTCCCTAAAAATATGAGACACTTGAAACTCCATTTGAGAAATTTGATAAATACACCGCTGCCAAGTCTGCCAAACCCACCAAGAAAGCTACTTTGAGCGAGAAGAAATAAGTTGAACCATATAAGAGGAGTCACTCTCAAGCCAGATCTGACGTCTCTCATGCTTCCATGCGTAATTAATTGACATCGACACCGTAAAAAGCTCAGCCTCAAACACAAACACCTGACCAAGAGGGAAAACAAAACGACCCTTCACAAAAGCTCTACAATTATGGAAGACGCCCACCACAACCTCCAATGCCTGGAGAACTCAAGGTGGCACTGTCCGTACTAACTTTGATCCAACTATGAGGCGGAGGCGACCAAGCCTCATTCTAAATCAACGGAGCCCTAGATGGGCCACTTTGAAGACCAAAGCGACAAAGATTCAAAAGCTCATTTACACAATTATACATACATCCAATTTCCAAATTGTTAGCGTTAGAAAGCGCACACCAAACCAAAGACAAAGATGATCTGAAATCCAATGTCTTACCCTCAAAGATCCACTGGTTACAGATAAACCACACACTCCAAACAACTGCATGGAAAGCCGCCTTCCATAACAGAATATATAACTGTGCAAGCTTAGCTCAGCATATAAATCATGTGGAGAAACAGAATTATTGTAATATAAAACTTTGAAACATCACTTCATTAGAATATAACATACTTCTTAACTAAGACAACAACAATATTCTTCATTTATTAATCTTTTTTTATAGTTTGAAAGACCTTAACTATACATAATTAAAGTTTTATATATGCATGCTGTTAACAAGAGAGTAAGATGCACCTTTTTTATAACAATTGTTTACAGTACCTTCTAAGATCAAACACTACAAAGGCAATGGTTCAAGGTCTACTTCCATAATCAAAATTAAGAAGTCAGCCCTCTAAGTTTACTGTGATTTTATTGATTATGGTGAGATAATATATACAATATGTTTACGCAATCGGGGGGGGGCAATAAAGATGCACTTTTTGAAGTGTTAGAGGACCGCAAATTTTGAGTTGTATTGAATGCCCGTAAGGGTTTAAAATAGTTTTTTTTTATTATTTTGTTATACATATATGACATTGAAAAAATTATTATTATATATAAATATAAATATAAATATTTTGTTAATAGCTATTGTTGGAAGGGTATCAAAGAGAAATTTTTCACCTATTTTTACCGGGAAGGATACACCTCTCGATATTAAGTAAGGTCTACCTGTTACGACCTACCATGAGATACCGGATCCTATGCCGCCTAAGCACCTCGACGTCAATATCTAGTAGAGGATCGACGCTTTTGTTCAAAGAGGCTACCGGGTACTATGACAAGCTCACGCGGTGGTATTTCCTGCTCAGCATCTTGGTATAAGGATGTCCGACTAGTACCCAAGCACCTCGATATTACCACCTGGGAAACATCATCATCTATAGAACGTGCCAGGTACCCGACTGAGCAGGTACCATCATACTTCCTACCTAATACCTTTGAACTAGGATGTCCCCCTAGTATCTAGGTCCTTCAATGAAATCTTGCTACCTCTTCCAAGTACGTGTCTTATCCATCAAGCAAGAAGAAAATAAACCGGAAAGCTCCAGAATGATTTGTTGAGCACCACACCACCAGACTGGTACCCCTATGTACCTCGCCATCGGCACGAATATTTATGATTCTCCTCTAAAGCTAAAGAGTTGACTTCTTCATCATTAAAGCCCCATAATGAGACCATATAGGTCAACAAATTCAAAAATTCATTCAAACTTAAACATAAACGGAATCCTAACGTAATCAATGGGAGTAATTTCCACGTAATTTGGTTTCCCCATCAACACCAATCATTTTCAGTGACACAATCAATCAATTGGTCTAAATTACAGGGATTTGATTGATGATGAAGGGGGATTAAATGGGACGTCAGGATCCAGACAGGGTATCGAAAAATTAGGAGAAAAAGGGCAGAACATTTTCGCCATTTTTTCTCAACTTTGAGGATTTAGCCAGTTATCCATACAAACGAGTTCTCCATCTCCATTCTTTGTAAACAAGGGAGTTTGAGTGATTTTTTATGATCATTGTATGAGTGCTTCAATATAACAGTTTTCTCATATTGAATTTTGTCTTATTTTTCTTGTTACAAGTCACTCATATATTCATCTTTCTATGACCACTTTGTAACCTAAATACGAGATATCTACCCCGACTGCAACCTATTGGGTAGGGGTCTTAAGGTTAATGATTGGAATTCCTACATTTGAGTGAATTCCCGATCAACACTTTTTGGCACCATCTGTGGGAACGTTCCATGCCTATTTCGAAAGTCAATGAAATTAAGTTTTGCTTTTACAGTATAAAACATGAGACTTCGATCCTCCCAAGGATTGCTTGAGGCTTCAGGGCACCAGTCCACAGCCTCCATCCGGATGGCTCAAAAGAAAGGAAAGAAGTTGACGTACCAAAATCCTACTCTAGCACCACCTACTACAGCGTGGCTTACACCCCAGGTCCTTGTCGTTTCGGTGGTAGGTAAGGCAATTTGGGAGCAACAAGCTGCGACCTTTGTGCAGAATGTACCTGTCGGAGTAGTTACGGATGGTATCACTCTCCAGCTTGTGACACTAAAGGCTAGAGGAGAAACTAGTAGGCCAGGTACTAGGGCACACGCCTTTGATTGAATGGGACCAATGCCACCGGTACCTGTCCATGAAAGGATAGGGCCCTTGTCCTCCGTTCTAGACATGTTAGAGCCCGCGCCCCCAACACCAGAGAGCTACCAACCCCGAACGGTAATGTCAGTTACTGATCTCCCACTTACAGAACCTTATCAACCAATACAACCTGTAATTGCTGGAAGGTAGCCTTGATCTGCTGCGGAAGGGAGCAGAAAGAGTGCCCGAGATAACCCCCCTTATGAGGAGAACTGAGAAAAAGCTTCTGTAGCATCGGATTAGTTTGGTACTAAAGACTCCAAGGTCAAATCCAAGAATACTGGAACAAGCACTTACGGGACTAGGTAACCTGGATGGCGAAGTAGATCTAGGAATTGAAGAGGGGAAAGCACCAGGAAATCCATAAAGATCCCTTGGGCATGATGAATGCTCCCTTCTCCAAAAGAATTAGGGAAGCAGAGCTTCCCCCTAAATTTAAGATCCCTACTGACAAGTACTCCGGGACAGAGGATCCTTTGAGCCACCTGGAGAGTTTTGTACAATAGATGAAGGTCCAGAACGTAACCAAGGCCGCCATGTGTAGGATTTTTCTAACCATGCTAAATGACTACGTCAAGACATGGTTTCGAAAGCTACCTACAGGTTGTGTTGATTCATTTACTAAGTTGTCTAGTGATTTATATGATCAATTTTAGGGAACCAAGCCACGTCCCAAAGACCTCATCCACCTCTAGTATATAGTTCAAGAGCGGATTGAGTCGCTTAGATCTTATGTGGAGAGATTCCTTAAAGAAGTGATCCAGATGGGCTTCGTAAAAAAAGCGACCTGCCAATTTAAGAAGGAACGTCTAGGCTGGTAGGCTATTCTGATCATTCACCAAGCACCCACTAGAGATATACTTAGAGGCCTACGATAGGGTACTTCAGATGGTGGAGATAGATGAGCAACTCCAAGTCAATTTTTAACAAACCTAAGGGTTGGCAAACACCAAAGGAAAGAAGTACCCAAGCCAGTCTCAGTCCAAAATGCCCAGAATAAACCTTTTAACAAGTCCATATACCGCCCCCACCTTTTCAACCTCAGTAGGAATGGTACCCAACAGTGAGAACCCCGCCTCGAGCTTCACCTACTCCAAGCGAGGTAGGCCTGATAGTCAACGAAGAGAGGGGGTACAACCAATACACCCTTCTTAAAGCATTTCATGAGACGATCTACCTCGTCATCCGTGATAAAGGGCTACTCAGGAAGCTGAATCTCATCAAAGCACTAGTTGACTCAAGGAATCATTACAAGTACTGTGATTTCCATGAGGACGTAGGACATAACACCTTTGAGTGATATAGCCTACAACCAAATTGAGGCTCTAGTGAGATACAGGTTCTTGGAGGAATTCCTATAGAAGGTACGGGATAGCATCCACATGGTGAGGGAGGTGCGAGAAAAGTTTAAAAAGGATGCACAAAGAAAGAAAGCCAAGGGCAGGATCTATTACAGCATATCCAAGTCATTAACACTATCAGTTGAGGTCCTACCTTGACAGTGACTGAAGGGAAAATAGCGCAATTGAAGCGTAAAATTTATAAATTAGGGTTTGGTATGAATTCATATTTTTCCCTTTTTAAAAAAAAGAACCTTAACCCTAGATTAATTGATGTATGTACAAAATTTCGTCGTACCTTTTTCTCGTGATGATTGAACTAGCGTGGAATTGGATCCGCAAGATCTTCCAATCCAATCACAAACGTGAATCACCTAAGAGTGTGGGCTCCCTTACTTTAAATTGTATACCTAAGGATGGAAACAAACAAACTCTTTTTCTTTGTTAGTCACAACTATCCTCCAAAAAGAAAACAAAGAACGTTATATCACTTGTGAATTTTCAATCGTTTTGATTGAAACTCGCGTGAACCTTGATTTGATGTTGTACATAAAACCTTTTAATGTAAAGGCTGTTGGAACCCTTGTTCATCGGTCACGCAGCGGAAATGGGTTTTATAATTTTTTATACATATCGTAATCTGTATCTGCGACCAGTGAACTTGTGATCGTATTTATTTTTGGAACAAATACATATACTAATTATTACACTAATAAAATATATATGTAAATACAGGAAATTGTAATAAAAAAAAAAGATTAAAAGAACCATACCAACGTTTGGAGGCTCCTTCACTTTTTTGATATGCTCGTGGTCTGTACCACTAATCTTCCTAGCTATATCCCGGGACTGGTAACTGCGTGTGGGTGCGTCATGGTTCTCAGGAACTTAGGATGGAGGGTGTAGAGAAAAACGAATGAAGAAACTATTTCTCTTAGAAAAAAAAAAACTACGTAGAACAATTCTAGTAGTTAAAAAAAATAGTTAATTTTTTTCTTGGTGCAATGACTTGCACGCAGTAAAACAAAAGTGCTTTTTTTCTTTCTTTTGTACGTCTGACAAAAACAAAAAAAAAACTTTGCTTTTTTGTAAATGTATATATATATAAAAGTTGTTCGTGAAAACACACAGCACCTTTTTTTTTAAATAATATATATCACATATATAAATTATTTTTTTAAAAAAAATCTAATCAAATCAAATTTGATTTTTAAAAACTTTCAAATTAAAAAATATCCCATATCTTTTAATTGATTTTAGTTTTGAATTCAAACTTTTTAAATTCAAAAATAAAAATATTTAATTTAATAAAATAAAATAATAACATTTTCTTATTTTATTCAAAAATGAATTTCAACACACACCCTCCATTTAGTGATTAATAACATAATTAAATAATCTCATTATTGAAGTTATTTAATCACTGTTATCTATTAATTAAATAATCTCATTATTCAATTAATTCCCGAATAAATACGTGTCACTTTCGTAACACAATTAACTGGACAATCCAATTAATTAACCGTGACCTTTGTTACCTAAATCGATCGGGCTAGCAAGGGGACCTAATGGACCCACAGTATTTTGAGCTCCAATAATCCTCGGAATCATTAATTAAACCCTTTAATTAGTATTCCTTGATTATTAACTCCGGTGTTATTCCACTAAAAACCCGAAGCTGCACTCTCTCAACTGCAGACGTTTTTACACAGACCGATACAACTTGGTGTCCATCGATATAGCTATTACATATGGTGTGATCCTCCACAGTAGTTCATAATTAGAGCTGGTCATAATGTTCGTTATATCCCTCTAATCACATATATCCTTTATTTTCATAATTGCACATCTCTTACTGTATCCATCCGTATATGACACTTATATACACAGTTCGAGATTACATCTGGCAATCCAGGAGGTTAATATGTACACAAGTTTATAAAATAAATCACATAACAGAATGAATCGAACCTTTCTTTTTATTTACTTCATAAATCCATTTACAAGTTACATGTTTAGGGTATAAACCCCAACAATCTCCCACTTGCACTAAAGCATGTGAGGCATGTCTCGTAACCCTAGACCATCTAGGTGACCCGAAAACACTTTAGCCAGTAAGGTCTTCGTAAATGGATCAGCATGATTGTCTTGTGAGGCTATCTTGGTGATAATCAAATCTCATCTCTGCACTATCTCTCTAATTAGATGATACTTTCTCTCTATATGCTTCCTTCTCTTGTGGCTTCTTTGTTCTTTAGAATTAGCCAAAGCACAACTGTTATCATAATAAAGTGTGATGGGCTTATCCAGGTCTGGAACAACTTCTAGATCACTCAAGAACTTACAGAGCCAAACAGCCTCTTTAGCAGCTTCACAAGCAGCTACATATTCGGCTTCCAGGGTGGAGTCAGCAATACAAGATTGCTTGATACTTCTCCATACAATGGCTCCACCACTAGGGTGAATACTGATCCAGACATGGATTTTCTAGAATCCCTGTCTGACTGAAAATCAGAATCTGTGTATCCTAACAAGATCAAATCCTGTCTAGAATACACTGGCATATAATTTCTCATTCTCCGAAAATACTTGAGAATAGTCCTGACAGCAACCCAATGATCCAATCCTGGGTTGGACTGGTATCTGCTGATTACTCTCACTGCATAGCAGATGTTCGGTCTCGTGCATAACATAACATACATGAGACTACCTACTGTCGATGCATAGGGTACATGTCTCATATCCTCAACTTCTTGAGGTGTCTTAGGACACTGTTCCTTAGATAAGTGAACTCTATGCCTGAAAGGCAAATTACCTTTCTTGGAGTTCTGTATCGAAAATCGCATAAGAATCTTGTCGATATATGATGCCTAAGACAGTGATATAAGTTTGTTCTTACGATCCCGTATAAGTTGGATCCCTAAAACATAACTTGCCTCTCCCAAATCTTTCATTTGGAATTGGCTAGCCAACCAGCTATTAACATTAGGAAACACTCCCACATCATTTCCAATGAGTAGGATATCATCTACGTATAGGACCAAGAAAACTACATTCTTATCAATGATGCGCTTGTAGACACAAGGCTCATCAACGTTCTGATCGAAGCCATAGATTTTGATCACATCATCAAACCTAATGTTCCAAGATCTAGATGTTTGCTTAAGTCAATAGATGGATCTCTGTAGCTTGTAAACCTTTTACTCTTGATCCAGAGACACGAATCCCTCTGGTTGCATCATATAGATGCTCTCATCAAGATTGCCATTCAAGAATGCAGTCTTGATGTCCTTTTTCCAAATTTTATAATCAAAATAGGCAGCATTGGATAAGAGAATCCTAATAGACTTAAAAGTGGCTACTAGCGAGAAGGTCTCTTCATAATCGACCCCCTCTTTTTAAGTATAACCCTTGGCCACTAGCCTTGCCATGAAGGTCTCTACCTTCCCGTCTACTCCTCTCTTTCTCTTGTAGATCCATTTACATCCCATGGGTTTTACCCCATCCGGTAAGTCTATAAGATCCTAGACTGAGTTAGAGTACATGGACTCCATCTCGAGATTAATGGCTTTCAGCCATTCCTCTTTATTAGGATCTTTCATTGCAGTCTTAAATGTCAATGGATCATCCATACTATCAGCAGAGACAACACCTTATCCCTTACCTATAGCTAAATAGAGTTCAGGTTATCTCACAACCCTCTCACTACGTCTAGGTGGTAGTATATCCTAATCAGAAACCATCTGACTCTCAGATGTTTATGGATCAACAACTCTTGTTGATGAAGCACTTGTCTCACCATGCTCAAACTCATTTAATACAATCTTGGAACGAGGTTTATAGTCTCTAATGTAATTGTCCTCAAGAAACGTTGCATTTGTCGATACAAATACATTGTTATCTTTGAGACTATAGAATATCCACCTCTGGTCTTCTTGGAGTATCCTACAAACAGGCAGACAACAGACTTGGAGTCTAGCTTTCCAGTTCTTGTTCTTCAGCAGTTCTGTTCTTCAGCACGTGTGCTGGATACCCTCATATGCAGAAACATATCAAACTAGATTTACAACCATTCCACAACTCTAGGGGAGTCTTAGGAACAGATTTGGATGGCACTACATTCAAAATGTATGTTGCTGTTTGTAACGCATATCCCTAGAAGTAATTTGGTAAATATGAGAAACTAATCATAGATCTCACCATTTCCATTAGAGTTCTATTTCTCCTGTCCGCTACACCATTTTGTTGAGGTGTACCGGGAGCTGTGAGTTAGGAAACTATCCCATGCTCGACCATAAATTCTTCAACCTCTTGGTTAAGGTACTCACCTCCATGATCCGATCGTAGTGACTTGATAGTCCTACCTAATTGATTCTCAACTTCAGCTCAGAATTCTTTGAACTTTTCAAATGTTTCTGACTTTTGTTGCATCAGGTAGACATATTCGTATCTTGAGTAGTCATTTATAAAGGTGACATAATACTCATAACCACCCCTAGCTTTAACATTCATCGGTCCGCAGACGTCTGTATGTATAAGCTCAAGTGCTTCTTTAGCTCTAAGCCCTTTTTCAGTAAAAGGTCTCTTAGTCATCTTACCTTCCAGACAAGATTCGCAGTCAGGTAAGGTGCCAACCTTTAACTCACTTAAGGGTCTGCTTTTTACTAATCTGTCTATCTGGTCAAGGTTGATATGACCAAGCCTTAGAAGCCAGAGATACGTGTCATTATCTTGAGAAATCTTATGTAGTTTAGTTTTTTATTTTTCAACCTTAAACATTTCGGTGTTGAGCAGTGTAGTATGTATTAACTGTCTTAACACATACAAATTGTTTTCATTAATTCTTGAACAAATATTTAGACCATTCTTTCCAATAAAAACAGACTTATTATTAAAAGAAACATAATATTTTTGTTCTAACAACTTAGAAACGGAAATCAAATTCTGTGTAAATTCAGGAATATAAAATACTTTTTCCAACAATATATAATTATTACAAAAACATAATCTAATTACGCCCACTGCTCGTGCCGACACAACATCCCCTGACCCCACACGCATTGAGAAGGCTCCCTCCTCTAGCGGTGTCCAAGAATCAGTCCACTGCCCCCGAATCAACTATCCAGGGTAAAGAATCATCTTCCACTAGACAAGATTCAAGAACAAGTAAATCATATTTATATTTCGTTTTCTTCTTCTTGGCAGCCTCCTCCAGATATTAAGGACAGTTCCTCTTCCAGTGTGCGACCTTATCGCAATGGAAACATTTTCCTTTGCCTTGATAAGTGGAAGCGCCTTTGCTATGGGCTTTCTTAGGTTTGGGCTTATTCTTTGCCTTCCCAGCGGACCTCTTCCTCTTCTTATTATTAGAGGAAGATGGTTCGGTAACATTTACCTCACCGGTCTTGCCTTTGTTGTCCTTAATCAAGGACTCAAAGGTAACGAGCTCATTGAGAAACTATGTAAGACTGAACTTTAACTTGTTCATCCCGTAGTTGCTTTTAAATTGATCGAAACTCTTCTGAAGAGTGGTCAGTATGATGCTCACTTGACTGGGTTCGTTAATGGCCCCGCCATTGACTTCTGCAGTGTTGAAGTAGGACATCATTCTCAGGACATGTTCCCGAACTGACGTTCCTTCCTTCTTGCGAGGAAGCATAGCGGAACGAACAGATTCGTGTCGCTTTTGCTTGGAGGGCTGCCCTAACATATCTTGTAATGACTCTATGATTTCGAATGCTGAAGTCGTTGCTTCGTGCTTTTTGACAAGCACGTCTATCATATATGCCAACAGATACGTTCGGGCCTTCTCATCAGATGAGACCTATCGCTGGTATTCCTCACGAACAGTTCGTGTGGCATTGGCAGTAGGCGCTGGAGGACATTCCTCCATAAGCAGAAACTTGAGGTATTTGGTGACAAAAATTGCATTAATATTAAGTTTCCACTTTGTGTAGTTATCACCTGTTAATTTATCGTTTGCGAGAATTTGAAGTAATGCAGAAGACATTGCTGAAATAAATAAAACATTCATTCAGTCATTTATTTAAAACAAGTGTGGGTGCTTTGGTATAAATTTAAACGTGATGTGTGAACATGCTTAACGAACTAGAACTACCCTAAAAATAGTTAATATACCACGACAATCCATCATACCACAAAAATTTCCCGCCTTAGGGTCGGTCAAATCTTTGCATGTTGAACCGAGACATTCTCAATCAAATGATATTCTAGAATAACTCTTATTCCATATCATTCAACCATCGTTTATTCAGTCAGGTTTTTAATTAACAAACTTAATCAAAACCTTCATGAGTGTAACACACCATTTCAGATCTCATGAGCTTAACTAGAGAATTGCTGCCTTAGGGTCGGTCAATCCCGAAATACCCTTAGAAATCCTATCCGTTAGGAAGTCAGTCTTGGTACTGACCTTTGTGGAAACCCTCTTAGGGAGGACGAAAACAAAGCCGTCACGAGGCCCCACTCGGATCTCACAATGTTAAACTAATGATGGAGACCGCGGGATATATATGTTATATATCCCTCTCCCACTCACTATTTTAAAACTAGGGTTTTCTATTATCCGTTAATGCACCTATACTCTACAGGATCAAACGGCTAACATTAATCAAGTTATCTAGTGCATTAACTAATTCATTACTAGAAACAAGTTCTAATTAACTAATAAATTATTAATGATTTTTAACAATTAAAAATCTAATCTATTAGTGAATAATCTAAGCCTTTGTAAACTATTTACTAAGATCAGATTATTATGAAAGTGTTTACCAAGTTTTAACAATATTCGGTTCATTTATAATTAGGCAATTAATCCTAATTACTAAATGACCTTATTAATCTAACTTATAAACTCTTTAATAACTGGATTAATATTAATGAGAACTACCAAGTTTTTTAACAATTAAAAAACTAATCCCATTTTCATAGCCAATTTATGTATTTACTCATTTTAATCGCATTAAAAAAAATACATAAAATATCAGGCTATGCTGCATGTATGACATATCAAATATATTTGTGTAGGTACTTCTAATCTAAATGACATACGTATGTATGACAATGCTTTTATCATCATATAATATAAAGCATACATGAATTGATAGAGTATTGTGGATTATTTAACCTAAAAAAAATTGGAATCTTAAATTACAAAAATACACCCAAGGCATTCCTTGGTCTTCTTGTAATTTCCGAGTCTTCTAGTCTCTTCAGGTCACTCTGATTCATCTCATGACTCATTCTTTGTGATTTTTCCAGGTCTTCAATATAGGTTACATTTTTTTTTACAATAAAATAACAGTAAAAAAAAAGTATACAACCCATAAACCCTAAATCCATAGTACCATATAATTAACGATCAATCATGTTTTTGTAAAATTTTTTAAAAAATTAATATACATACAAAAACATCATACAGTCAATTTAATTAGTGCCTACACAATCATATATACAGGAGCATCCAAAAGAAATTCCTATTTCGAAAACAAAATTGGCTCTGATAATCACATTATCTTATTTTATTCAAAAATAAATAATCTCATTATTTAAGTTATTAATAACATAATTAATTAATCTCATTATTTAAGTTATTTAATCACCATTATCTATTAATTAAACAATCTCATTATTCAATTAATTCCCGAATAAATACGTGTCACTTTCGTAACACAATTAACTGGACAATCCAATTAATTAACCGTGACCCTTGTTACCTAAATCGATCGGGCTAGCAAGGGGACCTAATGGACCCACAGTATTTTGAGCTCCAATAATCCTCGGAATCATTAATTAAACTCTTCAATTAATATTCCTTTATTATTAACTCCGGTGTTATTCCACTAAAAACACGAAGCTGCACTCTCTCAACTGTAGACGTTTTAACATAGACCGATACAATTCGGTGTCCATCGATATAGCTATTACATATGGTGTGATCCTCCACAGTAGTTTATAATTAGAGCTTGGTCATAATGTCCGTTATACCCCTCTAATCACATATATCCTTTAAATACCATTGATTCTCTAATGGACAATAAATCCTATTTCCTTACGGAATTAGGAGAGCGCTCATATTGTCCAAGCCCCGAATCAACCCTTAAGGAAACTATCATCTACTTCTCACAAGAAGGAGTGGATTCCACTATTGTGTACAAATCTTCCCAGCCACAAGCCAAACCGCAATCCCAACATACGAAGTATATTGATCAGGAAATGCATCTGACCTCACCCATGGTATATCAAAGACCACGATCTAACCTGAAGGAGTCGATAAGACACTCAGGATTAAGATCAACCATATATAGCCATCATTAGTTGATATATATGAATCTCATCGGTAAACGGATCTTGGTGTGAGATTCATATAGATCATGGCCCAGTCCTATATGATCACATCATACAAGATGCCTCTATTCCCATATCTCATGTGAATGATTCAGGATAGAATCACTGTACATTACGGAATGGACCGCAGCTATAGATTAACCACAAATAAAGTACCCAACTTTATTTGCTATCTATAGACTCTTTAGATTGCAAGTCTCTTACTGTATCCATCCGTATATGACACTCATATACACAGTTCGAGATTACATCCTGCAATCCAAGATGTTAATATGTACACAAGTTTATAAAATAAATAACATAACAGAATGAATTGAACCTTTCTTTTTATTTAATTCATAAATCCTTTTACAAGTTACATGCTTAGGGCATAAACCCCAACAAAGGCTACTAGTGTACAATCGAAAACTAAAGGTTCTTTCTTCCCTTTCTTCTTTGCTGAATCTCACACTATATCTTAGAGTTGATCGAATTTTATCTAGAGTCAAAACAAATTTTTCTCTCAAAATTCTTATTGTGCCCGAGTTCTCTCCAAGTACTATTCTTAGGTTGACCGAAATCTTCTCTTTAAAATTCCTAGGGCTGGCCGAAATTCAAGAGATATATATATAGGATCACAAATCCTTTCCTAAGAAGGATTACTTGGTAGGTAAGAATCCTATCCTTAGGTGGATTTACTAAGTGACCAAGAATCCTTTTCCAAAAAGAATTATTTCCTATACCAAAACTCCTAATCAAACTCAATCATGTATTTGTAACCATATTAAAGATTTTGTAATTTGACTAGATAAATAATTCTTTTAATTTATCTACTTAACAAATGAAATCTTTAATATTAATTATACTCCCAACAATAGTATAATATTAGGAGACCTTGTCCTACTAGAAAAGATTTTGACTTTTAATTAAATAATTAATTAATTGCCAAATTAATTAATTTTCATTTAATTAAATAATAATAAATATATATAGAATTAAGCTAAACTATATAGCTTTGCCACCCAACACCATATATGGGCCATTACATTTTTTTTTCTATTTTATTAAATCCATTGGACCTTAATAAAAAGTCCACATGTGAACTAGACCCATTCATACAAAAAGAAACAAGTTCACATGCCTCAATACAATTCTAGATAGACCCCTAAATTGGTCTGATAGAATATATCAAGTGATCCATGCAAGTTCATGTGGATTGAGGATCTTGGCGGACTATCTAATTTATGCTCCAATAGAAACAACTCAATCACAATCAACAAATGATTCACTTAGGTCCAATCTATTAATTTTAGTTCATTCCACTAAAGAAAAAAAATTGCACTCTTAATTAATGATGGAATAAGTTAATATTTCTTACTCATACCCTAGACAACCTTATTGGAGAAATTGTATCCTCGTGAAGAATATCAGTAATCGCCCCAAGAGCTCATAGACCGACTAAAGCTCTCTAAGTTACCATATTTACTCATATGACCACATTTTGAACTTGGATATTTTAACTTATCCAGAAGGTATATTTCAATAGACACTATTGAAAACTTAACGTTAAGATTTAATATCCAATACCTCAAAACATCCATATGATGATATTCTACTCTCATTTAATAAATGGAGCCATGATGTCCTTATCTATAAATGAAGTCCTCTATCGATTAACAAATGAAAACCACCAAACTATCGAGGATAGACTATACTATATAATCGTACTCATTGATAGCTCAAATAATAATACTTGAAACCATAAGTCTATCATTTATCTCAGGATTGAGATAGACTCCCTGATTGTCTTCAAGTGAAAACTTTTATCCATTGACGGTTCTAGATAAAGTATTTCATTGTGATCCTATTCAATGCACCCAATGCACTAGATTCTTTTGCCCAAAGACACCACACTTTGATGATTTTAGACACATCATAACACATTTGATCCCACTCAAATGCTAGCAAAAGAATTTACAAATTTGACAAGATAAATGCGCCTAACCTTTGTCTTAAGTTGTGAATATTATTCAGGACTAACTAAAGAATTGTGTCTACCTCATATATATGTAGATGTATGAACAATTCTTCTTTATCCATAGTCTTTTGACTTTATGATTATTTACTTTTAACAATTATAACAATCATGTTGAAAATGCTATAAGATTTGTTAAACTTGAAATCACTTTATTAATATGAAAAGATTGTCAAATACATTATTATACTCTTGCTATCGAGCATAATCCCAACAATCTTCCACTTGCTTTATAGCAAATGTGTCATATATTTCATCCCCATGTTCTCTAGATGCCCATCAAAACTCTTATGTGGAAGAGCTTTGTAAAGGGATTCGCTAGTTAATCTGCTGACGCGATCTTGGTAATCGTCACGTCACCCCTATGCACAATTTCCCTCAGAAGGTGATACTTTCTTTCAATGTGTTTCCCTCTCTTATGACTTCTTGTTTCTCTCGAAATAGCCACTGCTCTACTATTGTCATAATAGATAGTGATCTGCTTATTAGCATCATAAGCCACTTCCAAGTCAATCAAGAATTGGCGGAGCTAGACAGCCTCTTTAGCAGCCTCGCATGCGGTAATATACTCGGCTTCCATGGTGGAATCAACAGTACAAGATTGCTTGATACTCCTCCATATGACTGCCCCTCCTTCAATAGTAAACACAGATCCTGATGTTGATCTCCTGGAGTTAGAATCTAATTGAAAATCAGAATCTATATACCCAATGGGAATTAAATCCCCTCCAGAGTATACAACAATATAATCTCTCGTTCACCTGAGATCCATGAAAATATGCTTGAATGCCATCCAACGATCAGGAGCCAGGCTTCAATTGAAACCTACTAACTATGCCTACAACAAAATAAATATCCGGTCTAGTACAGAGCTTTGCATACATGAGACTTCCAACTGCCGATGCATATGAAACCCTACTCATGAATTGCTCTTCATGCTCATTCTTAGGAACTTGTTCCTTAGAAAGTTTGATTCCATGTTTGAAAGGTAACATATCTTTCTTGGAATCTTGCATGGAAAACTTATACAAGATTTTATCTATGTATAAAGCTTAGGATAACGTAATCATTCTATTCTTTCTATACCTTATGACTTGGATACCAAGAATATAACTTGCTTCACCTAAGTCCTTTATATCAAATTGTTTTGCTAACCATTCTTTTACTGATTTCAATACACCTATATCGTTTCCGATGAGTGGTATATCATCAACGTAAAGAACTAGAAAAACCAAATTGTCACCTTTAATCCTTTTGTATACACATGGTTCATCAAGGTTTTGAATAAATCTAAACCTTTTCACGGCTTGATCAAACCTTATGTTTTAGGATTTGGATGCTTGCTTCAATCCATATATGGATCTTTGCAACTTGCATACCCTTTCCTCTTGGCCTTTTTCAATGAATCCTTTTGGTTGCTTAATATAGATGCTTTAGTCAAGACTTCCATTAAGGAAAACTGTCTTGACGTCCATTTTCCAAATCTCTAAGTCTCACCATCTATCTCAGCACCATTCAGTTCAGCAATGTTGAGATGTGCTATGACTTTCATCATGTGATCTTTCACTGCATGTCCAGGTTTTATTCTAAGATTCATGAAAGCAATCATTGCCTCTCTCTTAGTCGTCCTAGACCTCATAGCAAACGTCTCCTTTAGAAACATCATTATATCGGTAGCAGTCTCCAATCCTACATGTTGCTGTTGCAACATGTCGGGGATGAGGGCCATAATATAACATTTAGCTATTTCATCTGAAGACTCCCACTGCTGATACTCATCTCTTTGCTCCTAAGTAGATTCATTAATAGGAGTAGGTTGTTTAGGAGTGCAGAGAACAAATTTATGCTTTTCGAATTGCAATAAACGTCCAATTTTCCTTTTCCATGTGACATAATTTTCACCAGTTAAAGTATTATCTCTTAGGATGTTCATTAGGGATGGGGTCATGATTTATGAACAATAACAAAAAATTATATAAGTTGTAAGGACCTCAATTTTATGATTGGTTTATTTCATGACAAACCACACCACATTGGGGATGATTGTGTAATGGGTAGCTTAGGTCTTCATTGGAAAGCTTCCAAGCATCTCCATGACTTCAAGAGCAAAAAGTATATTTACTTGACTTTGCCTCTTGAAGAGTTTAGGTGCACACACACACCTCATGCATGTTTTGTTTATCTTGCATTTGTATTGATATTGTTTATACATGTGCATCTCTTCACAATCACACTTGCACTTCATTCTTAGTCTTAAGTGTGGTTGTTGTGTGTTTAAATTTGTTATCCATTGTTTGATCGGAAACATTCATGCTTGCACGATGGTGTGCTTGTTTTAGCACGTTGAGTGACAATATGAGAAGGTCTCAATCTTCTCTTGGTTTGGTTATATGGAGTAAGGTGTCTAGTTTCAAAAGAGTGTATTTCAATGATTTAAATGTTTTTCAAAACTGACCTTTATATCGCCTTATAACCATATATTTTTATACAATGATTCAAAATGAGTTTTGAAATTTTCTGTACAAACTAGAGACCCATACCTTTCCAACGGTATATTATTCGTAATATTTCATGACCGTTTGGATTTGTTTTGAAATCTCCAAAGTGACCACAAAAATAGGGCATCTCTGTTGTTGTCCATTTCTGACCTTTGGTCACTTAAATGAGCATAAACTTTTCTATAGACATCCAAATCATATTTTGTAAATTGTACTAGAAAGCAGACTTCCATACCTTTCTAACAGTATATTATACGAAAGGTTTGGATGTCGTTTGGTTATATTTTGGGTTGCTCGAATCATGAGATTTTGTGTTGTCGAGGCTGCACCGGTCTACAAGCGCACCTCACCAGCGCCGCTGGACAGTAGGTGTGCGCTTGTGTAGAGCTTGTCGACCAGCGCAGCTCACCAGCACACTGAGTAAAATTCTGGGCATTTTCAAAATGATGTAGTTTTGTTCTAGGGCTCATATTTACATGCCATCTTCTTCCTCACTTGTTTTTCAGAGCTTCAAAACCATTTTTTAGTGTGAGAAAGTATTTTCTTTGAGAGAGAAGCTCCAAGAGTTATTATTTAACTCTCCAAACCCAAAACCCATCTCCATCTTGCATCATTCTTCATCATATGAGCATGGGTGTTCTTGGTTTCATGACTAGGTAAGTAAGAGCTTCATTGAACATCATCTATTGTTTTTCTTACTCTAGATTAGGTATTTATTGTTTGGTTAAATACAATAATAAATACCTAGACTCTACTTTATTGTATATATTTATGAGTCTTGATAACATGATTGGGTTTGTTTGTTGATAGCTAACATTTAGGACATATTTTCCATCTAGCTAATTAGGTCATGTTGATTGCAATTCATGATTGCATTTATTGACCATGCCATGTTTATTGACAACTTTTGCTGAAGTGGCTTTGTTTGATAACTAGATTGTAATATTGCATATCCATATCTAGTTAAGTCTTTATACGTTGCATTTAGACATTATTGTTTATGCCTCATTGATTGCATTTATTGATTGCAAAATATTGCCCTTGATTATATGTTGTGACAACTTGTGTTGGTTGGACTTTTATTGACAATTAGGTTGCTAGAATCCTTTTGCATCTAATTGAGTCCTTATGTATGGTCATGTAGGCATTGTTTGATAGCTAGGTTGTTGTATTGCATCATCTACACCTAGTTAAGCATTGTATGTTTGGTCTAACATATTTTGCATTAAGAATTCATTGATTATTTCACTTAGACCATATATTATTCATAGAGTCAAAGTTTTGTGGCTTCTATGTGAAGTTGCACAAGCAAGTCAAGTCTTGCAACTAAGGGTAGGTTGGCAAGCAATTGGTCGGGTATCCACTGTAAAAGGCCTGAGGGGTAGAGTAGGAGGTGCTCACGCCAAGAGTAGTGTATCTGGGGATATCACTAGGGACTGAACCAAGAGTGGTGAGTGGCGGTGTCCATAGCCTGAGATTGTCGATAGTGAGAGTCCGAGAATCAATTGAGGGTGTAACCTTTTTTCTCATATAGTGGATTTCTGTGATCGTGTGTGGCTATTAGAATGGCCCGTGGTTTTTCCCATTTGGAGGGTTTTCACGTAAACATCAAGTGTTATTTATATTTTTGCACTTTATACTTGATGTTTGATGTTTGTTTTATTGGGTGAATTTTGAATATTGACTAATCAAGAAAAATTGGTAATTAACTTGATTAAAACCTATTCACCCCCCTCTAGTTTATTAGACACACACTTTATAGGGAATTTTCAATTGGTATCAGAGCGGGTTCCTAGACATACTTAGGTGATCCAAGCTCTTGTTTGTGTGTCTTGCATTTTTTTGCACTTGTTTGTTGCATTTCATTTGCATTCAGTCGCTTCACCAAACATCATGTGTGAGAGTGAAACACTTAGAGCGGGTATTGCTAGATTGACCTCTAATGTTGAGAGGAAGGATTATGACTCCGATGAGAAGATAACTCTCATGGTTGAGAGATTTAAGAGATTCACAAAATCTCAAATGAAGGGTATGACCTCCAAAGTGAAGGAGGAAAAGAAAATGTCAAGGAAAAGTGACCCTTGCCTTGAATGTGGCGGAATTGGCCACAAAGCCTCCAAGTGTAATAACTTGAAGTGCAAGAATGAAGGAGTTGGTATGATCGCTACTCGATGTGTTCGCGAAGAAGAAGTTATTGAAAGTTGTTCCACAAGCTCGGATGAGTGTGTGAACAACTACAGTGCATTTCCGGTTTCCTACCATGAAGAAACACAAGCCACCATCAAATGTGTGTCAGTTGTAGAGTTCAAAATTAGTGACTTGGAGTTTGGAAACGGAAGTGAAGCATGCTTGAGTGAAGCAAGCCTTGATGATATAACTCTCACAAACATAAGTGGGAGAAGCCTTGATAGCAATGACACATGCTCCGGGAACTCTTGTGATAATGTGGTTGATTATCAAGAGTTAGTTGATTCTCTTCAAAATTCCTTGATGGAGAAAGATAATGATATCCTTAGATTGGAAAAGGATAATCTTCAACCACAAGCCAAGTTGACTCACTTGGATGAAGAAGTGAGATGTATAAAAGAAAGTGAAGGCAAATTGAAGATGGAACTTAAAGATCTAAGAAGTACAATTGCTATGATGACTTCGGGTCTGGAAATGATTGGCATTGAATCAAAGCCAAATGACAATCAAGGGCTTGTTCTTGTACGTGATGAGACCATATCACCCTTGGAAAAAACTACAATTGTGAAGGATATTGCTCATATTTGTCCACCTAGGTCTCAACACCCCAAGAAGATTCTTGTTGTGGGTGAATCTTATAAGAGCTTAACCTTGAAGATGTTTCCAAGGAAACAAGCTCAATCTCAACCCTTGAGGATGCCTCAATCAATGATCAATCAACCTTTGAGGCAAGTCACTCATGCTCAACCACAAACGTACCAACATCCGGCGAATGGTCAAAGTACAAGCCAACCGGTGCAACATCAAAGAAAAACTCATCAACATGACCATGTCTCGATAAGTACTAAATGCAATGGTATGAATTCTTCTTTAATACCTACTTGTCATTATTGTGGTATGATTGGTCACATTCGACCAAAATGTATTAACTACATTAGAAAATGTAGAATTGACAGCATGAGAGAAAAGAAAATGAACCGTAAGGCTAATTTGCATGATTCTAGGAAACCTAGAGACTTGAAGATTTTGACCACTAAAATTAAAAAGGTGGAATCTAGGTGGGTTAGAAAGATTGAACCCGAGTGCAATCATGATCATTTGTCACCCTTGGATACTATTGAGTCCAATGAACTTGGTATGTCCAGTGGGATTTGCCCCTTACCTTGATACGGTTAGGTTTGTGACCCCATTTGGGGAGCTCAAGCAAAGAGAGCGAACTTGCATGATTTGACATATGCAAAAAGTTAATTTGTTTTATGCTCTTTCGATAATTGCTTGAGATTCTTGGTTGCACATATGCTTATATGTTTTTTTAATAAGTGTGCACCATTGCTTTGTTTGCAATCCATGTTATATTTATGTTCAAACATGCATTTTTGGACTAGGAGATTTAATTGGGAAAGTAAATTTGAATGACCTATAATTTATCTCCATGACATGTGAACTTGCTTTTAATTACATGCTTTAAAATGATATGCATGAATTGAGTTTGATTGCTTTAATGCAAGTGTGTGTGAGTGCAAATGAGAGGACTAATCAATAATGATTTTATATCCAAATTACTCTTCTCTCTTTTCTTAATGGTGAAACAAGACTACTATCATACGGATAATTATCCGAAACAATCAAAAAGGGTGCACCAGTCGCTCATGTCTTGATTTGCCTTTAAGTTGACATATGCAAAAAGTTAATTTGTTTTATGCTGTTTTGATAATTGCTTGAGATTCTTGGTTGCACATATGCTTATATGTTTTTTTAATAATTGTGTACCATTGCTTTGTTTGCAATCCATGTTATATTTATGTTCAAACATGCATTTTTGGACTAGGAGATTTAATTGGGAAAGTACATTTGAATGACCTATAATTTATCTCTATGACATGTGAACTTGCTTTTAATTACATGCTTTAAAATGATATGCATGAATTGAGTTTGATTGCTTTAATGCAAGTGTGTGTGAGTGCAAATGAGAGGACTAATCAATAATGATTTTATATCCAAATTACTCTTCTCTCTTTTCTTAATGGTGAAACAAGACTACTATCATACGGATAATTATCCGGAACAATAAAAAAGGGTGCACCAGTCGCTCATGTCTTGATTTGCCTTTAAGGATTGATATAGTTGCTTTATTTTCAAATTTTGGAAACTATATCTAGTTTGCATATGACAAAAGGGTACAAATTGGTTTGAATTCTTTTGGAAACCCTTTTGATGTTTGCTTTGCCAAATACCATTTGTTTTGGATTTGAATGCAACATGTCTTGCTTGCAAAGCACCCTTGTCACACATTTTTCTTTAAATAAAACACCTTGAATCTCTCTCAATTACTTGTGTTGCGTAAAGTTTGTTTATATGATTATGCATCATAATTGTGCTAATAGCTCTCTTTGCTAAAGCAACCCGATAGGGGGAGCTTCTTTGCCTATCTCATGACAAAAAAGGGGAGAAGTCTTGAGAATTATAGGGAGAGCATTGGTTATGCTTTTGGGAGAGATCATGAGAGAGAGAGTAACCCATTTAGGGGGAGCATTGCACATGCATTTGTTTATATTGCTTTAATGAGTGCAATTGCTTTTTACATTTGTTCACCCCACATGTTCTTGTTCTTGGAAAGTGCTATCTTGCTATTGTATGTAGGTATGATGATCTACAAAGAGATTGAAGACCTTGAAGACTTATAATATTAGGTATCTCTTTTTGTACGTAGAATGGACTCTCACGAACAATAGCTAAATTTTTTATTGTGTTGTGAGGATTGCTTTGTGAGTGGTTGTTTTGTCATGAAATAGCCAAAGAGGGAGATTGTAAGGACCTCGATTTTATGATTGGTTTATTTCATGACAAACCACACCACAATGAGGATGATTGTGTAATGGGTAGCTTAGGTCCTCATTGGAAAGCTTCCAAGCATCTCCATGAATTCAAGAGCAAAAGGTATATTCACTTGACTTTGCCTCTTGAAGAGTTTAGGTGCACACACACACATCATGCATGTTTTGTTGATATTGCATTTGTATTAATATTGTTTATATATGTGCATCTTTTCACAATCACACTTGCACTTCATTCTTAGTCTTAAGTGTGGTTGTTGTGTGTTTAAATTTGTTATCCGTTGTTTGATCGGAAACATTTGCATGCATGATAGTGTGCTTGTTTTAGCGCGTTGAGTGACCACATGAGAAGGTCTCAATCTTCTCTTGGGTTGGTTATATGGAGTAAGGTGTCCAGTTTCAGAAGAGTGTATTTCAATGATTTAAATGTTTTTCAAAACTGACCTTTGTATGGTCTTGTAACCATATCTTTTTATACAATGATTCAAAATGAGTTTTGAAAATTTCTTACAAACTAGACAACCATACCTTTCTAACGGTATTTTATTCGTAATATTTCATGACCATTTGGATTGGTTTTGAAATCTCCAAAGTGACCACAAAAACAGGGCATCTCTGTTGTTGTCCGTTTCTGACCTTTGGTCACTTAAATGACCATTACTGTTTCTATATACATCCAAATCATGTTTTGTAAATTGGAGAATAAATTAGACTTCCATACCTTTCCAACGGTATACTATACGAAAGGTTTGGATGTCGTTTGGTTATGTTTTGGGTTTCTCGAATCATGAGCTTTTATGTTATCGCGGCTGCACCGGTCAACAAGCGTACCTCTCCAGTGCCCCTGGACAGTAGGTGTGCGCTGGTGTGGCACTTGTCGACCAGCGCAGCTCACCAGCACACTGAGTAAAATTCTGGGCATTTTCAAAACGATGTAGTTTTGTTCTAGGGCTCATATTTACTTGCCATCTTCTTCCTCACTCGTTTTTCAGAGCTTTAAAACCATTTTTTAGTGTTAGAAAGTATTTTCTTTGAGAGAGAAGCTCCAAGAGTTATTCTTTAACTCTCCAAACCCAAAACCCATCTCCATCTTCCATCATTCTTCATCATATGAGCATGGGTGTTCTTGGTTTCATGACTAGGTAAGTAAGAACTTTATTGAACACCATCTATTGTTCTTCTTACTCTAGATTAGGTATTTATTGTTTGATTAAATACCTAGACTCTACTTTATCGCATAAATTTATGAGTCTTGATAACATGATTGGGTTTGTTTGTTGATAGCCGGCATTTAGGATATATTTGCCATCTAGGACATATTTGCCATCTAGCTAATTAGGTCATGTTGATTGCATTTCGTGATTGCATTTATTGACCATGCCATGTTTATTGACAACTTTTGTTGAAGTGGCTTTGTTTGATAACTAGATTGTAATATTGCATATCCATATCTAGTTAAGTCTTTATGCATTGCATTTAGACATTATTGCTTATGCCTCATTGATTGCACTTATTGATTGCAAAATATTGCCCTTGATTATATGTTGTGACAACTTGTGTTGGTTGGACTTTTATTGACAATTAGGTTGCTAGAATCCTTTTGCATCTAATTGAGTCCTTATGTATGGTCATTTAAGCATTGTTTGATAACTAGGTTGTTGTATTGCATTATCTACACCTTGTTAAGCATTGTATGTTTGGTCTAACATATTTTGCATTGAGCATCCATTGATTATTTCTCATAGACCATATACTATTCATAGAGTCAAAGTCTTGTGGCTTCTAGGTGAAGTTGCACAAGCAAGTCAAGTCTTGCAACCAAGGGTAGGTTGGCAAGCAATTGGTCGGGTATCCACTGTAAAAGGCCCGAGGGGTAGAGTAGGAGGTGCTCACGCCAAGAGTAGTGTATCAAGGGATATCACTAGGGACTAAACCAAAAGTGGTGAGTGGCGGTGTCCATAGCCTGAGGTTGTCGAGAGTGAGAGTCCGAGAATCACTTGAGGGTGTAACCTTTTTCTCATATAGTGGATTTCTTTGATCGTGTGTGGCTAGCAGAATAGCCAGTGGTTTTTCCCATTTGGAGGGTTTCCACGTAAATATCAAGTGTTATTTATATTTCCCGTACTTTATTCTTGATGTTGTATGTTTGTTTTATTGGGTGAATTTTGAATATTAACTAATCAAGAGAAATTGGTAATTAACTTGATTAAAACAGATTCACCCCCCCTCTAGGTTATTAGACACACACTTTATAGGGAATTTTCATAAGTAAATAATCATGATAAAACACTTTCGAATATTAATCTTGAATTATAAATAATTCAATCGTAAAATTCAACGGTGGTCCAACACTCATAAATGTCACACCTTCTTTGGGAGTTCACACCATTTACTAGTTGGACTAGGTCCCACCTAATTGTTAACATACAACCAACGTTTTCAATTTTAGCCTTACAATTTTATTAACAAGAACTCTATGGAGGATATTAATAAACTCACAATGAGTGTGTTACCAAGTTATCGACCTTCAATATATTCCCTCACAAATATCCCTCATTTGGGAGTAGATATCGTTTGGGTTAATTGTCTAGTCTATCATTGTAAGGAAGTATCTTGCTAAATTCCATTCATGAATACCCCTTGGTGGGTTATTACACGAAACATGAAGCTCGACTAAACTTGGAGGCCATAGGTGTTCCGAAACACCTTCTCTCACCCAATTATTTAAGGCGTGTGATCAAATTCCATAAAATGATTTACCAAGTTATCTAGATGCCAATTAGATGCCAATTAGATACCAAGTTATGGCATGTTATCAAACAATGACAAACATTGCAATATTTACAAAAATATAAATAGCTACAATTTTGGTCCATACTAGAAAAGCAAGTATATTGCATGTCTTGGAATACAAAAAACTCCTTTTTTGGCGAACAAGTCTTCACGCGACCTTCGTCTTTTGGACTCCCTCGGCTGCCTCCCACGGGCGTGCGCACCCTTGGCCCCTACCCATGGGCGTGCACATGCCACAACCCCATAGAGGGCTGTCATGCGCAGCTCATGGCTTCCACAGGGCCGCCGTGTGCAGCCCATGCCACAACAATCGTGGCCGCGTGCTCTTTGCATGCACATTTGTTGTTATGGCTCGCACGGTCCCAAACTTTTTCTGGTTACTTCCAGTTCCTCAAACCTTCAAGTCTTTGATACTTGAATGTATTACAGAAGAATTTTAAATAAAAAAATAGTAAAATAAATATTAAAGATTATAGTGCAATATTTTTATTACAATAGTAAAATAAATAAAAATTTAGAAATTACCAAGAAGGAATTATGGCGATGATAGGCCACTCTTCTTGTTACAATCCCAAAACAAAATACATTGAAATTCTTGGACAAAAATTGAGCAATAACAAATCACATATAAAACATGTATATATATATATATACATGTTTTATATGTGAACATTCCAATGTAAATATATATACGAATACCTAAAGTGTCATTTCTTTCTAAAACATGCATATATACAATAAAAAGAAAAAGATTCACGTACACATACATCAATTAATCAAGGGTACAACCTGGCTCTAATACCAATTGAAGAGAAAATCGCGCAACGAAAGTATAAACTTTATAAATTAGGGTTTGGTATAATTTTTTTTCCCTTTTTAATAACAAGAACCTTAACCATAGATTAATTGATGTATATAAAAAATGTCGTACCTTTTTCTCGTGACAATTGAACTAGCACCGAACTGAATCCACAAGATCTTCCAATCCAATCACGAACATGAATCACCTAGGAGTCTAGGCTCCCTTACTTTAAATTGAATACCTGAGGATGGAAACAAACAAAATCTTTTTATTTGTTAGTCATAATTATCCTCCAAGAAGAAAACAAAGAACGTTAGGTCACTTGTGAATTCTCAATCAATTTGATTGAAACTCTCATAAACCTTGATTCGATGTTGTACACAAAACCTTTTAATATAAAGGCTACTAGTGTACTATCGAAAACTAAACGTTCTTTCTTTCTTTTCTTCTTTGTCGAATCTCACACTATTTCCTATAGTTGATTGAATTTTGTCTAGAGTAAAAATAATTTTTTCTCTCGAAATTCTTATTGTGGCCGAATTCTCTCCAAGTAGTATTCTTAGGTTGGTCGAAATCTTCTCTTTAAAATTCCTAGAGCTGGTCGAAATTCTCTCTTAGAATTATATTGCTGGCCGAAATTCAAGAGATATATATATATATAGGATCACAAATCATTTCCTAAGAAGGATTTCTTTGGTGGGTAAAAATCTTATCCTTAGATTGATTTACGTGGTGATCAAGAATCCTATTCCAAAAAAAAATCTTTCCTACACCAAGACTCCTAATTCGACTAAAAAATGTATTTGTAACCAAATTAAAGATTTCCTAATTTGACTAGATAAATAATTATTTTTGTTTATCTACTTATCAAATATAATCTTTAATATTAATTAAACTACCAACAATAGTATAATATTAGGAGACCTTCTCCTACTAGAAAAAGATTTTGACTTTTAATTAAACAATTAATTAATTACCAAATTAATTAATTTCTATTTATTTAAATAAAAAAAATGTAATTAAGCTAAACTATATAGCTTTGTCGCCCAACACCATATATGGCCCATTATATTTTATTTTTCAATTTTATTAAATCCATTGGACCTTAATAAAAGTCCACATGTGAACTAGACCTATTTTTACAAAAAGAAACAAGTCCACATTCCTCAATACAATTCTAGATGGACCCCTAATTGGTCCGGTAGAATATATCAAGCGATCCATGCAAGTTCGTGTGGATTGAAGATCTTAGCGGGCTATCTAAATTTAAGCTCCAATAGACACAACTCAATCACAATCAACAAATGATTCACTTAGGTTCGATCTATTAACTTTAGTTAATTCCACTAAAGAACTAAAATTTCACTCTTAAATAAAGATAGAATAAGTTAATATTTTTTACTCATACCCTAGACAACCTTATTGGAGAAAGTGTATCCTCGCGAAGAATATCAGTAATCGCCAAGAGCTTATAGACCGCCTATAGCTCTCCAAGTTACCATATTTACTCATATGACCACATTTTGAACTTAGATATTTTGACTTGTCCAGAAGTCATGTTTCCATAGACACTATTGAAAACTTAATATTAAGATTTAATATCCAATACCTCAAAACATCCATATGATGATATTCTACTCTCATTTAATAAATGGAGCCACGTTATCCATATCTATAAATGAAGTCCTCTATATATTAACAAATGAATACCACCAAACTGTCGAGGATAGACTATACAATATAGTTGTACTCATTGATAGCTCAAATGATAACACTTGCAACCATAGGTCCATCATTTATCTCAGGGTTGGGATAGACTCACCGATTGTCTTCAAGTAAAAACTTTTATCCATTTACGGCTCTAGATAAAGTATTTCACTGTGATCTTATTCAATGCACGCAGTGCACTAGATTCTTTTGCCCATAGACACCATACTTTGATGATTTTAGACTCATCATAATACATTGGATCCCACTCAAGTGCTAGCAAAAGAATCTACAACTTTGACAAGATAAAGGTTGAAAGATAAAGGCGCTCAACCTTTATCTTAAGTTATGAATATTATTCAAGACTAACTAAAGAATTGTGTCTACCTCATATTTATCTCGATGTATGAACAATTCTTTTTTTCTCATAGTCTTTTGACCTTATGATCATTTACTTTTAATAATTATAATAATCAAACTATAAATGCTATAAGATTTGTTAAACTCGGAAATCACTTTATTAATATGAAAATATTGTCAAATACATTATTATACTCTTGCTATCTAGCATAATCCCATCAGGGACCTCTAATAATTTATGAAAGAACCATGCTAGAAAGATACCCCGTACAAATGAAGGGCGAGATACATTCAAGGTTGCCTGACGGTCAGTAGGTACCTCTGAGTCGGCCCAGATCATTTTCACGGAAGAGGATGTGTACAGTACAGTGCAACCTCATTATGATCCCACGGTTGTCACTCTGCAGATTGCCAATTGCCTAGTCCACCGTGTCTTGATAGATACAGGAAGCAGCGTGGACATCCTCTTCAAAGATACTCTAGAGAGGTTTAATTTGAAGTAGTGATTCAACAATAGCTACACCACGCCACTGTACGGCATCACCGGGGACCCGATAAAACTAGTGGGGTTAAAGATAGTGCCAGTGAAAGTTAGAAATGCTCCTCTCCAACAAATTATCATGACCGATTTTGTGGTGGTGGATACTCCCTCTGCTTACAATGCCATTCTAGGGAGGCCCTTCCTATCAACCTTTAACAGGGTATTTTCCATTTACAATAACGTATTGAAATTTTCAGTAGGGGACAATGTAGGTGAGGTAAAAAGAGATCAACAAGTATCACATAAATGATATGCAATATCCATCAACCCGACGACATTATCCAAGCAGTGTGCATAGGTTACCATTGAGTTAGACCCCAAACTAAAAGAGTAGGACTTCATAATCTGAGATACCACTAGAGAAATTGAGAAGGAGCCTGAGGAAGAGGTTATAGATGTAGAAAAGATACATGAAGAAGATAGAAGATGGGCCAATGGCCACCCAGTTAAGAAATTGGAAGAGGTATCGATCAAGGAAGATGACCCTTCTAAAGTAGACAAGGTTAAGGCTACCCTATAAGCGGGAGTGAAAGAAGATTTGATTAGACTTCTCTACGAATACAATGATATCTTCGCTTGGAGTCACGATCAGATGCCAGGGATCCCCATTTCCTTAGTAGCTCACAGGTTAGCAAACGACCTCACCTTCAAACCAATCAAACAGAAGAGTCAATATTTCAATCCTGAAAAGGATGCCACAGTCCAAAAAGAGGTTAACAAGTTGATGAAAACTGGATTCATCATGGAATCCTGATACCCTAAATGGATCACAAATGTGGTCATGGTAATTAAGGCTAAAGGGAAGTGACACATATGCGTTGACTATACAGATCTTAATCATGACTTCCTATATAACAGTTTCCCCGTGTCCAAGATCGGTCAACTAGTGGATTCCACCGGAGGGAACAAGCTTATTAGCTTTATGGATACATTCTTAGGGTACAACCAGATTATGATGCACCCCGCTGACCAAGACAAAACCAGTTTCATTACCAGGCAATGCCTCTACTGTTACAAGGTAATGTCATTTGGTCTCAAGAATGTAGGTGCCACAAATCAATGACTGGTCAACTGGTTGTTCAAGCAGGAGATAGAAAGGACAATAGAGGTTTATATTGATGATAAGATAACCAACTCCTAGGTAGTAGAGCAGCACTAGAACCACCTTCACCGAACCTTCCAGATAGTAAGAGAAAACCATATGTGGGTGAATCCTGCTAAGTGCACCTTCGGGGTAGCTACAAGAAAGTTCCTCAGGTTCATGGTCCGTGAGAAGGGCATAACAGCTAACCTGGAAAAGATTAAAGACAACATTGTTCTTAAATCTCCTATCTTTCTTAAGCAGGTACATGTGTTGACTGGTCGGATACCAGCTCTCAATCGTTTTGTATCGCGGTCCACTAATTAGTTAAGCGGCGGAGTAGAAATCATCTTAACTGATCCGAAAAAGGTCAAGCTTTACCACTACTTCTGCTTTGAGTTTAGCAACACCAACAATGAAGCCGAGTATGAAGTTTTACTGGCAAGAATGAGGGTAGCAACCATGCTTAAAGCGAACTACCTCAATGTCAGGAGTGATTAATAGCTGGTTATTAACCAAGTAATCGGGCTCTATCAGACAATAGGTGACAACATGGTAGCTTACCTTGAACGAGTCCGATAGCTTAAAAGTTGACACAAAATGTTCAAGATAGACAAGGTGCCCCGCCAACAGAGTCATTGAGTATACGTCCTTGTCAAGATAGCTGTTAACAAAGGTCAAGCTCTACCTAAGGCGGTACGTCTCCAGGTTATATCTCAGTCCAGTATAGCAGGCTGCAAGAAAGTCGACCCAGTAAACCGACTTCCATGTTAGATGGATCCTATTTTGGATTACCTACAGGGAGACAAGCTTCTTGATAATCCCAATCAAGCTTGTAAGCTTAAAAGGATCTCGACTCGTTACTGCTTGGTAGATGGGTACCTTTACCATCGAGGCAAGTCGCTACCTCTTCTCCGGTGTCTCCATCTAAAAGATAATGTTTCGGTACTTTGAGAGGTGCATTCAAGGGGGTTAAGGCAATCACACAGGAGGAGAGCCACTAGCATACCAGGTGTTACGCATCGGATACAATTGGCTAACCTTGCAACATGATGGAAGACAGCTCGTTCAATCATGCAAACCTTGTTATAAGGTAGCCAATCTAAATCACCTTCCACCAGAGTAGCTCCCCTTCATCAACTCACCATACCCCTTCACCATCTGGGATGTATACCTCACTGACCCCTTCTTATTGTTTATGGGCTAGCCAAACGTGCAATAAATATGATCGACTACTTCACCCGGTAGGTGGATGCAAAACCATTCTCCAAAATAACGGAGGAAAAAACAACCAAGTTCATCAAGAGGAGAGTAGTTTACAGGTTTAAGACCCCGATGATCATCATACTGACCTTGACAAACAATTCAACAACATGAGGTTCAGGGAGTTCTATAACGATCTAGTTATCAATCTCTGTTGCACCTCATTATCTCACCCTCAAACGAATAGCTTGGTAAAAGCTACCAACAAAACCATCAAGAAGCTTCTAAAAAAGAAGCTACAATAGAAGAAGTGAAAGTGGGTAGAGAAGCTCCCTGATGTGCTCTACGCGTACCGCGCTACAAAAAGGATCATGACTGGAGAAACCCTTTACTCCTTAGCTTTTGAGGTAGAAGAATTCCTCCATATCAAGCACAAGTTGACCTTCTTCAGGGTCAAACACTTTGAGATTGAAAGCAACGAGGTCAAGCTGAAAGCCAAGTTGGACCTCTTGGAGGAAAAACATGATAGGGTAGTAGAAAAAGTAACGATCTACCATAACCAGATTGTAAGGTACTTCAACAGGAAATCCAGAGCTCATGATTTCAAGGGAGGAGATATGGTACTCTGGAAGGTGACCCAATGCACTAAAAACTTATCAAATGTAGTTCTAGCACCAAATTGGGAAGGCCCTAACCTGGTGAAGGTAATAGTCCGTAGTGGAGCATACAAGCTAAAAGACATAAATGGATGACCTATTGACCATACTTGGAACGTGGACCACATAAAGAGATTCTACCCATAGAAGTATGAGGACTCCAAGACTGACTAGTACCATCCAGGATAGGTACCGGTATTTGTACTACGAAAACGCAATGTATCTGAAATTGATCATCAATAAAAGACTTTCCATTTCTCTTCAACTCTATTTGTGTTATTTTGTCATCAAGTTTTTCACCACTGATGTTGGCCATGATCGCCATTAACGGTGAAAAACAATATAGTTACCTCGAAGCCTTGACCGGGTGCCGCCATTCACCAAGAAGGGTCTAAGTGTAAAAGCATAGTTGCCTGCTAGATAACGAGATCAGGTTGACAAAGTGATCATTCTGATACCCTTGGTCGGGCGACCCCTCAGGAAGGGTTTGAGTGTAAGTGGATAGTTGCCTACCAGACTACAAGACCAGAATAGCCAAATGGCCTTTCTGATGCTTTGGTCGGGCTACCACTTCTAAAAAGGATCTGAGTGTAAGAGCTTAGTTACTAGCTAGACTACAAGACCATGATATCCAAATGACCGTCCTAATGCCTTTATCATGCTACCACTCCCAAGAAGGATCTGGTTTGTAAGTGCATAGCTTCCCATCCAGATCAAGATCGCATGGGTACCAGTTTTCCCTTGTACATGAAAGATAGGTACCGTGAGGGATGCATTCGTCTAGGTTTTTACCCAAGTGCCAAAATTCCCAAAAAAGGTATGCTTGGTACCTCGATTGTCTAAGAAATGATAACCAGCTTTGACGAAGTCCCTTAGGGATTATCTTGATTTAGTACCTCGAAAACTAGGTACTGGTCACTCATCACAAATTTTTTGTTCTTATTAATTCTTAAGTTTCCTTGTGTTACTAGGAATGCACAAGGGACTTGATGTAGGGATATTAGATGCCATGATCATGGTATCATCCAGGTATCAAGATACCACACATATAGGGATCCCAAATACTTAGGCTCTTTCAACAGTAGTTTTTGCCAAAGCGAAAGGGATCCCTACGTAGGATGGATTTGTGCCATGACCATGACACTAACTAGGTACTAAGGAACAATGAAATGGGAGTCTAAGGCACTGGGATTTATCGGATTGGTTTCCAGCCTAAAGTACCAGAGCTATTCTAATACTGATACGGGATACCATTGCCTCTTGGAAAGGATGGTCGATCATGATAACGTACTTCAAGAAAATTTTCTAGCTAAGTACCTCGGTAATCTGGTATTGGTCATCTGGTGTATTTAATTTCTTATACTTGATATATTTAAAGACTTTTTTTACTGCCAAAAACTGTTAAGTCAGGTGTATTTAAGTGACTGATTTCCAGATTTAACTTGTGATATGTGTGGAGCAAGGCAGTCCAACCAAGGATGGAAGACAGCTAGATACAAATGTAAAGGAAAAAGGAGAGGAAATTTCCATTCATCAAACCAAGGGAACTTATCCCCTTATGTTAGGCTACATACAAAAAAAAAAGAATGACATAACAAGTTTATTGATCTAATAGGGAGCCCAACCCCGTTTACGAGCAACAAACAAAACAAGTTCAAACAACGAGTTCATTTATCAACCTTCTCCAATTTGATTTCCTTTATAGTCACTCCTCCAGCATCTACCTTTACCTCCTCTGTGAGCTCAACCCCAACGCTCGATACAATAGGGGGCTCACCAGATACTTGCTCAATCACCTCCTTGGCAGCTGTTTGCTCTATCACCTCCTTAGTGGCAGATTGCTCCTCCACCACCTTCTGGAAAACAGGCTGGTATCCTACCACCATAGAAATTCTGGATGGAGTAGCATAAAGGATAGGGGCACTTAAATCAACCTAGGTCGTGACATTTTCAGGGGACTTCGAGGAAGGATTTGTACCCGGTAGGAAAGATGAGATAGGTCATTGGTTTTCATCCTCGTCTGCCCTCTCACCAATTTCGACAACTTGAGAGGGGCCAGCTTCATCAGTAGCGAGAGCCATCATTTTCCTGGCCCTTTCCATTATCTCTACCCTATCCCAGCTTCGTATAGAGCACAGGTCGAAGGGTGAAAGTAAGGCTTGAGCTACTTGAAAAGCTGCATAGAAATTGTTGTCCCCGGACGAAACGTCCACGTTCGTCTCCAGACTGGGCACCTTAGCTTGCAAAGTCTTGTTCTCTCCTTCCAACTCATTGACTTTTCCCTCCTGGATATCCCTTTCCAAAGCATGACATCTAGACCTGAGGCCTCAATGTCGTAGGCACAGTTGTACCACTCTGTGTTGCATTGGGAAAGCTCAAGAGACTTTTCGATTTACTCTAAGATTCGTCTCAACTTTTGTTTATCTACTTGTGATTGAGAAAGTTACCTATGGGCCGCTTCAAGCTCAGCCTCAGCAGCCCAGTACGCCCCCTAAGAGAAGACCTGGTGGCCCATGGCAACATTGAATTTGAAGCCTACAAGAAATAACACATGTAATTAACTACAACTCAAGTACTAAGAATACACGTAGGAAGCAAAAAGGAGCGGGATATTTAACCTTGGCTAAGAGGGCATAACCTTTAGTGATTAGCATGTCCACTGCATGGAAGTCAAAGCACGTATCCCCCAATCAAGGCATGAAGCTATGAACCGATCACAAACCACATCTTGGCCACTAATCCTTTGCCTGGATTGGGGTTGGTTCCAATAAGCAACAACATCAATGGTCAAAGTCGGATCAACACCTCCCTCTGTAGGGAAAATAAAACCATGCACAATGGAAGCGTGAGATAAATTTAATAAGATTAGGGTCTGCGTATAAATTAAAATTTTCCCTTTTTTCAATAACAAGAACCTTAACCCTTGATTAATTGATGTATATAAAAAGTATCGTACCTTTATTTTCGTGACGATTTAACTAGCGTCGAAATGAAACCGTAAGATCTTCCAATCCAATCACGAACATGAATCACCTAGGAGTATGGGCTCCCTTTCTTTAAATTGTATACCTGAGGATGGAAACAAACAAAATCTTCTTCTTTGTTAGTCACAATAATCCTCCAAGAGAAAAACCAAGAACGTCTGGTCACTTTTGAATTATCAATCAATTTGATTGAAACTCACATGAACCTCAATTCGATGTTGTACACAAAACCCTTTCGAAGCAAAGGATACTAGTGTACTATCGAAAACAAAAACATTCCCTCTTTTCTCTATGCTTGGCCGAATTCTTCACACAATGAGTTGACGAAGTTTTTTATTATAACAATAAAAAAAACAACTTACCACACCAAAAACTGATTCCTGGTCGAATTTAATAGGTATTATATATAGAAGACTAAATCCTCTCCTAAGAATGATTTACTTGGTGGTTAAGAATCCTATCCTTAGGTGGATTTACTTGGTGGTTAAGAATCCTTTTCCACAAGGAATTCTTTCCCACACCAAGACTCCTAATCCAACCCAATAGTGTATTTGAAACCATATTAAAGACTACATAATTTGATTAGATAAATAATTCCTTTTATTTATGTACTTATCAAATATAGTCTTTAATATTAATTATACTACCAACAATAGTATAATTTTAGGAGACCATCTCCTACTAGGAAAAAGATTTTGACTTTTAATTAAATAATTAATTAATCAACAAATTAAATAATTTCTATTTAAATAAATAATAAAATAAAAATAATAAAATTAAGCTGTTCTAAATAGCCTTGCCGCCCAACACATATATATGGGCCATATAATTTTTCTTATTTTATTAAATCCATTAGACATTAATAAAAAGGCCGCATGTGAACTAGACATATTCTTACAAAAAGAAACAAGGTCACATACCTTAATACAATTCTAAATGGACCCCTAAACTGGTCTGGTAGAATATATCCAGTGATCCATGCAAGTTCGTGTGGATTGGGGATCTTGGCGGGCTATCTAAATTTAAGCTTCAATAGACATAACCCAATCACAATCAACAAATGATTCACTTAGGTCCAATCTATTTAATTTTAGTTCACTCCACTAAAGATCTAAAATTGAATTATTAAATAAAGATTGAATAAGTTGATGTTACTCATTCATACCCTAGACGACCTTATTGGAGAAAGTGTATCCTCGTGAAGAATATCAGTAATCGCCAATAGCTCATAGACCGCCTATGGCTCTCCAAGTTACCATATTTACTAATATGACCAGATTTTGAACTTGGATAATTTGACTTGTCTAGAAACCATGTTTCAGTAGACACTATTGAAAACTTAACGTTAAGATTTGTTATCCAATACCTCAAAACATCAATATGATGATATTCTACTCTCATTTAATAAATGGAGCCACGATGTCCATATCTATAAATAAAGTCCTTCATCGATTAACAAATGAATACCACCAAACTATCGAGGATAGACTATGTTATATAGTCGTACTCATTGATAGCTCAAATGATAACACTTGCAACCATAAGTCCATCATTTATCTCAGGATTAAGATAGACTCTCCGATTGTCTTTAAATGAAAACTTTCATCCATTGACGGTTCCAGATAATGTATTTCATTATGATCCTATTCAATACACCCAGTGCACTAGATTAGTTTTTCTAAAGACACCACACTTTGATGATTTTAGACTCATCATAACATATTTGATCCCACTTGGATGGTAGCAAAAGAATCTACAACTTTGACAAGATAAAGGCGCACAACCTTTTATCTTAAATTGTGAATATTATTCAAGTCTAACTAAAGAATTTTGTCTACCTCATATATATCTAGATGTATGAACAATTCTTTTTTTCTCATAGTCTTTTGACCTTACGATTATTTACTTTTGACAATTATAATACTTAAACTATAAATGTTATAAGATTTGATAAAATAGAAATCAATTTATTAATACGAAAAGATTGTCAAATACAATATTATACTCTTTTTATCGAGCATAATCCTAACAATTTCCCACTTGATCTATAGCAAATGTGTCATATCTCTTATCCCCATGTTCTCTAGATGCCCATCAAAACTCTTTTGTGGAAGAGCCTTTGTAAAGGGATCCGTTAGATTATCTCCTGACGCGAACTTGGTAATCGTCACGTCACCCCTATGCACAATTTCCCTTAGAAAGTGATACTTTTTTTAAATGTGTTTCCTTCTCTTGTGACTTATTGGTTCTCTCGAATTAGCCACTGTTTTACTATTGTCACAATAGATAGTGATCCGCTTATTCGTAGCAGGAACCACTTCTAAGTCAATCAAGAATTGGTGGAGCTAGACAACCTCTTTAATAGCCTCATATGCAGTAACATACTCAGTTTCCATGGTTGAATCGGCAATACAAGATAACTTGATACTCCTCCATATGACTGTCTCTCCTTCAATAGTAAACGCATATCCTAATGTTTATCTCCTAGAGTCAGAATCTGACTGAAAATAAGAATCTGTATACCCAATGGGAATTAAATCTTCTTTAAATTATACAAACATATAATCTCTTGTTCTTCTAAGATACTTGAAAATATGTTTGACTGCCGTCCAGTGATCAAGACCAGGTTTCGATTGAAACCTGCTAATTATGCCCACAACAAAACAAATATCTGGTCTAGTTCAGAGCATTTCATACATGAGACTTCCAACTACCGATTCATATGGAACCGTACTCATGATTGCTCTTCATGCTCATTCTTAGGAACTTGTTCCTTAAAAAGTTTGATTCCATGTCTAAAAGGTAACATACCTTTCTTGGAATCTTGCTTGGAAAACCTAGACAAGATTTTATCTATGTATGAAGCTTGAGATAATGCAATCATTCTATTCTTTCTATTCCTTATGACTTGGATACCAAAAATATAACTTGCTTCTCCTAAGCCCTTCATATCAAATTGTTTTGCTAACCATTCTTTTATTGATGTCAATACACCTACATCGTTTTCGATGAGTAGTATATCATCAACATAAAGAACTAGGAAAACCAATTTGTCGCCTTTAATCCTATTATATACACAAGGTTCATCAAGGTTTTGAATAAATCTAAAACTTTTCACAGCTTGATCGAACCTTACGTTCTAGGATATGGATGCTTGCTTCAATCCATATATGGATCTTTGCAACTTGCATAACCTTTTCTCTTGGCCTTTTTCAATGAATCTTTCTGGTTGAATCATGTAGATGCTTTTGTCAAGACTTCCATTAAGGAAAGATGTCTTGACGTCCATTTGCCAAATCACTAGGTCTAGAGATGCTGCAATGGATAAGAGTATCATAACGGATTTAAGCATGGCCACAGGAGAGAAGGTTTCTTCATAATCGATACCTTTTTTCTGTGTATAACCTTTAGCTACCAATCTAGCTTTAAAGGTTTCAACCTTTCCATCCATTCCTCTTTTCCTCTTGTATTCCCACTTGCAACCAATGGGTTTTATTCCTTTGGGCAAGTCTACAAGAGACCAGACTTTGTTTTCGAACATAGATTCAATTTCGGATTGCATTGCCTTTTTCCAATGGCGACAATCAACATCTTCCATTGCTTCCTTGTATGTATAGGGATCATCATCGTCCGAAAGATTCTCTACAGATTCTTCTATACAGATGTATCTCTCAGGTTGTCTAACAACCCTCCCACTACGATGAGGTATTGTAGATTGTTGATCTGTTGTTGGTACGGAACTTACAATTGGGCTTCGTTGTGAAACCTCTTGTGGAATTGTATCTCCTGAAAGCTTATTCAGGAGGCATAAAATTATTCATATAGTCCTTTTCCAGAAATTTAATATTTGTCGAAATAAATTTTTTAAGATCTGAAGGACTATAAAAATAATATCATTTTGTTTCTTTTTGGATACCCTACAAATATGCATGTTTCTGAACGAGACTCCATCTTTTTTGTCTTTCCTTTTAACACGTGTGCAGGACATCCAATATCTTTTAAGTGTTATAAACTAGGTTTTCGCCCGATCCACAACTCATGCGGTGTTTTAGGAATCGACTTAGATGGTACATCGTTTAGAATATACATTGCGGTTTGTAAAGTATATCCCTAAAAAGAATTAGGAGCGTTGAATAACTCAACATTGACCTAACCATGTCCAAAAGAGTTCTGTTTCTCCTTTTGGCACCCCATTTTGTTGTGGTGTGCCTGGTGCAGAAAACTGAGAAATTATCCGTTTATCAATAAGATATTGCTGAAACTCACCAGATAGATATTCTCCACCATGATCAGACCTCAAGATTTTTATGCGTTTCTCAAGCTGATTTTCCACTTCAGCTTTAAATGCTTTGAACATGTCAGAAGCATCTTACTTATGTCTCATGGGATACACATAACCAAATCTTGAGTGACCATCCGTGAAAGTGATGAAGTACTCATATCCACCTCTAGCTTGAATGCTCATAGGTCCACACATCAGTGTGTATCAATCCTAAAAATTCGATGGCTCTTATGCCTTTGGTCATAAACGACCTTTTAGTCATTTTACCTCTTAAACAAGATTTCACAAGTTGGTAGATCATCAACCTTTAAGTCACTTAGAGGTCCGTCGCTTACCAATCTTTTAATCCTATTAAGGTTAATATGACCTAGGCGCAAATGCCATAGGTAGGTTTCATCTTTTGATAATTTTACTCTTTTATGATTAGGTTCTATTGATTCGTGTCTAACAAGTGAGAGATATTTATATGCAAATAGAATAAACCGTTTTCCAATGTACCTTTGCAAAAAAAATTGTTATTCTTACTAATAATAAAACCTTTTATTAAAAGTAACCGAATATCCAAATTTATTTAGACAAGAGACCGAAATTAAATTACTTTTGAATTGTGGTACATAATAAACGTTTATTAAATTTAAATGCCTATAAGAATCTAATTTGATTCTAATATCTCCCACTACACAAGTAGACACCAATGCTCTATTGCCTAAATACAAGTTGAATTCATTCTTATTCAGTCTATTCCTTTTACCCTTTTCACCACAATGGAAACACTTCCATTTGATCTTGGTTACTATCTTAGACTCATTCTAAGAAGTCTCAAGTTGTTTTTTCTTCTATTGTCACTGGACCTTCTTATAGGTCTTGAACAGTAGCAACTTACCAAGCATTTGAATCTCTTGACCCTTGTCTTTCATAAGGATTTTTTTCCGCGATTTGAACATCTTCCATCTGGCCTTGCAAGGTGTATTACTTATCATTCAAGGTGTAGTCCAAATTGAATTGATCAAAGGAATCCAACAGTGAGTTGACAATCATGTCAATTTTGGTCTCACCATCTATCTCAGCACCATTTAGTTCAGCAATGTTGAGATGTGCTACGACTTTCATCATGTGATCTTTCACACCCTGTCCAGGTTTCATCCTAAGATTCATAAAAGCAGTCACTGTCTCTCTCTTATTCGTCCTAGAACTCATAGCAAACATCTCCTCTAGAGATATCATTATATCGGCAGCAGTCTCCATTCCTTAATGCTGCTATTGCAACACGTCGACGATGTTGCCATAATGTAACGTACATTTAGCCATCTCATCTAAAGACTTCCACTACTAACACTCATCTCTTTGTTCCTGAGTAGATTCATTAGTTTGGTGGTTAAGGAATAGACATAACGAATTTATGTTTTTCAGCTTGCATTAACAGCCCAATTTTCCTTTTCCATGTGATATAGTTATCATCAGTTAAAGTATTATTTTTTAGGATGTTGATTCGGGATAGGGTCATGATTTCTTTATAATAACAAAAAATATATAATTAAATAATCATGGTAAAGCACTTTTGAATATTTATCTTGAATTAAATAAAATAATTCAATCGTAAAAATTCAACGGTGGTCCAACACCCATAAATGTCACGCCTCCTTTGGGAGTTCGCAACATTTACTAGTTGGACTAGGTCCCACCTAATTGCTAACATAACAAACAACGTTTTCAGTTTTAGCCTTGTGATTTTATTAACAAGAACTCTTGGGAGGATATTAATAAACTCACATTGAGTGTGTTACCAAGTTATCGACCTTCTATATAATCCCTCATGAATATCCCTCCTTTGGGAGTAGATATCGTTTGGGCTAATTGTATAGTCTGTCCTTGTAAGGTAGTATCTTTCTAAATTCCATTCATGAATACCTCTTGGGAGGTTATTACACAAAACATAAAGCTCAACTAAACTTGGAGGTTGTAGGTGTTCCAAAACACATTCTCCCACTCAATTATTTAAGGCGTGTGATCGAATTCCAAAGAATGATTTACCAAGTTATCTAGATGCCAATTTAGATACCTAAACCATTCTATGCATGTTCATGCCAAAAGAGATATATGAGTGGCACTCCTATTCTACATGACATGTTATCAAACAATGACAAACATTGCAATATTTATAAAAAATATATATAAATAGTTACAATTTTGGTCCATTCTAGAAAAGCAAGTAAATTACATGTCTTGGAATACAAAAACCTCCTTTCTTGATGAACAAGTCTTCACATGACCTTCGTCGTTTGGACTCTCTTGGCTGCCTCCCATGGGCGTGCGCATGCCACAACCCCATAAAGGGCTGCCATGCGCAGCCCATGGCTTCCATAGGGCTGCCGTGTGCAGCCCGTGCCACAACAAATGTGGTTGCGTGTTGTTCACATGCACGTTTGTTGCTACGGCTCTTACGGTCTCAAACTTGTTCCGGTTGCTCCCAATTCTTCAAACCTTCGAGTTTTCGACACTTGAACGTATTACAGAAGAAATTAAAATAAAAAAATACTACAGTTTTTTTTATTACAATAGTGCAGTTTTTTTTGTTTTTACAATAGTGCAGTTTCTTTTTATTATTATTACAACAACAAAATTTAAAAAAACTTAGCAACTACCAAGAACGAAATTATGGCGATGATAGACCACCCTTCTTGTTACAATCCCAAAACAAAAATACATTGAAATTCTAGGACCAAAATTGAGCAATAACAATCCACATATAAAGCATATGTATATCCATACATTCCAATGTAAATATATAATAGAATACCTAGAGTGTCATCTCTTTCTAAAACATGCATATATACAATAAAATAAAAAGATTCACGTACACATACATCAATTAATCAAAGGTACAACCTGGCTCTGATACCAATTGTAGGGAAAATAAAACCACGCAAAGCGGAAGCGTGAGAAAATTTAATAAGATTAGGGTTTGTCTATAAATTAAAATTTTCCCTTTTTTCAATAACAAGAACCTTAACCCTAGATTAATTGATGTATATAAAAAATATCGTACCTTTTTATTTTTTTTTCATGACGATTGAACTAGCGTCGAATTGAATCCGCAAGATCTTACAATCCAATCACAAAAATGTATCACCTAGGAGTGTAGACCCCCATTCTTTAAAATGTATATCTGAGGATGGAAACAAACAAAATTTTCTTATTTGTTAGTCACAATAATCCTCCAAGATTAAAACCAAGAACGTCCGGTCACTTTTGAATTATCAATCAATATGATTGAAACTCGCGTAAACCTTGATTTGATGTTGTACACAAAACCCTTTTGATGTAAAGGATACTAGTGTACTATCGAAAATAAAAACATTTCCTCTTTTCTCTATGCTTGGACGAATTCTTCACACAATGAGTTGGACAAAGTTTTTTTTTATAACAATAAAAAAAAAGTAAAAAACATCTACTCACACCAAAAACTCATTCTTGGTCGAATTTAATAGGTATTATATATAGGAGACTAAATCCTCTCCTAAGAATGATTTACTTGGTGGTTAAGAATCTTATCCTTAGGTGGATTTACTTTGTGGTTAAGAATCCTTTTCCAAAATGAATTCTTTCCTACACTTAGACTCCTAATCTAACTCAATAGTGTATTTGTAACCATATTAAAGACTTCCTAATTTGATTAGATAAATAATTCCTTTTATTTATCTACTTATCAAATATAGTCTTTAATATTAATTATACTACCAACAATAGTGTAATTTTAGGAGACCATCTCCTACTAGGAAAAAGATTTTGACATTTAATTAAATAATTAATTAATCAAAAAATTAATTAATTTCCATTTAATTAAATAATAAAATAAAAATAATATAATTAAGCTATTCTAAATAACCTTGCCGCCCAACACATATGTATGGGCAATATATTATTTTTCTTATTTTATTAAATCCATTAGACCTTAATAAAAAGTCCACATGTGAACTAGACCTATTCTTACAAAGAGAAACAAGTTCACATACCTTAATACAATTCCAAATAGACCCCTTAATTTGTCCAGTAGAATATATCAAGTGATCCATTCAAGTTCGTGTGGATTGGGGATTTTGGCGTGCTATCTAAATTTAAGCTCTAATAGACACAACCCAATCACAATCAACAAATGATTCACTTAGCTCCGACCTATTTAATTTTAGTTCATTCCACTAAAGAACTAAAATTGAACTCTTAAATAAAGATAGAATAAGTTGATGTTACTCATTGATACACTAGACAACCTTATTGGAGAAAGTGTATCCTCGTGAAGAATACCAGTAATCGCCAAGAGCTCATAGACCGCCTATAGCTCTCCAAGTTACCATACTTACTCATATGACCACATTTTGAACTTGGATATTTTTACTTGTCCAGAAGCCATGTTTCAATAGATACTATTGAAAACTTGACGTTAAGATTTAATATCCAATAACACAAAAAATCCATATGATGATATTCTACTCTCATTTAATAAATGAAGCCACGATGTCCATATCTATAAATGAAGTCCTTCATCCATTAACAAATGAATACCACCAAAATATTGAGGATAGACTATGCTATATAGTCGTACTCATTGATAGCTCAAATGATAACACTTGCAACCATAAGTCCATAATTTATCTCAGGATTAAGATAGACTCTCCTATTGTCTTCAAATGAAAACTTTTATCCATTGACGGTTCTGGATAAAGTATTTAATTGTGATCCTATTCAATTCACCCAGTGCACTAGATTCTTTTGCCCAAAGATTCCACACTTTGATGATTTTAGACTCATCATAACACATTTGATCCCACTAAAATGCTAGCAAAAGAATCTACAACTTTGACAAGATAAAGGCACCCAACCTTTTATCTTAAGTCGTGAATATTATTCAAGACTAACTAAAGAATTGTGTTTACCTCATACATATCTAGATGTATGAATAGCTCTTTTTTTCCCATAGTCTTTTGACCTTACGATTATTTACTTTTGACAATTATAATAGTTAAACTATAAATGCTGTAAGATTTGTTAAACTAGAAATCACTTTATTAATATGAAAAGATTGTCAAACACATTATTATACTCTTGATATCGAGCAGAACCCCAACACCCGCAACCCTGGTAGGAGTGGTAGTGGTCGGGGGATGGGGAACAACAACAGAAGCAGTAGCAAAAATGGTGGAGGAAGAAGTAACGTTAGAAGTAGTAGTAGTGATAGCAATAGAGGAAACATAATCTCATCCCCTTACTCTCACCATTCTATATGCAAACACATCCATCTGGGATCTGGATCTAGAGTGAGGGGGACGGGTGCCCTTTGTACCTCGATTTGGATAGATCCACGCTTGTTTTGACATGCTGAGGTAGAGGGGAAGTACTTCTTGCAGTTCTAGTAAGTGGATGAGGAGTTCTAACAATCTAATCAGCAGGGGACTCAGTAGGAGTATGATGCAAAGAGAACGACAAGTTGTCAGAAGGTTAGGCCCTCTCTGAACCGGTAGAGGAACCGTGGAAACTGTAAGAAATAAGAAATAAGAAATAAGAAATAGTCAAAATCAGCTAAGATAAAGTAAAAAACACAATGAAGTAGAAACATAAGATTTCGTCTACATGGATAAGCAAGGGAGATACGCAAGTAACGGTCTACCATACCAGTATCTAATCGATCCAAAGTAGGATACTGCAGGTTGACGAAAGACCGGTCAATGATGGCCTACAAGATTATCTTTGATTCTGCAGAGAGGGTAGCTTTCTCCCATACTGGTTTGCCTCTATCCGGGTAGGGACCTCGAACTCCCCCCCCCCCCCCCCCCCCCCCCCGATGTGAACTGAGTTTCCCTAAATGCCACCAACCACTACCCATTCCTTCTTTTAGGAGGTATCCTTATTTGTGGCACCATGTACTATGAATTTAAGGCAATTCTTCACTCGGGTATAAAACTGCCCTTTCAGACTAGGTGAGTTGGCAATAATCTAGAAGATGTACCTCAGCTCATCCGTCCTCGGTTCCCAATTGAGGTCTTCCTTCTCACACTGCACTTTTCACAGTATGAGAAACCTAACTAGATGCCTTTAGCATCCTAGGGGTTAGCTAGAGTGGAGTAAGCTATAAAGCGTGAGGCGCCCTACAAAGGGTTGGGAGGAGAGGCAAATTAACTCCATTTTAAAAAACAGCGCATGAGTTGGGAGCTCACTTTAAGAAGGGGTATACACATCGTATTCCTGGTGTGAGATGGTGATGTGATACTATTGAGAATCAAAAAATTCATCCTCGTGCACCAGATTTTATCGGTCGTATCAATGGAATCAAGAATGACACGGAAGTCATAGAGAAGGGTAAACGACCCCCTTTGTAACCTTAAATCAGTTCCAACTAGGTCTCCACCGGCCCTGACCTTGCTGGACTCTTTACTTGAGTCCTCCTCGACAATCTCAACAAGAGTATCAGGATTATTCGAGAAACCATCACCAATGGAGATATTCCGGTTGGAGCGGTGGCACTGGAGTAAGGGAGCATCGCTTTCGCCACTACCTTTTTCACGAGCCCTTTTCCCTTGCATATGTTTAGAGGAATCAACCTCGATAATCCTATCAACACTATCTCTTTCTGAGGAAGACATGGTAGCAATAGAATAAGTGATAGAAGATTGAAGTAAAGGGGTTTGATTAAGATAAAGAAAGCAGAGGGTAAGCAAGATAGAGTTTTTAAAATTAGAAAGAGGGATTTTGAGGCATAAAGAAGACGAAGGGGGACACGTGTTTAAATAGAGGAAATGGAATAGTAACCGGTGACGGGAACGTGTCTAGGAAACAAGATTCATGGTTGATAGGAAAGGAAATTTCAATATACGTACGAACTGTTTCATTTTTTTAAATAGGCAAGGTTTCCTGACCTGACACATTGACCGTCGCATTAAATGTAAAGATTTCCTCCTAGATTCTGGTAACTGGTAAAAAATAGAAAAAGAAAATTCCTCAAGTGGTGCATGAAACCTGACTACCACCCTAACCAGTTACTGGTGTTAATGATACGGGGACTTCTGAAAATAGCCATTTTTATAAAGAGATCAAAGAGACATTTTTCACATGTTTTTACCTTGTAGGATACACCTCCCGATACTGGGTAAGGTCTACCAGCTATAACCTACCTCGAGATACCGGATCCTACACTGCATAAGCACCTCGATATCAATATCTGGAAGAGGATTAACGCTTAAGTCCCAAAAGGCTACCGGCTACCAAGATAAGCTTGTGTCGTGTTATTTCCTGCTCAGCTTCTTGGTACAATGATGTCCGACTAGTACCCAAGCACCTTGATACTACCGCTTGGGAAATATCAGCATCTATAAAAAGTGACAGGTACCCGACTCAGCAGGTACCGTGATACTTCCTACCTAGTGCCTCGGTACCAGGACATCCACCTGGTACCTGAGTACCTCGATGATATCTCGCTACCTCTTCCATGTACGTGTCATACCCATCAAGTAAAAGGGAAGTAAACCGAAAAGCTCTAGAATGATAGGTCAAGCGTCACGCCACCAGACTGGTACCCCTAGGTACCTCGCCATCGGCATGCAGATTCATGATTCCCCTCCAAAGCTACAGAATTGACTTCTTCACCACTAAAGATCCGTAATAAGACCAAATAGGTAAACGAAATAGTCATTCATTCTAATTTAAACATAAACGAAAACCTGACGTAATCAACGGGAGTAATTCCTACGTAATTTGATTTCCCCATCAATGCCATTCATTTCCAGTAACATGGCAAATCAATTGGTCTAAATTACATTGATTTGATTGATAATGGAGAGGGATTAAAAGGGGATGTCAGGATCTAGACAAGGTATCGAAAAATTAGGAGAAAAAGGCCAGAGCATCTTCACCAATCTTTCTCACCTCTAAGGATTTAGCCATTTAATAACATGCACGAGTTTAAAATTAGGGTTTTCTATTGACCGTTAATGCACCTAGACTCTACAGGATTAAACAACTAACTTTAATCAAGTTATCTTATGCATTAACTCATTAGAACAAAATTCTAATTAACTAATAAATTATTAATGATTTTTAACAAATAAAAATCTAATCTAGTGAACAATCTAAGATTCAGTAAACTATTTACTAATGTCAGATTATTATGATAGTGTTTACCAAGTTTTAACAATTACAACTCTAACACTTTATTCGGTTAATTTATTATTAGGTAATTAATCATATTAATCCTAATTACAATAAATGACCCTATTAATCTAACTTATTAAACTCTTTAATAGTTAGATTAATAATAATGAGAATTACCAAGTTTTTTAACCATTAAAAAAAACTTATCACATTTTCATAGCCAATTTATGTATTTACCCATTTTAATCACAATAAAAAAAATACATAATATATCAGGCTATGATGCATGTATGACATATCAAATATATTTGTGTAGGCACATCTAATCAAAATGACATACGTATGCATGACAATGCTTTTATATTCCTGGATTTACACGGAATTTGATTTTCGTTTCTAAGTTGTTAGAACAAAAATATTTTGTTTCTTTTAATAATAAGTTTGTTATTATTGGAAAGAATGGTCTGAATATTTGTTCAGGAGTTAATGAAAACAATTTGTATGTGTTAAGACCGTTAAAACATACCACACTGCTCAACACCGAAATGTTTAAGGTTGAAAAAATAAAAACTATACGACATAAGATTTCTCCAGCTAATGACATGTATCTCTGGCATCAAAGGCTTGGTCACATCAACCTTGACCGGATAGACAAACTAGTAAAAAGCGTACTTTTAAGTGAGTTAAAGGTTGGCACCTTACCTGTTTGTGAATCTTGTCTGGAAGGTAAGATGAATAAGAGACCTTTTACTGGAAAAGGGCTTAGAGCTAAAGAACCGCTAGAGCTTATACATACAGACATCTGTGGACAGATGAATGTTAAATCTAAGGGGTGGTTATGAGTATTTTGTCACCCTTATAAATGACTACTTAAGATACAAATACATCTACCTAATGCAACGGAAGTCCGAAACATTTGAAATGTTTGAAGAATTTCGAGCTGAAGTTGAGAATCAATTAGGTGGGATTATCAAGTCACTATGATCGGATCGTGGAGGTGAGTACATTGACCAAGAGTTTGAACACTTCATGGTTGAGCATGGGATAGTTTCCCAACTTACAGCTCCCGGTACACCTCAGCAAAATGGTGTAGTAGAGAGGAGAAAAAGAACCCTGATGGAAATCATGAGATCTATGATTAGTTTCTAATCATTGCCAAATTCTTTTTGGGGATATGCGTTATAAACAGCGATATACATTTTGAATGTGGTGCCTTCCAAATATATTCCTAAGACTCCCCTGGAGTTGTGGAATGGTCATAAAGCTAGTTTGTGACATTAAAGCATATGGGGTGTCCAGCACACGTGCTAAAGAACAAAACTGGAAAGCTAGACTGCAAGTCTATGGTCTGCCTATTTGTAGGATACTCCAAGGAGACCAGAGTTGGACATTTCTATAGTCCCGAAGATAACAAAGTATTTGTATCGACAAATGCAATGTTTCTTGAGGACAATTATATTAGTGACCATAAACTTCGTTCTAAGATTGTATTGAATTAGTTAGAGCCTGGTCAAACTAGTGCTTCATCAACAAGAGTTGTTGATCCATAAAAATCTGAGAGTCAGATGGTTCCTGATCAAGATACACTACCACCTAGAAGTAGTGAGAGGGTTGTAAGACAACCTGAACATTATTTAGGTATAGGTGAGGGACAAGGGGTTGTCTCTACTGATAGTATGGATTATCCATTGACATTTAAGAATACAATGGAAGATCTTTATAAAGAGGAATGGCTTAAAGCCATGAATCCCGAGATGGAGTCCATGTATTTTCACTCAGTATGGGATCTTGTTGACTTATCGGATGGGTTAAAACCCATAAGGGGTAAGTGGATCTATAAGAGAAAGAGAGGAGTAGACGGGAAGGTAGAGACCTTCAAAGCGAGGCTAGTGGCCAAGGGTTATAACGAGAAAGAGGGGGTCGATTATGAAGAGAGCTTCTCGCTAGTAGCCATGTTTAAGTCTATTAGGATTCTCTTATTCATTGCTGCCTATTTCGATTACAAAATTTGGAAAATGCCCGTCAAGACTGTATTCTTGAATGGAAATCTTGATGAGAGCATCTATATGATTCAACCAAAGGGTTTCGTATCTCCTGATCAAGAGCAAAAGGTTTGCAAGATGTAAATTTCCATCTATGGACTTAAGCAAGCATCTAGATCTTGGAACATTTGGTTTGATGTTATGATCAAAAGCTATGTCTACAAGCGCATCATTGATAAGAAAGTAGTTTTCTTAGTCCTATACGTAGATGATATCCTACTCATTGGGAATGATGTGGGAGTGTTATCTGATGTAAAGAGCTGGCTGGCTAGCCAATTCCAAATGAAAGATTTGGGAGAGGCGAGTTATGTTCTAGGGATCCAACATATAATTGATCGTAAGAACAAACTCATAGCACTATCTCAGGCATCATATATCGATAAGATTCTTGTACGATTTTCGATGTAAAACTCTAAGAAAGGTAATTTACCTTCTAGGCATGGAGTTCACTTGTCTAAGGAACAGTGTCCTAAGACACCTCAATAAGTTGAGGATATGAGATGTGTACCCTATGCATCGGGCAATAGGTAGTCTCATGTATGCTATGTTATGCAAGAGACTGAACATCTGCTATGCAGTAGGAGTAGTCAGCAGATACCAGTCCAACCCAGGATTGGATCATTGGGTTGCTGTCAAGACAATTCTCAAGTATCTTCGGAGATTGAGAGACTATATACTAGTGTATTCCGGGTAGGATTTGATCCCATTATGATATATGGATTCTGATTTTTAGTCAGACAGGGATTCTAGGAAATCCATGTCTGGATCAATATTCACCGTGGGTGGTGAAGCCATTGTGTGGAGAAGTATCAAGCAATCTTACATTGCTGACTCCACCATGGAAACCGAATATGTAGCCACTTGCAAAGCTGCTAAAGAGGCTGTTTGGCTCCGTAAGTTCTTGAGTGATCTGGAAGTTGTTCCAGATTTAGATATGCCCATCACACTTTATTGTGATAACAGTGGTGCTGTGGCTAATTCCAAAGAACCAAGAAGCCACAAAAGAGGGAAGCATATGGAGAGAAAGTATCATCTCATTAGAGAAATAATACAGAGAGGAGATGTGATCGTCACCAAGATAGCCTCAAAAGATAATCATGTTGATCCATTTATGAACCTTACCGGCTAAAGTGTTTTTAGGTCACCTAGATGGTCTAGGGTTACGAGACATGCCTCACATGCTTTAATGCAAGTGGGAGATTGTTGGGGTTTATGCCTTAAAGATGTAATTTGTAAATGGATTTATGAAATAAAGAAAAGGAAAAGTTCAATTCATTCTTGTTGTGTTGTTTATTTTATAACTTGTGCATATATTTAACATCCAAGATTGTCGGATGAAATCTTGAACTGTGTATATGAGTGTCATATACGGATGGATACGGTAAGAGACATGCAATCTAAAGAGTCCATAGATAGTAAATAAATATGGGTAGTTTATGTGTGGTTAATCTATAGTTGCGGTCCATTCCGTAATGTACGATAATTCTATCCTGAATCATTCATATGAGATATGGGAATGGAGGCACCTTGTATGATGTGATCATATAGGACTGGGCCATGATCTATATGAATCTTTCACCAAGATCCGTTAACCGATGAGATTCATATATATCAACTAACAATGGCTATATGTGGGTGATCTTAATCCTGAGTGTCTTATCGACTCCTTTAGGTTAGGTCGTGGTCTTTGATATACCATGGGTGAGATCGGATGTTCCCGATCAACATGCTCCATATGTTAGGATTACGGCTTGGCCTGTGGCTGGGAAGGTTTGTACACAGTAGTGGAATCCACTCCTTATTATGAGAAGTAGATGGTAGTTCCTCTAAGGGTTGATTCGGGGCTTGGACAATATGAGCGATCTCCTAATTCCGTAAGGAAATAGAATTTATTGTCCATTAGAGAATCAATGGTACTTAAAGGATATATATAATTAGAGGGGTATAACGGAAATTATGACACAACTCTAATTATGAACTATTGTGGAAGTTCACACCATCTGTAATAGCTATATCGATGGACACCGAGTTGTATTAGTCTGTGTACAAGCATCTACAGTTGAGAGAGTGCAGCTTCGGGTTCTTAGTGGAATAACACCAAAGTTAATAATCAAGGAATATTAATTAAGAGTTTAATTAATGATTCCAAGGATTATTGGAGCTCAAAATACTGTTGGTTCATTAGGTCCCCTTGCTAGCCCGATCAATTTAGGTAACAAGGATCACGGTTAACTAATTGGATTGTCCAATTAGTTGTGTTACGAAAGTGACACGTGTTTATTCAGAAATTAATTGAATAATGAGATTATTTAACAAATGAATGTTAATAGTTAAATTAATTAAAAAATTAGATTATTTAATTATATTGATAATTATGAATTATTAATTAACTATTAATTGGAGGGTATTAGTTGATATATGGATTTAGGTGAAGATAAAGTAATAGGATTATTTTATTTTTACTAAATCATTTATCTAAGTATTTGAATTTAAGTTTAAATTTAAAATACTTATTAACACTTTTAATATATTATATATATTTGAAAAGGATAATTAAAATATATATATCAATTAATAACACAAGAGATTGCATTGGATGCAAATTGGTGTGTACACATGAAACATTAGTCAAAAGAAGAATTTGCATAGGATGCAAATACTTGCTACACATAATATATATATATATATATATATATATATATATATATATACATATATATAACGGAAGTGTAGGGGGTGATATATATATTTGTGAAAGAATTATTTTTTTTGGCTTGGTGCGTGAAACAAGAAAAAAAAGAGTAAAAAGTGTTTTGTGTGTGAATATATATATATAGGAAAGAGTTTCATGTTTCATATTTTTTAGATATATATTTTATGTATATCTTGTTTCATGTTTTGTGTGTTTTTGAAACACACAGAAGAAAGAGTTTATTCAATTCTCTCTTTATCCTCCATTCAAGTTCCTGAGACCGTGACGTGCTCACAAGCAGATACTGGTCCCGAGAGTTAGCGAGGAAGATCGAGTAGTTCAGACAGAAGCAGATCGTAAAGTGAATGAGCCTCCAAACGTTGGTAAGATTTTCTTCTTTTGATTATATTGATTACAATTTCCTGTGTTTACATATTGTATGTTTTAGTTCTGAAAAATAATTACTATCCCAAGTTCACTGGTCCTAGATATAGATTATGATCTGTATTAAAAATTTTAAAACCTAGTTCCACTGCGTAACCGGTGAACGAGGTTCCAACACCGGTATTCATCTTCCTCTGATACACATCTTTGGAGTGTTCGGGAAAACCCTCTTCTGTACAGTTCTCCTCCAATCAGTGTGTATCTTCCTGACTGGAAACTGATACGTTTTGCTTCTAAGGGATCTTCCGGGAGTATATCTTCTTCCAGATACATTTTTAGTTGAGTCATCCAACCGCCTCACGGTGTTTGAATTTCTGAGACTTTAAAGTTTTTTGGCTTAATTATACTTGGTCTGAGAAGATGTGCAACCGGAATGTTTTTTGGCCTAATTGTGGTTGTTGTTGATGCTAGTTTGGACAAAGCGTTTGCCTTTTCATTTTCTTCTTTAGGGATTTGGACAATCCTGTATTCCTTGAACTTTTAGAAGAGTTGTTTTGTTATGCCTAAATAAGCCATCATACCTTCATCTCTGGCCTGATACTCGTCTAAGACTTGGTTAACGACTACCTGTGAGTCACTGAATATCTCAACCTTATCTGCTCTGAGAGCTATGCAAACTCTAAGCCCCTGCTAGCAATGTCTTATACTCGGCTTGGTTATTTGTTGCTTTGAAATAGAATCTCATGGAACATTAAACATCATCTCCTTTTGGGGTGCAAACCACGATCCCCGACCCGCTGCCATGAGTATTCGAAGAATTATCGACATATAATCTCTATGAGAAATTCTTGCCCAACATTCTTTTTGCTTCTATATTTGGTTCTGTGAATTCTGCTACAAAATCTACCACTGCTTGGCCTTTGAATGATGTCCTGGGCATGTACTGAATATTGAATTCACACAGCTCGATCGCCCATTTTGTTAATCTCCCTAAAATTTCTGGCTTCTGTAGAATTTGCTTAAACGGGCAGTTGGTGAAAACCTGGATTGTATGTGCCTGAAAGTATGGCCTCAGCTTCCTTACTGCCGAAACCAATGCTAGAGCCATTTTTTCTACCTATGAATACCTGCTTTCAGCTGGAAAAAGAGCCTTACTGGTATAGTATACTGGCCTCTGTATCCTGTCTTCTGTCCTGACTAGAACCAAGCTTACTGCTAACTCTGTAAGGGACAAGTATAGATGAAGTATTTCTACCATTTTAGATTTTGAAAGGATGGGAGCCTGACCTAAGTATTCTTTGATCCTCAGGAATGCCTGTTCACACTCTTCATTCCATTCAAGTCCTTTCCTCTTTTTGATCACTTTAAAAAAGGGAACACATCTATCTGTGGCCTTCGAGATAAATCTGCCCAGAGAAGCTAAGCATCTTGTTAGGAGTTGTACCTCTTTTAACGTCCTTGGTGAACTCATTTTTTGATGGGCTTGGATCTTCTTGGGATTCACTTTGATCCCCCTTCTGGTGAACTTGGAACCCAAGGAACCTTCATGAAGGAGCCCTAAATAGGCACTTGTTCAGATTTAACTTCGTCTGATACCTTTTCAAGACATCGAATGTTTCACGCAGGTCCAAAGCATGCTTGTTTGCCAAGGTACTTTTGGTTAACATGTCGTCTATGTAAACTTTCGTGTTTCTTCCTCTTTGATGAGTGAAGATCCTATTGACCAACCGTTGATATATTGCCCCAACGTTTTTTAACCCAAAGGGTATTACTGTATAACAGTATAACCTTAATCGGTCGTGAATGCTATTTTTTCTTTATCAACTTTATTCATCCGGATCTGATTGTATCCCGAATAAGAATCCATAAAACTGAGTAATTCATGACCTGATGTAGCATCGACCAGTTAGTCTATTCTCGGAATTGGAAAACTGTCTTTTAGGCAGGCTTTGTTCAGATCCTTGAAGCCCACACACATTCTCCATTGGACATTCCTCTTTTGGAACAAACCATATTTGCTACCTAATGAGGGTAGTTGATTTCTCTGATTGACCCCACAATGAGTAACTTCTCCACCACCTGCTTGATTGCCCGGCTTCTCTCAAGGTTGAAAGATCTTCTCTTTTGAATAACAGGTTTTGCATTTGGATCCATCGCCAAATGATGTGATATTACTTGTGCATCTATCCCCACCATGTATTCATGACTCCATACAAACACATCTTTGTATTCTCTAAGCAAATCAATAAGATCTAGCTTGATCTTTTCTTCTAAGTTGGCCCTAATTTTGACCTTCTTATCTTGTTTGTCTTCCTTTAAGACCACATCCTCTATTGGTTCACTCTTTGATGTCTCCGGTTCTTCCCTTGGATCAAACTCGAACAACAGTGATTCTTCTTGCTTGATCTGATCTTGTTGTGTTAAGGTGCATACTTGGTGTTCACTATTATCTCTGTATTTGTAAACCGAGAGATTAGCTCTTCTAGCCATCTTCTACGACCTTTTGATTGTTCCTACCCCTCATTCAGTTGGGAACTTGATCATCAGAGCGTATGTAGCTATTACCGCCTTTGTTTTATTCAGGAAAGATCGACCTAGTAACGCATTATAAGGCCAGTTGTCCAGATCTCCACCATAATGTCAAGTAACACTATTTTCTGGCAAGAAGCTACTCCGATCTTCAAGAGCAGCTTCGCTATTCCGAGAGACCTAACCTTGTCTTCCCTGAATCCTTTGAGTAGGGTATAGAAAGGTTGCAATTCATTTCGATCCAATCTGAATTGATCATAAACAGCCATATTGAGGATAGCCACTAAAATTCTCCTAACTTCTCTATGGCCAATTCAGGCACTTATGACTAGGACGTCATTCAGTCGGACGTCGACCCCATGTGAATAAGCTTCAGTGAATATTATCGTGTTCCATCCTTCCTTTATCCACTTCAAATCGGGCTCGATGGAGTTAACATCAAAATTCTGTCTTGCTTCCACTGCTTCTCGGGTTTTATGAGTCCGCTCTCGGTTACTTCTCCTGATTGATGTTCCTCCGAAGATGATCTGTATCACTCAATTCACCTCGGGACTGGCTCTTTTATTCCGACCTGAATTATGATCTCCCATCTTGGTCTCTTTCTGAATTTCTGACTTCTCATCTTTCTTCAGGATTATATCTTGTAGATGTCCTTCTCGAATGAGGGTCTCTAAATAGTCTCTGAGCTTGTAACATTTGGAGGTCTCATGTCCGATTTCCTTATGGAACCTGTAATATTTCATTTGTCTCTTGCCGACCAAATTGTGACTGTCGACGTGGCTCCTCCACCTGATTCTTTTCTTTTGGTATTGGCAGGATCTCTTCCTGTCTTTTCTAAAGCAGGGTGTAGTTCGTATATTTTCCTTGAAATTTTTCCCTAGTTTGGTCACTGTTACGTCCACTTCCCTCGTATTTCCTCATTTCTTTGCTATTTCCTTTTTATTTCCCTATATGATGTTGTGACTTTGACTCGGTATCTTTTTGTTCGTGTGTCCCCCCTAGCATGTAACTGCCTCTTTTTGCCAACTCTTCTTCTTCCGCTAGAGCGTATCCACGTGCCATATCTATCATATCTGCGTATCTAGTTAGACGATCCCTTCTGAGGTCAAAAGACAGCCTCCCATTTTTCAAGTTATTTATGAATGCAACGATTATTGCTTCGTCATTCACACTGCCAATTTCTGAGACTGCCTTACTGAATCTTCCCAGATACTTCTTTAACGACTCGTTTTTCCCTTACTTCAGTTGAGAAAGGTAAGCCACCGATTTTTTTCTATGCACATTCCCTAGAAATTGTCTTGAGAAGCTTCTACTCAACTCGCTGAAACTCTCAATACTCCTCGGAGGCAATTTCCCGAACCATCTTGAACTAGTATCCCCAAGGGTTTGTGGGAAGTTAAGGCACATCAAATGATCGTTGTGGGCATACTGGGCCATGGCACTATTATATCGTCTGACATGCTCTTTTGGATCTGTATCCTTTTTAAACTGTTCCACGTGTGGCATCTTGAATCTCTCCATGAATGGCGTTTGCAGGATGTTTCTAGTAAAAGGGCTATTGGAATCATCATCATCAGACAGCTCATTATATCTGTATCGCCTAATTAATGCATCTATTTGATGCCTGTTGTTCTCGGCTTCTCGGGTCAGGCTTTGAATCACGACGTCTCTATCGCCTACCAGCTTTCCGTGATGGTTAAGCTGCTGAGTTATTATCATACCTGTTTCCAAGTCCTCTTCATTCTATCCCCAAGTCTCATGAGCCAAATCTTGTAAGCGTATGGTCCCATAATGACGTCTACGATGGTATCGATCACTATTCTTTAATAATGTTGACCGATCTCTACGTCGGTCATATTTACAGTGCCTATCATGGCCCACCTGACCGTGGCTCTTCCTTTGGTGTGGGCGTTCCTCTGTGGGCATTTCATAATCCTTGTCCTGGTTGTGTGTCGTACCCCCAGTCTGGTTTAATGATCCTGAGTCCTTAACGGCCATTGGTACATCTGGTTCTGGCCCAACTACAACCGATCGGAGCCTAGGAAGTGATAGAGGGTTTGACGGATGCACCTTTCTTCTTGCAAATAGATCTATTCCTTCTTTCATCGCATCTGTTAGTAACTATTGTAGTGCTTCATGGAAATAACGCGCTATATCCTCGATGGTAGGAAGGACTTATTGGATACTAGTCAGGATATCGGTTGGCTCCTGGTGGTTGTGGTGGGATCCTGAGTTGTTCCGTCTATATGAGCATTATCTTGAGATTTTCGGATGTCCCTATAACTGTCTTGCTTCCGTTACCTGCCATTGCTTAAACAGATCGGAGGTTCAACCCCTTCTTCCAACACCAATTGTTGACGTCGATTTCTCAATGGATGAGAAAGTCAACAACGTTGGGTTTGGTTATGACTTGTCAAAAGAGAAAGAGAAAGAGAATGAGATAGAGAATGCAATCAAAGTTATTATGACACGAGTTTACATGGTAAAACTCTGATGATTGGATAAACATCCACAGGTGGTTGAATGCATAACCAAGCCAAAACCACTATTTAAACAAAGAATTACACCACTCGATCTCTCTTGCCTCTCTTGCAATGATTACTTTTTGAATCTGTCTCACGTCTGTCTATATCATTCTCTATTACAATGATGTAGTATCTTTTGACTTAGAACTTGAAATCAATAGTATGAGTAACCAAAATAACCAGAACTCAGTCATGAACAATCCAAGACTAAAATTAAGTTCAAGATCCATGTTGTACAAATATTTTAACAAACAAACACATTTCACACAAGAATACAAACAACATAGAGATAGTCTTCAATCATGCATTTTCTGAAACATTTGACTTTCATACAAATGCATGATCATTCAACTTCAAATATGTAAATGTGTTATACCAAATGATGCGCTATGACGCAGGGTCACAAATGTATGATATGTTTATGTCCGCGCATTTATTGGTGCTCAACTATGCATGGACATATATGAATGATTTATGTGTATGTACGCTTACGCCTTGCAAAAGGAAGAAGAATCTCGATACCATAGCATACAAGAATAGTACCAATCCTCTTGAAGATGAAATTTGCATCATGAGAAGTTGCTTATCTTCCTTGAAGCTCCTATCATCACGAACCACTTAAGCAACTAAGCATTACAAAATTATTTTGTTCATAGTGGATTTCTTTCGTCGTCGCCAACATTAGTGGATGTTTCCCTACCTTGGGGTTTTACCACGTAAAACATGTACTATGCTTGATTTATCTTTTATTTTCTACTTTTCTACAATATCATTCACAAATACAAGCAAATCATGTAACGTCCACGGGGAGAAAGAGGCTTTGATTATTCAACCCTAGATTGGTCTACGTGTTTATGTTTGGTGGTTGACTTTTCAACTATCCATAAATCACCCTCAACAATATAGGTTAGACCTCTCATCAGTGCTCTTATTTATCAGATATGGGATGTGGTATTGACGGTTGAGTTTTCAATGATCCAAAAATCACCGTCAACAATATAGGTTAGGCCTCTCTTCAGTGGTCTTATTTAACATATGCGAGATGTGGTAATGAATACAACTACGGTTATAAGCAATCACTCTATGAAAAAAAATAAAGAATAAGAATGTGTATGAGATATTATGACAATTCATACTAGTGTTTTTTTTTTCATAATAATTCATAGGTTACTACAATTATTTTGTCATTTAATTTTTTTATTTTCTATGTGTCGATCATAGCTTTTTTGTTTATACCAACCTAGAAAATCCCCACTCTTCTAAAGCATATATATATATATATACATATATATATATATATATATATATGCCCACTCAACTTGTGAATGATGATCCAATCAATTTCATTACACTGTGACGACGTTATTATATATATTTATATACACTAATGTCATGCACATAATCATCGTTTAATAATTGAAGGTAATGGGATATCTAAAGTGATTGCTTATAACCATAATTGTATTCAGTTCCACATTTCACAATGATTAAATAAGAAAAGTAAAGAGATGTCTAACCTATTTAAAAGGAAGAAGATGACAAAGGAAAACATAGTTATTTGGACAAAGGTTATAAGCTACGGCCTAATACTCTACATGTCCTTTCTCAAATTTTAATTTTAAAAATAAAATGTTATTTTTTGCAATGAATTATCTAAAAAAAAAAATGGGAATAGTATAAGAATTTTAGTCTTTCCCCATGAAATTTTAGGAGACAAAGGCAGATTTGTAATCACAGTTAACTTTTCTCCACAAAACAAATTTTATTGGCCCAAGTAACCTTTCCCCGTAAAACTCAAAATTCGTAGGCTAAGGATACATAATTTTTCCCCACAAAACGAATTTTGAGTTTTGTGGCGCAGGTAACCTTTCCCCACGAAACTTAAAATTCATAGGCTAAGGGTAAGAAATGTTTCCCTACAAAATAAGTTTCGTCAGTGCATGTAACGTTTCCAAACAAATTCAAAATTTGTAAGAAAAAGTTAATTAAAATTAAAACAATATTACTGAAATTAATTAATTAATTAAAAATATAGATATGCTAAAAATATTTAGAGTTAATTAATTAAAATTAATTTTTTTGGATAAAGCCACCATCACCAAACATCAATAGTGGTCGCCCAGTATATAAAAATTTGATTAAAGAAAATATATACCGTACACTTATAAAAAAAAGTCTTACCAGTCGATTTCCACTGCTAGGTTTAAGGTGTGGCATCATCTCTACGGTTGGTCCTCATTAAACTAACTTGTCCTTAATTGTTAATTAATTAACTCTTATCACATTCTCGATTAGCACCATCTTAATTGATTACCACTTTGAGGCATTATTGATCATTTAATAAAATAACAAAAATTGACCAAAAAAAAACATTATCACCGAACCTGATTTGCAATCTAATAAATATTTTTCAATATATGTTTGTCAATAAAATTAGATTTTTCATTAGTTGGATAAATTTAAATTTATATAACAAGTTTATTTTTTAAAAAAAAATCTTACAATTCATATATGTTATACATAAATATTGTGCAATTGCTAACAAATCAAGTGTTGTAGTCAGGCGGCAAAGGTTTACTTTTAAAGTTCCAACATCTATGCAGACAAATGTATACTTTTAGCCGACGAAACTAAAAGTTTCATCGTGTAATACCTTTCCCGACCATAACGTCTCCATAAATTTACTGACGAAATTTTTTCGTTGCGTAATACCTTTCCCTATGAATTTCGACCTTCCCCCACGAAAATGGTTTGTAGGGAAAGACAAAAATTTTTGTAGTGAATCGTAATCGGGTTAACTGGAAACCCCTACAGTCATTTTCGGTTCCAATTCTCTTTTAAACCGAAATGTAACCAGTCATAACTACTACCAACTCTACTAAAAGATGATGTGTTATAAGTAAAACTATTCTAATTTAATAAATTAAACGTTCAAGCCATACAAATTTATAATATATATTTTTTAATTCGACACAATAAATTCAGGTTATTTAATCAATTTTTTCATGGGCTTTTTGTTTTGTTTCAGTCAGGAAATTAAGAGCTAAACTATGTATCTAGAAATTACGATTTTTTTTTAAGCAAGAGTTTAAATTACCGGACATAATAATTCCTTTTGTAGTCTACAAATTTAGACGTATCACAATATCTTCAAGAGTCTCCATCTGAGACTCCCTTTAGTATAATTAAGGAAGGAACTACATTTTTTGTATCTCCAAGAGGTCCCTAAATAAATTTCGGTGGAGTTCGCTATCTTAATTAAGGGTGGTTTCAGCCTCCTTAAGTAGGCCCACATATTTAAGTTTATTTTATTTTTAAAAATGCAGTATATATTAATTTTTAAATCCAAACAATATTTTATTATCCAGTTGGTAATTTGTTTTTTTGAATTACCAACCACCCTTTTTTTCATTCTAAATAATAATTATAAAGTAAATGGTAAATCGTATTTTAGTCCCCGTAGTTTGTCTAAGTCTACGTTTAGTCCACGGTTTATTGGAATTGTAACTTTTTATCTTTGCGTAACAGAATCCGTCAAAAGTATATATTTTGACATGTCAGGCATGTAAAATGACTATAATTCCTTGAATGTATTCTGATGCTACTAAAAAGACCATTTAAAATTTAACTAAATTGACCATTTAATTTATATATATATATATATATATATTTCTTTATTAAATGAAAAATATATTAAAAAACAAAAAGAAAACAAAATTTTTAAAATATGGAAATTTGGAAAAAATAAATTTGAGAAAAGTTGGTTACAAATTATAAATTTTTTTCTTGTCAATTAAAAAAAGAAAAAAAAAATTAAAAAAATTTGAAATTTGGAAGAACAAATCTGGGAAAAATTGATTTTAAAATTCAATTTTTTTTTCTTATACATCAAAAAGGAAAACAAAAATATTTTTTTTCTAAACAAAAAAAAATGTTGGAAATCTGGAAAAAAATATATGGAAAAAGTTGATTACAAATTCTAAAATCATCTCTCAGATTTAGATATTTCCTTCAACATGCAACAAAATAAAAATTAATCTTTTCATGAATCCTCTACATCAAAGGTTTTTTTTTTAAAAAAAATTAACTAGAAAAAATCCAAATCCTACTATCCTAGCCTAGATTTTTAAACCCAGGTCCACCTATTCATCAACAAACCCTAGCCACCATTCACCTCCACTCCAAACTGAAACAAACAAAAAAAAAATTCTTCCAATTTCAATTTCCAAAACAACACTATAATCCAACCAGTAAATCCACCTTTAAAAAATCAATTCAAATTCTCCACAACCATACCAACATCCATCTTAATCACCAAACCCAACTACCACCAGCAGCCACCAAATCTTTTGGTTTCAGTTTTCCTTTTCGAGAGAAAGTGAGAGACCAATCGATCAGACGTCGTGCATCTTCATGGCAACGATGCGGCGATCCTGGTGCAGTTAAAGAGAGAGTTTGATTTGATCTAGGTGATAAAGATAGGGTTTCTGGATGATGGTTTGTCGGTAAAGATGGGGTTTTCTGGGTTCGTTTGGCGACGACGATGGTGCTGGGTGGTTGTGGTGGCGATGGTGATAGTCTTGACGATCTGGGTTTGGTGGTCGTGGTGTAGAAGATGAAGAGATGGGTGGTTGAGACTGGACAAAAAAATTGTATGGTTGTGTTTGATGGCAAAGAGAGTTTTAAAATAGTTAAGTAGAAGTAGAAGTGTCATGAATGAGACCAATAATAGGCAGAAGGCGACTGGGTGTTGGTGATTAGAGATGAGATTGAGATGATTTTTTTAAAATATTTTTTTAATAAAATTTTATTTTAGTCTTGTAAACAGTTTTTGTATATTTTATTAATTATTATTAAATTTAATAATATTTATTAATTTTTTAAATTACTATTATACCCTTTGATTTTATAAGATTCTAGAACATCTAATATGATTTTACCTTTTTAACCTTGTTGACCACCGTTGACTAGACGAAACCCTAACAGAATTGGACGGTAGAGACTCGAATATGTATTGTCAGAGATATAATGGACTAAAAATTACAATTCCAAAAAACCGTTGATTAAACACAGATTAAGGCAAACTACAGGGACTAAAATACGATTTATCTTAAACTAAAACATAAAATAATAAAAAAAATTTATTACAGGAGACATTTGTTATAACTCAATATCAAATACTACGCATGCGGAAGCGTTGCCGGATAGCATAACAAACAATAATATCAATGAAGAAATAAACAAATAAGATTAAAGAAATAAATTAGATAAAAAAATAAAGTGTGAATCCAAACACACAACACACAAGATTTTACATGAAAACCCAAATCGGAAAAAAATCAGATGCCATCAGGACGACAATAGATCAATCTACTATGAATAAAATTGTTCTAACTTCACTCAAGAGTTTATCTCTAATACCCTTAAACCCAATTACAACCCAATGCCTACTCTCAGAGATCTCACAAGAGTTTGTTCCACTTAACATACAAAGTAACCTAGTTATTATGATATAATTATACTAGTTATAAGAAGTAGTTTGAATCCAACAAGTAAACCTTTTCTTATAAAAAAAAGTCTTTCCTAATACCATGTAAAGTAAACTTCCTTTTCTTTCATGCCAAAGACTTCCCAATTCATTGCAAAGACAATCTCTTTCTTTCCTTTTTACACAAGAACTTCCAAAAGGACTAATTTCCTTTGCCGTTGAAGATTTTCCTCCACGCATGCATACGATTAACTGTGGTTTGGATCATGGTTGGTCACTTGCTTCCTACACCGTGTTAAAGTCACCATAATTGACTTCTCAGAAAACCACGATCCATGCACCACATCATAGAGAAACAAATGTCCCTAACCCTTTCCCTACTGATGCCCTACATACAGAGCTTTTGACAGCGTTCTTCACTGGATTGGATCGATGTCCTCATCACTGTGCAATTGCACAGTGTAAGGTACAATGTTTCCTTCTGTGATCAATAGTGGTGGGAGCCGCTGTCTAATCCACAACGTTGCCCATGCGATTTTCATCTGCCTTTGTTTCTTCAGCTTTTCTTGGTCTCTAAGCCTCCAACAAACATGATCTAATACTTCCAAACATTCTCATGTCTCCTAGAAGTCTTTACATTGGCTGATTCATTGTTCGGTAACGAATGGGAATACGATCCATAACTAACACCAATTAAGGGAGTATTCTTGCAACACATACCCCCTTAATGGCCCCTTACAACAAAATTCACCTTTAAATAAAGGGTTGGAGATGCTCTCACATGCAAAAAATTATGCAAATTAATTTATTGCCTGAAACTTTTTATATATATGTAGTGAAAATAGTGAGAAATATAACTTTTTTTTCATTTGAATTTTAAGAGTCTTAACCGAAAAATTGTATGAAAGTAGAATTTCAATCAACACCCTCAAGCTACAACCATGTAGGTCGCAGTGGGGTAGGTATCTCTCGATATTGTGATTTTGATATGAAAGATACAATAAAAAGGGAAGAATACAGCTCGTGAGTAAATAACGGAAATGGGCTATATATTTTACTCGCTGGGTTTCTCGATACATTTGTAGTAGTAGTTTTCACTGTAGAACTCTATCTCTCTCTCTCTCTCCCTCTCTCTCTCTTTTACACAGTTGGCAATGGCGATATTATGCTAGTTGATAAGTGGATATTTCCCTATAAGAGGAGGCGAATACACTTTGTAAGTTAATGGTGAATTCTTTCTCTAGTTGACCAATTTTTCAATTAATTTATGGATCCTTTTCTTCGAATTCTATCATTGTATTTACAGTCTCCGAATCTTCCAGTCAATCCCCATAAATCTGTTCAATTGATTTGCAATCATCGGAGTTGATTGGCGTTGACTGAAACTGTCAATTAGAGCTGGAATTGCTCATTTCAATTACGTAATGGTTTTCATCGTATTTAAATTCTGATTGGGATGAGCATTTTGTATTATTTATGGCGCGCTCTAAGTGTCGAGGAGGTCAATCTTCTCTTTGCCTTACTGAAGACGTATGCTAGCTCTGTTCCTTTGGGCACGGTACTGGTCCATTGTCCTATATATACCGGTCCACCTTTGCTGGTGCGGTTCTAACTCTAGCATGCTGGCACCTTCTTGGTTCCATTCTTCCTAATGGGTGGATGAGACTCACATACCATATTGGTCTAGCATTGATGCCACAGTACTTGGGTACAAGGTTGGTGTCGTGATACCAAGATACTAGATAGGAGGTATCGTGGTACCGGTTCTCCTTGATACCATGTAAAAGGAATGATGTGGCATCGACCCTTCCCAAATTGTGGTATCGATATTTCCTACTACTCGGGCACTGGTCCTGATCTAGATCCTAGTAGATATCAGCTCGATAGAAAATTCTTCTTTAGCCCCTCGTCAAAAAAGATTGTTAACAAAGAGTATCACTAGTATAATAGTTTAAGTTTAAATGACACTAAATTAAGTGATTTCCAAAAAAGCCCTTGTTTAATTATTTTTTTAATTCTTTTTTACTTTAACTATTCTCTTTCTTCAATCTCAAAAACTAATTGTATAAGGTTTTTTTTTTTCTAAAAAACCCCATTGATGGAGGACCAACGGAGGTCAGGTCCTGCATCAATAACAATGAAACACCTCTATTGGAGGTTGAAATCGGCCTACAATGGAGATTGATTCGACCTCCAATGAAGGTTGAACACTTTTCAACCTCCATTGGAGGCTTCAATAAGGATGGAAAAAATAGAAAATTTTACTTTTATTCAGAAAGTCTCGAAAATTGAAAAAGTCTTAGAAAAGTTTCGTAAACTACAAAAAATTCTCCCAAAAAAGTCTCGAGAACTAACTAAAAAATCTTGGAAACTACCTAAAAGTCTTGGAAATTAGAAAATAAATATAGAAAATACAAAATAAGTCTCGAAAACACTAAAATAAGTTTCGAAAATACAAATAAGCGCGAGACTAATTTTTGATAGTGTATTTTTAGGGTATTTTCATCAGATCCACACTTTAGATGCTGTTTAAACTTATTGTTAATGTAGAATTTGCTCAGGATGAGAAATTTCGGTTAATACCCTCGAGACCACTACCACGTAGGCGGTGGTCGGGGTTGGTACCTTGGATACCTAACCTGATCGAATAAAGATGGATATATAGATATAAGTGAAATGAAGATGGGAATGTAATAGCTTTATTATCAATTTTAGATATCGTACAAAAGGAGTCTTAAAAACTCTTTAACTCTCCAGGATACAGTAGGGCGGTAGATTCGTGCCAGTAGAACTGTAGAAAATGGTGGAGGTCATGTTTTGATTACAGAATTTGGGCATACCAATCTCTCTTTTTCTATCTCGATTCCTCTTTTTTCTCTCTTCCTTCGTCGATCATGCTTGGGCATATTTATACATGGCCCGAATGGTTTAAACTTGTGGATCTCCCACCCTGATTCTCTGAATCCCTTCCCTCTTTATCGGGCGGGATCTTTTATTTAAAAATCACTGACTTTGAGTTAACAACAGATTCGAGAATACCTTTGGTGGAGACTAGTTCGTTTCCTTTTTGGACTCAACCTCTTACCTTACGCGTACACAGAGTTTTTATGAGTGTAGATACGATCTTGTGTATACTCATGGCATGAATCTTCATGGAGGTCGTCGACTTAGGCATATATTTTTTCATAGAGAAAGGTAGACCCTTACCTTAGTTTTTATCCCAGAAGCTTTGGCCTAACCCTCCATGGTTCTTTTAAAGCTTGAGTCGGCCCAGTGGGGGGTTGCATAGATTAGGCGAGCTTCCTTTTTCTTATCCAGATAGGTTCAAGTTTTCCTTAGCGAATTGGAGCATAGCTATAGCATGAACTTGATCCCCTTAAGGGCCCTCTTTTTGTATTTGGAGAGGACAACAGGCTTCTAGAGAGGTTGGTGGGCTTTTAGTTTAGGCTACAAGTTAGTTTTTACCTCGGAAAGCTTTGATCTGGAAGGAACTCACTTTGTTTATGTTGGTCTTCACTTCTAATGCTTCTTGAGCTCGACAACCTTTCTTTGTTTTTATGGGATGATTCTATAGCCTGACCCCAGAACCCGGGTTCCAGGATAGGTGATCTCAGGAAGCCTGGATAACCACGTATCGAACTATGTCCAAATTCCAAGGTAGGCGTGAGAGGTTCGACCTGATCGTGTCAGGCTCTATTCATGATAATTCTAAAGCCCAAAGACCCTTCCTCGCTTCTACGGGGTAGCTTTGTGGCTCACTTAAGATTCAATGAATGGTAAACTAGGTTTTTGATTTGAGCTAGGCGAGTGGAAAATTTCTCTATGGTCCCATAGCCAAATTTTGCTATTAACAGAAGTTCCCTCTGACTTGAACACCTGTGAATAAGTTGAGGTTGGAGTCAAATTCCTCGTTTTAATTGGTAAATTTTTCCTCTTTACCGTTGCCAAATCTAGGTAGAAATCTTCTCATTAATTATACCAGTGACATGGCAAGAAAAGACCAGTGTATTCCCCAAAATAATCCGGCAACGTTGCGGCCGCTTCATGATTCGAGATGATCCATCCTAAGATTTCATTGACATCATTGCCTCTCCCAGTTCTATTTAAACCCGGATTCCTCATCACTTTCCTCACAATTTCTTTTAAAATCAAAGGTTTCAAAAATCCTTATCTTTTGTTACCTTTGAAAGGCTCTTCTATTCTTTCTCTTTTTCGTAGCTTCTAAAAACTATTCTACCATGTCGAAAATCAGTCATGACTCCGTTGATTCCCTCGTTGATGGCACAAAGGTTTCCAGTCATGCCCAAGGAAAGCCGGCTCGATAAGACCTTGACGGGGACGACTCACCTCTGACCCTGTAACTTCATCGATCGAACAAGAATATGGTTATCAAGACAGGGTTTTCTAATCAACTAGATAATCCTCTGAGCATGGTGGATGAGGGTTTTGGTGAGGAAAATAGGGACAGTGTTACTGGAAAGGGCCAAGTCACAGTTGCCGGTCCTTCTTTGGAGAGCCATCTTCCATATGACTTCAAGGTCATTCCAGACTCCAACGTCGAGCCGCGGTCGATCAGTCGCATGAGGTTCAAATATGACATTCCTGATAGAGTAACCCTCACAGTCCCCCATAAAAACTACGACGTCTTCAATCCACCCAAAGGCATGCTCCCCATCCATAGTGCGGCCTTTGAGAAAGGGGTAAGGCTCCCCTTTCATCCTACTCTTCAGTGGGTTCTCAAAGCCCTACAACTAGCTCCCCTTCAGTTGACACCTGGCTTCTGGAGGCATCTGGTTGGCTTCCTCGTGTTATTGAGGGAACAAGGTGAGCTAAGCAAGGTTACCCGGGAGCCAGAGGCTAAGAAGCTAGCATACCTCTTTCAAATTGGAAGTTTTTCCGGGGCTCCTCGAGGTCAGTTCTATGACAAGGCAAAGAATAAACTCAATTTCATCATCCCTAGCACTTCGAGGAAAGATTCTTCTTGGAAGGAGAATAGGGTCCTAGCTAGCAAGGATCGGGGAAGCTCGACCTTCATAGGTAGGCACGAGTTCGTAGTTCCCACTGCTTTCAATGATAAACCCTCGTAGGGTAGCGATTTCTCGCCTGCCGAGTCTGAGGTGGTACTGAAGGCCATCCTTGTCATAAACTATTTGAACCTGAAGTTCCTGACCGCTGACCCTTTCGATTCTCGTCGGGTAAACCATTACCTATGAATATGTGATGCTACTTCTCGTAAGTACTTTGAACTATCGTGCTTTGTGTCGTTGAATAGTTCAGTTCTAATGGCTATACCCTATTTCTATTTTTTTTAACAATTTTTGTTATTGCTTCAGCTTCCCATGAAGCCCACCAAGCTCGCACTCCTTCCGCTTCTACCAAATCAAATCGGGAAATCCCCCTGTCTTCCTCAAAAAAAGGAGGGACTCGGGAAATCCCCCTGGCTTCCTCAGAAAAGGGGTGCCTACCTTTCTAATTGGGGCTTCTTCTGCTCTTGCTCCATCCCCTTCCAAACACAGGTCCAAGTTATCACTCTTTGCGTCTTGGGCTGCCAAGGTGCGGGGCTTAAGGGCCTTCGCTTCTCAAGCCGCTGATGCAGCAACGTCAGCTCTTGCTCTAGTTACCCCTACACCTGCTTCTGCTCTTGTCGCCTCTGCTCCAAGCTTACCCTATGCTTCTATCCTTCCATCTACATTCCCAGCCTCCCGAGCTTCAATGGACCCCGAGGCTGGTGTTGAGGGGGTTTTCTCTGTTCACCCATCAAATCAATCTGGCTCTAACTTTCAAGAAGAAGTCAAAAGGCAATTCGTCACTTTTTACCCCGGGGTCAGTCTACGACCTTAGAGGGGTCGTTCCTCCGGATGGATATCTCTTTTAGCTCATCCACTAGATTCCCACTGGCCTATTCCTTATTATGCTCCTCTCCGTCTGGAGTCTCGGGATCATCTTCTAGGTGATTTACAAACTCTACATCCTCTAGGGTCATCCCGGGGGTCATCCTGTGGGTCATCCTGTGGGTCACCCTTTCCTGTATCGTTGTCACCTATTTTGCTAGAGCTGTCAGGCTAGCAGATACTGCATAAAACTTCCTAGCTGCTTGCTGGTCATTACGTATTTCACCCACATTGTCTCTTACTGGAAACTTTAGGACGTTGTGGTAAATAAATAAGACCCCTTTCAAGGATGATAAGAAAGGTCTTTCTAATATCGCATTGTAGGCAGATGAGGAATCTACTACCACGAAGTCCATCATGATATTTTACTGGAGGGGGGGCTGTTTCGGTGATAACTGGAAGAATCTTTACCCCCATAGGTATGATCGAGTCCCATTGAATCCATACAGCGGGGTAGTGCAACTGTTGTAACACCATTGTTTTAGATTTAGATTTTCAAGGTATCTTTAAAGAGGATGTCGACGCTACTGCATGTGTCAACAAGCACGCGATGGACCATGCAGTTGGCAATTTGTACCGTGACCACCATGGGATCGTCATAGGCTGCATGGGTTTGTAGACATCCACTTCGGTAAAGATAATCTGCACGGACTTGGAGGGGTCAGCTGGGCTCTGTTCTACCCCAAAGATACCTCGCCTTCTATCTACAAGAGGGACATTCCTCGTATGGTTTTTCCTGGAATTATTGGAGGTCCCAGCCAATGTAGGTCCTCCGCTGATGGTATGAATCACCTGGATTTATTGCATTAGATCCGTCTGCTCCCCTTTTCTCTTCTCGGAGTGCTCGCGAATCGCTGCTTGTACTTCCCTCCCAGTTTGAATGTTGTCTCTAACTTGCTGCAAGAATTCTATCAAGCATCCTCCCCTAATTAGAGCCTCGATCTGGTTGCGTAAGTTATAGCACTGTGAAGTGTTGTGGCCCACGTCTTCATGAAAATCACAGTACTTATACCAGTTCCTTCTATCGACGAGGGCTTTCATGGGGTTTAATGATAGTATTCTTTTTCATCTCGGGTTATAAGGGCTACTGTCTTGGGAGGAGGCGAAGCCCGCGGAGGGGTTCACCTTGCTGGGTACCTTTCTTGCTTGGGTTGAGAAACAGGAAAATGGAAAGTTGACCAATTGAGAGGTTTGTTCTGACTTTTCTTAACTGGATCGGGTCTTAGAGTTTCCTTCTTCTATCATTTTGCCGTTCTCATGTAGTCATGCTCTATTTTGACCTTGATTTGTTCATCGACTTCGACTTTCTTTAGAGCTGTAATTTTCTAAGTTTTTGATTGGCTCATTTCGTTGACAACCACATTTAGGGATTATTGTATAAGGGTAGTTTAGGCCATCATTGCTCAAGACCTAGCTCAAGCTTCAAAAGGTAAATCGCTTGCTTAACCTTGTTTGAAGATTTTTTGTGCACACACACACTCTCATGCATGTTTTTGATCATCTTGCATGAATGCTTAATTGTCATAATTGTGTGCCTTTTTTCCATAACTCTTGCTTGGGTGTTTGTTGTATTTAGTTTGCCCTTCGAAGAGAATTTTCCCCTTGACCGCGGCCGAGACCGCTCCCTGTGCATTGCCTCTGCCGCGGTATGCACATCAGTGTTCTCCAGGCGTTGCACGCTGTTGCTACCATGGCCTATGCACGTTGCATGCACATCGGTCTCCCAAGCAGAGTTTCCAAGTGATGCACCGTTGTCTCTACCGCGGTCTAGACGTTGCCTGTACCGAGGTCCAGACAGCGGAGATTCCCAAGCGATGCACCGCTCACGACAACGAGGTCTGGACACTTTCCTAGGCCACGGCACGCACAACGGTCATGACGGGAATCAGTTGCCTCTTGTCCAAAACGATGCAGTTTCGTGTAGGGCACATTATTTATATGTCTCTTCTCTTCTCTTTGGTTTTTTGGAGTCCAAGAAACCATTTTTTTTAGAGTCCAAGTTTTTCTTGAGAGAGAATTTGACTCTAAGAGAGAGAGAGCTCCCACGAATCCATTTTTACTCAACCAATCTTCAATCCATGAGCATCTAGCATCTTCCAAGCATGGTTTTTCGTTTTTATCATTGACTAGGTAATCTCTACATGCCTTAGAATTTCTTATTCAATTGTTCTGACATGTATGCCTAGGTTTAGCAATTATTGTTCATTAAATGTATGTTATTGAGTTTAATTGCATTTATAACATGATTGGGTTGTTGATTGTTGGTTGAGATTTATATTTTGTGATAGCTAGGGTTTATGACCATTTTGCCCTTATAGCTAAATCTCTATGCTTTGCATTTAGATATTGTTTAGGACTCATTGATTGCATTTTGTGATTGCATTATAGTTCTTGCCATGTTTTATGACAACTTGTTTTGATTGGCCCTTTGTTTGATAATTAGGATATATTGTTGCATAACTATATCTAGTTAAGTCTTTATGAACATTCATTTAGACATTGATATCTAGGAATTGTACTTAGTGACATTCTAAAATTCCTAGATAAGCATTTAGTGTTGCCTAGCATTACTTGCATGTTTCAATATTTTATCATATTCACTTAGGTTGTGTTCAACTCTTCATTGAGGTTAAGTCTTGTGACTAAGTAGTTAGTGCACAAGGAAATAGATCAAGAATCACTATTAAGACCGTTGGTTAGAGTGAAAGGATTAGTAACTGGAGGGTGTGACAGGAGGTCAACCTAGGTTGTAAACTTTTATTCAATAGTGGATTTGAGGATCTAGTGTTGCGCACATATCAGCCCGTTGTTTTTCCTATTTGTAGGGTTTCCACTTAAATACTGTGTGTTGTTATTGTTTAAAGCATAATTGATTTTATTGAATGCTTGTTTATTCGGGGTAATTTGTGTTAATATTGATTTATTGAAAAATCGGTAATTGATTCGATTAAAACCTATTCATCCCCCCTCTAGGTTGTAGACACACACGTTTTAGGGAACTTTCAATTGGTATCAAAGCTGGTGCCTAGATATAATTAGGTGATCCGTGCTCTGTGTGTGTCTTGCTTATGCATTTTTGTTGTTTGCATCTTGTGTGGTGCATTACATTTGCATCTCATTCATTTAACCCAAACACTATGAGTGAGCTTGGGATGAGCAAAGAGGGAGCATCAAGTATAAGACCACCTTTGCTTAAAGGTGATAATTATGCCTCATGGAAAGGCAAGATGGAGTCTTATATTTGTCAAATAGATGACTGTTCATGGATGGTGGTTGAAGATGGGTACATTCTTCCAAAGATGACCAATGATGATGGAGATGAAGTTCTCAAGCCTAAGTCTCATTGGAGCACACAAGAATTTGAAGCTTCCAAGTGGAACAACAAGGCTATGCATGCAATCTTGTGTGCCATGGATGACAATCAATACAAGTTGGTTCAAAATACTAGGCATGCAAAGGAGGCTTGGAGATTCTACAAATGGCTCATGAAGGAACCGAAGTGGTCAAGGACTCTAAGCTTCAAGTCCTTTAAATGAAATTCGAGACAATTCGGATGGAAGAGGATGAGTGCTTTAATGACTTCCAAGTGAAGTTGATGGACATCATAAATCAAAGCCATCAGTTAGGTGACCTATATTCGGATAGAAGGATCAAGCAAAAGATCATGAGGACACTCCCCAAGAGATTTGAGTCCAAGGTGACGGCACTGGAAGAAAATAACAACTATACGACTATGAAGCCGAGTGAAGTGATTGGAAGACTTCTAGCCTATGAGTCTAGGTGGACTTCTACACCTACATCTCCTAAGAAGCAAAAGAACATAGATGTGAAGACATCCGAAGTAAAGATGGAGGAGGATGACTCAGATGATGAGATGACTCTTATAGTGAAGAAATTCAAGAGGTTTATGAAACTTCACAAGAATGACTCAAAGAAGAAGATTGAGCCAAGGCAAGAGAAGCCTACAAGAAAAGGCATTCAATGCTATAAATGTAGTGGGTTTTGTCATATAGCCACCGAGTGTACTAATTCAAAGAAGAAGAAGAAAGGAAAAGTGGTGGCTGCCTCATCAAGTGAGAGTGGAAGTGAAGAAGATTCCTCAAGTGATGAAGAGGTTATTCTTAACTACACAGCTTTTGGAGCCTCCATTGTGGAAGATGTAGAAAAAGGCAAAGCCTTATGTAGTGACCTTGAAAATGGAGTAGATGAAAAAGTAGCTAAGAGAGTGATAAGTGAAGCTACTTCTGTTGATGATGCCATCATGGTAACAAGTGACACTAGTGATGACTTTAGTGATAAGTGTTCCTCATCTCACTCTACAAATGGAAATGTAGAGAGCATGAACCTTGAAGGGTTCATTTAGCATTTTCAAAGCTCAAGGTTGAATATGAAGAAAGTGGTTCAAAAGCTAAAGGAAGAGAACCTCAAGCTATGAACCGAATTGACTCACTTGAGTGAGAAAGTGAAGAATGGAAGAAAGGTGGAAGAAAGCTTGAAAGAGGAGCTTAGAGAAGCTAGAGAGTTGATTGCTAAGATGACTTCGAGTACGGAGAAGCTTGACCATATGTTGGGAGTTGGCAAGAAGCCAAGTGACAAGAGATGTCTAGGGTTTGAAGATGGCTAGGATACCTCAACTCCTAGCAAGACGGTATTTGTCAAGAGCATGGACTTCAAAGAACCTCTTCCTCCACTTCATCCTAAGAATAAAATTGAACTAGGGGAGTGTTCTAGAAATGTCCAAGTTAAGATGGCACCAAGAAGTCAAGCTCAAGCTCAACCAATGAGAGCACTTCAAGCAACTACCCCTCAAACTAAAAGCCATCAAGCCAAGAAGTATTTCCTACATGCTCAACAAAGGAAGCAATCTTCTCTAACTTAACAACAAAAGAGAAGAGAATCAATACCACACCAAAGGAAAACTCAAAGACATGGGAAAGCACTTTTGTCCTCACAAAGACCCCTCATTTTATTCCTTCATGTCATTTTTGTGGTGTTGATGGTCATATTAGACCAAATTGCTTGAAGTATATTAACATGTGTAGAACTAAGAGCATGATTGAAAGAAAAAGGGCTAGAGCCAATATGCATGTGCCTAGGAAAGCTAGTGTTAATGATCCTATGAGTAATATGATGATCTTGACCACTAGGAATGACAATGTGTCACATAAGTGGATTAGAAAAGATGAACCTACATGCCATTGTGCTAAGGTTTCACCCATAGACTCAACTAGGTCAAATGGACTTGGTAAGTCTATAGGGACTCATATCCCCTCTTGACTCGTTTTGATTGACCCTATATAGGGAGCTCAAGCAAAGAGAGCAAATTGGCAATTCATTGTGCTCATTGATAATATTTATGCTTCTTTATTAATTGCTTGAGATGATTGGTTGTACATTTTCTATTAATAATAAGTGTGCAACTTTGCTTTACATGCAATCCATGTCTTATTTATGACCAAACATGCATTTTTGGAATAGGAGAATTGATTGGGAAGTACATTTTGAATGACCTAGAATTGATCTTCATGACATGTTGATTCTTTATATGACATGCTTTAAAGTAATATGCATGATGAAATTGTTGAATGCTCTAAAATGAATGCAAAAATGTTTGTGTGAAAGCAATTTTGAGACTTCAATCAATAAGGATCTTGTATCCATTTCAAGGCTTTTACAATCCAAAAGTCTCTCTCTCTTTACTTGGTAAACAAGGCTACTATCATACAGGCATTCCACCCGAAAAAATCGAAAAGGGCTCAATAGTCGCTCATGTCTTGTTTTGCTTGTAAAGTTTGATATAGTTTTTCCTAAAATGAAATTATTTTACAATCTATATCTTGCTTACTCTGTGACAAAGGGTGAAATTGGTCTCTTGGAAACCCTTGTCATTTTGCTTTGCCAAATACCATGTTTTGATCTTCAATACAACTTGTCTTGTATGCAAAGCATTCGTTCACAAATTTTTTTAAAAACTCCTTTATTCTCTCTTCTTAATTAAGTTGCATAAATTTGGTTATATGATTATGCATATGTCTTATGCCATAAGCTCTCCTTGCTAATGCCTTCTTAAGGGGATACTCCTTTATCTATCTTATGACAAAAAGGGGCAGTAGTGTGGATTTAGGGGGTGTTGAGAGATATGAGGGGAGTTTGATTCGTTGAGGGGGAGTTAATCTATTTAGGGGGAGCATTTGCATTTGCATTGTTGATGCATGATGCTTGTTTGCAAATTGCTCTTGTTTTTATGTCTTTGATCACCTCACATACACTTGTCTTGGAAAGTGTAGTTATTTTATTTTGTAGGGATGTTGATTCTACAAGAGATGGATGACTTGAAGATCTAGTTTTTTAGACATCTCTTTGTAGTGTAGAAAAAACTTTATTGATCCCTGTTTCTTGTTTTGTTTATTGGTGAGGATGAATTGTGAGTGGTGGTTTTGTCACGAAATAGCCAAAGGGAGAGATTGTAAGTTCCTAAGTTTTTGATTGGCTCATTTCGTTGACAACCACATTTGGGGATTATTGTGTAGGGGTAGTTTAGGCCATCGTTGCTCAAGATCTAGCTCAAGCTTCAAAAGGTAAATCACTTGCTTAACCTTGTTTGAAGAGTATTAGTGCACACACACACTCCCATACATGTTTTTGATCATCTTGCATGAATGCTTAATTGTCATAATTGTGTGCCTTTTTGCAATAACTCTTGCTTGGGTGTTTGTGGTATTTAATTTGCCCTTAGAAGAGCATTTTCCCCATGACCGCAGTCGGGACCACTCCCTGTGCATTGCCTCAGCCGCTGTATGCACAACGGTGTTCTCCAGACGTTGCACGCTGCTGCTACCGTGGCCTGTGCACGTTGCATGCACATCGGTCTCCCAAGCAGAGTTTCCCAGTGAAGTACTGTTGGCTCTACCGCGGTCTAGACATTGCCTGTACCGCGGTCCAGACAACGGAGATTCCCAGGTGATGCAACGCTCGCGATACCACGGTCTGGACACTTGTCTAGGCCGGGCACGCACAGCGGCCATGACGGGAATCAGTTTCCCCTTGTCCAAAACGATGCAGTTTTGTGTAGGACACATTATTTATATGTCTCTTGTCTTCACTTTGGTTTTTGGGAGTCCAAGAAACCATTTTTTTTAGAGACCAAGTTTTTCTTGAGAGAGAAATTGAAATCAAGAGAGAGAGCTCTTAAGAATCCATTTTTACTCAACCAATCTTTAATCCATTAGCATCTAGCATCTTCCAAGTATGGTTTTTCTTGTTTTTCATTGACTATGTAATCTCTACATGCCTTAGAATTTCTTATTCCATTGTTATGACATGTATGCCTAGGTTTAGCAATTATTGTTCATTAATTGTATGTTATTGAGTTTAATTGCATTTATAACATGCTTGGGTTGTTGATTGTTGGTTGAGATTTATATTTTATGATAGCTAGGGTTTGTGACAATTTTACCCTTATAGCTAAATCTCTATGCTTTGAATTTAGATATTGTTTAGGACTCATTGATTGCATTTTGTGATTGCATTATAGTTCTTGCCATGTTTTATGACAACTTGTGTTGATTGGCCCTTTGTTTGATAACTAGGATATATTGTTGCATAACTATATCTAGTTAAGTCTTTATGAACATTCATTTAGACATTGATATCTAGGAATTGTACTTAGTGACATTCTAAAATTCCTAGATAAGCATTTAGTGTTGCCTAGCATTACTTGCATGTTCAAATATTTTATCATATTCACTTAGGTTGTGTTCAACTCTTTATTGAGGTTAAGTCTTGTGACTAAGTGGTTAGTGCACAAGAAAAAGATCAAGAATCACTATTAAGGCCGTTGGGTAGAGTGAAAGGGTTAGTAATTGGTGGGTGTGACAGGAGGTCAACCTAGGTTGTAAGCTTTCATTCAATAGTGGATTTGAGGATCTAGTGTGGCATACATATCAGCCTGTGGTTTTTCCCATTTGGAGGGTTTCCACGTAAATACTGTGTGTTGTTATTGTTTAAAGCATAATTGATTTTATTGAATGCTTGTTTATTCGGGGTAATTTGTGTTAATATTGATTAATCAAAAAATCGGTAATTGATTCGATTAAAACCTATTTACCCCCCCCCCCCCCCTTCTAAGTTATAAACACACACGTTTTAGGGAACTTTCAAGAGCCTGATCATAGGCCTCTTGGTAGGTCTCCGGAGGTCATTTGACAAAGGATTGGAAAAGCTTACTCGCCTATAGATTCCGTTTTAAATTGGCAAGGGTCTCTCTCAGTGAAAACCTCTATCTGGATGACCTCCCCTGTGGAACCGCTCCACGTAAGCCCGTAGGGTTTCCCCTCGCTCCTGGATCACATACTGTAAAAGGATGGGATCTTTTCATCCGGGGTTTGATTCCCTAGAATTGTTAGCTGAAATCAGCTGATAACTTTACGAAGGAGTCCACACTGCCCGCGGGGAGCTTTCTGAACCTATCTTGGCATAATCGATCAGGGTGGTAGGGAACATTCTGTACATGGCAGCCCTGGTTGTGTTTTGGACTTCCATCTTTTGGACGAAGCTCTCCAAGTGACTCAAAGGATCCTCCGTACCTGAAAACTTATCTAACAGCATCTTAAATTTTTGTGAGAGCTCTGACTCCTGGATTCTTCAGGTAAAGGGGGCGTTCATCTCGCTCATGGGGTCCTTTTTGACCTCTTTACCCTTCCCTCTTTTCAGCTGCTGGATTTTCTCCTGCATCTTGGGTAGCTGGTTCCTTAGGCTCTTATTTTCGTGCTTCTTGGAATCGACCACGGAGCTCTCACTGTTAGATCCCCCCAACGAGTTGGATACTTCCATTTTGTCATCCTTAGGGACAGGGTCTGCTTGCGCGGTATACCGGCTACCTCCAGATTTAGTTAGAGGTTCCCTTATGAAAGTTGTCGGTCGAGGAGGGCTTTGAGGTGCCTTTGGCGGAACGTCGGCTGCTGACTTAACTTGCCTAAGTCGATAGTTGGGCGATCTATCCGGATCGGGGCAGGGGTCCTAGCCTTTCCCGGATGGAGGATGTAGGCCCTGTCTATGTTAGGTAGGGATTGGTAGGGGGTTCTAGCCGGTCGAAAGCAGGCTGCTTAGCAGCGGGTCTACTTGCTTCTCCTCGAATTCCCAGATCTGTCAGTTAAGGATCCATCCTTTCTGCAGCAAGATGGAGGTGGACATTTTCCACAATGGCTGTTGCATGTTGATTGAGCACAGTTGGGTCCATCGCTAGAGGGGTTGGAGACCGTTCTGCACCTGGCTGATGGGAGTATGACTTATGATGCTTGGATTTCTTTCCCTTTTTCTACCATTTCTGGGTGGAGGGTGCAGATGGATGTCCCAAAGTTTTGGGTTGTCCTTGAGAGAAATGAAGCCTCATGATTACTGTAAAACAACAAACTTGTGAATGTAGAAATTACGGTGTGGGCTTCCCCACGGACGGTGCCAGAAAGTGTTAACGGAGAATTTGCTCAGAATGAGAAATTCCGGTTAACACCCTCGAGACCACTACCACGTAGGTGGTGGCCGGGGTTGGTACCTTGGATACCTAACTTGATCGAATAAATATGGATATGTAGATATAAGTAAAATGAAGATGGGAATGTAATAACTTTATTATCAATTGTAGATATCGTACAAAAGGACTCTTAAACACTCTTTAACTCTCCAGGATACAGTATGGTGACAACTTCGTGCCTGTAGAATAGTAGAAAATGGTGGAGGCCGTGTTTGATTACAGAATTTAAGTCGAAGACCAATCTCTCTTTTTCTATCTCTATTCCTCTTTTTTCTCTCTTCCCTCGTCGATCATGCTTGGGCATATTTATACATGGCCCAATGGTTTAAACTTGTGGATCTCCTGCCAAGATTCTCTGAATCCCTTCCCTCCTAACCGGGCGAGATCTTTTATTTAAAAATCATTGACTTTTAGTTAACAACGGATTCAAGAATATCTTTGGTGGAGACTAGTTCATTTCCTTTTTGGACTCAACCTCATACCTTACACGTACATAGAGTTTTAACGAGTGTAGATACGATTTTGTGTATACTCATGGCATGATTTTTCATAGAGGTGGTCGAGTTAGGCATTCATTTTTTCGTAGAGCGAGGTAGACTCTTACATTAGTTTTGGTCCCAGAAGCTTTGGCCTAACCCTCAATGGTCTTTTAAAGCTCGAGTCGACCTTGTGGTGGGGTAGCACAGATTAGGCGAGCTTCCTCTTTCTTGTCCTGAGAGGTTCAAATTTCCCTTAGCGAATTGGAGCATAGCTATAGCGTGAACCTGATCCCATTAAGGTCCCTCTTTTTGTATCTGGTGAGGACAACGGGCTTTTGGAGAGGTTGGTGAGATTCTGGTTTAGGCTACAAGTTAGTTTTGACCTCGGGATGCTTTGATCTGGAAGGAACTCACTTTGTTTATGTCAGGCTTCACTTCAAATGCTTCCTGAGCTCGGTGACCTTTCCTTGTTTTTACGGGATAATTTTGGACCCCGACCCCAGGACCCGGGGTTCCAGGATAGGTGATCTCAGGAAGCCTGGATAACCACGTATCGGGCTATGTCATAATTCCAAGGTAGGCATGAGATGTTTAACACTTATTATTAAGACAGTGATACTTTTAAAATTACACATGATATATATATATATGTATATATATATATATATATATATATATATATATATACTTTTTTTTAATTGATTCCCTTCATTTATTTTTTACGGTATCTATTTATCCACCTATTTTGACAATTGCTTCCTCTTATTGTCTATATGTTGAACATGTTTATATTTAGGGTTGAGTTGTGAAATAAAACCCTTGATTTCCAAGTTTTTGGTTGGTAGCATTTAAGTTTCCGGTATTAATTTGTAGCTCACTCAAAGTCTCATCAGTTCGCAGGTTGGCTAGTTTCCCATTGTTGTCAAGTAGTGAATCCCAATCCAATTAGGCCAACTTAAATTCTGATACTTGTAAGCCACATATTTCTCATAGCTTTATTTATAAAAGAAAATGTCCCGATTAAAAACACTATCAGTTGAAAAGAAAAAGGTCTTGAATCAGGACCACACTCTAGGTTTACTGACTGCTGATATGGCCAAACATGGACTTGAACAGTTCCCGTTATTGACCCCTAATGCCAGGTACAAATATAAAATAAATATAAAATAAATGTCATATGAAATATTGGAATTACCGTTTGAAAATCTCAGTAGCCGGTGAGGGAGACGAGGGAGACGACAGCCTATCGACAGGTGACGGACGACGACCAACCAAGCAGTTCTGACTTCTGACGATGACGACGACGACGACGACGACGACGACGATGACGAAGACGACGACGAAGACGACGATGACCACGACGACGACGTAGGAGAGTCGGAGAGTGATAGAAGGTGACTGGCGATCTGTCGTTGGCAGGTGAGGGACGATGACAGGTGAGGACGACGATGACGACGACAGGTGAGGGACGACGACGATGACGACAGGTGAGGGACGACGACGACAACGACGACAGGTGAGGGATGACGACGATGATGGCGATGACAGATTGACAGGTATGGGACGATGACGACGGACGTGGGAGACGATGACAAGTTGACGACGACGTAGGAGAGTGACTGAGACTCTGAGTCTTTGAGGGTCAGCGATTGAAAGGGTTAGGCAGTTAGGGTGAGGGGCTGACCGGCTGAGAGGTTGAGGGTAATGAGCAAGTGATAGGGTTAGGGTTTGTATTAAAAGAATGTTTATATAGTATGTTAAAATTTATTTTTAACCCCTATAATAATAATAATTAAAAATCTATCAGTAAAACTATACAGATTATACGGGTCACCCGCAAACTCGTGAATCCAAACCCGACACGACCCGTATAATAAACGGGCTACACGGGTTGATCCGATTACAACCCGAACCCGTTTAGAAACCAACCCAACCTGTATATTGACCTCAGGTTCGTGTCGGGTTGGCGGGTTACGGGTCAATTTTGCCAGCTCTAGGTACAAGCAAAGAAAAGCAGCAATGACTAGTAGTAATGGTATTCCTCTACCTATACCCAGTAAATGTCAATTTACAACTGCATATTTATTGTTCCATGATAATGCAGAAACTGAGCGGATTGCGCGTGACAGATTAATATGCTCCAAAGTCCAAAATGAAAAGCATTAAAGAAGTTCACCTACTGATAGCTCGGATGGCAGAGAGCACAACCCCATCTCAGCAACCGAAATCAATGAGTTTGAAGAAATGAATTAGTATAGAGCTGCCACCTAGCTATCAAATTACTTTGAATTCAATAACTACCTGTTTGGTCTTATTCAGTTTGTTTGGCCAGTTGAGATATCATCTACACCAGCTGAGATCGTGGAGGTCCTTTGCATTTTCTTAATATATAATTTATTGTTTCTCATAAGTCATAGTGAAAACATCTTTCTTCTCTTAGACTTCAGGATGAAATCACTCGTCAAATAATGAGGACTAACAAAAGATTCGATTTTTGATCATTACCGATTTCCCATTTCTACACCACCAATTTGGAATTTTTCTATTCAAAAATCCCTTCTAATTAGGACTGCCCAGAAATTTTAATGTGAGATCCAGCCAATTAATTGAGATTCGTTACGAAAATTCTCATGTCCGTCTTGAGCATAGAAAAACCTCTTCTATATATACCTTATCTAAATTTGGAAATTGGGACAAATCAAAGTTATTATTATTATTATTTTAAATCACAAAATTATTAATAATGAGTAGTTATGCTTTATTTAATTTTTTCATTCATTGTTATAATATAAAGGGCTATTACCAAATAAATTCAGATTTTTAAAAAAAAAAATAATAATTTGCAATATTTATATCAAAATTGTCATTATTAAATGTTGATGGTTAATTTGGATGTTTGCCTTTATCTGAAAATATGAGATTACTTTTAATACATCAATTTAAAATTGATAAACGAATAAAAAATAAAGATAAATAATAATAATAATAATAATAATAATAATAATAATAATAATAAGAAGTAACCGGAGAATGCGGCCACCGGTTGAGTTCCCCGAGTCAAATATTCCAATCTTATTCTTCAAGGTAAGTTCATCAGCTCTATGTGTTGCATGTATTTATATCATGATTATTTTTTACATATATTTGGTTGTAACACGTGTGACTTTCCGCACTTAATCTCCCACACGTGTGACTTCACACTTATCAACTTTATTACTTACCCACCAAGCTAAATAGCTAATACACATGTGAATTACTTTGACCATGATCAATCCTTCAACTGCCGAGTGGCAGTGTTTGTTGTTGTAATGTAATTGGTTCATCTCTCCCATAAATAATATATTTTTTTGTTATGTTTTAATTCAGAACCTTTTGTGAAAGGAATGAACGGATAAATCATCGTTGATTTATTGAGGTGGTTATCGGTTAAAATATTGAATGTTTTTTTATATATTACAAAGACATTGTCTTTGAATGTTATTAGACAATAAAACAGTTTTTATTTAAAAATTGTAGTTATTATTAAATCAATTTTTATTTCATTATAATTGTTGGTGTTAATTTTATTTTTCAGTTTTAATTTTCTAATCCTATATATATATATAGGGGCTTTGCCTCTTTCACATGACATATACATTTTTTTAGAAACAAAAGCTCTCATGTACAACTTTAAAAAGAAATTCTTGAGTGTGATTTATTAGTATTCCGAGCAATCTTTGAAAGAGTTTGGGTATTCCGGTTTTTCTTCATGCAAAGATGTTCTGAGACAAAGGTGATTCTGGTCTGTTTTATCTTGAGGGCGGCGTGGTAAATTTGGAACTGCTTGCACAATCAGGACAGAGTAGCGAAACGTCTTAAAGAGAGCGACATAGTCCGCGACTCAGCCACTTTCCAGGTTTTTTCTATTCTAATTATATTTAGTACTATTTTAAAAAAAAATTTGCAACAAAAAAGTTTTTTAAAACAATTTTTAGTAACAAAGATTATTTTTGAAATACTTTCCAGCAACTATTTGTATTGAAGAATTTTGCAGCAACAATTTTAAGACATTTCATAGTCTATTTTAATCAAAGATATTATGCATATATATACAGACACACACACATACATATACTAATGGATTCTGAGCCATCCAATCTAAATCGACCCTTTCGTTTTGATAGTGTTTGAAAATACAATCTCGGTTAAATGCTCAAGGCTAACCTGGAAGGGGGGGGGGGGGGGGGGGGGGGGGGGGGTTGAATAGGTTAGACACCTTTTTCGACTCTCTTAGAAACAAACAAAAGTTTGTCCCTCTATATTGCTTGTATCACAATATATATATTAATTAAAGACAATTAATCAATATATAAACACAAGTAAAGTGTGATAAAAACAAGTAATTGTAACACATACACAATCTATATTATAAAGAGGAAGTCAACATACATCAAGAGTTCTATCCACAATACAAATATTAGAGAGATAGGGATAGAGAAAAGTTGACGCAAGATATAACATGGTAAACCTCCGAAGAGGAAACATCCACGGGCTAGGGGACACCGGCAAACAAAATTCACTAGTAGATAAGACAAGTACAATCTCTCAAGTGACCTCTTCACCTAGAAACTACCCTCCCATCCTACTCTAGAAGTTGTCGCCCTATGCTCAACAATCCGAGTCTTCCCGACTCTAGTCAAGACTTCCTTGCTCACCTATCCGAGTTCTCCCAACTCTAGGCAAGACTTCTTGATCGACTATCCATAGCTTCACACCTCTAGCCAAGACTTCCTTGCTCGACATTCCTAGGCTTCACACCTCTTGCCAAGACTTCTTGCTCAACACCATAGGTCTCACACCTATTGTCAATACTTCCTTCTCACAAGGCATCTACGTGATCATGAATGCAAAACGCAAATAAGCACGCAACATAGAATGCCATGATCAAAGCATCCTATGGAAAATACTAGACATGAGCATTAATGCACAAATCACATATAGTCCAGTTCATCATGCATGAGTAGTCAATCTAGATTATGTAAGATATGATCAACATTAATCACAAACTAGATTCATGTATATATCTAAACTTAAAGCACAAGATATGACCAACAAATCACAAGATCAAGTTTAAATCACAAAAAACTAAAACATGCTAAAATCATATGACAATTGCAAATAGATCTAAGCATAAGTTCTAGAGTATATTCCTAATCATAGATTCAACAAATCACATGAATAGCTCAAAAAAACATAAGCACATGTATTATGTGAGAATTTCGGCCAAGAGAGCCTAATACATGTGATAAACTATTTTTCACAAAATCAATCAATCAAATATCACAAAATAGTCCTAGAATCAAAGCTAGCACAATACAATCCCAAACATGTGATAACATAGGCAAAATCAAAACCTAACTCAACATGAATGATTTCAATTGAAATTCAATCTAGCTTTGAAAGTGTTCAAAACACAAATCAAAACACTCACAATATACAAATATATGTAGAAGAAGAAAACCCAAGGCAATTGACCAAGTTTTAAAAGAAAACTTAGAGAGAAAATCAATGCCAGAGTTGATCTAGGTGCAGTCCCTGTTTTGTATGATTAGACACCAAAAACAGCATCAATATTAACTCAAACCTTTAGAGAAAAGATGGAGGACAAATAGATGAACACTCTCAACTTTGAATCACTCAAATCGAAGTTCAAATGAAGAAGTTATGGTGTTTGGAATGTGAGAAAATTTAGAGAAAACAATTCTGCACACTTGATTTGAATTTCTTCTTAGAATGAAATGTGAGAGGGGAAAGAGTTTATAAAGGTGTAGGAGACTTGGAAATGTGAAATGACCAAGAGGGGAAAAATGAAGCCAAGCAATCTTGCTTCCCAAGATGGCACGTGGGCATCTCGGGGCAGCAAGCCTTCTTCCTCGAGATGGCCAAACGCCATCTCGGGAAAGAAGTATATGCTTGCTTCTTTCTGCTTCGATCCTCCTTCGCATTCTTCGACCGTTCTCCGGCCTCCGAACTCGGAGTTTGAATCTGTTTGGTGATTATGAACCATAACTCTCACACGGACATGGACATATAAGATACTCAACCCAGAAAATAATAATTCGACTCAATATATGAAGACGAAGACAATGTATGAAACATGAGTTGAAAGTATTGTATCTTTTGACTTTGAACTTGAAATCAATAGTATGAGTAACTGAAATGACCGGAACTCAATCAATAATGATTTAAGACTAAATCCAAGTTCAATATCCATGTTATACAAACATATACACACACAAACACAATTCTCACTAGAATGCAAACTACATAGTGATAGTTTCCAATAATGCATATTCCAAAACATGTTATTTTCAAACCAATCCATGAACATTCATCTTAAAGTGTGTGAATGTGTTATACATGGTGCACAACGATGCAGGGACACATATGAATGAATTGTATGTGTGTGCCTATAAAGGTGTACAACTATGCAGGGACACAAATGTATGATATGTGTGTGTGTGCCTAAGCCTTGTAAGAGAAAGATAAGGTTTTAGTATACCTTTGTAGAAACAAATTGCATCCTTTATCTTTGAAGACTTAGAACTTGCTTTGACTTGTTGTTTCTTCTTCCTTGAATCTTGAATCATCATGAACCTAAACAACTAAGTCATTACAAGTAAACATCATTTTGATATGGAATTCATGCCAACACAAACTAAAACCTAACAATCTCCCCTTTTGGCAAATTCCATGTCAAAACACCTATACATTTACTACAAATATAAAAATGAAGATAAGTCACAAAATCACTCCCTCACATTACAATGAGTAAGATTCCTATAATTAATCTTCACCAACTCTTGAACTTCATCTTGATCTTCTCTTGAAGCAACCTACAAATCATCTCAAAGCACAATGCATATACAAGAGAAAAACAACAAATGACAACATATAATATGGATAAGAATATACAATTTAGTCTACAAATACATGTATCTCCCTTCAATACATGCCAAATACAAGAATTCTTAACCAAATCTTAAGACTTATTATTACAAGCCATTGAAAGTTCAAAAGTTCACAAAAAACAACATACAAAAGAAAACTAAGTACTAGCAATTCATAACAACTCTTTTTCCCCCTTTTTGACATGAAATGATGCCAAAAGGTAAGAAACATACCATGAGACTCAAATACTAGCTACTAGATCCACCAAAGAAATATGTGCGTGTAGTTGACCTAACATAATGCTTGAGAGGTGGTCTTGAACTTGATGCAATACACTCATCTAACTCTTTTATTCTAGCATCTTGTTTTTGAACTATAGCACTAAGCTCATCAACCTTCTTCTTCAAATGCAAAGCCCAATCCAGAAGAATGTTTATGGTAGTCTTTTGACAATCAACTTGTGAACTAAAAAATCCAAAAGTATCACATGTCTTACCCTTATCCTAATATGACATGTATGACATACGTTTATCACTATACTTTTCCAAGGGTTGTACCAACATATCATTTCCACTACTTTGAACACCACGAGCTAAACACAAAGAAGTTATAAACCCCCGTAATGCAAGCTTCTTATCTCCTCTAGTTGAGAAAGCCGTATTATCCAAATAAAACATAAGCAAATCCCCAAGGTTTATAGGTTGATTAGTCACTAAGGCATATACTATTTTGATCTTGTCTTTATTCAACTCGGTTGAATTCAAAGATCCAATAATATTTGTGCAAATGAAAAGATACCAAAATGCACTTGCCTTAGTTAACTCATGTTGACTAATATATGCTCTACCTTTCCACTCAAAAGAAGCATTGTCACATAGAGTTCTACCCATGATATTAAGATTCTTAATGACATCAACATCTAGAAAGTTTGAATCAATATCACTAGATAGCCCAAGAAATTTGTTAATGTTTACCGGGTTAACTCTAAACACAACATCCCCAACATCAATCAAAGCATCCAATAAGGTGGCACTCTCTCTATATTCATGATAGAATTTTCTAACAATAGTGTCATTCACTATTCCTAGCATGCTCAACCAAGATTCCCAATTTCTATCCTTAATGCATTTAAGAACATAAGAATCTTTACATTTACCTAAGTCAATGCCTCTCTCTTGAAATATCTTCTTAGTTGCAAAGATCTCTAAATCCTTTGACCTTGATGCTTTGGATCTCTTTGAGGTTGACTTGGCTTTCACAATGAGATTCAAATGATTTCCACTTCCGGTAACTTTAGTTCTTCCCATTTGTTCTTGTGAAATAAGATGCTATTAACATACAAAAGTGAGTGAAAGACAAAACAAGCTTATTAGTCACAAATACCTAAAACAATGACACATGACTTAAGATTAAATCATCATGCAAGACAAAGATAACGAGTAATATCTTACAAGTATCATTAAGTCAAAATATGCCAACATGTAACAAAATGAAGCATGTGAACATATCATAAAAGAGAACAATGTCTAGGATACAATGCCCCCCCTTGATAAATGCCATGACTAAGATTCATGATAGCATAAGGTTCACAAGGAAGTTCACACAATCACACATTCAAGCAATTTGAAGAAATATCAACAAAATAAGCTTCATATGCTAAGAGAGATACACAAAGATTTTTCAAGTTCTCTCATAATTCTTCAACAATTGCAAAGATATCATCATACTCATAAAAAAAGTGTGTGTGTGAGAGATATGCTTCAAATATATATCAAGAAGTAGTTTGATAATCAACATGCAAACAATTTACTAAAGCTATTCATCATAAGCTTTTTCCATAAAAAGTCAAACCGATTATCATCTGGAATTTTTTGCTTTTAAGAGAATAGATTTTCAACATATAAGCGTGTGTGTGCATGTGGCTCATCATCCCATTTCGGTTTTTCAACCCGACCTCATTTGATTTTCAACTAAACTCCTTTTTAAGCCTTCCTCTTTTTCTTTTTAGGCTTTGAATCAAAGATTTTTTTTATTAATTTCATTTCAACACTTCTTTGATTTTTCCATTTTTTTACAAAAACAAAATTCACTTCATGAAAACTTTCACTCATCACAATGGTGTAGCTCTTTCCAACATTGGGTAGCTTTCACAACCAAGGTGTGTAGCCCTTTTCATGAAGGTGCTCGTTGAGTTCTATGTAATTGCTGAAGCAAAATAGATACTAACCATAGATCATTTTAAATGTACTTAAGCATAAAAACTTCAAGGTGTATCCAATGTTTACATATTAGTAAACTCAACCTACTAGCAAAACATATAAGATAAGTATAGTGCAAATTTTTTAGAAAACAAATATTTTATGGCTCTTAAGCACATGATCTAAGAGCAATAAGTAGAGACTTATTCAAGATCATTACTTCTCTAATGAGTAGCTGTCAAAGAATATGAAGCTCATATTTTCAAAAGTAATGCCACTCAATATACTATACACAAACAATCATCAAAGTTAAGATCAATGTGAACAATATCACTATTAGATCCTAAAATAGGAAATGTCAGTGAGAACCATATGTATACCATACAAAATTCTCTAATATGACATGCTATGAGATGTAGGTCAAAAATTGAGTCAAAAGATGAATATCTAAGAGAATATGCATTAGAGTATAGAGATACCTTTTTGCACATTATATTCACCTAATATCATACTTCCGCCCTTTTTATGAGCACTCTTGCTTTGAATGTCCTCATGACACCAAGTTGACGATGTTTCACAACAAGAGTATAAATAGCATAATATCTCAACTCAATCAACACATATAACAAGAGAACTTCTTCAAAGTTAATCAATAAATTTTGACCATCATAACAATCATGATGTGAGATAACCAAGTTCATATCAATACATGGAGTATTCAAAGCAAGCAAGCAAGAATTCTCAACACAATTGATATATAGCCTCAAAGCTATCTCACATGTGCTTCTTATATTAGTGATAAGAGAACTCACCCTTGAACCACTTGTTCTTGGGTGTACCTACACAAACATTCCCAATATCATCATTGACAACAATGTTAAATCTAGAGTAAAGTCCTTCAATGACTTGATTAACAAGAATATCATTAACACACTCTTCCTTAACATTTTCAACACAAGCTTTGTCAAGTTGAACAAGATTAGAATTCTTTCTACTCCATAACTTTTTCTCATGCTTAGCAAAATTATCATGTTTCTCAACTTTCGAGGCCTTAGCATGTTCAAGTTTAAGTTTAATCTCCTTATACCTAGATTCATTTCCTAATTTTCATTTTTCAATTTATTTATAACACCTAGGCTTAATGTAACCTATTGTGTTGCAATAATGGCAAATTGGAATAAAAGATGAGATTGTACCTTTTGGAGTTGAACTAGCTTCACTAGGAGTTTGTAAAGATACCTTGTTCGCCAACTTTTTCTTGGCTTTTGATCTTCTCTTCTTGTGTGGTTTCTTATCAATCACGACTTCATCAAAGTGTGTAGGAAGTGGTGCTTCCAAGAGCTCATCTTTAACTACCAAGTAGTCTTCACCACTATGAGAGTTAACAAGATTCCTAACACTAGACACACTAACCGAATCATTCACTAAATCCTTGATAGCCTCCTTAGCCGTGTCTATCTCTTCCATCAATTCTTGTTCTCTCTTCTTCAAAAAAGATATCAAATTATCCTTCTCAAGGTTAATCATTTCAAGTTCTCTAAACTTCTTCATAATATCACCTTTTTCACTAAGAAGTCTACGAGTAACAACCACAAACTCATCTAGTTGCTTCTTGATCAAATCATCATTCTCAACTACTTCTCTTTGAGCGTTGTCTCTAGCTTCTTCAAGCTTTTCTATCTTTTTCAACAACTTAAGATTAGTAGGAATGGAACTATAGCTTCCATCATGATTTGCATCAAGGTTCTTATTCAAATATATTGTACTACCAACATCTAGTGAAGAATGAGAAGCCGTTAGAGCTACAAAGTTACTCACCAACTCTTCATCACTTGAAGACTCACTACTAAAGCTCTCATTGTCACTATAATTATCATCACTCCAAGTAGCCACCAACACTTTGCCTTTCTTGTCTTTCTTAGATGGCTTCTTGGTGCACTCACTAGCAAAGTGACCAAAACCTTGACAATTATAGCATTGAACCTCTTTCTTGTTCATGGCTTGACTATTCTTCACAATCCTTGGAGATGATGTTCTCTTGAGTCCTTTTTCCTTAGAAGACTTGCCTTTAGTTTTGGCATTCTTCTTTAGAAACTTCTTGAACCTTCTAACCAAGAGTGCCATTTCTTCATTTTCATCATCACTCTCCTCCTCAATAGCATTGAGAGCAGTTCTCTTACTCTTGATCTTTGGCTTCAAGCACATCTCATAAGTTTGGAGAGACCCAAGAAACTCATCGATGTTCCTACTATCCACATCCTAGCTTTCCTCAATGGTCGTTATCTTTGATTTAAATCTCTTAGGAATAGACCTAAGGATTTTCCAATTTCAACGCTCTTTTGAGATAGGTACTCCAAGTGCTTGACATTGGTTAGCTATGTTAAGAAGCCGGAATTGGATGTCTTCAAACTTTTCTTCCTCACCTATACTTAAACCTTCAAATTGTGATGCCAACATTTGAAGCCTCGATTTCTTCACCGCTAAGGTTCCATCATTAGTAACTTGGAGATTATCCCAAGCTTCCTTTACAGATTCAAGATTTTGGATGTAGGAGAATTGATGCCCATCAACTTCTCCAAAGATGGCATTCATAGCACGATGGTGCCATTTAGCAACCTCAAACTCATTTGTTGTCCACTCACTCATTGGCTTGAGTATCATGGTTCCATACTCTAAAACCTTGGTAGGAGGACTATAGCCTTCTTCCACTACCATCCAAGCCCTTTCACCAATAGAGCGGATGTAGGCTTTCATCCTCAACTTCCAATACCCATAGTTAGTGCCACGAAGTAATGGAGGCCTAGTATTTGAGGCTCCTTCTGCCATTACATCATCTTGTTCATGACTTCAAATGCCTAACAAAAACCATGAAAGTATCACCCCGGACTCATACTAAGTGCAATCTAGTGTCCTGCTCTGATACCAATTGAAAATACAATCATGGTTAAATGCTCAAGGCTAACCTAGAGGGGGGGTGAATAGGTTAGGCACCTTTTTCGACTCCCTTAGAAACAAACAAAAGTTTGTCCCTCTAGATTGTTTGTATCACAATATATATTTGTTAATAGCAAAATTTGGCCAGGGACCAAAGAGAAATCCCCATTAACAATATTAATTAAAGACAATTAATCAATATATAAACACAAGTAAAGTGTGATACAAACAAGTAATTGTAACACATACACAATCTATAATATAAAGAGGAAATCAACATACATCAAGAGTTCTATTCACAATACAAATATTAGAGAGATAGGGATAAAGAAAAGTTGACACAAGATATAACGTGGTAAACCTCCGAAGAGGAAACATCCACGGGCTAGCAGCCACCGGCAAACAAAATCCACTAGTAGATAAGACAAGTACAATCTCTCAAGTGACCTCTTCACCTAGAAACTACCATCCCATCCTACTCTAGAAGTTGTCACCCTATGCTCAACAATCCGAGGCTTCACACCTCTTGTCAAGACTTCCTTGATCACCTTATCCGGATCTTCACAACCAAAAACAATACTTCTTAATCAACTATCCGAGTCTTCCCGACTCTAGTCAAGACTTCCTTGCTCACCTATCCGAGTTCTCCCAACTCTAGGCAAGACTTCTTGCTCGACTATCCAAGGCTTCACACCTCTAGCCAAGACTTCCTTGCTTGACAATCCGAGGCTTCACACCTCTTGCGAAGACTTCTTACTCAACACCATAGGTCTTACACCTATTGTCAAGACTTCCTTCTCACAAGGCATCTATGTGATCATGAATGCAAAACGCAAGCAAGCACGCAACATAGAATTCTATGATCAAAACATCCTATGAAAAATACTAGACATAAGCATGAATGCACAAATCACATATAGTCTAGTTCATCATGCATGAGTAGTCAATCTAGATTATGTAAGATATGATCAACATTAATCACAAACTAGATTCATGCATTTATCTAAACTTAAATCATAAGATATGATCAACAAATCTCAAGATCAAGTTTAAATCACAAAAACCTAAAACATGCTAAAATCATATTACAATGTCAAATAGATCTAAGCATAAGTTCTAGAGCATATTCCTAATCATAGATTCAACAAATCACATGAATAGCTCAAAAGAACATAAGCACATGTATTATGTGAGAATTTCAGCAAAGAGAGCCTAATACATGTGATGAACTATTTTTCACAAAATCAATCAATCAAAGATCACAAAATAGTCCTAGAATCAAAGCTAGCAAAATACAATCCCAAACATGTGATAACATAGGCAAAATCAAAACCTAACTCAACATGAATGATTTCAATTGAAATTCAAACTCGCTTGGAAAGTGTTCAAAACACAAATCAAAACACTCACAATATGCAAATATATGTAGAAGAACAAAATCTAAGGCAACTGACCAAGTTTTAAAATAAAACTTAGAGAGAAAATCAATAACTTAGTTGATCTAGGTGCAGTCCCGTTTTTGTATGATTAGACACAAAAAAAAGCAGCAAGATTAACTCAAAATTTTAGAGAAAAGATGGAGGATGAATAGATGAACACTCTCAACTTCGAATCACTCAAATCGAAGTTCAAATGAAGAAGTTATGGTGTTTGGAAGGTGAGAAAATTTAGATAGAAAAATTCTGCACACTTGATTTGAATTTCTTCTTAGAATGAAATGTGAGAGGGAAAGAGTTTATAAAGGAGTGGGAGACTTGGACATGTAAAATGACCAAGAGGGGTAAAATGAAGCCAAGCAATCTTGCTGCCCGAGATGGCGCGTGGGCATCTCGGGGCAGCAAGCCTTCTGCCCGGAGATGGCCACGCGCCATCTCGGGAAAGAAGTATATGCTTGCTTCTTTCTCCTTCTATCCTCCAAACTCGGAATTTGAATCCGTTTGCGGATTACGAATCGTAACTCTCACACGGACATGGAAATATAAGATACTCAACCCAGAATATAATAATTGGACTCTATATAGGAAGACGAAGACAATGTATAAAACATGAGTTGAAAGTGTAGTATCTTTTGACTTTGAACTTGAAATCAATAGTATGAGTAACCGAAATGACCGAAACTCAATCAAGAATGATTTAAGACTAAATCCAAGTTTTAATATCCATGTTATACAAACATATACACACACAAACACAATTCACACTAGAATGCAAACAACATAGTGATAGTTTCCAATCATACATATTCCAAAATATGTTATTTCCAAACCAATGCATAAGCATTCATCTTAAAGTGTCTAAATGTGTTATACATGGTGCACAACGATACAGGGACACAAATGTATGATATGTGTGTGTGTGCCTAAGCCTTGTAAGAGAAAGATAAGGTCTTAGTATACCTTTGTAGAAACAACTTGCATCCTTTCTCTTTGAAGACTTAGAACTTGCTTTGACTTGTTGTTTCTTCTTCCTTGAAGCTTGAATCATCATGAACCTAAACAACTAAGTCATTACAAGTAAACATCATTTTGATATGGAATTCATGCCAACACAAACTAAAACCTAACAGTGTTCTATTTAAACATTGGACGTCGATTTCTTTGAAGATAAATTTCCCTTTAAATTATGAAATAGTGGGGGTTCTAGTGGGGGGTTTAGATGGCATGAGAAGTTTGATAGTCTAGTCATCTTGAATGAATTTAGAATGAATGAAAGTGATAGATGCATTTATTATAAATCTGATAATGATCTTTGCACCATTATTTGTTTATATGTGGATGACTTGCTTATTTTTGGCTCAAATATTCATGTTGTGAATGCTGCTAAATGTTTATTGCTTTTGTAATGAAAGATTTATGTGAATCTAGTGTAATCCTGGTATAAAAATAACTAGGTCAAAAAATGAAATTTCTTTAGATCAATCTCATTATATTGAGAAAATTCTAAAGAAATATAAATACTTTGATTGTAAGCTTACATGTACTCCATATGATCCTAGTGTAAAGTTGTTCAAGAACACTGGTAACAGTGTTAGACATAATGAGTATGCACGCATCATTGGTAGTCTTCGTTATGTTACTGATTGCACTAGGCCCGATATAGCTTATGCTGTAGGAGTACTTTATAGGTTTATAAGTAGACCTGGTAATAAGCCTTGGATGCTCTTGAGAAAGTAAAGTGTTATCTCAGGAGAACAATGAACCTCATATTACATTATATAAAGTTTCCCGCTGTACTTGAAGGTTATAGCGATGCTGATTGGAATACTCTTTCTGATGATTCCAAGACCACTAGTGGATACATTTTTAGTATCGCTAGAGGTGCAATATCATGGAAGTATAAGAAACGGACTATTATGGCTCAATCCACGATGGAGTCAGAAATGATAACACTAGCTACTGCTAGTGAGGTAGCAGATAGGTTGAGAAAACTGTTATTAGGTATTCCATTATGGGAGAAATCGATACCAGTCGTACTTATTCACTGTGATAGTACCGCGACTATTGTAAAAGTCTAGAATTGTTATTATAACGGTAAGAGGTGACAAATACGTCATAAGCACAGTACAGTTAGAGATTCTCTCTCAACTTGAACTGTAATAGTGGATCATGTATGGTCTGAGGAGAACTTGGCTAATTCTTTGATAAAAGGATTAACATGAGAAAAGATTTGGAAAACCTTGAAAGGGATGGGACTAAAGCCCATTGATAGTTGAGTCACTTGTGATGGAAACCCAACCTACAGACTGGAGATCCCAAGAAATAGGTTCAAAGGGTAATAACAAGTCATGAAATGATATGTGGAATCATGCTATTGTGATACGGGGTTAACACTCCAAGTTCATCCTTATGGAGCATGACATCTTGAAGCGATTTAAGGTTGAGTTAGATATAACTCATAATGAACTCTATACTCTATGTGGAGTTGGGTACCTAACTACAAGAGTATCTGTGATAGGCTCACCTATGTGAATACGGAAGAGAGATCGCTTCCTATGAAATTTTGGGCAAAAATTCTAGAGCGGGATATAAGCACATGGTCGTAAAGTGCTAGTGTTAGAACTTAACTCTAGTATGGTTGTGTGTATGGTGCTGTCTGTGATAGAGTTCAATACTACAAGTTACTCTAGTATATACAGAAACATCGTCACTATGAAAAGGTTCAAGTTGTTAGGGTTACGCTCAATAGCAAGAGTATAATAATGTATTTGACAATCGTTTCATATTAATAAAGTGATTTCTAGTTTAACAAATCTTATAGCATTTATAGTTTAATTATTATAATTGTCAAAAGTAAATAATCATAAGGTCAAAAGACTATGAGAAAAAACGAATTGTTCAAAATGTGGTCATATGAGTAAATATGGTAACTTGAATAGCTATAAGCGGTCTATGAGCTCTTGGCGATTACTGGTATTCTTCATGAGGATACACTTTCTCCAATAAGGTTGTCTAGGGTATGAATGAGTAACATCAACTTATTCTATCTTTATTTAAGAGTTCAATTTTAGTTATTTAGTGGAATGAACTAAATTAAATAGATGGAACATAAGTGAATCATTTGTTGATTGAGATTGGGTTGTGTCTATTGGAGCTTAAATTTAGATAGCCCGCCAAGATCCCCAATCCACACGAACTTGCATGGATCACTTGATATATTCTACCGGACCAATTTAGGGGTCCATCTAGAATTCTATTAAAGCAATCTTGTATTACTGATTCCACCATGGAAGCCGAGCATGTTGCCGCATAAAAGGCCGTTAAAGAGGCTGTCTGGCTCCGCCAATTCTTGATTGACTTGGAAGTGGTTCCTGATGCGAAAAACAGATCACTATCTATTGTGACAATAGTGGAGCAGTGGCTAATTCGAGAGAACCAAGAAGTCATATGAGAGGGAAACACATTGAAAGAAAGTATCATCTTCTAAGGGAAATTGTGCATAGGGGTGAAGTGACGATTACCAAGATCGCGTTAGCAGAAAATCTAGCGGATCCCTTTACAAAGGCTCTTCCTCAAAGGAGTTTTGATGGGCATTTAAAGAACATGGGGATGAGAGGTATGACACATTTGCTATAGAGCAAGTGGGAGATTGTTAGGATTATGCTTGATAGCAAGAGTGTAATAGTGTAATTAACAATCTTTTTCATATGAATAAAGTGATTTCTAGTTTAACAAATCTTATAGCATTTATAGTTTCAATATTATAATTGTCAAAAGTAAATAATCATAAGGTCAAAAGACTATGAGAAAAGACGAATTGTTCATACATCTAGATATGTATGAGGTAGACACAATTCTTTAGTTAGTCTTGAATAATATTCACAACTTAAGATAAAAGGTTGGGCACCTTATATTGTCAAAGTTGTAGATTCTTTTGCTAGCATTTAAGTGGGATAAAATGTGTTATGATGAGTCTAAAATCATCAAAGTGTGGTGTCTTTGGGCAAAAGAATCTAGTGCACTGGGTGCATTGAATAGGATCACAATGAAATACTTTATCTAGAACCGTCAATAGATAAAAGTTTTTCATTTGAAAACAATCGGAGAGTCTATCTCAATCCTGAGATAAATGATGGACTTATGGTTGCAAGTGTTATCATTTGAGCTATCAATGAGTACGATTATATAGCATAGTCTATCCTCGATAGTTTGGTGGTATTCATTTGTTAATCGATAGAGGACTTCATTTATAGATATGGACATCGTGGCTTCATTTATTAAATGAGAGTAGAATATCATTATATGGATGTTTTGAGGTATTGGATATTAAATCTTAATGTTAGATTTTCAATAGTGTCTATTGAAACATGGCTTCTGCACAAGTCAAAATATCCAAGTTCAAAATGTGGTCATATGAGTAAATATGGCAACTTGGAGAGCTATAGACGGTCTATGAGCTCTTGACGATTACTGATATTCTTCACAAGGATACACTTTCTCTAATAAGGTTGTCTAGGGTACGAATAAGTAACATCAACTTATCCTATCTTTATTTAAGAGTTCAATTTTAGTTCTTTAGTGGAATGAACTAAAATTAAATAAATCGGACCTAGGGTTGTGTCTATTGTAGAGATAGCCCGCCAAGATCCCCAATCCACACGAACTTGTATGGATCACTTGATATATTCTACCGGACCAATTTACGGGTCCATCTAGAATTGTATTGAGGTATGTGGACTTGTTTCTTTTTGTAAGAATGAGTCTAGTTTACATGTGGACTTTTTATAAAGGTCAAATAGGTTTAATAAAATAATAAAATATTATATTGGCCCATATATATGTGTTGGACGGCAAGGCTATTTAGAATAGCTTAATTATATTATATTATTTTATTATTTAATTAAATGAAAATTAATTAATTTGTTTGATTAATTAATTATTTAATTAAAAGTCAAAATCTTTTTCTATTAGGTGATGGTCTCCTAATATTATACTATTGTTGGTAGTATAATTAGTATTAAAGACTATATTTGATAAGTAAATAAATAAAAGGAGTTATTTATCTAATCAAATTAGAAAGCCTTTAATATGGTTACAAACACACTATTGAGTTGGATTAAGAGTCTTGGTGTAGGATAGAATTCCTTTTTGAAAAAGATTCAATTCCTCTTTGAAAAGGATTCTTAACCACCAAGTAATTATACATAAGGAAAGGATTCTTAACAATCAAGTAAATCCTTCTTAGGAAAAGAATTAAGTTTCCTAATACATATCCTATGAATTTCGGCCAACTATGTATATATAAGAGGAGGATAGAATTCATTTTTGATAAGGATTCTGAACTACCAAATAAATCCACCTAAGGAAAGGATTTGGCCAAGCAAGAGAGAATTTTGAGGGAGTAAAAATAATTATTTTTTTCTCTAGACAAAATTCGATCAACTCTAAGCAATAGTGTGTGAATTTGGCTAAGAAGAGAAAAAAGTGTTTTGTGTACAAAATCGAATCAAGGTTCACGCGAGTTTTAATCAAATTGATTGATAATTCACAAGTGACCGGACGTTCTTGGTTTTTTCTCTTGGAGGATATTTGTAACTAATAAAGAAAAGATTTTGTTTGACTCCATCCTCAGGTATACAATTTAAAGAAAGGGAGCCCATACTCCTAGGTGATTCATGTTCGTGATTGGATTGGAATATCTTGCGGAATCAATTTGGCGCTTGTTCAATCGTCACGAGAAAAAGGTACAATACTTTTATATACGTCAATTAATCTAAGGTTAAGGTTCTTGTTATTAAAAGGGAAATTTTTTATTTATACGCAAACCCTAATTTTCTAATTTTCTAATTTTCTCACGCTTCCATTGTGTTTTGAACAATTTTTCCCTACAATTGGTATAAGAGCCTGGTTGTACCCTTGATTAATTGATGTATGTGTATGTGAATCTTTTTCTTTTTATTGTATATATGCATGTTTTAGAAAGAGATGGCACTCTAGGTATTCGCGTATATATTTACATTGGAATGTATGGATATATATATGTTTTATATGTGGTTTGTTATTGTTCAATTTTGGTCCTAGAATTTCTATGTATTTTGTTTTGGGATTGTAACAAGAAGGGTGGTCTATCATCGCCATAATTTCCTTCTTGGTATTTGCTAATTTTTTTTTTGTTGCTGTAATAAAAAAAACAATTGCAGTATTTTATTATTTAAATTCTTTTATTACATTCAAGTTTCGAAGACTCGAAGGTTTGAAGAATTAGGAGCAACCGGAACAAGTTTGGGACCGTGCGAGCCGTAACAACGAACATGCGTGTGAAGAGCGCGCAGTCACGTTTGTTATGGCATGGGCTGCACACGGCAGCCCTTTGGTAGGCGTGGGCTGCGCATGGCAGCCCTTTATGGGTTTGTGGCATGCGCACCCCATGGGTAAGATCGAAGGGTGCGCACGCCCATGGGAGGTAGCCGAGGGAGTCTGAACGACGAAGGTTGCGTGAAGACTTGTTCTCCAAGAAAGGAGTTCTTTTATTCCAAGATATATGTAATTTACTTGTTTTTCGAGGATGGACCAAAATTGTAGCTATTTATATTTTTGTAAATATTGTAATGTTTGTCATTGTTTGATAACCTGTCATATAGAATAGGAGTGCCACTCATATATCTCTTTTGGTATTAACATGCATAGAATGATTTAGGTATCTAAATTGGCATCTAGATAACTTGGTAAATCATTATTTGGAATTCGATCACACGCCTTAAACAATTGAGTGGGAGAAGGTGTTTTGGAACACCTACGGCCTCCAAGTTTAGTTGAGCTTTATATTTTGTAAATAACCTCCCAAGAGGTATTCATGAATGGAATTTAGCAAGATACTTCCTTACAAGGATAGACTAGACAATTAGCCCAAACGATATCTACTCCCAAATGTGGGATATTCGTGAGGGATTATATTGAAGGTCGATAACTTGGTATTACACTCAATGTAATTTTATTAATATCCTCCCAAAAGTTCTTGTTAATAAAAATTACAAGGCTAAAATTGAAAACGTTGGTTGTTATGTTAAAAAATTAGGTGGGACCTAGTCCAACTAGTAAATGTTGCGAACTCCTAAAGGAGGCGTGACATTTATGGGTGTTGGATCACCGTTGAATTTTTACGATTGAATTATTTTATTTAATTCAAGATAAATATTCAAAAGGGCTATATCATGATTATTTACTATATAATTTTTGTTAATATAAAGAAATCATGACCCCATCCCTAATCTAATTCCTAAAAGATAATACTTTAACTGACGATAATTATGTCACATGGAAAAGGGAAAATTGGGTTGTCGTAAGTTGAAAAACCATAAGATTATTCTTTCTATTCCTAAACCACCAAACTAATGAATCAACTCAGGAGTAAAGAGATGAGTATCAGTAGTGGAAGTCTTCAAATGAGATGGCTAAATGTACGTTACATTATGACCATCATCTCCGACGCGTTGCAACAACAACATGAAGGAATGGAGGCTGATTCAAATATAATGATGTCTATAGAGGAAATGTTTGCTATGAGGTCTAGGATGACTAAGAGAGAGATGCAGTGATTGCTTTTATGAATCTTAGGACGAAACCTGGACAGGGTGTGAAAGATTACATGGTAAAGGTCATAACACATCTCAACATTGCTGAACTGAATAGTGTTGAGATAGATGGTGAGACCAAAATTGACATGATTGTCAACTCACTATCGGATTCCTTTGATCAATTCAAGTTTGACTACACCTTGAACAATAAGGAATAAACCTTGCAAGGTCTGATGCAAGATTTTCAAAGCACGAAAAAATCCTTGTGAAAGGCAAGGGTCAAAAGATTCATATGCTTAGTAAGTTACTACTGTTAAAGACTCGTAAGAAGGTCAAGAGACAACAGAAGAAAAAGTAACTTGGGCCTTCTTAGAAAGGAGACCAAGAAAGTAACCAAGATCAAAGGGAAGTGTTTCCTTTGTGGTGAAAAAGGGTCAAAGGAATAGATTGAATAAGAATGAATTCAACTTGCATTTAGGCAATGAAGCGTTGGTGTCTACTAGTGTAGTGGGAGATATTATAATAAATTTAGATTTTTATAGGCATTTAGTTTTATTAAACGTTTATTCTGTACCACAATTCAAGAGGAATTTAATTTCGGTCTCTTGTCTAAATAAATTTGGTTATTTGGTTACTTTTAATAAAACCTTCATTATTAGTAAGAATGACAAAATTATTTGCAAAGGTACATTGGAAAATGGTTTATTCTGTTTGCATGGAGATATCTCTCACTTGTTAGACACGGAATCAACGTAACCTAGTCATAAAAGAGTAAAATTATCAAAAGATGAAACCAACCTATGACATTTACGCCTAGGTCATATTAACCTTAATAGGATTAAAAGATTGGTAAGTGATGGACCTCTAAGTGACTTAAAGGTTGATGATCTACCAACTTGTGAATCTTGTTTTGCAGGTAAAATGACCAAAGGCCCAAGAGCCATCGAACGTTTAGGATTGATACACACGGATGTGTGTGGACCTATGAGCATTCAAGCTAGAGGTAGATATGAGTACTTCATCACTTTCACGGATGATCACTCAAGATTTGACTATGTGTATCTCATAAGACATAAGTCGGATGCTTTTGATATGTTTAAAGCATTAAAAGCTGAAGTAGAAAATCAGCTTAAGAAATGCATAAAAATATTGAGGTCTGATCGTGGTGGAGAATATCTATCTGGTGAGTTTCAGCAATATCTTATTGATAATGGGATAGTTTCTCAGTTTTCTGCACCTGACACACCTTAACAAAATGTGGTGGCAGAAAGGAGAAATAGAACTCTTTTAGACGTGGTTAGGTCTATGATTTGATACAGAAGAAGCTAGATGAGTTTGTGGTTGTTACTCGTAGACTTCTTGGTGAAAAAGATGATATTATGAAGAAGTTTAGAGAACTTGAAATGATTAACCTTGAGAAGGATAATGTGACATCTTTTTTGAAGAAGACGGAACAAGAATTGATGGAAGAGATAGACACGGCTAAGGAGGCTATCAAGGATTTAGTGAATGATTCAGTTAGTGTGTCTAGTGTTAGGAATCTTGTTAACTCTCATAGTGGTGAAGACGACTTGGTAGTTGAAGAGGAGCTCTTGGGAGCACCACTTCCTACACACTTTGATGAAGTCGTGATTGATAAGAAACCACACAACAAGAGAAGATCAAAAGCCAAGAAGAAGTTGGCGAACAAGGTATCTTTGCAAACTCCTAGTGAAGCTAGTTCAACTCCAAAAGGTACAATCTCATCTTTTATTCCAATTTGCCATTATTGCAACACAATAGGTCATATTAGGCCTAGGTGTTATAAATATATTGAAAAATGCAAATTAGGAAATGAATATAGGGATAAGGAGATTAAACTTCAACTTGAACATGCTAAGGCCATGAAAGTTGAGAAACATGATAATTTTGCTAAGCATGAGAAAAAGTTATGGAGTAGAAAGAATTCTAATCTTGTTCAACTTGACAAAGCTTGTGTTGAAAATGTTAAGGAAGAGTGTGTTAATGATATCTTGTTAATCAAGTCATTGAAGGACTTTACTCTAGATTTAACATTGTTGTCAAGGATGATATTGGAAATGTTTGTGTAGGTACACCCAAGAACAAGTGGTTCAAGAGTGAGTGCTCTTATCACTAATATAAGAAGCACATGTGAGATAGCTTTGAGGCTATATATCAAATGTGTCGAGAATTCTTGCTTGCTAGTTTTGAATATTCCATGCATTGATATGAACTTGGTTATCTCACATCATGGTTGTTATGATGGTCAAAATTTGTTGATTAACTTTGAAGAAGTTCTCTTGTTATATGTGTTGATTGAGTTGAGATATTATGCTATTTATACTCTTGTTGTGAAACATCGTCAACTTGGTGTCATGAGGACATTCAAGGCAAGAGTGCTCATAAAAAGGGCGGAAGTATGATATTTGGTGAATATAATATGCAAAAAGGTATCTCTATTCTCTAATGCATATTCTCTTAGATATTCATCTTTTGACTCAATTTTTGACATACATCTCATAGCTTGTCATATTAGAGAATTTTTTGTAGTATTTATACGGTTCTCATTGACATTTGCTATTTTAGGATCTAATAGTGATATTGTTCACATTGATCTTAACGTTGATGATTGTTTGTGTTTGGTATATTGAGTGACATTACTTTTGAAAATATGAGCTTCATATTCTTTAAATGCTACTCATTAGAGAAGTAATGATCTTGAATAAGTCTCTACTTATTGCTCTTAGATCATGTGCTTATGAGCCACAAAATCTTGGTTTTCAAAAAATTGCACCTTGCTTCTCTTATATGTTTTGCTAGTAGGTTGAGTTTACTAATATGTAAACATTGGATACATCTTGAAGTTTTTATGCTTAAGTACATTTAAAATGACCTATGGTTAGTATCCATTTTACTTCGGTAATTACATAGAACTCAATGAGCACCTTCATGAAAAGGGCTACAAACCTTGGTTGTGAAAGCTACCCAATATTGGAAAGAGCTACACCATTGTGATGAGTGAAAGCCGTCATGAAGTGAATTTTTGTTTATGTAAAAAAAATGGAAAAATCAAAGAAGTGTTGAAATGAAATTAATAAAAAAAAATCTTTGATTCAAAGCCTAAAAAGAAAAGCAAGAAGGCTTAAAAAGGAGTTTAGTTGAAAATCAAAGGAGCTCGGGTTGAAAAACAGAAATGAGGTGACGAGCCACATTTACACACACACTTATATGTTGAAAATCTGTTCTCTTAAAAGCAAAAAATTCCAGATGATAATCGGTTTCACTTTTTTATGGAAAAAGCTTAAGATGAATAGTTATTGGAAATTGTTTGCATGTTGATTATCAAACTAATTCTTGATTTATATTTGAAGCATATCTCTCACACACACACTTTGTTTATGAGTATGATGATAACTTTGCAATTGTTGAAGAATTATGAGAGAACTTGAAAAATCTTTGTGTATATCTCTTAGCATATGAAGCTTATTTTGTTGATATTTCTTCAAATTGCTTGAATGTGTGATTGTGTGAACTTCAACGTGAACCTTATGCTATCATGAATCTTAGTCATGGCATTTATCAAGGGGGAGCAATGTATGCTAGACATTGTTCTTTTTTATGATATGTTCACATGCTTCATTTTGTTTCATATTGGCATTTTTTGACTTTATGATACTTGTAAGATATTACTCACTATCTTTGTCTTGCATGATGATTCATTCTTAAGTCTTATGTCATTGTTTTATATATTTGTGACTAATAAGCTTGTTTTGTCTTTCACTCACTTTTGTATGTTTATAGCATCTTATTTCACAAGAACAAATGGGAAGAACTATAGTTACCGGAAGTGGAAATCAATTGAATCCCATTGTGAAAGCCAAGTCAACCTCAAAGAGATCCAAAGCTTCAAGGTCAAAGGATTTAGGGATCCAAAGCTTCAAGCTTCAAGAGGCATTGACTTAGGTAAATGTAAAGATTCTTATGTTCTTAAATGCACTAAGGATAGAAATTGGGAATCTTGGGTGAGCATGCTAGGAATAGTGAATGACACTATTGTTAGAGAATTTTATCATGAATATAGAGAGAGTGCCACATTATGGGATGCTTTGATGGATGTTAGGGGTGTTGTGTTTAGAGTTAACCCGGTAAACATTAACAAGTTTCTTGGGCTATCTAGTGATATTGATTCAAACTTTCTAGATGTTGATATCATTGAGAATCTTAATATCATGGGTAGAACTCTATGTGACAATGCTTCTTTTGAGTGGAAAGGTAGAGCATATATTTGTCAACATGAGTTAACTAAGGCAAGTGCATTTTGGCATCTTTTCATTTGCACAAATATTATTGGATCTTCAAATTCAACCGAGTTGAATAAAGACAAGATCAAAATAGTATATGCCTTAGTGACTAATCAACCTATAAACCTTGTGGATTTTCTTATGTTTTATTTGGATAATGTGGCTTTCTCAACTAGAGGAGATAAGAAGCTTGCATTACCGGGGTTTATAACTTCTTTGTTTTTAGCTCGTGGTGTTCAAAGTAGTAGAGATGATATGTTGGTACAACCCTTGGAAAATTATAGTGATAAACGTGTGTCATACATGTCATATAAGGATAAGGGTAAGACATGTGATACTTTTGGACTTTTTAGTTCACAAGTTGATTGTCAAGAGACTAGCATAAACATTCTTCCGGATTGAGCTTTTCATTTGAAGAAGAAGGTTGATGAGCTTAGTGCTATAGTTGAAAAACAAGATGCTAGAGTAAAATAGTTGGAGAAGTGTATTGCATCAAGTTTAAGATCACCTTTCAAGCATTATGTTATGTCAACTACACGCACACCTTTCTTTGGTGGATCTAGTAGCTAATATTTGAGTCTCGTGTATATTTCTTACCTTTTGGCATCATTTCATGTCAAAAAGGGGGAGAAAGAGTTGTTATAAATTGCTAGTTACTTAGTTTCCTTTTTCTGTTGTTTTTGTGAACTTTTGGACTTTCAATGGCTTGTAATAATTAGTCTTAAGATTTGGTTAAGAATTCTTGTATTTGGCATGTATTGAGGGGAAGATACATGTATTTGTGGACTGAATTGTATATTCTCATCCATATTATATGATGCCATTTGTTGTTTTTCTCTTGTATATGCATTATGCTTTGAGATGATTTGTAGGTTGCTTCAAGAGAAGATCAAGAGAAGTTCAAGAGTTGGTGAAGATTAGTTATAGGAATCTTACTCATTGTAATGTGAGGGAGTGATTTTGTGACCTATCTTCATTTTTATATTTGTAGTAAATATATAGGTGTTTTGACATGGAATTTGCCAAAGGGGGAGATTGTTAGGTTTTAGTTTGTGTTGGTATGAATTCCATATCAAAATGATGTTTACTTGTAATGAATTAGTTGTTTAGGTTCATGATGATTCAAGCTTCAAGGAAGAAGAAACAACAAGTCAAAGCAAGTTCTAAGTCTTCAAAGAGAAATGATGCAATTTGTTTCTACAAAGGTATACTAAGACCTTATCTTTCTCTTACAAGGCTTAGGCACACACACATATCATACATTTGTGTCCCTGCATAGTTGTGCACCTTTATATGCACACACATACAACTCATTCATATGTGTCCCTGTATCGTTGTGCACCATGTATAACACATTCACACACTTTAAGATGAATGCTCATGGATTGGTTTGGAAATAACATGTTTTGGAATATGCATGATTGGAAACTATCACTATGTAGTTTGCATTCTAATGTGAATTGTGTTTGTGTGTGTATATGTTTGTATAACATGGTTATTGAACTTGGATTTAGTCTTAAATCATTCTTGATTGAGTTTCGGTCATTTCGGTTACTCATACTATTGATTTCAAGTTCAAAGTCAAAAGATACTACACATTTAACTCATGTTTCGTACATTGTCTTCGTTTTCATATATCGAGTCGAATTATTATTTTCTGGGTTAAGTATCTTATATGTCCATGTCCGTGTAAGAGTTATGGTTTGTAATCTGAAAATGGATTCGAATTCCGAGTTCTGAAGCCGGAGAACGGTCAAAGAACGCGAGGGAAGTGCGAGGGGAATGCACCATGGCCAAAAGGTCATGGAGGTGTGCATGCCCGAGATGGCGCGTGGCCATCTCGGCCGCACAAAGTTGCTCCCTGAGATGCCCACATGCCATCTAGAGGGAACACTTCCAAAGGAGGGCAAAATGTCATCTTTCTTCTTTCTCACTCCTTTATAATCTCTCTCCCTCTCACATTTTATTCCAACAGAAATTAAAATCAAGTGTGCAGAATTTCCTCTCTAAATTTTCTCACCTTCCAAACACCATAACTTCTTTATTTGAACTTTGATTTGAGTGATTCAAAGTTGAGAGTGTTCATCTATTCATCCTCCATCTTTTCTTTGAAGGTTTGAGTTAATTTTGCTGCCGTTTATGGTGTCTAATCATACAAAAACGGGACTGCACCTAGATCAATCAGGTATTGATTTTCTCTCTAAGTTTTCTTTTAAAACTTCATCAATTGCCTTGGGTTTTCTTCTTCTATATATATTTGTATATTGCGAGTGTTTTGATTTGTGTTTTGAACACTTTCAAAGCAAGATTGAATTTCAATTGAAATCATTCATGTTGAGTTAGGTTTTGATTTTGCCTATGTTATCACATGTTTGGGATTGTATTGTGCTAGCTTTGATTCTAGGACTATTTTGTGATCTTTGATTGATTTATTTTGTGAAAAATAGTTCATCACATGTATTAGGCTCTCTTGGCCGAAATTCTCACATAATACATGTGTTTATGTTCTTTTGAGCTATTCATGTGATGTGTTGAATCTATGATTAGGAATATGCTCTAGAACTTATGCTTAGATCTATTTGACATTGTCATGTGATTTTAGCATGTTTTAGGTTTTTGTGATTTAAACTTGATCTTGTGATTTGTTGATCATATCTTGTGATTCAAGTTTAGATATATGCATGAATCTAGTTTGTGATTAATGTTGATCATATCTTACATAATCTAGATTGACTACTCATGCATGATGAACTAGACTATATGTGATTTGTGCATTCATGCTCATGTCTAGTATTTTCCATAGGATGTTTTGATCATAGCATTCTATGTTGCGTGCTTGTTTGCATTTTGTATTCATTATCACCTAGATGCCTTGTGAGAAGGAAGTCTTGACAATAGGTGTGAGACCTATGGTGTTGAGCATGAAGTCTTTACATAAGGTGTAAAGCCTCGGATTATCGAGCAAGGAAGTCTTGGCTAAAGGTGTGAAGCCTTGGATAGTCGAGCAAGAAGTCTTGCCTAGAGTTTGGAGAACTCGGATAGGTGAGCAAGGAAGTCTTGATTAGAGTCAGGAAGACTCGGATAGTTGAGCAAGAAGTCTTGCCTTGGGTTGTGAAGATCCGCATAAGGTGAACAAAGAAGTCTTGACAAGAGGTGTGAAGCCTCGGATTGTTGAGCATAGGGCGACAACTTCTAGAGTAGGATGGGATGGTAGTTTCTAGGTGAAGAGGTCACTTGAGAGATTGTACTTGTATTATCTACTAGTGGATTTTGTTTGCCGGTGGCTGCTAGCCCGTGGTTGTTTCCTCTTCGGAGGTTTACCACGTTATATCTTGTGTCAACTTTTCTCTATCCCTATCTCTTTAATATTTGTATTGTGGATAGAACTCTTTATGTATGTTGACTTCCTCTTTATAATATAGATTGTGTATGTGTTACATTACTTGTTTGTATCACACTTTACTTGTGTTTATATATTGATTAATTGTTTTTAATTAATATATATATTGTGATACAAGCAATCTAGAGGGACAAACTTTTGTTTGTTTCTAAGGGAGTCGAAAAAGGTGCCTAACCTATTTACCCCCTCTAGGTTAGCCTTGAGCATTTAACCGTGATTGTATTTTCATATGCAAGTTGCAATGATCCGTATATGGATTAAAGCAAGCATCCAGATCCTGGAACATAAGGTTCGATCAAGCTGTGAAAAGTTTTAGATTTATTAAAAACCTTGATGAACCTTGTGTATACAAAAGGATTAAAGGCGACAAGTTGGTTTTCCTAGTTCTTTACATTGATGATATACTATTCATCGGAAACGATGTAGGTGTATTGATATCAATAAAAGAATGGTTAGCAAAACTATTTGATATAAAGGACTTAGGAGAAACAAGTTATATTCTTGGTATCCAAGTCATAAGGGATAGAAAAAATACAACGATTGCATTATCCCAAACTTCATACATAGATAAAATCTTGTCTAGGTTTTCCATGTAAGATTCCAAGAAAGGTATGTTACCTTTCAGACATGGAATCAAACTTTCTAAGGAACAAGTTCCTAAGAATAAGCATGAAGATCAATTCATGAGTAGAGTTCCATACTCATCAACACTTGGAAGTCTCATGTATGCAATGTTCTGCACTAGACCATATATTTGTTTTGTTGTGGGCATAGTTAGTAGGTTTCAATCGAAGCCTGGTCTTGATCACTGGACGGCAGTCAAGCATATTTTCAAGTATCTTAGGAGAACGAGAGATTATATGCTTGTATACTCTGGAGGGGATTTAATTCCCGTTTAGTATACATATTCTGATTTTTAGTCATATTCTGACTCTAGGAGATCAACATCAAGATCTGTGTTTACTATTGGAGGAGGGGCAGTCATATGGAGGAGAATCAAGCAATCTTGTATTGCTGAATCCACTATGGAAGCCGAGTATATTGCCGCATGCGAGGCTGCAAAAGAGGCTGTCTGGCTCCGCCAATTCCTGATTGACTTGGAAGTTGTTCCTGATGCGAATAATCAGATCACTATTTATTGTTACAATAGTGGAGCAGTGGCTAATTCGAGAGAACCAAGAAGTCATAAGAGAGGGAAACACATTGAAAGAAAGTATCACCTTCTAAGAGAAATTGTGCATAGGGGTGATGTGACGATTACCAAGATCGCGTCAGCAGAAAATCTAGCGGATCCCTTTACAAAGGGTCTTCCACAAAAGAGTTTGGATGGGTATCTAGAGAACATAGGGATGAGAGATAAGACACATTTTCTATAGTGCAAGTGGGAGATTGTTAGGGTTATGCTCGATAGCAAGAGTATAATAATGTATTTGACAATCTTTTCATATTCATAAAGTGATTTCTAGTTTAACAAATCTTATAGCATTTATAGTATAATTATTATAGTTGTCAAAAGTAAATAATCATAAGATCAAAAGACTATGAGAAAAGGAGAATTGTTCATGCATCTAGATATGTATGAGGTAGACACAATTCTTTAGTTAGTCTTGAATAATATTTACAACTTAAGACAAAAGGTAAGGCGTCTTTATCTTGTCAAAGTTGTAAATTCTTTTGCTAGCATTTGAGTGGGATCAAATGTGTTATGATGAGTTTAAAATCATCAAAGTGTGGTGTCTTTGGGCAAAAGAATCTAGTGCACTGGGTGCATTGAAAAGGAACACAATGAAATACTTTATCTAGAGCCGTCAACAGATAAAAGTTTTTCATTTGAAGACAACCAGAGAGTCTATCTCAATCCTGAGATAAATGATGGACTTATGGTTGCAAGTGTTATCATTTGAGCTATCAATGAGTACGATTATATAACATAGTCTATCCTCGATAGTTTGGTGGTATTCATTTGTTAATCGATAGAGGACTTCATTTATAGATATGGACATCGCGGCTCCATTTATTAAATGAGAGTAGAATATCATCATATGGATGTTTTGAGGTATTGGATATTAAATCTTAACATTAAGTTTTCAATAGTGTCTATTGAAACAAGGCTTCCGGACAAGTCAAAATATCCAAGTTCAAAATGTGGTCATATGAGTAAATATGGTAACTTGAATAGCTATAGGCGGTCTATGAGCTATTGGCGATTACTGGTATTCTTCACGAGGATACACTTTCTCCAATAAGGTTGTCTAGGGTATGAATGAGTAACATCAACTTATTCTATCTTTATTTAAGAGTTCAATTTTAGTTCATTATTCTTTAGTGGAATGAACTAAAATTAAATAGATTAGACCTAAGTGAATCATTTGTTGATTGTGATTGGGTTGTGTCTATTGGAGCTTAAATTTAGATAGCCCGCCAAGATCCCCAATCCATACGAACTTCCATGGATCACTTGATATATTCTACCGGACAAATTTATGGGTCCATCTAGAATTCTATTAAGGCATGTGAACTTGTTTCCCTTTGTAAGAATGGGTATAGTTCACATGTGGACTTTTTTATTAGGGTCCAATGGATTTAGTAAAATAAGAAAAATAATATATTGACCCATATATGTGTTAGGCAGCAAGGCTATTTAGAATAGCTTAATTATATTATATTATTTTTTTATTTAATTAAATGGAAATTAATTAATTTGTTTGATTAATTAATTATTTAATTAAAAGTCAAAATCTTTTTCTATTAGGAGATGGTCTCCTAATATTATACTATTGTTGGTAGAATAGTTAGTATTAAAGACTATATTTGACAAAAAGATAAATAAAAGGAGTTATTTATCTAATCAAATTAGGAAGTCTTTAATATGGTTACAAACACACTATTGAGTTGGATTAGGAGTCTTGGTGTAGAATAGAATTCCTTTTTGAAAAGGATTCTTAACCACCAAGTAATTCTACCTAAGGAAAGGATTCTTAACAACCAAGTAAATCTTTCTTAGGAAAAGAATTAAGTTTCCTAATACATATCCTATGAATTTTTGCCAGCTATGTATATATAAGAGGAGGATAGAATTTCTTTTAGATTAGGATTCTTAACTACCAAATAAATCCACCTAACGAACGGATTCTTGTCGACCAAGTAAATCCTTATTAGGAGAGGATTAATCATCCTATATATATGTGTTTGAAATTCGGCCATCATATAATTAATTGCAAGAATTAATTTCGGCCAACCTTGGGACTTTCTAAAGAGAGATTTCGGCCAAGCAAAAGAGAATTTTGAGGGAGAAAAAAATTTGTTTTTTTCTCTGGACAAAATTCGATCAACTCTAAGCAATAGTGTGTGAATTCGGTCAAGAAGAGAAAAAAAGGGAACATTTTTGTTTTCGATAGTATACTAGTATCCTTTACATCAAAAGGGTTTTGTGTACAACATCGAATCAAGGTTCTCGTGAGTTTCAATCAAATTAATTGATAATTCACAAGTGACCGGACGTTCTTGGTTTTTTCTCTTGGAGGTTATTTGTAACTAATAAAGAAAATATTTTGTTTGTCTCCATCCTCAGGTATACAATTTAAAGAAAGGTAGCCCACACTTCTAGGTGATTCACGTTCGTGATTGGATTGGAATATCTTGCGGAATCAATTCGACGCTTGTTCAATCGTCATGAGAAAAAGATACAATACTTTTATATACGTCAATTAATCTAGGGTTAAGGTTCTTGTTATTAAAAGGTAAAATTTTTATTTATACGTGAACCCTATTTTTTATTACATTTTTCCACGCTTCCGTTGCTTTTTTTAACCGATTTTCCCTACACAAGTCACACGACACCTTTACTTATGCACAATCATATATAATATTGCTCGATGAATTTATTATTTTAAATACAAGTGGAGGATTATTAGAAGTGTATTATAAAAATTTTGAATTCATTTTATTTTTGTAACATAACAGTTATACATTTAATTTTTTTCAACTATTATTGATTATTTGATTAACTGATTATAAATCATTTCGATTTATTGAGGTTGTTATAAGTTACAATATTGAACCTTTTTTATAAATATTACAAAGAAATTGTCTTTGAATGCTTATAGATGATAAAACGGTTTTTATTTAAAAATTGTAGTTATTACTAAATCAGTTTTTATTTCATTATATGTGTTGGTGTTAATTTTATTTTCAGTTTAAATTTTCTATCCTATATTTATAGAGGCTTTGCCTCATTCACAAGACACGTAACATTTTTTGATAAACAAAAGCTCTCAGGTACAACTTTAAAAAGAAATTCTTGAGTGGTATTTGTTAGTATTTCTAGCAATATTTGAAAGAGTTTGAGTATTCCGGTTCATCTTCGTGCAAAGAAGTTCCGAGACAGAGGTGATTCTGGGCTGTTTTATCTTGGGAACATGGTGGAAACTTTGGAACTGCTTGCACAATCAGGGCAGAGCCATAAAATGTCTTTATAAGAGCGACATTGTCCGCGACTCAGCCACTTTCCAGGTTTTTCTATTCTAAGTATATTTAGTACTATTTGTTTTTTGCGACAAAATTGTTGTTTCAAAACAATTTTTAGGAACAAAGATTATTTTTAAAATACTTTCTAGCAGCTATTTGTATTCAAATTCTCTCACAAGTCATCCTACACTGCCAAGCTCGTTTAAAGGTTGATGCAATCCTCAACCTAGTGATCGTCTCTCGTGCATCGACCTAAGTACCTGAAAATGAATTAAAGAACAAAAGAACAAAACAAAAGGTAAAGAGAACTAAAAAAACCTAAATAATAAAAGTTACGATCAATAAATAAAAACTATAGTTAGTAGGCTAACTACCAAGAATCTAGTCCTATCAGAAAAATTTAGCATTTAAATAATCAAAATGCATAATCCCTAGTAGTGGTGCCAATTTTTGACTTAACCTTTTTTTTCTTTAAAACATTCGTCAAAAACAAATTTTTTTTATCAATTTTCTTCTGAAGAAATATCGTTAGAAAGTCCAACGAACTTATTGATGTTCTCAAACCACACTGACACACTCCTAGCGTACGACAAAACTAATGTTACTATAAAATGAAATGGAGTGCGTGAGTCTAGATAACCCTTCGCAAGTGTATGAATCGTTGTCGATTATAGCGAACACAAGTAAGGGTATCATTCCCATAAGAAACTGAAGTAGGTTATACAAATAGATTATTGAATCCACATAACAAAGACTGACTAATGAATGATCTTAACTCGTCGAAACTAAAAGTGGAACAAGTGAGATATAAGGGATTATTCCTGAAAATAAGTGTTAACAAAGATCATCCATCATTAAATTCAAGCACCATCAGTTTATCTAATATGCAACCCTAATTTCAAATGGTCTTTGAGAAAGACTTTCAGCAACTCTACATCTCAATGTGTCAATGGATGGTGAGTAGAGAATCTTTAATCTAGAAGGGCAAGTGAAATTAATAACCATGGTCATGCACACTCAATAATCACTCCAAAGAAAAGTGAAGGATAATAGTTATTTTCCTCAATAATAATATTTATTGACAATCCAACAACTTAAAAGGTTATTATATGCTACTAATGCAAAGTAAATCACATTAAACGTATAATTCATACATTATTTGAACATATAAATACAAGATAGAATGGATAAATATATTATGTTGACTTAGAACATGGTTAACAACAAATGAGCATCTATCCCTTACATCCAAGGAAATTAGCTACACATCATTATAAAAGATAAAGAGAGCAAGATAGAGATACAACCGATTGTTATGGACGATGATTGTTATTTTCTGCCATTACTTTTAATTAAATCCAAGGTTCGGCCCCTTCTTCTAGCGCCAGTTGTTGACGTCGATTTCTGAATGTATGGGAAAAAGTCAACAAAACTGGATTTTAGCTGAGATTTCAACTGAGATTTCTCGATCTCTGTTTTTCTCTCTGTATTTTTCTATATGTTTTCTATATATCTTTTGTGAAGAGATTATGGGTCTATTTATATGTTCATAGAACCCTAATCCTTTTTGTACAAGTAATAAAAGATCTTTGTATTTAACTATGATTGGTTACTTGTTCGAAGTAGTCTGTCTTCTTTCATATTTCGGAGACTTGTATTGAGATCGAATGGGACTCTAGTGATGTAGTCCAGTTAGGACTTATTTCCTTATAAAAGCGTAGTCTTTTTGAAGGAATAAAATTGTTGTCTGATTTGGAATCATTTCTGTTTGGTATTCTATTCTTGGAATTCTTCTTTGATATGGATATCTTCACGTATTTTAACAACTCTTGACTCGTGTGAGTTACACGCTGGGCTTCTTGATTTGGTTTTCTTCATGTTTGTCCTGAGTAGAACATGATATTAGCTGGTCCCGAATGACGTCATCTGATCCTGAGTAAAAGATGTCATAAGCTAACCCCAAGCATCGCTAACTGGCCCCGAGTAGTATATGACGTCAGTTGACCCCGAGTAGGTTTTGTTCAATACTTGTTTACTCGGACTTCTCTTTTTTGGTGATGTCTTGCAGGATACTTTCTGAATGTTTATTCTGATGTCCACCTGGCAATCCTATCCTCTTTGTCAACGACGTGTATGTCTAATAGAATTTATATACAACATATGGGTTAGCCAAAATTTCATTGGATATATATTAGGATCACAAATCCTTTCCTAAGAAGGATTTACTTGGTAGTTAAGAATACTTTCCCTAGGTAGATTTACTTGGTGGTTAAGAATCATTTTCTAAATAAATTTTAACCATGACCAAGACTCCTAATCCAACTCAATAGTGTATTTATAACCATATTAAAAACTTCCTAATTTGATTAGATAAATAATTCATTTTGTTTATCTACTTATCAAATATAGTCTTGAATATTAATTATACTACCAACAATAGTAGAATTTTAGGAGACCAACTCCTATTAGGAATAAGATTTTGACTTTTAATTAAATAATTAATTAATCAACAAATAAATTAATTTTCATTTAATTAAATAATAATAATAAAATAATATAATTTAAGCTATTCTTAATAGCCTTGCCGCCCAACACATGTATCTAGGCCATATATTATTTTTCTTATTTTATTAAATTCATTGGACCATAATAAAAAAGTCCACATGTGAACTAGACCCATTCTTACAAAAAGAAACAAGTTCACATGACTTAATACAATTCTAGATGGACCCCTAAATTGGTCCGGTAGAATATATAAAGTGATCCGTGCAAGTTCGTGTGTATTGGGGATGTTGGCAGGCTATCTAAATTTAAGCTCCAATAGACACAACCCAATCACAATCAACAAATGATTCACTTAAGTCCATTCTATTTAATTTTAGTTCATTCCACTAAAGAACTAAAATTGAACTCTTAAATAAAGATAAAATAAGTTGATATTACTCATTCATACCCTAGACAACCTTATTGAAGAAAGTGTATCCTCTTGAAGAATACCAGTAATCGCCAAGAGCTCATAGACCGCCTAAAGCTCTTCAAGTTACCATATTTACTCACATGACAATATTTTAAACTTGGATATTTTGACTTGTCCAGAAGCCATGTTTCAATAGATACTAATGAAAACTTAACGTTAAGATTTAATATCCAATACCTCAAAACATCCATATAATGGTATTCTACTCTCATTCAATAAATTGAGCCACGATGTCCATATCCATAAATGAAGTCCTCTATCGATTAACAAATGAATACAACCAAACTATCGAGGATAGACTATGCTATATATTCGTACTCATTGATAGCTCAAATGATAACACTAGCAACCATAAGTCCATCATTTATCTCATGATTGAGATAGACTCTCCAATTGTCTTCAAATGAAAACTTTTATCCATTAACGGTTTTAGATAAAGCATTTCATTTTGATCATATTCAATGCACCCAGTGCACTAGATTTTTTTGCCCAAAGACACCACACTTTGATTATTTTAGACTCATCATAACACATTTGATCCCACTCAAATGCTATCAAAAGAATCTACAACTTTGACAAGATAAAGGCACCCAACCTTTTATCTTAAATTGTGAATGTTATTCAAGACTAACTAAAGAATTGTGTCTACCTCATACATATCTAGATGTATGAACAATTATTCTTTTCTCATAGTCTTTTGACCTTATGATTATTTACTTTTGACGGTTATAATAATTAAACTATAAATGCTATAAGATTTGTTAAAATAGAAATCACTTTATTAATATGAAAAGATTGTCAAATACATTATTGTACTCTTTCTATGGAGCATAATTGTAACAATCTCCCACTTGCACTATAGCAAATGTGTCATATCTCTCATCCCCATGTTCTCTAGATGCTCATCAAAACTCTTTTGTGGAAGAGCCTTTGTAAAGGGATCCGTTAGATTTTATGCTGACGCGATCTTATTAATCGTCACGTCACCCCTATGCACAATTTCTCTTAGAAGGTGATACTTTCTTTCAATGTGTTTCCTTCTGTTATAATTTCTTGATTCTCTAGAATTAGCCACTGCTCCACTATTGTCACAATAGATAGTGATCTGCTTATTTGCATCAGGAACCACTTCCAAGTCAATCAAGAATTGGAGGAGCCATACAACCTCTTTTACAGCCTCGCATGCGGCAACATACTCGGCTTCCATGGTGGAATCGGCAATATGACTGCCCCTCCTCCAATAGTAAACACAGACCTTGATGTTGATCTCTTGGAGTCAGAATCTGATTGAAAATCAGAATTAGTATACCTAATGAGAATTTAATCCCCTCTAGAGCATATAAGCATATAATCTCTCATTCTCCTTAGATACTTGAAAATATACTTGACTACCGTCCAGTGATCAGGACCAGGCTTCGATTGAAACCTGCTAACTATGCCCACAGCAAAACAAATATCTGGTATAGTATAGAGCATTGAATACATGAGACTTCCAACTACCGATGCATATGGAACCCTACTCATGAATTGCTCTTCACGCTCATTCTTAGGAACTTGTTCCTTAGAAAGTTTGATTCCATGTCTGAAAGGTAACATACCTTTCTTCAAATCTTACATGGAAAACCTAGACAAGATTTTATCTATGTATGAAGCCTGGGATAATGCAAGCATTCTATTCTTTCTATCTCTTATGATTTGGATACCAAGAATATAACTTGTTTCTCCTAAGTCCTTCATATCAAATTGTTTTGCTAACCATTCTTTTTTTGATGTCAATACACCTACATCATTTCCGATGAGTAGTATATCATCAATGCAAAGAACTAGGAAAAATAACTTGTCACCTTTAATCCTTTTGCATACATAAGGCTCATCAAGGTTTTGAATAAATCTAAAACTTTTTACGGCTTGATCGAACCTTATGTTCCAGGATCTGGATGCTTGCTTCAATCCATATATGGATCTTTGCAACTTGCATACCCTTTCCTCTTGGCCCTTTTCAATGAATCCTTCTGGTTGCATCATATAGATGATTTCGTCAAGACTCCCATCAAGGAAAGTTGTCTTAACGTCCATTTGCCAAATCTCTAGGTCTAGAGATGACACAATGGATAAGAGTATCCTAATGGATTTAAGTATGACCACAGGAGAGAAGGTTTCTTCATAATCGATACCTTCTTTCTGTGTATACCCTTTAGCTACCAATCTAGCTTTAAAGGTTTCCACCTTTCCATCCATTCCTCTTTTCCTCTTGTATACCCACTTGCACCTAATGGGTTTTATCCCTTCAGGCAAGTCTACAAGAGACCATACTTTGTTTTTGACCATAGATTTAATTTCGAATTGCATTGCCTTTTGGCAATGGCGACAATCAATATCTTACATTGCTTTCTAGTACGTATAGGGGTCATCATCGTCCGGAAGATTCTCTACAGATTCTCCTAGACCGATGTATCTCTCTGGTTGTCTAACAACCCTTCCACTACTACGAGGTATGGTAGACTGTTAATCTTGTATTGATACGGAACTTACAATTGGGCTTGGTTTCGAAATCTTTTGTGGAATTGTATCTCCTAGAAGCTCATTTAGGACAATTGTACTTTTAGGCACAAAATTATTCATACAGTCATTTTCAAGAAATTTAGCATTTTTCGAAACAAATACTTTAAGATCTGAAGTACCATAAAAATAATATCCGTTTGTTCCTTTTGTATACCCTACAAATATGGTTGTATACCCTACAAATATGCTTGTTTCTGAACGGGACTCCATCTTTTCTGTCTTTCCTTTTAACACGTGCACAGGACATCAAAATATCCTTAAGTGTTGTAAACTAGGCTTTCACCAGGTCCATAGCTCATGCGGTGTTTTAGGAACCGACTTAGATGGTACATCGTTTAGAATGTACATTGCTGTTTGTAAAGCATATCCCAAAAAAGAATTAGAAAGCGTTGAATAACCCTACATAGACCTAACCATGTCCAAAAGAGTTCTATTTCTCCTTTCTGCCACCCATTTTGTTAAGGTGTGCCTGGTGCAGAAAACTGAGAAATTATCCCATTATCAATAAGATATTGTTGAAACTTACTAGATAGATATTCTCCACCATGATCAGACCTCAAGCTTTTTATGTGTTTCTCAAGCTGATTTTCAACTTCAGCTTTAAATATTTTGAACATGTCAAAAGCATCCGAATTATGTCTCATGAGATACACATAGCCAAATCTTGAATGATCATCCATGAAAGTGATGAAATACTCATATCCACCTCTAGCTTAAATGCTCATAGGTCCACACACATCAGTGTGTATCAAACCTAAACATTCAATGGCTCTTGTGCCTTTGGTCGTAAATGACCTTTTGGTCATTTTAACTTCCAAACAAGATTCACAAGTTGGTAGATCATCAACCTTTAAGTCATTTAGAGGTTCGTCACATACCAATCTTTTAATCCTATTAAGGTTAATATGACCTAGGCGCAAATGCCATAGGTAGGTTTCATCTTTTGATAATTTTACTCTTTTCTGATTCGGTTCTGTTGATTCCATGTCTAACACGTGAGAGATATTTCCATGCAAATAGAATAAACTATTTTCCAATGTACCTTTGCAAATAATTTTTTCATTCTTACTAATAATAAAAGCTTTAATAAAAGTAACGGAATAACCAAATTTATTTAAACAAGAATCTGAAAATAAATTCCTCTTGAATTGTGGTAAATAATGAACGTTTATTAAAACTAAATGCCTATAAGAATCTAAATTGATTCTAATATCTCCCACTACACTAGTAGACACTAACGCTCCATTGCCTGAATGCAAGTTGAACTCATTCTTATTCAGTCTATTTCCTTTGACCCATTTCTCCATAAAGGAAACACTTCCCTTTGATCTTGGTTACTTTCTTGGTCTCCTTCAAGAAGGCCCAAGTTGCTCTTTCCTCTGTTGTTTCTTGACCTTCTAACGGGTCTTAACAATAGCAACTTTACCAACCATATGAATCCCTGTCTAGAGACATCATCATATCTGTATCAATCTCCATTCCTTCATGTTGCTGTTGCAACACGTTGGAGATGATGGCCATATTGTAATGTACATTTAGCCATCTCATCTAAAGACTTCCACTGCTGATACTCATCTCTTTGCTCCTGAGTAGATTCATTAGTTTGGTGGTTGAGGAATATACATAATGAACTTATACTTTTCAGCTTGCAACAACAATCCTATATTCCTTTTCCATGTGACATAATTAAAATCATTTAAAGTATTATATTTTAGGATATTGATTAGGGATGGGGTCATGATTTCTTTTTAATAACAAAAATTATATAAGTAAACAATCATGATATATCACTTTTGAATATTTATCTAGAATTAAATAAAATAATTCAATCGTAAAAATTCAACAGTGATCCAACACCATAAATGTCACGCCTCATTTGGGAGTTTGCAACATTTACTAGTTGGACTAGGTCCCACCTAATTGTTAACATAACAACCAACGTTTTTAATTTTAGCCTTGTAATTTTATTAACAAGAACTCTTCGGAGGATATCAATAAAATTACATTGAGTGTAATACCAAGTTATCGACCTTCAATATAATCCCTCACGAATATCCCTCCTTTGGGAGTAGATATCGTTTAGGCTAATTGTATAGTCTATCATTGTAAGGAAGTATCTTGCTAAATTCCATTCATGAATACCCCTTGGGGGGTTATTCACAAAACATAAAGCTCAACTAAACTTGGAGGCCGTAGGTGTTCCAAAACACCTTTTCCCACTCAATTGTTTAAGGCATGTGATCGAATTCCAAAGAATGATTTACCAAGTTATCTAGATGCCTATTTAGATACTTAAACCATTCAATGCATGTTCATACCAAAAGAGATATATGAGTGGCACTTCTATTCTATATGATATGTTATCAAACAATGACAAACATTGCAATATTTACGAAAATATGAATAGCTACAATTTTGGTCCATCCTAGAAAAACAAGTAAATTACATATGTCTTGGAATATAAACACTCTTTTCTTAGCGAATAAGTCTTCACGCGACCTTCATTGTCGGGACTCTCACAGCTACCTCCCATGGGCGTGCGCACCTTTAGCCCCTACCCATGGGCATGCGCATGCTACAAACCCATAAAGGGCTGCCATGCACAGCCCATGGCTTCCATAGGGCTGCCATGCATAGTCCATGCCACAACAAAACGTGGCTGCGTGATCTTTGCACGCACGTTAGTTGTTACGGCTCGCACGATCCCAAACTTGTTCCGAATGCTCCTAATCCTTCAAACCTTCGAGTCTTTGATACTTGAATGTATTACAGAAGAATTTAAATATTAAAATACTGCAGTTTTTTTTTATTATTACAACAACAACAAAAAAACTTAGCAACTACCAAGAAGGAAATTATGGCGATGATAGACCACCTTTCTTGTTATAATCCCAAAACAAAATACATTGAAATTCTACGACCAAAATTGAGCAATAACAAACCACATATAAAACATATATATATATATATATATATATATATATATATATATATCCATACATTCCAATGTAAATATATATGCGAATACCTATAATGTCATCTCTTTCTAAAACAAGCATATATACAATAAAAAGAAAAAGATTCACGAACACTTACATCAATTAATCAAGGGTATAACCTAGCTCTGATACCAATTGTAGGGAAAAAACGGTTCAAAACGCAACGGAAGCGTGAGAAAATGGAAATTAGGGTTTGCGTATAAATAAAAATTTCCCTTTTAATAACAAGAACCTTAACCTAGATTAATTGATGTATATAAAAAGTGTCGTACGTTTTTTTTCGTGATGATTGAACTAGCATCGAATTGAATCCGTAAGATCTTCCAATCCAATCACGAACATGAATCACCTAGAAGTGTGGGCTCCCTTTCTTTAAATTGTATAGCTGAGGATGGAAACAAACAAAATCTTCTTCTTTTTTAGTCACAATAATCCTCCAAGAGAAAAACCAAGAACGTCCGGTCACTTTTGAATTATCAATCAATTTAATTGTACACAAAACCCTTTTGATGCAAAGGATACTAGTGTACTATCGAAAACAAAAACGTTCCCATTTTTCTCTTCTTGGCCGAATTCACACTATCTCTATGAGTTGGTCAAATTTTGTCCAGAGTAAAAAACAAAATTTTCTCCCTAGAAATTTTCTCTTGCTAGGTCAAATTCTCTTCTTGAAAATTGCTTAGCATGGCCGAAATTCATCTCATAGAAAAACTTAGGCTGGCCGAAATTAACTTACGTATATATATAGGATCATAAATCCTCTCCTAAGAAGGATTTACTTTGTTAGCAAGAATCCTTTCCATATATGGATTTTTTTGGTAGTTAAAAATCCTTATCTAAAAGGAATTCTATCCTAATATATATATATGGCCTGGCCGAAATTTCATTGGATATATATTAGGATCACAAATCCTTTCCTAAGAAGGATTTACTTGCTAGTTAAGCATCATTTTCTTAGGTAGATTTACTTGGTGGTTAAGAATCCTTTTCTAAATGAATTCTATCCTACACCAAGACTCCTAATCCAACACAATAGCGTATTTGTAACTATATTAAAGACTTCCTAATTTGATTAGATAAATAATTCCTTTTATTTATCTACTTATCAAATATATCCTTTAATATTAATTATACTACCAACAATAGCATAATTTTAGGAGACCAATTCCTATTAGAAAAAAAGATTTTGACTTTTAATTAAATAATTAATTAATTAACAAATTAATTAATTTCCATTTAATTAAATAATAAAATAAAAATAACATAATTTAAAGCTATTCTTAATAGCCTTGACGCCCAACACATGTATATAGGCCATATATCATTATTCTTATTTTACTAAATCCATTGGACCCTAATAAAAAAGTCCACATGTGAACTATACCCATTCTTACAAAGGGAAACAAGTTCACATGCCTTAATAGAATTCTAGATGGACCCATAAATTTGTCCGGTAGAATATATCAAGTGATCCATGGAAGTTCGTGTGGATTGGGGATCTTGGCGGGCTATCTAAATTTAAGCTCCAATAGACACAACCCAATCACAATCAACAAATGATTCACTTAGGTCTAATCTATTTAATTTTAGTTCATTCCACTAAAGAATAATGAACTAAAATTGAACTCTTAAATAAAGATAGAATAAGTTGATGTTACTCATTCATACCCTAGACAACCTTATTGGAGAAAGTGTATCCTCGTGAAGAATACCAGTAATCGCCAATAGCTCATAGACCGCCTATAGCTATTCAAGTTACCATATTTACTCATATGACCACATTTTGAACTTGGATATTTTGACTTGTCCGGAAGCCTTGTTTCAATAGACACTATTGAAAACTTAATGTTAAGATTTAATATCCAATACCTCAAAACATCCATATGATGGTATTCTACTCTCATTCAATATATGGAGCCACGATGCCCATATATATAAATGGAGTCCTCTATCGATTACCAAATGAATACCACCAAACTATCGAGGATAGACTATGCTATATAATCGTACTCATTGATAGCTTAAACGATAACACTTGCAACCATAAGTCCATCATTTATCTCAGGATTTAGATAGATTCTTCGATTGTCTTCAAATGAAAACTTTTATCCATTGACGGTTCTAGATAAAGTATTTCATTTTGATCATATTCAATGCACCCAGTGCACTAGATTCTTTAGCCCAATGACACCACACTTTGATGATTTTAGACTCATCATAACACATTTGATCCCACTCAAATGCTAGCAAAAGAATCTACAACTTTGACAAGATAAAAGCGCCCAACCTTTTATCTTAAGTTGTGAATGTTATTCAAGACTAACTAAAAAATTGTGTCTACCTCATACATATCTAGATGTATGAACAATTCTTCTTTTCTCATAGTCTTTTGTCCTTATGATTATTTACTTTTGACAATTATAATAATTAAACTATAAATGCTATAAAATTTGTTATAATAGAAATCACTTTATTAATATGAAAAGATTGTCAAATACATTATTATACTCTTGCTATCGAGCATAATCCTAGCAGATGATCCTTGACTCTGATTACAAATTCTTCCTTCAATATTATCAAAGTCGCTTCAAAATCTAGTTAAAACTAAGAACTAATTTGATCTACAAGGTAACTTCTACATTTTCTAAGTGTTTTTGTTTATGTATATGAAATTACGAATGAAAAAATATTTTTATTTATCTATTTCTATCTCTTATATATACTAGGTTAAGATAGATATTTTTTTTATGTAGAGGTAGGAAAAATCATTGGTTCATCAAGTGGATTGCTGATGTGGTAGACATTTGTGTGTCATATTTGCGAGATAGAACTCCTAGATTGAACTCACAGTTTGCTTTTGCTTGAAAGTGTTAGGTTTTAGATTTGTGTTGGCTTGATTCCATAACAAAATTTCCTTTCTTTGTAATGCTTAGTTGCTTAAGTGGTTCGTGATGATAAGAGCTTCAAGGAAGAAAAGCAACTTCTCATGATGCAAAGTTCGTCTTCAAGAGGATTGGTACTATTCTTGGATGCTAAGGTATCGAGATACTTCATCATCATTATTAAGTTTTTTGAAGCATGAAATTGAGAAAAGAGATGAATCTCTTAATCATGCTAGAAGAATTAAAAATGTGCTTATAGCAAAACTTAATGAGCATGAGAATCAAGAGAAAGTGCTTAATGACAAACTTAATGAGGCTAAAGAGATGATTAACAAGATGTTATCTAGCTCTAACAAAGTGAAATCTCTCATTAAGGTTGGAAAGTCTTCAAGCGACAAATGAGGTTTAGGATATGTTAATGAAAAATCAACTCCTTCATCTAACAAATCTACTTTTGTCAAAGCTTGTAGCAATTTAATTGTAGGTACAATCTCTAATGGTAAAGCCATGAATGCTATTGAAGGTGCCTCAACATCAATAATGAAAGTCAAGGAAAAGACTCAACAATGCCAAATACAAGCTACATCAGCATCAAATGCAAAAGGTAAGACATCTAGTGTTGCACGCCAAAGAGGTAAAACTGAGAGAAGGAAAAATGAGTTGAATGCTCAAGCAAATGGTAAACTACTCAAATTTATACCTATTTGTCATTATTGTAACATGGTAGGACACATAAGACCTAGATGCTTTGAATACATTCGTAAATGTAGAATTGCCAATGATTTACATGATATGTCTTTGAAAGGGCCTAGGCAATCATTCACGTAAGGATATAGAATTAGACCTAATAAGACCTTAGAAAAGCATGTTGAGAATAAATGTGTTGATGATTTGTTTGTTAAATCTTGTGTTGTGCCTTGTTCTACTATGCATAAGAAAATTGATAAAGCTTTGTTTGATTTGCTTGAAAATGTGACTAATGGAGTCAATGTGCCTATAAAAAAGTCAAAGCATGTTAATAAAAGTAGGAATGAGAAACTTGTCAAGAAAGTTTGGGTTAAGAAAAACACAACACAATGTTTGGTTGTACAATATGCTTTAAGAGCGAATTCATCCTATTGTTGGTACCAAGATAGTTGTTGCTCTAGGAATATGACCGGTAACAAGGAATTATTTAACAATCTTGTTATGAATGATGGTGGATGGGTTACATTTGGTGATGGCACTAAAAAGCAAGTTCTAGGCAAGGGAACAATTTGTATCCCTGGATTGCCTAAACTTCGTGATACCTTGTATGTAGATGGTCTACAAGCTAATCTAATAAGCATCACTCACTTGTGTGAAAATTTTAAAGAAGTTAGCTTAAACAAGGATGTGTGCACGATAATCGATAAAAAGGGCAAATTTGTCTTGAAAGTCAAAAGGTCTTCGGACATTTGCTATTGTTTAGAGGTTGATCCACTAACATGTAATATGGCACATGAGTACAACAAGCTTGAATTATGGCATGCAAGATTGGGCCACATGAATTATAAAGATTTAAAGAAGCTTAAGAAATATAACATTGTTAGAGGTCTTCCTAGTCTTGGTAAAAAGCTTGATGGTGTTTGTGAACCATGTCAATTAGGTAAACAAACCAAAGTGTCTCATAAAAAGAACACTAATTTTGCTACCAAGAAGCCCTTAGATCTTGTGCATATGGACCTAATGGGACCAATCCAAACCGAAAGCATAAATGGTAAAAAAATACATTGCTGTATGTGTTGATGATTTTTCTCGGTTTGCTTGGGTATATTTTCTTAGAGACAAGACCGAAACTTTTGGTTACTTTAAGAAGTTTTGTAATCAAGTTCAAAATGAAAAAGGTCTTGGGATCAAGAAAATATGTCGCATTAGGAGTGATCATATGAGTGAATTTGAAAATGCTAGATTTAGTTAGTTTTGTGATGATTATGGGATTTCACATGAGTTCTCGGGTCCTAGAACTCCTCAACAAAATGGTATTGTTGAAAGGAAGAATCGTGTCTTGCAATAGATGGCTAAGGTCATGCTCAATAGCAAGAAAGTCCCTAGAAATCTTTGGGCCGAAGCTGTCAATACCGCATGCTATGTCACTAATAGAGTTTTTAGAAGGCCGGGCACAAAACAAACCTCCTATGAACTTTGGAAGGGCAAGAAGCCCAATGTGAGTTACTTACACACTTTTGGGAGTAATTTTTTTATTTTGAATGATAGAGATCACTTAGCAAAGTTTGATGCTAAAAGAGATATTGGTCTCTTTCTTGGGTATGCTAATAATAGTCGTGCATATAGAGTGTTCAATTTGAAAACTAAGACTATTTTGGAATCAATTAATATGGAAATAGATGATCTTAGCATGCTTGATTTGTGTGATAACAGTGGTGTTAATGAACCTAAAGAACATTTGTTGAATGACACTAAAGCACCTATTGATGTGACTAGTTGTGATGAAAGCGAGTCTAGTCATAATGATGATAATGGTAGTGTTGCTAAAGAAGAAAGTCAAGAGTTAGAAAATGGTTTAAATGATGACCAACAATATGTTGAAAATTCTATTTCTAGACTTAGGAACATGCATTACCAACAAGACATCATAGGTGATTTGAATGAAGGGGTTAGAACTAGAAGGCAACTAGCTAACCAAATTTCATATGCTTGATACACATCTCAAATTGAGCCCAAAAATATTAATGAAGCAATTATTGATGAATATTGGGTTAATGCCATGCAAGAAGAACTAAATCAATTTGAGAGGAATGAAGTATGGTCCTTAGTTCCTAGACCAAAAGATGTCAATGTGATTGGTACAAAATGGGTGTTTAGGAATAAGACCGATGAATGTGGAAAGATAGTGAGAAATAAAGCAAGACTAGTGGCTCAAGGATACACTCAAGATGAGGGTGTAGACTTTGATGAGACTTTTGCACCCGCTACACTTCTTGAGTCTATTAGGCTTTTGTTGTCCATTGCATGTCGTAAAAAATTCAAATTGTTTCAAATGGATGTCAAAAGTGATTTTCTCAATGGATACCTTCAAGAAGAAGTGTATGTTGAACAACCTAAGGGTTTTGTAGACCCACGCTCTCCTAATCATGTGTTTAAGTTGAAAAAGGCTCTTTATGGCCTTTAAGCAAGCTCCTAGAGCTTGGTATGATAGGTTGACTCAATATCATTTTGACAACCAATATAGGGGAGGTGGTATTGATAGAACTTTATTTGTCAAGCATTATGACAATGACATTTTTATTGCACAAATATATGTTGATGACATTATGTTTGGGTTTACATGTAAAACCAAGGTTGATGATTTTGAGAATTTTATGTCAAGAGAATTTGAAATGAGTATGGTAGGTGAACTCAATTACTTTCTTGGCATGCAAGTGAAATAATCTAGCAATGGTATCATGTCGTCTCAATCTAAATATGCTAGAAATCTTGTAAAGAAATTTGTCCTTGAAAGTGGAAAAGAATTTGAAACACCTATGAGTACTACTTTAAAACTTGACAAAGATGAAAAAGGAAAAAATGTTGATCAAAGTCTCTATAGGAGCATGATATGTAGCCTTCTCTACCTAACAGCTAGCAGGCTGGATATTTGTTTTAGTATTAGTTTGTGTGCTAGGTTTCAAGCTAATCCAAAAGAATCTCACTTGAAAGCCGTTAAAAGAATCATTAGATATATAAAAGGAACACATAATCTTGGTTTATTCTATTCCTTTGATACTAAATATTCTTGTTGGCTATTGCGATGCGAATTGGGCAGGAAACATTGATGATCATAAAAGCACATCGGGTGGTTGCTTTTACTTGGGGAATAATTTGGTTGCTTGGCAAATTAAGAAGCAAAATTCAGTCTCTCTTTCTTCATCCGAAGTCGAGTACATTGTGGCCGGAAATGCTTGCACACAACTTCTATGGATGAAACAAATTCTCAAGGATTATGAGATCAATCAAGGTAAAATGACTCTTTATTGTGATAATATGAGTGCCATTAACATCTCTTAAAATCCGGTTCAACACTCACGCACAAAGCTTATAGACATTAGGCATCATTTCATTAGAGAACTTGTTGAACATTCAATAGTAACTCTTGAACATATGCCTACTAAAAGTCAACTTGCGGACTTGTTCACACAGTCCTTCGACAAAGAGAGATTTGTATCTCTTAGAAGATTCATTGGCATGATTTGTGTTGATTAATGCTTGTGTGTGGTTATGAGTGGCTTGATAAGCAAAGCTGTATTGCATATCTATTTCTTTGAGAGCTACTCATGTGTGAAGTAATGATCTTGATAAAATAGCTTTTGTTGCTTCTAGATCATGCACTTAAGTCTTTGTAAATCTTGTTTTTTAAAAGTGCACAAATGTTTCTCTTATATGTCTAAGTTTTGAGTAATTGAGTTTGAAAGCATGTAGATTATGGATGTATCTTGAAGTTCATTTTCTAGTACATGATAGATGACCTATGGTTAGTATCCATTTTGCTTCCGCATCTACATAGAACTCAACGAGCACCTTCATGGAAAGGGCTACACACATTGGTTGTGAAGCCGCCCAATGTAGGAAAGGGCTACACCATTGTGATGAGTGAAAGTCATCATGAAGAGTATATGTTTATGTAAGAAAAATCAAAGAAGTGTTGAAAAAGAATCATTTTAAAAAAAAAATCTTTGATACAAAGCCTAAAAAGAAATGGAGGAAGGCTTAAAATAGAGTATAGTTGAAAATTATGATTGCTCTGGTTGAAAAAAATAAATGGAATGATGAGCCATATGCACACACACGCTCATATGTTGAAATCTATTCTCTTTAAAGCAAAAATCTTGATGATAATCGGTTTGACCATGATTGGAATAGCTTTAGATGGATAGGTGTTGAAGTGGTTTGCATGTTGATATCACAATCACTCTTTTTATATATGTTAGAAGCATTTTTCACACACACACATTTTTGCTTAATGTGCTTGATTTATAAGCAATGAGAGATTATTTTTGAGAGAATAATGAAAATCTATGACTCTATTATTAATTTTGAAAATTAATGGTTTACTATCTTTTATTGCTTGAAATGTGTGATTGTGTGAGTCCCTTGTGAACAAGTTTAGTTGCTTATTAATATGTGGAGAATATGTTAAGGGGGAGCTTAGTTTGTTAATCTTAGTTCTCTATGCAACTTGTTTGCTCATTATCTCTTGATTTTATTATGCATCCCTTATAACCTTGTTGATATTTTTCAATTAGCATTTCCGTTTGTTGGAATTGCAGTTTGGCTTGTGGCTAGAAAGGTTTGTACACAATAGTGGAATCCACTCCTTCTTGTGGGAAGTAGACGATAGTTCCCTTAGGGGGTTGATTCGGGCCTTGGCCAATATAAGCGCTTTCCTAATTCCATGAGGAAATAGGATTTATTGTTCATTAGAGAATCAATGGTGCTTAGAGGATATATGTAATTAGAGAGGTATAACGGACATTATGACCCATCTCTAATTATGAACTATTGTGGAGGATCACACCATGTGTAATAGCTATATCGATGGACACCGAGTTGTATCGGTTTGTGTAAAACGTCTACAATTGAGAGAGTGCAGCTTCGGGTTTTCAGTGGAATAACACCGGAGTTAATAATCAAGGAATATTAATTAAAGAGTTTAATTAATGATTCCGAGGATTATTGGAGCTCAAAATACTGTGGTTCCATTAGATCCCCTTGCTAGCCCGATCGACTTAGGTAACAAGGGTCACGGTTAATTAATTGGATTGTCTTATTAATTGTGTTACAAAAGTGACACGAATATATATTCGGGGAATTAATTGAATAATGAGATTATTTAATTAATAAATGTTAATAGTTAAATTAATTAAATAATTTGATTATATAATTACATTGATAATTATTAATTATTAATTAACTATTAATTGGAGACTGTTAGTTGATATATGGATTTAGGTGAAGATAAAATAATATGATTATTTTATTTTACTAAATCATTTATCTAAGTATTTGAATTTAAGTTTAAATTTAAAATACTTATTATCACTTTTAATATATTAGAGATATTTGAAAAAGATAATTAAAATATATATATATATATATATATATATATAAAACATCGTGTTGACTATATAAAAAAAAAGGTGCACAGGAACGTGAAGCATAAATTGCAAAAGAAGAAAGGTTTTTTTGTACATTATACACCATTGAAAAATAAATAAGAGTAATATTATTTTTATAACTAGAATTGTTCTAGTTAATTTTCTCATAGAATAAAGAGTTTTTTCAATTCTCTCTACATCCTCCATTTAAGTTCCTGAGACCGTGACACACCCACACGCAGTTACCAATCCCGGGAGATAGCGAGGAAAATCGATTGGTTCTGACAGGAGCATATCGTAAAGTGAAAGAGCTTCCAAACGTTGGTAAGATTGGTTCAGACAGTAGCATATCGAAAAGTGAAGGAGCTTCCAAACGTTGGTAAGATTTTCTTCTTGATTATATCGATTTCAATTTCCTATGTTTATATATTGTATGTATTTGTTTCAAAAAATAATTACAATCCCAAGTTCACTGGTCCCAGATTTAGATTATGATCTGTATAAAAAATTTTAAAACCTAGTTCCGCTACGTAACAAGTGAACGGGGTTCCAACAATATCAACATGCACGTGTTCGCCACCACCAATCTTTGTAAACAAGGGAGAATTTGAGTAATTACAATAATTTGAGTGATTGCTATTGATATTATTGTACAAATCGTTAAAAAAAGTAACCTGGATTATACTTTACTACACTCTTGCTGTCTCCCATTCTTACTTATTTAATATCTCCACTATCACGTTTCACTTTTAACCAGATATGACGTACCTACCCTGACTGCAAGCTACAAGGTAGCGGTCTTGACGGTGTTAATTGAGATTCCTCACCTTGAGCGAATTCTCGATCAACACTTTTTGGCACCGTCCGTGAGTAGATTCCACACCCTTTTGGAAGCCTATGAAATTACATGTTTATTTTAGCAATGTACAACATCATGAGACTTCGGGATACTAGTCCATAGCCTCTGCTTGAAAGGCTCAAAAGAAATGGAAGGAGTCAAAGCACCATAACTCTGCTCCAGCACCACCTGCTACTGTACAAGTCACAGTCTTTGTGGAGATTGTATACCTTAGTTTAGTTGCTCAAGGTATCACTCCCCAGCTTGCGGCACTAGAGGCAAGAGAAGATACCAGTAGGCTAGGTACTAGGGTACCTGCCTTTGACAGATTGGGACCACTGTCACCAGTACCGAACCACGAGAGGCTAGGGTCATTGCCCTTAGTTCTAGATAGGTTAGGCGCCAAACCTCATCACTAGTCAGATCAGCGAGCTACCAACCCTGACAGGTAAAGTTAGCTTTTGACCTCCCACTTAGGGAACCTTGTTAACCGGTATAACAGGTAGCCATTGAAAGGAAACCTTGATCTACTGCGGGAGTGAACAGGAGAAGTACCCGAGAGAACCCCGCTCAGGAAGAGAATTGGGACGAAGCCTTCATAGTGTTTGATGAATCTGGTTATTAAGACTCTGAGGTCAAATCCAAAAATGCTGGGAACAACCACCTATGGGACAAGGTAACCCGAATGGTAATGGAAATCAATGAATTGAATAAGGGAAAGCAATGAAAAATCTGAAAAGATCTTTTGGGCGAGATGAATGCCCATTTCTCCAGAATGATCAATGATACAGAATTTCCCCTAAAACTCAAGTTGCCTTCTAGCAAGTACTCTGACACTGAGGATCTTTTAAGCCACATGAAGATCTTCGTGCAATAGATGGAGGTCCAAAATGTAACACGGGCAACCATGTGTAGGATGTTCTTAACCACGCTAACTGACTATGCCTAGACATGGTTCCAAAAATTACCGGTAGGTAGTGTTGATTCATTTATCAAGCTATCTAGTGATTTGTGTGCTTAATTCCTAGGAATCAAGCCACATCCAAAGGACCCCATCCATCTACAGTATGTTGTCCAGGAGCGGAGTTTTGTTGAGAGATTCCATAAAAAATGATCTAGATGGGGGTCTTTATAGAAAAAGAGACCTTGGCCAATTTCATAAGGAACCTCTGGGTTGGTAAGCTGCTATGATCATTCGTCAAGCAACCACCAGAGATGTACCATAAGGCCTATGATAGGGTACTCGAGCAGGTGGATATCGATGAACAACTTCAGGTCAAGATTGAGCACGATTACCTGAGGCCTAGCAAATGCCAAAAGAAAGAAAACCAACACCGGTCTAGAAGGTTCAGAACAAACCTTCCAATCTGTCTATATACCGACCCCCACCTTTTCAACCTCATCGGGAGTGGTACCCAGTAAGAAGAACCCCACCTCGAGCTTCACCTCAAACTAGAGAGGTAACCTCGATTGTTAAGAAGAGAGGAAGTACAATGACTACGCCCCCCCTTAATGCTTCTGGAGAGGCAATCTACCTCATCATCCAAGATAAAAGGCTACTCAAGATGTTTAATCCCATCAAAGCACTAGTTGACATAAGGAATCGCTAGAAGTATTACGATTTTCATGAAGACTTAGGACAAAAAACCTCAAAGTACTACAACCTGCGTAACCAGATTGAGGCTTTAGTGAGAGGTCACTGCTTGGAGGATTTCCTACAGGAGGTGCAAGACAACATCCATATGGGAAAGAAGGTGTAAGCAGAGATTAAGGAAGATGCATAAAAAAGGAAGACGATGGGCAAGGATCTAATGCACCAAATCCAAGTAATCCACACCATTAGTGGCGGTCCTACCTTGATAGGGATTTAAAACAATTCTAAGAAGAACAAGGTGTAAAAATGGGTGGTCCGGCCGGTGACAGGCCTGTCTGGCCTGCCCAGGAAGTTCACGGGCCATTCTGGGAACGACCCGTGAAGGAAGAGGGCCAGGATGCTGTCTGGCCTGGGACTGGCCGCGTATAGGGCCGCTAGGAGGAGGCCCGGCAGGCCGGCTCGCCTGGCACGCCAATCGGGGGTGCCAGGCCTGTCGGACCGATGAGCCAGTCCGTTCGGGCCAAATTTTTTTTAATTTTTTTTTTCAAAAAACCTCTAACAGCTGGAATTGATTTCTAGCCGTTGGAGGAAATAAAAATTACCAAAACCACCCCTACAATATTTTAAATTACATTTTGACACACAAATCAAATTTTTCTATAAATACTTCCATCCATTTCATTTTCCATTAACTCTCTCTATCATTCTTTCAATCTCTCATTCTCTCAAATCTCAATCTCTAATATATTCTCCAATTCTCTAAACTATTTCATCCATTTTGGTTATTACTCTCTCTACAAAATTCTTTACGTTTTCTACTCACACACCAAATTTTAAAGGTACAATTTTGTTATTACTTTTGGTCTAACATATTCTCATAGTAAATTTATATGTTTATGTTTAGATTTGAGTTACTTAATGAAAACATTATATATTTAGTTAGTTAGTTTATCAATTTTTGGGCTTTAATGTTAATATTATTTGTTTAGTTTATTAAGATTTTTAAGTTTAGTAGTAATTTTAATATTTGTTATTAATAAATTTAGAAAGTTAATTTGTATTACTGAAATTACTTTTTGTAATAAGTAAATGATGAATGTTAAGTGTAGTAATTACGTTTGATATTATTTTTTTCATAAATTAAAATTTTTCATTTCTAGATTATGATAGTAAATTTAAGAGTAGTGGTTCAAATCATCAATTTTATGTTAGTATATTATGTTAGTAAATTTATCAATTTTATTTGTAGTAGTAAACTAGTGAATTTAAAATTTTATGTTAGTAGATTATGATTTTTTTTATTTATTTAATTTTTTTTTTTAAGTAAATAAATTATTGTAAGTGTCGTATTAGTTATAGTAATTATTGTTAGTAAATTAAGATTACTGTTAGTAAATATTGATTTTTAATTTGACTATTAACTTCTATAGTGCTCATATTTTTATTCAGATAATGGATCCTAACCAGCAGCCTTATTTTCTTGACGGTTTGAATATGCTCAATGATGAATTTGATATTTCTGAACCGACCCATACTCAAGCGGGATCTTCTGGTTCCGGCGTTAAACCAACATCATGTCCCAGAAAATTAACATAAGATGTGTGGCAATGTTTCAACATAGTCCAAATGACACTCCCAAACGGGGCGTCTGGCCTCAAAGCTAAATGTAAGTTTTGCCATAAGAATTATGCTACAAGTACGGGGGGAACCGGACATTTGAGACGGCATATGCATAAATGTATGCCTGCACATGGACAGGTAGATACTACAACCCAGACACAGCTTCAACGGCACCTAGACGGGTCCGTTACGTCGTGGCAGTTCGACGCCATGCACGCTAGAGAGTGCTTGGCACGATACATTGCACAAACTGATCAACCGATCAGTATTGGTGAGAGTCCATTTTATAAAGAATTAATCACATCTGCATATAACCCCCAATATGAACCTGTTTCTAGAACCACCACATAAAATGATTTGATACGATTATTTGAAACCGAAAGGGATGACTTAGTTGCTGAAATACAACATTTAAGTGTCTCTGTTGCATTAAATTCTGATATTTGGAATGCATGTTCCAAACAAGACTATTTATGTGTCACGGGACACTATTTAGATTCTGATTGGAGGATAACAAAAAGAATTTTTGGTTTTCGTCCTATGGATTTTGCACATACCGCAGAAAACATTTTTAATGTCATAATGGAAGTTTTAGAAACTTATGAAATCACGCATCGCATTCTTTCAATCACATTTGATAATGCATCTGCAAATACTAGCTCTAATGCATTGTTTGTTACAAGAAATATCCCGCAAGATGGAGGTTATTTCTTCCATCAACGGTGTGCATGCCATATTATAAATTTAGTTGTACAGGCTGGTTTAAAGCAGGTAAGCAACCAAATAGATCGCATCAGAGATGCCATTTCTTGGATTTGCAGTTCTAATCCTAGATTCAGTGAATTCAAGAGACATTGTAAATTAAACGGTCTCAAACCCTGACGATTCCAAACTGATATGCCGGTAAGGTGGAACTCTACTTATTTAATGTTGCAAAATTGTTTGGAATATGATACAACCATTACATGTTTTTATAACATGAAATTGACCGAAACAGGACAACTTAGTCCAAAATTACTTTCCACAGACGATTGGTATGTGACAAAGATTTTTGTTCAATTTTTAAATATTTTTTACATTGCCACTGTAACTCTTTCCGGGGTATATTACCCCACATCTTCCCAGGCAATCCATCAGATAGTGGAAATGTCTGAACTGTTAAACAGTTATAGAGAAGATGAACATCTAGGCGCTGCAGTTGTTGTCATGGAGACAAAGTTGAAAAAATATTGGGCTAACATTTCCCTACTTTATGCCTTAAGTACTATAATAGATCCCAGGGTTAAATTATCTAGTTTAGAAGTTTTCCTTGAGTTTATTGGTATTAGTTTGTCAATAGATTATTCAGAACAAATTACTGACATTCGAACCAAGCTGTTCGAGATTTTTCATATTTATGAGACCAAGTTTGGCAATATTGACATCCCCCAATCAACACGACCGGAGATAGAGCCGAAGCAAACAAGTTGGAGCCTTCTAAAATGAAGAAAAAAAAACAAATCAACAAGTACTTCTTCAGGGCAAAGATCTAGCCCATCTTCTTGTACCGAACTTATTAGGTACCTTGAAGCACAGTTCGATGCTGTTGAAGACAAGAAAGAGTTTGATTTGTTGTTATGGTGGAAGACCTATATGTACAGGTATCCAGTTCTGTCACACTTAGCACGTGACATACTGGTTATTCCAGTGTCAACGGTGTCTTCAGAACAAGCTTTCAGCACTAGTGGACGCATAACTGAACCAAGAAGAAACTGTTTGTCTCTAGAGATGGTGGAGGTATTAACATGCCTTCGGGATTGGGAGCATGCTAAAAAAAGGTTACAAAATCTAACTGTAGATAAAGAACTTAATCTAAATTTTGACAATCTATATATTGATGACCCTTCAGGTATTGGCCAGGGCCAGAACTAGGTTATACTTTACATATGTATTTATTATTTACTTGTAAGTTGTAAAGCGGTTGCATTCTTTTTTCCTTACCAAGTTTTTATCCCACTGGGTTTTTCTTGGTAAGGTTTTTAATGAGGCAATCATGTAGATATGTATTACTGAATTCCATAAGTGAAAAATAAATAAATAATTAAAAAATTATTCGTTCTCTTTATTCATTTCAAATCCTAATAATTGTTCGTTCTCTTCATTCATTTTAAATTCTAAACCCTTAACCATAAACTATAAATCCTAAACCCTATACCCTAAATCCAAAAAAACGTAATTTGGAAAAAAAATTGGACCAAAAAACTAACCCGCCGAACCAGGCTTGTTAGGCCTTGCCCGCCCGGCCCGCCCGGCCCGCCAGAAGGGCCTGGCCGGCCGGCAGGCCTGGCATGGCACACAGGCACGGCCTGCCTGAGGCAGGCCGGGAGGCTGGCGTGCCGTGCCTGGCCTGCTTCTCTGGAAACAGGCCGGGCCGGGCCGACCTGCGACACCGTCGCGTGCCAGGCCCAGCCAGGCCTGTTTCCAGTAATGGACTGGCTAGGCTGTCCCTAATGGGCCGGGCCAGTCCACTTTTACACCACTAAGAAGAACCATGCCAGAATTGTACCCTAGATGGAGAAGGGGTGAGAAGTTGTCAAGGTTACCCATGGACTAGCAACGACCTCCCTGTCAGCCTAGATCATCTTCACCGAAGAAGACGTGTACAATGCAATACAACCACAAGATGACCCCATGCTTGTCACCATACAGATCGCTAACTTCTTGGTCCACCGTGTCTTGATAGACACCGGAAGCAACATGAACATCCTCTTTAAAATAACTTGGAGAGGTTAAACTTGAATCAGTGCTTCTACAACAGTTGTACCACACCGCTGTATGGATTCACCGAGGACTCACTATTGCCAGTCTGATCCAAGATCTTACCGGCAACAAAAAAGAGATGCCTCTCTATAGAAGAATATCGTGGCTGATTTTGTGGTAGTGGACACTCTCTCAGCTTACAATGCTATCTTTGGGAATTCTTTCTTGTCGACCCTCAAATGGGTCTTGTCTAACTACCATAATGTCTTGAAATTTCCAATCGGAAACAACGTGGGCTAGCTGCGAGGTGATCAACAGGCAACACGAAAGTGTTATGCGGTGTCCACCAATCCAGCAGCTCTAGCCAAAAAATACGCACGGATAGTTGTTGTGCAAAAACATGAGTCGTCGATGAAGTGCCTCAAAATTTGAGGAGCCATAGGAGAAGTTGACATGACCTATGGAGAACCTAAGATAGAAGAAATGGTTACAAGTTAAGCGAAAGTGGTAGAAGAGAAGGATAAGGGGTAGACCAGTGGCCACCCGGTTGATAAATTGGAAGTGATATCGATCAAAGATGATGACCCCTCCAAAGTAGTCAATGTTGGGGCTACATTAGAAGTAAGAGTGAAAGAAGGGTTGATTAGACTTCTCCACGAGTACAGTAATATCTTCGCTTAGAGTCATGAGGAGGTGCTAGGGATCCATAACCCTTTGGCATCTCACAGGTTAGCAGTTGACCCACCTTCAAATCGGTCAAGTAGAAGAGGTGACATTTCAACCCCAAAAGGAATTCCACAGTCCAGTAGGACATCAACAAGTTGTTGAAGGTTGGGTTCATCAAGGAATCCCGATACCCTGAATGGATCACAAATAAGGTAATGGTCACCAAAGCCAATGGGAAGTGGCGCATGTATGTTGACTACATGGATCTTAACTGTACATTCCATAATGGTAGTTTTCCATTACCAAAGTTTGTTCAGCTGTTAAATTCAACCATGGTGATTAAGCCCATCAGTTTCATGGATGCATTCTCATGTTACAACCATATTATGATACACCTCATCGACCAAGACAAAACTAGTTTCATAACTGGGCAAGACCTCTATTAGTATAAGGTAATGCCCTTTGGTCTCAAGAATGCAGATGCCATCTATCAACGTTTAATCAATCTTTTGTTCAAGCAGGAGATAGAAAAGTTGATGGAGATCTACATTAATGATTACCAAGTCCAAGGTGATTGAGAAACACCAGGACCACTTCCATCGGACCTTCCACATAGTGAAAGAGAACCAGATACGGCTGAACCTTTCCAAATATGCCTTTGGTGTAGCACTAGGAAAATTTCTCGGATTCATGGTCTACGAAAGGGGGATAGAGGTCAACCCAGGGAAAATTTAGTCCATCATGGATCTCGAATCTCCTAGCTCTCTTAAACAGGTATATATGTTGACTTGTTGGATAGTGGCTCTCAACCGCTTCATATCGCGATCCATAGATAAGAGCCTCCTTTTCTTGAAGGCCATTAGACAGAGGAAAAATATGAAGTGGGACAAGGAAAGTGAGTACACCGTTCAGTCCTTGTAGAGATATTTAGCAAGCCCACCGCTGCTGATCAAATCGGTACCAAGGGAAGAGCTACAAATATACCTATCCATTTTAGAGACAGCGGTTAGAGAGGCTTTGGTTAAGTAGTGCAGGGACAGAGTTCAATGGCCAATCTACTATGTGAGTTATGCCTTAACCAAACCAGAGAGAAACTACATTCTCCTAGAGAAACTTGCTTTCGCCTTGGTAACTTTGGCTAGGAAGCTACGCCCCTACTTTCAGGCTCATATAGTTACGGTTGTCATCGATCAACCTCTTAGCCAATTCTTGCATAGACCAGATGTGTCAGGGAGATCGATACTCTAGGCCCTTGAACTCACCCAGTCTGATATCAAATATAAAGCTAGGACTACCATCAAAGCCCTAACACTGGTGGACTTTGTAGCTGAGTTCTCCAGAAGTCCTAATCCCGGTACTCTTTTAAGATATGACACAATCTCCCAGAGGGGTCAAGTGTAGCTGAACACAGAGATGTCTGGATCTGTATTCAGATGGGGCATCTTGCCAAGCAGGTTACAGAGTTGAATCATCTTAATCGATCCAAAAAAAATCAAGTGCTGCCATTGTTTCCAGTTCGAGTTCAACGCCACCGATAACGAAGCCGAGTACAAAGCTTTGTTGGTAGATATCAGAGTGGCAGCTGAGCTCAAATCAGACTACCTCCATGTCAGGAGTGATTCACAGCTGGTTGTCAACCTAGTAATTGGGCTCTATCAGACCAAAGGTGACATCATGGCAGCGTACCTTGAACGAGCCCAGTAGCTTAAAACTCAGTTCAGGGGATTCAAAATGGAATAGATACCTTACCAACAAAACCATTGAGCAGACGTACATGCAAAGATAGCACCTAGTAGAGGCTAGGCTCTACCAAAGGGGTGCCTCTCTAGGTTATCTCTTAGTCCAGTATAGCAAGTTATAAGGAGATCAACTCGATGGACCGACTCCTGTGCTGGATGGATCCAATAGCGGACTATCTTTAGGAAGAAAAGCTTTCAAGAGATCCTGACCAAGCCCCGTAAGCTTATAAGAGCTCAGCCTACTACTGCCTGGTAGATAGGTACCACAACCGTAGATGGAAGTCACTACCCCTGCTCCGATGTCTCCACCCCGATGATACTATTTAGGCAGTTTGTGAAGTGCATTCGAGGAATTATGGAAACCATATAGGAGGAGTAGCACTAGCTTACTAGAATTTACGCATGGGATACTATTAGTCGACCATGCACCATGATGTAAGACAGTTCGTCCAATCATACAAACCTTGTCAGAAGAAAGCCAATCTGAACCACTTACCACTAGAATGGCTTTCTTCAATCAGCTCACCTAATCCCTTCACTATATGAGGGGTTGACTTGATCGAACCTTACCATACCCCTCATAGACAAGCCAAACATTCCTTGGTCATGATCGACTACTTCACCTAGTGGGTAGAAGTAGGGTCACTATCTAAAATAACAGAGGAGAATTCCACCAAGTTCATCGAAAAGAATGTAGTTTGCTAGTTCGGGACCCCGATGATCACCATTACCGACCTTGGAAAACAATTTGACAACATGAGGTTTAAGGAGTTTTATGATGATCTAGGTATCAATCTTTGTTTCGCCTCCGTAGCACACCCTCAAACTAATGGCCTGATAGAAGCTACAAACAAAACTATCAAGATGCTCCTTAAGAAAAATTTATAACCAAAAAAAGGGTAAATGGGCGGAGGAGCTTCCAGATATGCTCTAGAATACCGCACTGCCAGAAGGACTGTGACTGGAGAAACACCTACTCCTTAGCATTTAGGGTGGAAACGGTCCAACCTATCGAGCACAAGATGACCTTATTCAAGATTCAACACTTCAAACCAGAAAGCAACAAAGTCAAGCTATGGGCCATATGGACCTCTTGAAGGAAAGGGTAGTAGTCTATCAAAGCCGAATTGTGAGGTACTTGAACAAGAGATTCAGAACCCAAAGTTTCAAAGAGGGAGACCTAGTACTCAAAAATGTAACCCAGTATACCAGGAAACGGTCAGATGAGGTACTGACACTTAACTTGGAAGGCCCTTACCTAGTGAAGGTAGCGGTCTATGGTGGAACCTACAAACTAGAAGACATTGAAGGATGACCTATTGACCACAATTGGAATGCTGGCCATGTAAATATGTTCTACCCTTAAAAGAATGGAGACACCCAACTTGATACATACCATCCGGGATAGGTACCGGTATATGTACCATCCAAAATTTATTTATCGACGACCATTAATAAAGATTCTCCATTTCCCTTTATCTCCACGTGTGTAACTTTTATCCCCATACAAAATTCACCATGATCGTCATGAACTGGGAAAGGCAGTATGACTATCCTGATGCATTGGTCAGACACCACCCTTCCGCCAAGAAGGGTCTAGACGTAAGTTTATAGTTGCCTACCAGATCACGGGACAAGGATAACCAAACAGATCATCCTGATGCCTTTGGTTTGGCGACCCCCCTATGGAAAGGTGTGGCTATTTTGATCGAGAATTCGCTCAAAGTGTGGAATTTCAATCAATACCTTCATGACCACTACCCAGTGGGCTACAATCAGGGTAGATACTTCACATCCATGGGATAAAATGGTCATAGATAGATGGATATACAAATAACTTGTAACAGGACAAATATGGAGAAATATAATCCGAGAAAAACTATTTTATTTCAGAACTTGTATAATGATCTTAAATAATCACTCGAACTCTCTTGTTTACAAAGATTGGAGATGGTGAACTCGTACATGACGATAAGTGACTAATTCCTATGAGAAAAAAGGCTAAGAAGCTTTACCCCTTTCCTCTCAATTTTTTGATTCCCTGTCTAGATACTGATGCCCCCTTTTAATCCCACTCTAACATCAATCAAATCCTTGCAATTTAGACCTATTGATTGGCCATATTATCAAAAATGATTGCCGTTGATATGGGAATCGAATTACGAAAGAATTACTTCTGTTGATTACGTCATGTTCTTGTTTAGGTTTAAATTCAAATATACGGTGAATATATTGACCTATTTGGTCATATAATGGCATTTTGATGGATAAGAAGTGAACTCTTTAGCCTTGAAGGAGAATCAGAATTCTACGTATCGATGGCGAGGCACCTTGAGGTACCAGTCTAGTGGCATGGAGCTTGATCAATCGTCATAGAGCTTTTCAGCTTATTTTCCCCTTGCTTGTTGGGCAAGACACATACCTGGAAAAGGTGGTGGGATAGCATTGAGGTACTTAGGTACCAGTAGGACATCTTAGTACCAAGGTACGGGGTAGGAAGTATCATGTTACCAGTTTATTCCGGTATTTGGTGCTTTCTATAGATGGTAAAATCTCCCAGGTGAACATATCAAGGTACTCGAGTATCAGGTTAAAGGAGGTGCCTAGATATGAGGTAAAGGGTATCCTTAATAGGTCATGAATTGGTGTCGAGGTACTCGGGTACTGGATAGATATCCTGATTCCAAGTATGAGGTACCAAGACGCTAGCTCGACATGATATTTGGCAATTTTAGAGAAGTGATGTTGATGTTTTCCTGAATAAAGGTATCTGGGTACCTAGGTTACGTAGGATTTGGTATCTCAAGGTATGTTGCAGTAGGTAGGCCTTACCCTTTACCAGGAGGTTAATCATACTAGGTAAGAGTAGGTGGAAAATTTCTCTTTGATCCCAAGCAAAACATGGTTATTAACAAAAGTCCCCCCTAACTTGAACATCGGTGACTTGTGGGGGTTAGAGTCAAGTTCTCGGGGTTGTTTCATAAAATTTCTATTTTTGATCAGTTACAAGAATCTAGGAGGAAATCTTCACATTAATTACGATGGGACATATGTTGGGCTAGAAAACCTTACTGGTTTAAAAAAGATGGTTCGTGCATATATCAAAATTGCCTTTCCCATTAGCCACGAATCTCATCATCAAGATCACACTCTTATCACCGGTTACTGTTCCATTCTTGTATTTAAACACGCATCCCTTTTCGTCTTCTTCACGCATCAAAATCCCTCTTCTGAATTTTAAAAACCCTATCTTGCTTACCCACTACTTGTTTCATCTACTTCTAACCTCTCTCTTTCAGTCATCTATCAACTTTCGTACTGCTACCATGTCTTCCTCATAAAAAGATAATGTTGACCAGGTTGTTAAATTTGATTCCTTCAAACATGCTTGGGGGAAGAGGGCTCACGAAGAGGACAGTAGTGAAAGTGATGCCCCTTACTCCAATACCGCTGCTCCTGTTGAAATATCTCCATTAGGGCTGGTTTCTCGAATAACCCTTATACTCCAGTTGAGATAGTGAAATATAACTCAGGTGATGAGTTAGGCGATGTCAGGGTTGGTGGTAACCTAGCCAAAGTTGATTCAAGGTTACTAGGGAGTCCTTTACTCTTCTTTTTAACTTTTGTGTCATCCCTGACTCAATCGCTAAGCCTGACACAATCCGACGCTTGAGGATAAAGTTTTTGATTCCCAATAGTATCAGGATCACCATCCCTCACCGGGGGTATGGTTTTTGCTTTTGAATGTGGGGTTAGGATACCTCTCTACCCGACCCTTCGTAGGGTGCTTCACAAATTACAATTTGCTCCTTTCCAGCTGACCTTGAGATTCTAGAAGCATTTGGTTGGGTTCCTCGTATTATGGAAGGAGTTGTGTGAGAAGGATAACCTCAATAGGAAACTGGGGCTGGATGAGCCCAGGTACGTCTTTCAGGTCACGATTTACTCGCCTGGTCCGAGGGGGTATTCTTGTGCCCGGGTGAAGAACAACAAGAAATTCATAGTGCTGGAGCCATGACGAAGGATATCTCCTGGAATGAGGAATGAGGAATGAGGAATAAGTAGTGATTAGTGGCGACTAGGGAAACTCAGTTCACATCGGGGGAGGGAGTTCAAGGTCCCTTCTCGGTTTAGTGGCAAACCATTATGGGAGAAAGCTACCCTTACCACAAAATTGATGGCGATCTTGAAGGCCATCGTTGACCGGTCCTTCTTCAACCTGCAATATCTTACTTCGAACCACTTTAATGCTTGCAGTGTAGACCTCTACTTACGAATCTCCATTGCCTCTCTACATACGTATCCCCATTGCCTACTGGTGCTACTACTGTTGCTACTATTACTGCCGCTTCTACTGCTGCTTTTACCTCCACCGCCGCTGTTACTGCTCCGTCTGCTATTCCCCTTCACCCGTCTACTACTACTTCTACCGTTGTTATTGCTCGTCATGACCAACTCCGATCCAAGCTAAGGATTAGTGGCCAGAATGGAGTTTTGGATCGATTCATTGCTTCCTACCGAAGTAGTAAGCTAGGATTTATGACCTCTATGCCAATGGATGTGTTGAACACTAGGGGGCTTGCTCTCTTGGCCAAGGTAAATTTCATGATCCTTACTGCTTTGTATATGTGTGCTTGGTACCTGGGTGGTGGTTAACATGTGCATTGTTACTTGCAGGCCTTAAAGTTTAATATTGCTATGAGCCACCGTGTGGGCTACCTTAAAAGACGTATTGAAACTGCTGAGGGCGAGCTCGAATCAGCATGTAGGAAGCTTACTCATTCTCAAGATGGTAAACAAGAGTTACGCCAAATCTTGGAGAAGGTCAAGAAATCCCTTAAGCTATCCCAATACGACTCAGAGCGGTACAAACGTGCGTTTGACACAGAGGTTCTCAGATCGAAGCACCACGTTTTGGATAGGGATATCTAGAGGGGAAAAGTCAAGAAGCTGGAAGGAGAGCATCATCCTCTGAATGCCTAGGTAGCCATTCTTGAATCTAAGGTGGATGCTTCATTCGAGGATGTATAATTCTATGCTGCTTTTCAGGTGACTCAGGTCCTACCTCCACCATTCGATATGTGCGCTATTGAAAACTAGGATAAGATGGAGAGAATGATGAAGGCTAGAAAGATGGCGGCTCCCACTACAGATGAGGCTGGCACTTCTCGAGCTGCTAAAACTGGCAAGGAGGTAGGCAAGGGTGAAGACCAGTGACCAATCTCCTCTCTCCCACTTGGTACAAGGGCTAGTGGAGCTGATCCCTCCTCAAAGTCCTCTGAAGATGTCACGGTCCAGGCTGAGAGAAGTTCCCCAACCCTGCCTGCTTCTCCGTCTAGACCTTCTGTTGTTAGGATTATGCTCAATAGCAAGAGTGTAATAATGTACTTGACAATCTTTTCATATTAATAAAGTGATTTCTAGTATAACAAATCTTATAGCATCTATAGTTTAATTAATATAATTTTCAAAAGTAAATAATCATAAGGTCAAAAGACTATGAGAAAAGAAGAATTGTTCATACATCTGGATATGTATAAGGTAGACACAATTCTTTAGTTAATCTTAAATAATAATCATAACTTAAGATAAAGGTTGAATGCCTTTATCTAGTCAAAGTTGTAGATTCTTTTGCTATAATTTGAGTGGAATCAAATGTGTTATGATGAGTATAAAATCTTCAAATTGTGGTGTCTTTTGGCAAAAGAATCTAGTGCACTGGGTGAATTGATTAGGATCCTAGTGAAATACTTTATCCACAACCCTCAATGGATAAAAGTTTTCATTTGAAGACAATCGGTGAGTCTATCTCAATCCTAAGAAAAATTATGGACTTATGGTTGCAAGTGCAACCATTTGAGCTATCAATGAGTACGATTATATAGCATAGTCTTTCCTTGATAGTTTGGTGATATTCATTTGCTAATCGATTGAGGACTTCATTTATAAATATGGACATCGTTGAACAATTTATTAAATGTGAGTAGAATATCATCATATGGATGTTTTGAGGTATTGGATATTAAATCTTAACGTTAAGTGAAACAAATATTATGGTGTGTATAATATTAATCAGGAGGGGGGGGGGGGGGGGTGAATAGATTTTAACAATTTTTACCCAATTTTCGTTAAAGGTCAAGTTGAGGAAAATGCCCCTAGCTAGTTACAATAAAATCACAAGTGTAAAAATGCGGAAATAATAAAGACACTTAAGATATACGTGGAAACCCTCCAAATGGGAATAACCACGGGCAGATGAGTGCGCCACACTAGAACCTCGAATCCACTAATTGCAAGAGAATTACAACCTAATCCCAGTTTAAATTCACCACCACTACCTAATCCCGGTATAAGTGAACCTAGTCCATCTTGCTTGTGATTTAAGCTACCTACTCCCGGAAGCAACACAAGTCTTACTTCTCAATAAAGAGATAAAATGTCCTAAGTGAATATATGATGATATTCAATGAACAAACAAGGCTAGGAAACCCTATATGCTTATCTAGAATAATGAGATGACAATTAATGCAATCCTAGATATCATGAGCTAAATGAAATATTCAAGAATCTTAGATAAACATAGATAAAACAATCCTATGAAGTTATCACAATACAACACTCAATCATGGCATCATAACAATCTCTAATTTGTATCTAGAATATGTTCTAAGAGCATACAAATAATTAAAGAGAAGGTTTAGCAAGTAAAACACTTAACTTGTAAGAAGATAGTGAAGAACTTACCAAACAAGATGTGATGAAGCAACCATATCCATTGATGCACTCTAAATGAACTTAGATGATGCAAGATAATATTTTGATGCACATGGGAATGCTTTGAGTGATTAAAAATGAGTTCTTGGAAGAGTTTTTACTTTGAAATGTGTTCTAAGGAAATATGTGATATTCTGAACTCATACACGACCTTAAAGCATTGAGTTATATGTATATATAAGATCCAAACAACGTGAGGTCATTTTGAAAAAAAAGTTCCAGCTTCCTCTTTGTGCGCTGGTCGAGTAGCGTGCCACTAGCGCACATCACAATTTTACAATAAGCGCTGGACGAGTGGCACATCCCAGTGGAGCAACACATGCTCAAATCCTCTGGAATGTTTGCGCTTGTGAGGCTGCGCTAGTCGAGTAGCGCATCACCAGCGCATGCCCACTTTTTTCAACTGTGCGCGGGTGCAATAGTGCAGCTCAGTGGCGCATGACTAGCGGTGTTCCGCTGGAATGTTACGCTGGTGAGGTGCGCAGGTCGAGTAGCGTACCACCAGCGAACAACCTGATTTTTCAACACTCAAACACATATTTTCAACAAGTTCAAAAGTGATGAAATTGCATCCTATTCTTATGCCTAGCATGACATAAAACTATAATTACAAGATGCAAATAAATCAACAAGAGTCATTTAAATCAAAATGCACACAAGTATAAACACTCAACATATATGAATGAGAGTTATGCATGAATGTGTGAGTGTGTGCAACTATCTCTTCAAAGCAAGTAAGCACAAGAATTTTACCTTCGGTGCTTCTCCTCTTGAGGTCTTAAGAGCCTAAGCTACCCTTACATAATACCCCAAACATGTGATTTTGTTCATGAAATAAGCCAATCAACAATTGAAGACTTTACAATCTCCCCATTTGGCTATTTCGTGACAAAACCACCACTCACATTGATCCTTACAAAACAAAATAAAACACCGGGAAGATATTCTACATTACAAAGAGATAAACATAAAAAAAACTTCAAATCTTCAATCTCTTGTAGAACTATCAACCGTACACACAAAGCAAGCACAAATACACTTTACAACCAAGTGCATGTGAGATGATCAAGTGAATATGAAACAAAAGCAATTGCATTCATTAATATGAGTATGACATCATGAAATGCTTATGCAATGCTCCCTCTCAATGGGTTACTCCCCCTACATGTAATCTCCCCCTCAAACAAGTACTACCCCCTCCTTTAAAGCCAACATATGATACTCTCTTAACACTATAATGTTAGGTCAATGCTACTCCCCCTTTTTGTTATGATATGGGCAGAGGAGAAGTCCCCAACCGGGTCACTCAAGGCAAAGAAAGCTAGGAGCATACAAGATTGGTGCATAATTATATAAGCCACATTTATGCAACTCTATTAATAGGAGAGAAACAAGGAGATTTATTTGAAAGAAAATGTGTGAATCAAAAATGCTTTGCATACAAGACATGTTGCATTCAAGTCCAAAAACAATGGTATTTGGCAAAGCAAATGACAAAGGTTTCCAATATAATTCAAACCAATTTCACCATTTGTCATGAGAGAAGCAAGGATAGAGAGTTCTTATAGATATCAAGTTTTAAAGGCACTATATCCAACTTTATAAGCTAAACATGGCATGAGCAACTTTGCACCCTGTTTCATTTTTTCGGGAGGATACTCGTATAATAATAGCCATGTTCAATTAATAAAGAAAGAGAGACATTGATACAACATTTGAGTCTCACTAGCTTTTTCACACAATATTTTGCATTCAACAATTGCAATCATCAATTCATGCTTTATCATTTTTCATTAGCATGTCATTAAAGAATCATCATGTCATGGAGATAATTATAGGTCATTCAATATGTACTTCCTATGTAGATCTCCTAGTCTAAAAATGCATGTTTGAACATAAATATGACATGGATTGTAATCAAAGAAAAGTTCACACTTATTGAAGAAAATACAATATGCTATAATAAGTGCAACCAAGCTACTCAAGCAATCAATAGAGGAGCATAAGCATTTTTAAGAAAAATGAGATGCAACAAGTAAACAATAGCTCTCTTTGCTTGAGTTCCCTTTATGGGGTCAAAGACCACAACACATCACTCCATTAAACAAATCCCAATAGATCTACTAAGAGTCTTGAATCGAGTAGCATCTAAGGGTTTAGTAAATAGATCGGCTAGTTGATCATTTGTACCTACATGCTCAAGTACAATGCATTTGCTCTCAACTAGTTCTCTAATGAAATGATGACAGATGTCAATATGCTTAGTCCTAGAATGCTGAACTAGATTCTTTGAAATATTAATTGCACTCATGTTATTACAAAAGAGAGTAAGAGTACCTTGATTGAATCCATAGTCGACTAGCATTTACTTAATCCAAAGGAGTTATGTGCATCCACTCCCAGCAACAATGTTTTCGGCCTCAGCTGTGGATAAAGAAATCGAATTTTGCTTCTTTCAAAACCAAGAGTCAAGGTTGATCCCAAGGAAAAAGCAACCGCCCGATGTACTTTTCCTATCATCACAATTTCCTGCCCAATCTGCATCACTAAAGCCTACAAAACTAGAATTTGTGTCAAAAGAGTACGAAATTCCATAGTTAGATGTCCTATTCACATAACGAATGATTCTCTTAATAGAAGAGAGATGGGACTCCTTAGGATTCCATTGGTACCTAGAAAATACACCCACACTAAAGGAAATATAGGGCCTACTTACGGTCGAATAGAGCAAGCTACAAATCATGCCACGATATAAAGTTTGGTCCACACTTTTACCACTAACATCCTTGCTTAGCTTCAAAGTGGTACTTATGGGTGTATCACAATGTTTGGCACTTTCAAGGCCAAATTTCTTCACTAGGTTTTTGGCATACTTAGCTTGGGATATGAAAATCCCATCATCCATTTGATTAATTTGTAAACCTATAAAGTAACTTAGCTCACCAACAAGACTCATCTCAAACTCATGAGACATAACATCAACAAATTGTTGGACTTTGGTGTCATTTGTGGAACCAAAGACTATATCATTTATATAGATTTGAGCTATAAAGAGCTCATCTTTGTTTTTCTTGATGAATAGAGTCTTGTCAACACTACCCCTAGTGTAGCCATTGTCTATGAGATATTGGGTGAGATGCTCATACCAAGCCTTGGTGCTTGTTTCAACCCATATAAAGCTTTGTTGAGGTGATAGACATGATTAGGGTGGTGAGGATCTACAAACCCATTGGGTTGCTCAACAAACACTTCCTCTTGCAAGAAACCATTGAGGAAGGCACTCTTAACATCCATTTGATATAATTTGAACTTGTGCAAACAAGAAATGGATAAAAGAAGCCTAATGGACTCAATCCTAGCAACGGGAGCAAATGTCTTCTCAAAGTCAATACCCTCAATTTGAGAGTACCCTTGTGCTACAAGCCTAGCCTTGTTTCGCACAATGTTGCCATCCTCATCGGATTTGTTCCTATATACCCACTTGGTGCCTATCACATTGGTGTTCTTATTCCTAGGAACTAGAGTCTAAACCTCATTCCTTTCAAATTGGTTAAGCTTTTCTTGCATGGCAAGAACCCAAAATTCATCTTTTAAAGCTTCATTAATTTTCTTGGGCTCTATTTGGGAAGTGTAAAAAGTGTAGCTAATTAGATTAGCCATTTGATGCCTAGTCCTAACACTCTCACTAACCTCTCCAATAATGTCATCTTTGTCATGGAGTTTCCTAACCCATGGAGCAGGTTCTTTTGAGTTCAAGGGAGGAAGCCTATCCATAGGTTGTGTTATGTCATCATCAAGGTTAGTCTTTTCAACATTAGAGACATCAACAACCTTATCTAAAGGAGAGTCATCAACTAAATCTACCTCCTCCTCATGGTCATTAGATTTGAGCCAAGTATCATCAATGTCAACATTAGATGATTCCATTACGGTCCTAGTTCTTAGATTAAAAACTCTATAGGCTCTACTATTCAAGGCATAGCTAATGAAGATACCCTCATCACTCTTAGCATCAAATTTGCCAAGTTGATCACAGTCATTCAAAATGTAGCATTTGCTTCCAAAGCTGTGGAAGTAGCTAACATTTGGCTTCCTACCTTTCCATAACTCATAGGAGGTTTGCCTAGTGTGGGGCTTAAGGAAGACTCTATTTCCTATGTAGCAAGCCGTATTGACGGCCTCGGCCCAAAGATTCCTAGGGACATTGTTGCTAAGCAACATAACATGGGACATTTCTTGAAGAACCCTATTTTTCCTCTCAACAACTCCATTTTGTTGAGGTGTCCATGGAGCCGAAAACTCATGAGAAATGCCTAGACTATTGTAAAAGTTTTCAAAATGGGCATTCTCAAATTTCATCCCATGGTCACTCCTAATTCTTATAATGCTTTTAATGTTGGAGTTCATTTCATTTTGAGTTTTAGAACAAAGCATTTTAAACTTGTCAAAAGTTTCAGATTTTTCTCTAAGGAAATAAGTCCATGTGTACCTAGAGAAGCCATCTACACATATAAAAATGTATCTCTTTCCACCTTAACTCTCGGTTTGCATAGAACCCATAAGATCCATGTGAAGAAGCTCTAGAGGTTCCTTAGTGGTTACATACTTGCCCTTTTTGTGCATACTTTTGGTTTGCTTCTCATGTTGGCAAGGTCCACAAATACCATTAACCTTTTTCCCAAGCTTGGGAAGGCCTCGCACAACATTGAACTTATCTAAGATTCTTCAATCCCTAAAGTTCATGTGACCAAGTCTTTCATGCCACAACTCAATTTGTTCATCCTTGGACACATTGCAAGACAAACCTCTAGCCTCAAGACAATAGCAATTGTCACTAGATCTCATACCTTTTAGCAATGTTTGTCCATTAGGCAATAGGATAGAACAATCATCTTTCCTAAACAGGACTGAAAGTCCTTCATCACTAAGATGTGAAATGATTATCAAATTGGCTTTTAAACCATCAACATACAAAGTATTGGACAATGAGGGTAATCCGGGAATGGAAATGGTTTCCTTTCCTTTAACCTTTTTTTTGGATCCATCACCAAAGGTGACATTTCCTCCATCCTCCATCACAAGAGTCTCAAAGAAACTCTTATTTCCAGTCATGTTCCTAGAGCACCCACTATCCAAATACAACAAATCACAAGAATGAGCATTCAAGGCAATTTGTGCAACTTGGCAAAGGTTTTCATCCTTTCTAATCCACCTAGGTGCAATATTTTTCTTCCTAGTGGTCAATGGTACATTGGCTTTAAGTGTCCTAGGATCATGCAAAGTTGTTTCATTTTTCCTAGTGATAGGCATAATGGCTCTAGATGTCCTAGGATCATGCACAAGTGTTCCATTTTTCCTAGTGACATGCATCATGGCTCTAGCCTTTTTCTTCTCTATCATGCTTTCAATTCTACAAAATTTGATATATCTAAAGCAATTTAGTCTAATATGACCATCAATACAACAAAAATGACATATGGGAATAAAGTTAGGAATCATACCATATTCTTAAGGATGTATTGGAGCCTTCCCATGTCTTTGTGGTTGTCTTGATTGTTGATGAGGAGCTTTCCTTCTTTGTTGTTAAGCAAGACTTGATTGCTTCCTTGGTTGAGCTTGCATGATAGGTATCTTCCCTTTATGAGCTTTCGGTTGAGGGAAGTTACCTTGAAGAGCCTATGTAGGATGGGTTTGAGGTAGGCTTTTTTGTGCGACCTTCATTTGAGCACTACGTGAACACTCTTCTAGGTCAAGTTTCTTCCTAGGTGATTGATGAGAATATGACCCATTGAAGTTCATGCTTCTTACAACGATGGTCTTGTTTTGAGTGGAGGACACCTTGTCATCTTCAAACCCAAGCCCCTTCTTGTCACTTGGCCTCTTTCCAACATCTAGCATATGGTCAAGTTTTTTGGTGCTAGAGTTTATCTTGGCCAACAAGTATCTAGCATCTTCAAGCTCTTTCTTCAACCCTTCTTCACTCCTCTTAGATCTCACCAACTCTTCATTTAGTTGGTCAACTTGAGTTGAGAGGTCTAGTTTTTCTTCTTTTAATCTCTTGATCTCATTCTTGTTCTTTAACCTTGAGCTCTCAAACTTATCAATGTAGTCCTTAAGATCCATCCTATCCACACTTCCATTTATGAATTGTGATGAAGATCCATCATCACTTGAGTAGTCTTCCTCTTAACTTTCATTCTCTTCTTTACTAGCATCTTTGCTCCTAAGAGAGGATGTAAATGCTATGAAGTTAGCCATGAGTTCTTCATCATCCGAAGACTTATCTCCTTCATTAGATTTATCACTTTCACTCTATGTGGTAGCCATCACTTTTCCCTTCTTCTTGACCTTGTGATTTGCACATTCCAGGGCAAAGTGACCTATTCCACCACATTCATAACATTAGACTCCTTTCTTCTCGGTCTTCTCTTGCCTAGGCTCAAACTTTTTGAAGGGAGCCTTTTTCTTCAAGTCTTGACCCTTGGATCCAAAACCTTTCTTCTCGGACTTGTAGAATTTCTTGAACTTCCTTATTAGCAATGCCATTTCTTCATCCGAGTCATCACTCTCCTCCTTTTCAACTGTGGAGGCTTTCAAAGCAATGTCTTTTTGCTTTTTCGATGGTGTGGGGTTAGGACATTTCCTAGATTCATAAGCTATAAGCCTCCCAATCACTTCACTTGACTTCATGTCCTTGTAACAACTATTCTCTTCCAAAGCCGTCACCTTATACTCAAATCTATCGGGTAGAGATCTCATAATCTTTTGCTTGATCTTCCTATCGGAATAAGGATCACAACGTTGATGACTTTGGTTCACAATGTCCATCAACCTTACTTCAAAGTCATTGAAGCACTCGGTTCTCATCAATTTTGAGCAATTCAAATTGCGTTTGAAGAACTTAAAGCTTCGACTCCTTAACCACATCGGTTACCTCATGTGAAACTTCTAGGATATCCCATGCTTACTTAGCTATCCTAGTATTTTGAACCAACTTGTACTGGTTATCATCTATTGCACATAGGATGGCATGCATTGCCTTCCTATTCCACTTTGAAGCCTCAAACTCTTGTGCATTCCACTGTGCCTATGGTTGGAGTACATCATCTCCTCCATCTGTAGGAGTCATCATGGGTAGAGTGTAGCCATCTTCAACTGCCATCCATGCCCTGTCATGAATTTGGCAAATGTACGACTCCATATTGCCTTTCCAAGAGGCATAATTCAATCCAGTAAGAAGTGGAGGTCTAGTGCTAGAAGCTCCCTAGTTGCCATCGTTTCCACTCATTGTGTTTAACGAATAAATGATATAAAGGCAAATATATGAATGATCAAAACACACACAAAATGCAACACACATCAAAATGCGCAAGGATCACCTATGTATGTCTAGGAACTTGCTTTGATACCAATTGAAACAAATATTATGGTGTGTATAATATTAATCTAGAGGGGGGTGAATAGATTTTAACAATTTTTACCCAATTTTCGTTAAAGGTCAAGTTGACAAAAATGCCCCTAGCTAGTTACAATAAAATCATAAGTGTAATAAAGACACTTGAGATATACGTGGAAACCCTCCAAATGGGAAAAACCACGGGCTGATAAGTGCGCCACACTAGATCCTCAAATCCACTAATGGCAAGAGAATTACAACCTAATCCCGGTTTAAATTTACCATCACTACCTAATCCCGGTATAAGTGAACCTAGTCCATCTTAATTGTGATTTAAGCTACCTACTCCCGGAAGCAACACAAGTCTTACTTCTCAATGAAGAGATAAAATGTACTAAGTGAATACATGATGATATTCAATGAACAAACAAGGCTAGGAAACCCTATATGTTTATCTAGGATAATGAGATGACAATTAATGCAATCCTAGATATCATGACCTAAATGACATGTTCAAGATGCTTAGCTAAACATAGATCAAACATTCCTATGAAGCTACCACAATACAACACTCAATCATGGCATCACAACAGTCTTTAATTTGTTTATAGAAAATGTTCTAAGAGCATACAAATAATTAAATAGAAGGTTTAGAAAGTAAAACACTTAACTTGTAAGAAGATAGTGAAGAACTTACCAAACAAGATGTGATGAAGCAACCCTATCCATTGATGCACTCTAAATGAACTTAGATGATGCAAGATGAAGTTTTGATGCACATGGGAATGCTTTGAGTGATTAAAAATGAGTTCTTGAAAGAGTTTTTCCTTTGAAATGTGTTCTAAGGAAAATATGTGATATTCTGAACTGATACACGACCTTAAAGCACTGAGTTATATATATATATAAGATCCAAACAAAGTGAGGTCATTTTGGAAAAAATGTTCTAGCTTCCTCTATTTTTGTTGGTGACGTGCGTTGGTCGAGTAGCGCACCACCAGTGCACAACCTAATTTTACAATAGGCGTTGGACGAGTGGCACATCCCAGTGGCGCAACACATGCTCAAATCCTCTGGATTGTTTGCGCTGGTGAGGCTGCACTAGTCATGTAGCGTATCACCAGCGCATGCCCACTTTTTTCAACTGTGCGTGGGTTCAACAACGCAACTCATTGGCGCATGACTAATGGCATTCCACTGGAATGTTGTGCTAGTGAGGTGCGCTGGTCGTGTAGCGCACAACCTGATTTTTCACCACTCAAACACACATTTTCAACAAGTTCAAGAGTGATGAAATTGCATCCTATTCTAATGCCTTACATGACATAAAACTCTAATTACAATATGCAAATAAATCAACAAGAGTCATTTAAATCAAAATGCACACAAGTATAAACACTCGACATATATGAATAAGAGTTATGCTTTAATATGTGAGTGTGTGCAACTATCTCTTCAAAGCATGTAAGCACAAGAATTTTACCTTCGGCGCTTCTTCTCTTGAGGTCTTGAGAGCCTCAGCTACCCTTACATAATACCCCAAACATGTGATTTGTTCACGAAATAAGTCAATCAACAATTGAGGACTTTACATTAAGTTTTTAATAGTGTCTATTGAAATATGACTTCTTGACAAGTGAAAATATCCAAATTCAAAATGTGGTAATATGAGTAAATATGGTAACTAGGAGAGCTATAGGCAGTCTACGAGCTCTTGGCGATTACTGGTATTTTGCACCAAGATATACTATCTCCATTAAGATTATCTATGGTTTGAATAAGGAATATTAACTTATTCTATCTTTATTTAAGAGTTCAATTTTATTTCTTTAGTGGAATGAACTAAAATTAATAGATCGGACCTAAGTGTATCATTTGTTGATTGTGCTTAGATTATGTCTATTGGTGCTTAAATTTAAATAGCCCGCCAAGATCCCCAGTCCACACGAACTTGCATGGATCACTTGATATATTCTACCGAACCAATTTATGGGTCCATTTAGAATTGTTGTACGGCATGTGGACTTGTTTCTTTTAGTAAAAATGGGTCTAGTTCACATGTGGACCTTTTATTAAAGTCCAACGGATTTAATAAAACGGAAAAACAGTATTTGGCCCATATTTATATAGCTTGGGTGGCAAGGGCCTGTATAATAGCCTTGTATATTGTTTTTTTATTATTATTTAATTAAACGGAAATGAATTAATTAATTGTTTAATCAAAAGTCAAAAACTTTTTTCTAGTTAGAGAAGGTCTCCAAGAGTCACATTATTGTTGGTAATGTTATAAGTATCAAATACTATATTTGATAAGTAGATAAATAAAAGGAATTTATTTATCTAGTCAACTTAGGAAGTATTTGAATTCTATTAAAACTCTAAATTGACAGTTTGTCAAATGAGGACGTTTTGATATAGTCACAATTCAATTTATATTCAATAATTGGTTATTGAATAAATACACTGTTCATTTGGATTAGGAGTCTTGGTGTGGATGGGAAATCTTCTTTGAGAGAGGATTCTTGGTCACCAAGTAAATCCTCCTAGAAAGAGGATGCCTGCCCACCAAGTAAATCCTCTTTAGGAGAGGATTCGGTTTCCTAAATTAAAAGCAAGTATAATTCGTCCAACCCTAAGTAATTTAGGGCAAGGATTTTGGCCACTATATATATATATAATATAGTGAGAAATTCGACACCCCCAAGAAGAAGAAGAAGAGGCTTGCTTTGAGAGTTACTTTTCTTTAGCTTGAAAGATTGAATCCATCTCTTAGACTAGTGTGTAGAATTCGGCTAAGGATAAGAGAAAAGGGGAACATTTTTGTTTTCGATAGTGTACTAGTAGCCTTCACATCAAAAGGTTTTGTGAACAGTAACGAATCAAGGTTCACGCAAGTTTCAATTAAATAGATTGATAATTCACAAGTGACCGAATGTTCATGGGTTTTCTCTTGAAGGATTATTGTGACTAAAAAAGGAAAAAGATTTTATTTGTTTCCATCCTCAGAAATACAATTCCTGAATGGATTGGAGGACCTTGCGAATTCAATTTGACGCTAGTTCAATCGTCACGAGATAAAGGTACAAAACTTTTAATATACGTCAAAAGGTTCTTTCTTTTAAAGGGAAAATTTTAAAATATATTCATACCCTATTTTTACGCTTCAACTGAGTTTTGAATCGATTTTTCCCTACAATTGGTACCAGAGCCAGGTTGTACATTTGAATAATTGATGTATATATACGTGAATCTATTTCTTTTTATTTTAAATATGCATGTTTAAGAAAGAGATGGAACTCTAGGTATTTACATATATATTTAGATTGGAATATATGGATATATACATGTTTTATAATGTGATTTGTTATTGCTCAATTTTGGTCCTAGAATTTCAAAGTATTTTTGTTTTGGTATTGTGACAAGAAGGGTGGCCTATCATCGCCATAATTTCCTTCTTGGTAGTTGCTATTTTTTTTATTTTATTGTTGTAATAAAAAAAACAGAAGTAATTTATTGTTTAAAATACTGTTGTAATATATTCAAGTATCGAAGATTTGAAGAATTGGAAGCAACGAGAACAAGTTTGGTACCATGCGCGCTATAGCAACAATCGTGCATGCGGATAAGCACGCATCCATGATTGTTGTGGCATGGGCTGCACATGGAAGCCCTAAGGATGCCATAGGCTGTGCACGACAACCCTTTATGGTGTACACGCTAATGAGAGGCAACCAAGGGGTGCAAACGGACGATGGTCGCGCAAAGACTTGTTCCCCAAGAAAGGAGTTTCTGTATTCCAATCATATGTAATTTACTTACTTTTCTAGGATGGACCAAAATTGTAGCTATTTATATTTCGTAGATATTGTAATGTTTGTCTTTGTTTGATAAAATGTCATATAGAATAGGAGTGCCACTCATATATCTCTTTCGGTATGAACATCCATTGAATCTTTTAGGTATCTTATTGGCATCTAGATAACTTGGTAAATCATTATGTGGTATTCAACCACACGCCTTAAATAGTTGAGTGGGAAAAGGTGTTTTGGAACACCTACGACCTCCAAGTTTAGTTGAACTTGATGTTCTGTGTAATAATCGCCCAAGGGGTATTCATGAATGGAATTTAGCAAAATACTTCCTTACAAGGATAGACTAGACAATTGGCCAAAACGATATCTACTCCTAAAAGAGGGATATCCGCGAGGGAATATATTGAAGGTCAATAACTTGGTAACACACTCAATGTGATTTTATTAATATCCTCCCAAGAGTTTTTGATACTAAATTCACAAGGCTAAAAATGGAAACGTTGCTTGTTATGTTAACAGTTAGGTGGGACATAGTCCAACTAGTAGATGATGCGAACTTCCAAAGGAGGCGTGAAAATTATAGGTGTTGGATCACTGTTGAATTTTATGATTAAATTATTATATTTAACTTAAGATAAATAATTAAAAGTGCTTTATCATGATTGTTTACTCATATAATTTTTGTTATTGTAAAGAAATCATGACCCCATCCTAATCAACACCTAAAAAGATAATACTTTAACTAATGATAATTATGTTACAAGGAAAAGGAAAATTAGGTTATTGTTGCAAGTTGAAAAACATAAGTTCGTTATGTGTACTCCTAAACAATCTACTCCTACAAATGAATCTACTCAGGAGCAAAGAGATTAGTATCAGCAATGGAAGTCTTCAGATGGGATGGCTAAATGTTACATTATGGCCACCATCTTTGACGTGTTGCAACTGCAACATGAAGAAATGGAGACTGCTGATGATGTCTTTGGAAGAGATGTTTGCTATGAAGTTTATGACGACTAAGAGAGGCAACGACTGTTTTCATGAATCTTAGGATTAAACCTGGATAGGATATGAAAGATCACATGATGAAAGTCATAGCTCATCTCAGCAGCATTGCTAAACTCAACGGTGTTGAGATAAACGGTGAGACGTAAATTGACATGATTGTTAACTCATTGTCAGAGTTCTTTGATCAGTTCAAGTTGGACTACACCTTGAAATATAAGGAAAACACATTGCAGGGCCTGATGTAAAATGTTTAAAGCACCGAGAAAATCATTGTGAAAGGCAAGGGTCAAGAGATTCATACGGTTAGTAAAGTTGCTACTGTTAAGACTCGTAAGAAGGTCAAGAAACAACAGAACAAAAAGAAACTTGTGCCTAACTGGAAAGGGTTCTAGGAAAGGAAGAGACTGAATTAGAATGAATACAACTTGCATTTAGGCAACGAAGCATTGGTGCATACTAGTGCAGTGGGAGATATTAGAATTAGTTTAGATTCTTACAGGTATTAAGATTTAATAGACGTTTACTATGTACCTCAATTCAAAAGGAATTTAATTTCAATTCCTTGTTTAAATAAATATGGATATTCGGTTACATTTAATAAAGCTTTTATTATTAGTAGGAATAACAAATTTGTTTGTAAAAGTACATTGGAAAACGGTTTAATCTATATGCATAACAATATCTCACACTTGTTAGACACAGAATCAATGCAACCTAATCATAAACGAGTAAGATGATCAAAAGATGAAACCTACCTATGGCATTTGTGCCTAGGTCATATTAATCTTTGATATGATCAAAAGATTGGTTAGTGATGGACCTTTAAGTGACGTAATGGTTGATGATCTACCAACATGTGAATCTTGTTTGGAAGGTAAGATTGCCAAAAGGTTGTTCATGATGAAAGGCACAAGAGCCACTAGATGTTTATGGTTGATACACACTAATGTGTGTGGTCCTATGATCATTCAAAATTATGTTCGTTTCCCCCGTCCTTGCTTTTTTCTTTGCCGTTTCCTTTCTGTTTTCCCTTTTGGTTATATGCCTTTGACTCGGCATCCTTTTTCGGTTTTCCTCCGTGCATGTAACATCCTCTCGTTGCTAACTCTTCTTCTTCTTCGGCTAATACATATCCTTCTGCCATGTCCATCATATCTTAATATCTGGTTAGGCAGGCTCTTCTTAGGTCAAAAGATAGCTGTCCATTCTGTAAATTGTTGATGAATGCAACTATTATCGCTTCGTTGTTTGCACTACCGATTTTTGATACTGCCTGGTCGAATCTCTCCAGGTATTTTTTCAATGTCTCATCTTTCCCTTGTTTCAGCTGAGAAAGTTAAGTCACTGATTTTATCCTATGAAAGTTACCCAGAAATTGTCTTGAGAAACTTCTGCCAGTGTCTCCTAGAGTTTGTGGAAAGTTGAGACATAATAAGGGGTCGTTGTGGGCATACTGGGCCATAGCGATTTTATACCGTGCCATGTTCTTTAGGATATGTGTCCTTCTTGAATTTCCACATGCGGCATCCTGAATCTTTCTGGAATGGAGTTCGCATGGTGTCCATAGTGAATGGACTATCAGAATCGTCATCGGACAAGTCATTGTACCCATAATGTCTAACCAGTGCGTCTATTTGACGCCTATTGTTCTCGACTTCTCAAGTTAGGCTCTGAATTATGACATCTCTATCTCCCACCGGATCACCATGATGGTTAAACCGCTGAGTGACAGTCATTCCTTGCTCTGGCTCTTCACTTTGTTACCGAGTCTCACGGGCTGATTCTTACAGGCGTATGGTTCTATGATAGCGCTTGCGATAGTGCCGATCACTATCTTCTGATGACGACCGATCCCTATATCGGTCATGCTTGCGATGTCTAGCACGGACTATCTGATCATGGTTATACTTCTAGCATGGTTGTTCCTCTTCAGGTGTTTCACGTCTAGCCTGGTTACTTAAAACAGAGTTCCTTCTGGCTTCTGGTGCATCTAGTTCATGCCCCACTATAACCGAACCAAGCCTTATAGGAGGGAGGTTAGGAGGTTGTGCTTCTTATACAACTAGTAGATCAACTCCTTTCTTTGCAGCGTCTACCACCAGTTGTTACAGCACCTCACAGAAGCGTCGTGTCAGGTCTTTGCTGGTAGGAGGGATTTGTTGGATCCCCGTACTGGATATTGTTTGGTTCTCAGTGGTTGCAGTAAGATTTCCTGAGCTACTGCAAATATGGGCATTACCTGGAGATTTTTGGATATCCCAAGGACTGCTTCTGCTTCCCGCCATTACTTTTAATCAAATCGGAGGTTCAGACCCTCCTTCTTGCACCAATTATTGACGTTGATTTCTGGATGTGAGAAAAGTCAACAAGATTTGGATTTTAGCTATGATTTCAAAGAGAAAGAGAAGGAGAAAGTAATTGGACAAAAGTTTTACATGGTAAAACTCGGATGACCGGAGAAACATCCACAGGTGGATGAATAATCAACTGAGCCAAAATCCACTATTGAAAAGATTTACAACTCGCGATTTCTCTTTTTTCTCTCTGTATTTTGCTATATGTTCTATGGCTAGTTTACGGGTCTATTTATATGTGCATAGAACCCTAATCCTTTTTGTACAAGTAACAAAAGATCTTTGTATTTAATTATGATTAGTTACTTGTTCGAAGAAGTCTGTCTTCTTTCCTATTTCGGAGACTTGTATAAAGATCGAACTCTAGTGATATAGTCCAGTTAGGACTTACTTCCTCATAAATGCGTAGTCTTTTTGAAGAAATAAAAATGTTGCCTGATTTGGAACCTTTTTCCTTTTTGGTATTCTATTCTCCTTGGAATTCTTATTTTGTTATGGATATTTTTACGTATTTAAATGACTCTTGATTCGTGTGTGAGTTATGCGGTGGGGTTCTTTATTCAGGTTTCTTTATGTTTGTCCCAAGCAGAACATGATGTTAGCTGGTCCCAAATGACGTCATCTTATCCCGAGTAGAACATGTCATGGGCAAACCCCGAGTAGGTTTTGTTCAATAATTGCTTACTCGGGTTTCTCTTCAATGGTCTTTGCAGAATATTTTCTGAATGACTATTTGGATGTCCACCTGGCAATTTATCCTTTTTGTCAATGACATGTACGTTTGATAAAATTTACATACGACAATACCCCCTTAAAATATTTTTGCCGAACAGGGATTTGTTCCGGACAAAAGTATTTTAATCAACCCTTCAATTTTTACGTCTTATTAATGCCAGAATAAATGTCTTGTCATAATGATGTGTCTTTAATGGTGACCATGTGAATTCAATTTTGCTTCTTCACACGAGATCTCAATGATTGCAACGTTTTGGAGTTCTGACGGCCTTGGTCAGTTCTTCTCTTAACACGTGTCCTCTACCGCTTCATTTTTTGATACCATTTCTGAGAAATGACCTACGCGTCTCCTTGTGTACCGCCTACTTCATCAAATCTGTCCTTGATTTTTCCCGTCTTGAGATTCTAGGGTTTCGTGCTATTACCCCTTTAAATTCTCCACTGAACGGAGTTACGTTGGTTCATTAGAGATTCATACCAGAAATTTTCCAGCCCAGATTTCTTCTCGTAGAAAATTCCTTTTTTCCGTTGATTTTGCATCAGGCTTCTTCATTCAAGGTTAGTTTTAATGAATCTGACTTCCCGTCTTCGACTCTTCACTATATCTCTCAAAGCGCTTGATCGTGGGGATTTTCAACTGGTTTCTTACGATCGAATATTATTGGGGGAAATCCCCTCTAGTGAACCTCCCTTTTTAGAAGTCGACATTTCTACGCTTTACCCTAACGTCCGTTTTAGTTCTGAATCTAGTTTTGAGTTATCTAGTCCTGAATCTGTCGTTTCTGATCACAGTACCTCTTCAATCAATGAGGGGGAACATCAAAGTAAAAGCGAAGTCCATAAGCACAACTCGGGCAGCATCCGGATCAGGGAACAGACTATTGATGAGAAGGACGTTGAAGAGGAATTCAGAAAATCTCGTCTCTCTATTTTTCAGCTGATCACCCGAGTGGGTATGACGTTGAACCTAATGTGCTCGGGAAAGATGAGATCGGGAAATACAGTGCTCGATTCGACTTGGACAATTCAGTTATTCTTATTCTTACAGGAGATAGAGCCACGTGGAACCCTCCCTCGGGCATGGTGGCAATCTATGGGTCCAAACTTTGTTACGGCGTTACTCTTCCTCTTCATCCTCATCCGTTTATTGTCTGGTTTCTGGCTGAAGCAGGGATCGCTTCAGCCCAATTGGCCCTGAACAGCTACAAGATCTTGATGTGCACGTGGCACATGTAGAGCCTAATGAACCTGTCATTGCCTTTCCCGAGTGAAATCAGGCACTTCTACATGCTAAGGCAGTCTGGTAAGACAAGGACTTATTTCCTCATGTCTAACCCGCCAGATTGCTGGGTCCCCAAGGGGACAAAAGTGAATCAAGGAGTTGATATCTCTGATGATGCCAAAAAGAGGGGCTTTGTATGGGGATTTCCTTCGTCTAACAAGTACTGAAAGAACAGTTGGTTTTTTGCCGGAGGGAACCTAGGTCTTGAAGTCACTCTTTCGGTTGGGGAATCTCGGACGGTACTGAACGTTCCCTATTTTTTCTATTCCCCTGAGGTGTGGAATAAGAAAAAACTTGAATTTTATGATACTGAACTGACAAGAATTGCTCGGACTGCAGTTTGCACTTTAGAAAAAAAGAGCAGGGTTTATCTTTTTAATAAGAAAAAAATGATAGAGTTTGGCTTCTATAGCTAGATTTCAGGCTACCGCAGGCGATGTAAGTGATCTTTGTACCATTTTTCTTAACATTGCTTGTTATATTCTGACGTGATTCCCTTTTTTCTTCTAAGTCTATGACTCGGACATCATCTTTAACATTCGAGCTCGTCAAGTGAAGTCAATTCTTCAAGCGAGCCAAAAAGAAGCTTCTCGTCAGAGCAAAGAAGGCATTGCCCCTCCCGAGTCAGATGAGAACCCTGATGCGGCTGAAGAGCAGATTCCCGAGTATGTCCCTGAAGAAGTCATTCGATCTACCGTAGGGGAGTCTAGTGGTCTGAGTGGCCATACTCAGGAGTTTCTGAAGACGGAAAGAGGCAGAACGATGATCTGGGTGAGTGGCCTAGTGAATCGAACTCCTCGATTATGGTTCCTACCGAGCGGGTGGATGCTGATGATGGAGGTAAAACCTCTGAAGGATGAGCAAATACAGATCCTGAATTGTTTAAATTCTTTCGGGATGATGTTCAAGAAGATCCCTCAGCTAATAACAGCTTTCATCGCTCTAGGGACGAGAAATGAAAGGTGATCGAATCTCCTGTTAGTCCATACAAGATCCCTTGGGTGGTTTTATTCATTGACTCCAGTGATGATGATGCTGCGGTCGAGATTTCCCTGAGCGTTGATGTTGAAGAGTCAGCAGGTATGGAGACTTCTGACCCAAACAGGGGCTCTTTTCCCCCCGAGGTTTAAGATCTAAGGGCCGAATCTTTGGGTAGTCCTTTATATCCTTCTCCCCAGGATATGCTTAGGACGATGTCATATGGTCGGTCTTTCATCAGGGATGATCACTGGAGCCACCTTAGGGACGCTTCTTTGATGAGTGGTCTTCAAAATATTTGTAACGACGCATCTTATGTAAGTTTTATTCCCAACTCTCAATCTCTTGCTTGCTTGCTAGATTTTTTATTTTGTTTCCTTGTAGATTGTGGCCAAGTTCGCTGAGCTGGTTCAGACACAACAACATCAAGCTGATTGAATAAGGCGTCTTGAAGCTTAGCTGAAAAAGAGTGAGGATAGCCGTGCTCTAGTTAAATCGGCTTATCAAAAGTAAGTTGGGTCTGCCCAAGTGTTTGCTGACCACTGTTTGGCGAAGCAAGTGGAAGCCGAGGAAAGAGCTTCTTTGGCAGAGGAAAGGGCTATGTCGCTTTAAAATTTATTGTCTTCTTCCCAGGTATCGATTCTAAAAGCCGAAAAGGAAACGGGGCAGTCAAAGTTGGCATATGAACAGAAGATTGAAGACTTGGAGCGCTAGGCTTTGACAGTCAAATCCTTATCAAAAGAGGCCAGGCTGGAACTTGATATCCAGGGGGTTGATCGCTTTAAAAGATCCCCTGTTTATAATGCCCTTCTCATTCGAGAATTTTAGTGAGGGCTAGTTTCAGCTGGTGAATTTTTTAAGGTCAATAATCGAGCAACTGAAAATCCTGAATCAACTGGGAGCTGTCGATCAAGAACCACGTGGATCGGTTCCTGGAATCCCTTATGACTCAAATAAAGGAGTGGAGGGCTTATTGCCGTAGCAGAGGTAAAGAACACCATCCCATGCATTTGGAGGTTCCATCAGAGCACTCTCTCTCAACCTTTTATGCCAGTCAGGAGTCGTGCGTGGAAGGTTTGGCGCCTAATGTCGGACCGATCCTTAGAGAAGATTACAGCGAATGGATGGATGATTCGGTTGAAAAAATTACTTGGCCTTCAAATGAGAGACTCCTCAGCAAGTACGAAGTGGTGCCTGACCCGAGCATCGGCAAGAGTTCCAAATCCTCCTCTCAATCTTGATTTATTTTTGTAAAGATTCATTTGTGTAAAGATTATTCTTTATAGATTACTATTGGTGAAATTATGATTTGTAATTAAAATCGAGTTGTTTAATCCAATCCTTTGCTCGAAATTTCAGAGTAACTTTTCTTGATTTTATTATCGTTTCTAATACCGAGTATCTTGCTGAACTGGCTAGCATAATTACTGCTAGATCTTTAAACTTGGCTAACTGCGATCTGTGTCAGGTATCTAATCAAACTGGCTATTGCAATCTATGCCAAGTATCTTATTAAACTGGCTAATGCAATCTTTATGCCTAATATCTTATTAAACTGGCTTTTTTTGTCCGAGTATCTTATTAAACTTGGTTTTGTTACCCAGTTATTTTCAATGCCAAGTATCTTATTAAACTGGCCTATATTTACCGAGTCATCTTGAAACAAATAAGTGAATTTATTCGTTTCATACTCAGGTTATTACCAAAACATTACATCAAGGCTCACCATGATCATATGTTCGAGTCCTTACACATTACCGAGGACGTCTCCCCAGTTTCTCTGTTCAAGGGTTTACTGAATCGTTAAGCTTTTCGAACCGCTTAACACAACTACGTATTTCACTGGAATTTTTTCGGATAGTGCCCCGAGCTTTTCTCCAGAATCTGATGCATCGGGTTTGCATTTTTGCTAAGGTCAATTGACCTTGCTCGGCTAGCATGCTTCTTCTAGCTTCTCCGCCCATTCGGAAATCAATGGTCCCAAGTATTCTATTTGCATGTTCTTATTATCATGCTTGTCTTTCTTATGTTATCATGATTTATTTTTGGGAAATCCCGAGTTTGATTTTTATTTATAACTGTAAAACCAACAAAAATTTAAATTCCAAAAATTGTCCTAACTAAAAGGAAACAAAAAATAATTTAATGATAGAAAATCTTCAGATATTGGGCATTGCATGGTCGGGATAAGATCCCTTCATTGGGTCGTGCAATCCAATATACTTCATGGCCAGCTATTCCTTCAATTTTATACGGCCCTTCCCACTTATCAGTTAGGGAACCTACAACTTTGTTTTTTTTATATTCAATGACACCTTTCTGAGTACCAAGTCTCCTAGTTGGAATTTCCTGATCCAGACATGAGAATTGTAGTGGCAAGCTACTCTTTGCTGATATGCCATATTCCATATTCGGGACTTCTCCATTTTCTCTTCTAGCTTATCTAGACTTTGTAACAACATGTCAACATTCTGATCTTCATTATATAACCTGACTCGGGGTGATGCGTATGATGTTTCTACGGGGATAACAACTTCTGTTTCAAATGCTAAAGTGAATGGAGTTTCCTTGGTTGAAGTTCTTACTGTTGTCCGATATGCCCATAATACTTCTGGAAGTTTTTCAACCCAACTTCCTTTCTCGCCATCTGGCTTTGCTTTGAGTGTGTGCTTGATGATTTCGTTCACTGCTTTAACCTGCCCATTTGTTTGAGGGTGGTCAGGTGTGGCATAGTAATTGGCAATCAGGTACTCCCTGCACAACTGTTTGAATTTTAGGTTATCAAAGTGGGTGCCGTTATCAGTGATGATAGTGCTTTGGACTCTAAACACGTAGAGTATATTCTTTTTCATGAAATTTATGGTATTTGCTTCTGTGATATGCACTAATGCCTCAGCTTCTGTCCACTTCGTGAAATAGTCAACGGCTACTATGGCATGCTTCGCTCCACCCCCTGTCCCAGCTGGCATTAAGCCAATTAAATCAAAACCCCACATGGAAAATGGCCATGGGGACGTGAGGTTTCTGAGTTGTTCAAGGGGTTGTCGGATATCATTAGCAATCCTTTGGCAAGAATTACAGCTCTCTGAACATCGCTGTGCATCTAAGAATATAGTAGGCCAATAATAACCTTGCCTGAGTACCTTGTGTGCTAAACTTTTACCTCCAGTATGATTTCCGAAAACTCCCTCATGGATTTCCTGTAATATCCGACATGCATCCTCCTTTGATACACATCTTTAGAGTGTTCGGGAAAACCCCCTCTTGTACAGTACACCTCCGACCAACATGTACCTTATTGATCGATACTTGATACGTTTTGCTTGTAAGGGATCTTCCGGGAGCACGCCTTCTTCCAGAAACATTGTCAACTGAGTCATCCAACCGCCTTACGATGTTCAGATTTCCAAGATTTCAAAGTTTTTTGGCTCAGCTGTGCTCAGTTTGAGGAGATGTGCAACCAGAATAGTTTTTAGCCTGATTGTGGTTGTTGCTGATGCTAGTTTGGACAAAGCATCTGCCTTTTCATTCTCCTCCCTGGGGATCTGGGCAATCTTATATTCTTTGAATTTCTGGAGGAGCTGTTTCGCAATGTCACGATAGGCTATCATGCCTTCATCTCTGGCTTGGTATTCATCTAGGACTTGGTTGACAACTGTAGGGAGAAAATGGTTCATAACGCAACGGAAGCGTGATAAAAAACAAAATTAGGGTTTGCGTATAAATAAAAAAAAAACTCTTTTATGCAACAAGAACCTTAACCCTAGATTAATTGATGTATATAAAAAGTATCGTACCTTTTTTTCGTGACGATTGAACTAGCATCGAATTGAATTCGCAAGATCTTCCAATCCAATCACGAACGTGAATCACCTTGGAGTGTTGGCTCCATTTCTTTAAATTGTATACCTGAGGATGGAAACAAATAAAATCTTCTTCTCTGTTGGTTACAAATATTCTCCAAGAGAAAAATCAAGAACTTCCGACCACTTGTGAATTATCAATTAATTTGATTGAAACTCATATTAACCTTGATATAATTTTGTACACAAAACCCTTTTGATGTAAACGATACTAGTGTACTATCGAAAACAAAAACGTTCTCTTTTTCTCTTTTCTAATTGGCCGAATTCCACCCCCTATGTCTTAGAGTTGATTGAATTTTGTCTTGAGTAAAATACCAAATTTTCTCTCTCAAAATTCTCTCTTGCCAAGCAAAATTCTCTCTTAGAAAACTCTTATGTTGGCCAAAATTTTCACTCTAAAAATCATAAGGCTGGCTGAAAATCACAAGGATATATATATAGGATCACAAATCCTTTCCTAATAAGGATTTACTTGGTTGGCAAGAATCCTTTCCTTTGATGGATTTATTTGGTAGTTAAGAATCCTTTTCTGAAAGGAATTCTATCCTCTTATATATATTTATGAGCTGGCCCGAAATTCACAAGAATATAATTAGGAGATTTAATAATTTTTCTAAGAAGGATTACTTGGTAGTTAAGAATTCTTTCCTTAGGTAGATTTACTTGGTGGTTAAGAATCCCTTTCAAAAAGGAATTCTATCCTAACACCAAGACTCCTAATCCAACTCAATAGTGTATTTGTAACCATATTTAAGACTTCCTAATTTGATTAGATAAATCACTCCTTTTATTTATCTACGTATCAAATATAGTCTTTAATATTAATTATACTACTAACAATAGTATAATTTTAGGAGACAATCTCCTATTAGAAAAAAGATTCTGACTTTTAATTAAATACTTAATTAATCAACAAATTAATTAATTTCCATTTAATTAAATAATAAAATAAAAATAATTTAATTTAAGCTATTCTTAATAGCCTTGCCGGCCAACACATGTATATGGGCCATATATTATTTTTTTATTTTATTAAATCCATTGGACCTTAATAAAAAGTCCACACGTGAACTAGACCTATTCTTACAAAAAGAAACAAGTTCACATGCCTTAACACAATTCTAGATGGACCCCTAAATTGGTCTAGAAAAATATATCAAGTGATCCTTGCAAGTTCGTGTGGATTGGGGATCTTGACGGGCTATCTAAATTTTAACTCCAATAGACACAACCCAATCACAAGCAACAAATGATTCACTTAGGTCCGATCTATTTAATTTTAGTTCATTCCACTAAAGAACTAAAATTGAACTCTTAAATAAAGATAGAATAAGTTGATGTTACACAATCATACCCTAGACAACCTTATTGGAGAAAGTGTATCCTCATGAAGAATACCAGTAATCGTCAAGAGCTCATAGACCGCCTATAGCTCTCCAAGTTACCATATTTACTCATATGATCACATTTTAAACTTTGATATTTTGACTTGTCCAGAAGCCATGTTTCAATAGACACTATTGAAAACTTAACGTTAAGATTGAATATCCAATACCTCAAAACATCCATATGATGGTATTCTACTCTCATTCAATAAATGGAGCCACGATGTCCATATCTATAAATGAAGTCCTCTATCGATTAACAAATGAATACCATGAAACTATCGATGATAGACTATGCTATATAATCGTACTCATTGATAGCTCAAATGATAACACTTGCAACCATAAGTCCATTATTTATCTCAGGATTGAGATAGACTCTCCGATTGTCTTCAAATGAAAACTTTAATCCATTGACGGTTCTAGATAAAGTATTTCATTTTGATCATATTCAATGCACTAGATTCTTTTGCCCAAAGGAACCACACTTTGATGATTTTAGACTCATCATAACACATTTGATCCCACTCAAATGCTAATAAAAGAATCTATAACTTTGACAAGATGAAGACGCCCAACCTTTTATCTTAAGTTGTGAATGTTATTCAAGACTAACTAAAGAATTGTGTCTACCTCATACATATCTAGATGTGTGAACAATTCTTCTTTTCTCATAGTCTTTTGACCTATTGATTATTTACTTTTGACAATTATAATAATTAAACTATAAATGCTATAAGATTTGTTAAACTAGAAATCACTTTATTAATATGAAAATATTGTCAAATACAATATTATACTCTTGCTATCGAGCATAATCCTAACAACTGCCTGTGAATTGTTAAATATCTCGACTTCATCTGCCCCGAGAGCTATGCAGACTCTGAGTCTAACTAGTAGTGCCTCGTACTCGGCTTGATTATTGGTTGCTTTGAAGTCAAACCTCATGGCACACTCGACATCATCTCCTTCCGGGGTACATACTACGATCCCTGCCCCGCTGCCGTGAGTGTTTGAAGAACTATCACCATATAATTTCCATGGCAAGTTTTTGCCAAACATCCTTTTTGCTTCTAAGTTTGGTTTTGTGAACTCTGCTATGAAATCTGCCACTGCTTGGCCTTTGAGAGATGTCCTAGGGACGTACTGGATATCGAATTCACTTAGCTCGATAACCCATTTAGTTAGTCTTCCTGAAATTTCTTGCTTCTGTAAAATTTTCTTAAGTGTGCAGTCGGTGAGAACTTGGGTTGTATGAGATTGAAAGTATGGCCTTAACTTCCATGCCGCTAAGACCAATGCTAATGCCATTTTTTCTGCCTGTGAATACCTTGTTTCGGCTGGTAAAAAGTGCCTTGCTGGTGTAATACACTGGCTTCTGTACTCCATCTTCTGTTTTGAGTAGGACTGAGCTTGCTGCTAGTTCTGTAATTGATAAGTATAAGTGGAGTATCTCTCCCATTTGTGGTTTCAAAAGGATAGGAGTCTGCCCTAGGTACTCTTTGATTTTTAAGAATGTCTGCTCGCATTCTTTGTTCCATTCGAGTCATTTTCCTTTTTTAACTACTCTAAAAAAAGGGGCACATCTGTCTGTGGCCTTTGAGATGAATCTACCCAAGGAAGCTAAAATCCTGTTAAGCGCTGTACTTCTTTTAGTGTCCTTGGTGAGTCATTTTCTGCAGGGTTTGGATCTTTTCAGGATAAAATTCGATTCCCCTTTGGTGAACTTAGAAACCCAGGAACCTCTCTGAAAATTCTGTTGACCAGCCTTTGGTATGTTGCCTCTGCATTTTTTAATCTGAAGGGCATTACTGTGTAACAGTATAAACCCTGATCGATTGTGAACATTGTTTTTTCTTCGTCAGCCTTGTTCATCCGGATTTGGATATATCCCGAATAGACGTCCATGAAACTGAGTAATTCGTGACTTGATGTAGCATCTACTAGTTGGTCTATCATTGGGAGTGGAAAATTGTCTTTTGGGTATGCTTTGTTCAAATCTGTGAAATCTACGCACATTCTCCATTGTCCATTTTTCTTTTGGATGAGGACTACATTAGCTACCCACTGAAGGTAGTTGATCTCTCTTATTGATCCTATAGCGAGTAACTTTTCTACTTGCTGCTTAATTGCCGGACTTCTCTCGAGATTGAATGACTTTCTCTTTTGTATTACTGGTTTTGCATTCGGGTCTACTGCGAGATGATAAGATATTATTCGGGCATCTATCCCGACCATGTCTTCGTGACTCCAAGCGAACATATCCTTGTATTCTTTAAGCAGATCAGTGAGGATTTGTTTGATTTTTCCTTTCAAATTGTCCCGATCTTGATCTTCTTATCTGGTTCAACTTCTTTCAAGATTATTTCTTCGACCGGTTCATTTTTGGACTCCTTCGATTCTTCCCTTGGGTCAAACTCGAACAACATTGACTCTTTGTTTTGACTCGGCTGTGTTATAGTGCATACTTGTTCACTATCATTTTTGTCTTTGTAAACTGACAAGTTTGCTCTTCAGGTAATCTCTTGGGACCTCTTGACTGCTTCGACCCCCTGTTCGGTCAGGAATTTTATCATCAATGCATAAGTAGCTGTTACGGCCTTAGTTTTATTCAAGAATGGTCAACCTCACAGTGCGTTATAAGGCCAATTGTCTAAATCTACTACTACGAAATTGAGCAATACTGTTCTCTAGCAAGGTGCTTCTCTAATTTTTATGGGTAGCTGTATTTTCCCGAGGGGCCTAACCTCAACTCCCCCGAATCCTCTTAGGGGGTATGAAAAGGCTGCAGATCCTTTCGGTCAAACCTGAGTTGATCGTAGACAGCTACATTGAGAATGTCTGTTGAACTTCCATTGTCTATTAAAATTCTCATGACATCCCTGTGTACAATTCGGGCACTTATAACCAGGGTGTCGATTGGTCGAACGTTGACCCTATATGAGTCAGCTTCTGTGAATATTATTAGGTCTCATCCTTTCTTTACCATCTTTGGGTCTGGTTCGACCGAGTTCACGTCAAAGTTTTGTCTTGCCTCCATTGCTTCTCTGATCTCCTATGTTCGCTATCGGTTGCTTCTCCTAGTGGACGGTTCTCCTAAGATTGTTTGTATTACTTCATTAGCCTCAGGGCTGTCCCTTTGATTTCGACCGAAGCTGTGATCGGCCCTGGTCTCTTTCTTTGTTTCTGACATCTTAACCCTTTTCAAGAGTATATCCTGTAAGTGTCCTTTCTAAATGAGGGTTTCTATATAATTTCTGAACTGGTAACACTTTGAAGTCTCATGACCTGTTTCTTTATGGAATCTGCAGTAATTTGTTGTATCTCACCGAGCAAACTAAGATTGTCAGTGTGACTCTTTTATCAGATTTTTCTCTTCTAGTATGGCCAGTATTTCTTCCATCTTTTTCCGAAGAAGAGTGTAGTTAGCGTATCTTTCTCAGAATTTCTTTGTGGTCTAGTCGACATTACTTCCGTATCCTCCGTCCTTGTTATTTTCTTTACCGTTTCCTTTCTGTTTTCCCTTTTGGTTCTGTGCCTTTGACTCGACATCCTTTTTAGGTTTTCCTCCATGCATGTAACATACTCTCGTGGCTAACTCTTCTTCTTCGGCTAGTGCATATCCTTCCGCCATGTCCATCATATCAGAATATCTGGTTAGACGGGCTCTTCTTAGGTCAAAAAATAGTTGTCCATTATGTAAATTATTGATGAATGTAGCTATTATCGCTTTGTCATTTGCACTGTCGATTTCTGATACCGTCTGGCCAAATCTCCCTAGGTACTTTTTCAATGACTCATCTTTCCCTTGTTTCTGCTGAGAAAGGTAAGCCACTTATTTTTTCCTTTGAACGTTTCCTAGAAATTGTCTTGGGAAACTTCTGCTCAGTTCACTAAAGCTTCCGATACTTGCTGGGGGCAATCTTCCAAACCATCTTGAGCCTGTGTCTCCTAGAGTTTATGTAAAGTTGAGACATAATAAGGGGTCGCTGTGGGCATACTGGGCCATAGCGCTTTTATACCGTCTGACATGTTCTTTAGGATCTATGTCCTTCTTGAATTGTTCCACATGCGGCATCCTGAAGCTTTCTAGGAATGGAGTTCCCATGATGTCCCTAGTGAATGGACTATCAGAATCATCATCTGATAAGTCATTGTACCTATAACATCTAACCAGTGCGTCCATTTGATGCCTATTGTTCTCAACTTCTTGAGTTAGGCTCTAAATTACGACAACTAGATCACCATGATGGTTTAACCGTCGAGTGACAGTCATTCCTCTATCTGGCTCTTCGCTTTGCTGCCGAGTCTCATGGGTTAATTCTTGCAGGCATATGGTTCCGTGATGGCGCCTGTGATGGTGTCGATCACTATCTTTTGATAACGATCGATCTCTTTATTGGTCATGCTTGTGGTGTCTAGCACGGGCTATCTGATCATGATTCTGCCTCTACGTGGTTGTTCCTCTTTGGGTGTTTCACGTCCAGCCTGATTAATTGGAACAGAGTTTCTTCGGGCTTCTGGTGCATCTAGTTCTTGCCCCACTATAACCGAACGAAGCCTTATAAGAGGGAGGTTAGGAGGTTGTGCTTCTTCTGTAACTAGTAGACAAACTCTTTCCTTTGCCGCGTCTTCCACCAGTTGTTGTAGCACATCACGAAAGCGTCGTGTCAGGTCTTCGCTTGTCAGAGGGATTTACTAGATTCTCACCAGGGATAGTGGTTGGTTCTCTGTGGTTACGGTGAGATCTCGTGAGCTACTGCCAATATGGGCATTATCTGAAGATTTTTGGATATCCCCAGGACTGCTTTTGCTTCCCGCCATTACTTTTAATTAGATCGAAGGTTTGGACCCTCCGTTTAGCGCCATTTGTTGACATCGATTTCTAGATGTGAGAAAAGTCAACAAGATTTGGATTTTAGCTTGATTTCAAAGAGAAATAGCAGGAGAAAGTAATTGGACACAAGTTTTACGTGGTAAAACTCTGATGATCGGAGAAACGTCCAAGGGTAACTGAATAATCAACCAAGCCAAAATCCACTATTGAAAAGATTTACAACTCTCGATCTCTCTTTTTTATCTCTGTATTTTGCTATATGTTCTATGGCGAGATTATAGGTCTATTTATATGTGCATAGAACCCTAATCCTTTTTGTACAAGTAACAAAAGATCTTTGTATTTAATTATGATTGGTTACTTGTTCGAAGTAGTCTATCTTCTATCCTATTTCAGAGACTTGTATAAAGATCAGACTCAAGTGATATAGTCCAGTTAGGACTTACTTCCTCATAAATGCGTAGTCTTTTCGAAGAAATAAAATTGTTGCTTGATTTGGAACCTTTTTCCTGTTTGGTATTCTATTCTCCTTGGAATTCTTCTTTGATATGGATATCTTTACTTATTTCAACGACTCTTGATTCGTGTGTGAGTTATGCGCTGGGCTTCTTTATTCGGGTTTCTTTATGTTTGTCTCGAGCAGAACATGATGTTAGCTGGTCCCGAGTAGAACATGTCATGAGCTAACCCAGAGCGTCGTTAACTAACCCCGAGTAGGTTTTGTTCAATACTTGTTTACTTAGGTTTCTCTTCTTTGGTCTTTGCAGGATATTTTCTGAATGCCTATTTGGATGTCCACCTGGCAATTTTATCCTCTTTGTCAATGACGTGTACGTCTGATAAAATTTACATACGACAACATGTTCAAAGCATTTAAAGTTGAAGTTGAAATTCAGCTTGAGAAACATATAAAAATCTTGAGGTTTGAACATGGTGGAGAATATCTATCTGGTGAGTTTTAGCAATATCTTATTGATAATGGGATAATTTCTCAGTTTTCTATGCCAAGTCCACCTCAACAAAATCGGGTGGCAAAAAGGAGAAATATAACTCTTTTCGACATGGTTAGGTCTATGATGAGTTATTAAACACTTCCTAATTCTTTTTGGGGATATGCTTTACAAAGTGCTATGTATATTCTAAACGATATACCATATAAGTCAGTTCCTAATACACCACATGGGTTCTGGACTGGGCTAAAACCTAGTCTACAACACTTATGGATATTTGGATGTCGTACACACATGTTAAAAGAAAAGACATAAAAGATGGAGTCCCGTTGAGAGGCATGTATATTTGTAGGGTATCCAAAAGGAACTAAAGGATATTATTTCTATAGTCCTTAATATCTTACAGTATTTATTTTAGAAAATTCTAAATTTTTGGAAAAGAACTATAAAAATAATTTATGCCTAAAAGTAGAATTGTCCTGAATGAGCTTTCAGGAGATACAATTCCGTAAGAGGTTTCAATACCTAGCCCAATTGTAAGTTCAGCACCAACACAAGATCAACAACCTACCATTCCTCATCGTAATGGGAGGGTTAGTAGAAAACCTAAGAGATACATCGGTCTAGGAGAATCATTAGAGTGAAATAATATAGTGTGAAATAATATAGGGCTATTTCACATTATATATAATATTGTGTGAAATTCGGCCACTCTAAATAAGAAGAAGAAGAGGCTTGCTTTAGGTGTTATTTATCTTTAGCTTGAAAAATAGAATCCATCTCTTAGACTAGTGTGTAGAATTTGGCCAAGGAGAAGAGAATAGGGGAACATTTTTGTTTTCGATAGTGCACTAGTAGACTTTACATGAAAAGCTTTTGTGTACAACATCGAATCAAGGTTCACGTAACTTTCAATCAAATAGATTGATAATTCACAAGTGACCGAATGTTCTTGGGTTTTCTCTTGGAGGATTATTGTGACTAACAAAAGAAAAAGATTTTGTTTGTTTCCATCCTCAAGTATACAATTCAAAGAAATGGGAGCCCACACTCCTCTGTGATTCACGTTCATGATTGGATTGGAAGATCTTACGGACTCAATTCGATGCTAGTTTAATTGTCACGAGAAAAAGGTATGAAAATTTTAATATATGTCAATTAATCTAGGGTTAAGGTTCTTTCTTTTAAAGGGAAAATTTTAAAATATACTCAAACCCTACATTTTTCATCGATTTTTCCCTTCATCTGTGGTAGTGGGAGACTAGCTGTTTCCAAAGAGGTGGTGGAAGAGCAGACTGCCATTGAAGAGGTAGTGGATCAAGCAGCCGCTAAGGAGGTGATTAAGTAGATAGCTGGTGATCCCCTTATTGTACAGGGTGTTGGAGTTGAGCTTACAGAGGAGGTGGATGTGGATGTGGATGCTGAAGGAGTAGCAGTGGAGGGAACCAACCTGGAGGAAATCGATGCATGAACCAGTTGCTTTGAACTTGCTGTATATGTTGCCAGTAAAAGGGGGTGGGCTCTCTGCTATATCAAGAAACTTATTAAGTCATCCTTTATTTTTACAAGTATGTAGCCTAACATTTGGGGATGAGCTCCTATTGTTTAATCAATGAAAATTTCTTCTTCCTTTCCTTTGCATTTATATCTAGTTACCCTCCTTCCTTGGTTGGATATGCCTAACTCCTCATATACCATTGGTCGGATCAAATAATTAGTCCCCTGCATACACCTGACTTAAAAGTTTCTAGTAATAAAAAAAGGCTTAAAATCTATCAAGTATAAGAAATTAAGCACACCAAGTGGCTAGTACCAAACTAGCAAGGAACTTAGTCAGAAATTTTTTCTTGAGCACGTTATTAAGATATACCATGCTTTTTGGCAAGCCATGGTACAATGCATCCATGCCCGGAGGGCTTTGGTACCTAGACGGAAAACTAGTCTAACAAATTTAGGTACCTATGACCCCATGTTCGTGGTTCCCTAGTACCTAGATGGTGTCATGGTCGTAGCACTAGTCAATCCAATGTCAAGACCCTCTTTGCTTTGGTGAAAACTTTTGTCTAAAAAGGATTAGACATTAAGGATTCTAGTATGTGTGGTATCCTGATACTTGGACGATGTCGCATTTGTGGTATCTAGTATCCCTACATCAAGTCCCCTACGTATTGTTGGTAACACAAGAAAACTTAAGAAACTAATTAGGAGAAAAAACGTGTGAGGAGTGACTAGTACCAAGTTTTTGAGGTACTAAATGAAGATAATCCTTGTGGGACTTCATCAAAGATGATTATCCTTTCTAGGACAATCGGAGTACCAAGCATCCCCTTTTCTGAAAATTTTGGGTACTTGGGCGAAAACTTAATCAAATACATCCTTCACGGTACCTACCATTCCTGTATAGGGGAAAACTAGTATCAAAGCGATCTTGATCTAGATTGGCATCTATACACTTACGACCTAGATCTTTTTGGGGTTGGTAGCCATACCAAAGCAATAGGGAGGCCATTTGGTTATCTTGGTCTTGTGGTCTGGCTAGCATTTATGCACTTATACTTTGATTATTCTTGGGGTTGGTAGCCTGACCAAGGCATTAGTAGGACTATTTGGTTATCCTGGTCTTATTGTATGGCTGGCAACTACGCATTTACGCTCAGACCCTTACTAGAGGGCTCAGTCGACCTAAGACATTAGGATGATCATGTGGTCATCCTGGTCTCGTGATCTAATAGGAAACTATGATCTTACACTTAGACCCTTCTTCGTGGGGGGTGGTGCCCAACCACAACATCGAGGTAGTTATGTTGCTTTTCCCGGTTCATGGCGATCATTGTGAAAACTTGGCGACAAAGTAACACAAACATATGTAAAGAGAAATAGAGAATCTTTTATTGATGATCAATTAGAGATACATAGTGTTTTTTCGGTACAAATACCGGTACTTGTCTCTTATGGTACTGGTCTGTCTTGAAGTCTTTATACTTCTATGGATAAAGCCTCCTCAAGTGGTCCGCATTCCAATTGTGGTCAATAGGTTATCCATTCATGTCCTCTAGCTTGTAGGCTCCGCTAAGGACCACTACCTTTGCCAAGTAGGGGCCTTCTTAATTCGGTGCTATTACCTCTTAGGACCAGTTTCTGATGTTTTGAGTCACCTTCTGGAGTATCATGTCCCCTTCCTTGAAACTTTGATCTTTAACTTTCCTATTAAAGTACCTAGCAATTCAGATCTGGTTGACCGTAACTTTTTCTACCACCCTATCTTGCATTTCTTCAAAGAGGACCTACTTGGCCTTTAGCTTAAGCTCTTTGCTTTTGGCTCAAAGTGTTAGACCCAAAAGAAGGTCAGTATATGCTCGATAGGGAGGACCGCTTCCATCCCAAAAGCCAAAAAGAAATGGGTTTCTCTAGTCGCGGTCATTTTTGTCGGGCTATATGCCAAGAGCACATTAGGGAACTCCTCTACCCATTTACCCTTCCTTCCTGAACCTCGTATTGTTTAATTGTTTACCCATATCGATTATATTGATCATTGTGGTCCCAAACTTACAAACTACATTCCTCTTGATGAACTTGGTTAGGTTCTCCTTTGTCACTTTGGACAATGGTTTTGATTCCACCCACTGCGTGAAGTAGTCGATCGCGACTATTTCATGATTGGCTTTCCCATGAGCAGTAGGAAGGGGTCCGATCAGATCCGTACCTTATGTAGAGAAGGGGTATGGTGATCTAATGGAGCCAATTTACCGAGCAGTAGTGAGATGAGATCCTTTTGAGCCTGTGAGCTTGATTAGGATCGTCAGGGTGTCTCTCCTCCAGCAGGTAATCCATGATGGGATCCATTCAACACGGGAATTGGTCTACTAGGTTGACCCCCTTACCACTTGCTACGCTGGGCTGAGTTATAACCTGGATAGGTAACCCCTTAGGTATAGCTTGACTTCCTTTAGCAGTTATCTTGGCCAGGACGTCTGCTCGACTATTCTATTGGCGAGGTACCTGCTCTATCTTGAACTCTTTGAACTGAGATTTAAGTTGTAGGATCTATTCCAGGTAAGCTGCCATGTTGTCCCCTTTTACTTGATAGAGCCAAGTTATTTGATTGACAACCAACTATGAATCACTCCTGACATGGAGGTAGTCCATTTTAAGCTCAGATGCTACCTTCATTCCTACCAACAAAGCTTCGTATTCAGCTTGATTGATGGTGGTGATGAACTTAAAGTGGAAACTATGGCAGAGCTCGACCATATCAGGATCAGTTAAGATGATTCCTACTCCGCTACCTACTTGGTTGGATGCCCCATCCGTATGTAGGACCCAAACGTCTTTGTCAGCTGGCCAATTTACTAGTTCTTGATTCTTTTGGGAGCTCGGATCCTAGTTTGGAATGGTACTGAGATCGTAAATGGCTAAGAACTCGGACACGAAGTATGCCAATAAATGGTCTTTGATGGTTGTACTGGTTATATACTTGACATCAAACTAGGTGAGCTCGAGAGCCCAAAGTACCAACCTCCCTAACACATCTGGTCTTTGCAGGAATTGGCGAAGAGGTTGATCGGTGACAGCCGTAATCGTGTCAGCCTGGAAGTAGGAGCATAACATCTAAGCCAAGGTAACTAGAGTAAAGGAAAGCTTCTCCAGGATAATGTAGTTTTTCTCTGGTTTTGTTAAAGCACGGCTTACATAGTAGATAGGTTGTTGAACTCCATCACCGCTCTTCTTAACCAAAGCCCTGCTAACTTCCATCTCTGAAACACTTGGTGTATTTACATCTCTTTCCCGGGTACCAACTTGACAAACAGCGGCGTACTTGCTAGATATCTCTTTAAGGACTGGAAAGCCTACCCACTATCTTGATCCCACCTCAAGTTTCTTCCGTAAAAAATAACCTTGAAAAATGGGAGGCATTTACTGGTGGACCGCGATATCTATCCAACCAGTTAACACTTGTATCTGCTTAAGAGAGCTGGGGGATTCGAGAGCCATGATAAATTTGATCTTCTCTGGGTTAGTTTCTGTTCCAGACTCATGGACCATGAAACTAAGGAACTTTCCTCTAGCTACCCCGAATGCGAACATAGCAGAATTCAGTTGTATCTGGTTCACTTTTACTATCTGGAAGGTTCGACGAAGGTGGTCCTGATGATGCTCTACTCCCTAGGAATAGGATATCAGATCATCATTATAGACCTTCATTGTTCTTCTTATCTACTGCTTGAACAACCTGTTGACTAGTCATTGATAGGTGGTACATGCATTCTTAAGACCAAAGGGCAATACCTTGTAGCAGTAGAGGCCTTACCAGGTAATGAAACTGGTTTTGTTTTGGTCAATGGGGTGCCTCATAATCTAGTTGTACCCCGTGAATGCATCCATGAAGCTAAGGAGCTTGTTCCCATCAATGGAATCCACCAGTTGATCGATATAGGCTAGGGAAAACTGTCCTTTGGGCAAGCGCAGTTGAGATCTATATAGTCAATACATATACGCCACTTCCCATTAGCCTTGGTAACCATTACCACATTTGCAATCCATTAAGGGTATCTGGATTCCTTGATTAATCCAGTTTTTAACAATTTTTTAACCTCATATTGGACAACGGAATTCCGTTTAGGATTGAAATGTTGCCTCTTCTATTTAATCGTTTTAATGGTGATTACTAACCAGTGAGCTTTAAAAGAGATGGGGATCTCTGTCATCTCATCCTGACTCCAAGCAAAGATATCAATGTACTCACGGAGAAGTCTTATCAATCCTTCCTTTACTCCCGCTTATAATGTATCTCTTACCTTGACTACTTTAGAAGGGTCATCTTTCCTGATTGATACTTCTTCCAATTTATCAATCGGGTGGCCACTAGCCTACCCTTTATCCTTTACCTCTATCTCTGTTGCATCTAAGACCCCTACCTAAGGGTCTTCCTCAACTTCTCCTACGGTATTCTGGATTTTAAAGTGCCTCTCTATTAATTATGGATCCAACTAAATGATAACCTAGGCATACTGCTTGGATAACACCATCGGGTTAGTAGATGATGCATAGTATTTACTGATCTCCCTACACCTTGCCTACCTTGTCCACTACTAAAAAATTTAGTAAGTTACCGTAAATACACAAGATCACCTTGAGAGCTGATAGGAAAGGCCTCCCAAGAATGGCATTGTAAGTAGAGGGAGTATCTACCACTATGAAATCGGTCATGATTTTCTTTTGGAGAGGAGCATCTCTTACTATCACTAGTAGGATCTTTGACCCGAATGGTACTACCGAGTCCCTAGTGAAGCTGTACAATGGCGTGGCGCAGCTATTGTAGAAGCACTGCTTCAAATTGAACCATTGCAGAGTGTCTTTGAAGAGAATGTTCGAGCAGTTACTGGTATCGATCAAGACATGGTGGACTAGACAATTAATGATCTGCATAGTGATAACCATGAGACCATTATGGGGTTGTATTATACCTATCCTCTTTAACAAAGATGATCTTGGTTGATTACGAGGTACCTACAAATCCCACGGTAACTTTGAAAATGTCTCGCCATTCCTCTGTCCAGGGTATCTTTCTGGCATGGCTTTTCCTTGAATTGTTAGACGTTCATGCTTAGATGAGACCTTCACTGATGGTGTGAATGACATGGATCTACTGTACTAGATCATTGCCCTTCGCTTTCCTCCTTTCTGCATCCTCATTTTCTCTACGCACACTTCATTCCCTGTGTGGTTACCTTCCAACATCTATTGTAATAATTCCTCCAAGCAGCCTTCTCTCACCTGAGCTCAATCTGGTTGTGCAGGCTGTAGCACTCTGAGGTGTTATATCTTACGTCCTCATAGAAATCGCAGTACTTGTAACGATTCCCCATGTCAACCGGTGTTTTGATAAGATTTGACTTTCCGAGTAGCCCTTTATTTTAAATAGCAAGGTAGTCTGTCTCACGAGATACATTGAGAGGGGTGTAGTGGTTGCATCCCCTCTCTTCTTGGACTATCAGGGCTACCTCTCCAGGAGAAGGAAAAGTTTGAGTTGGGGTTCCCCTTACTGGATAATGATTCTGTTGTGTTTTAAAAGGTAGGGGCTTTATGTGGACCTATTGGGAGGCTTAATCTGAGCCTTCTAGACAGGTGTTGGCTTAAGTGCTTCTTTCTTTTGGTGCTTGCCAGCTCTCATGTCATTGTGCATAATCTCAACCCAGAGCTGTTCATCTATTTTCACCTACTCGAGTACCCTATTGTAGGGCTCATCGTATGTCTCCTGTAGTTGCTTGGTGAATGATCAAAAAAGCCTACTAGATTATAGGTTTCTTCTGAAATTGGTTAGGGTCTCTTTTTTTGCGAAGACCCCCATCTGGATCACTTCATTGTGAATTCTCTCCATATATGATTTGAGCGATTCAATCCGCTCATGGACTATATACTACAAGTGGATAGGATCCTTGGGACATGGCTTGATTCCCTCGAATTGAGCACATGTATCATTAGATAACTTAGTAAATGAATCAACACTACCTGTCTGTAACGTCTGGAACCACATATATGTTTGTTTAATAAAGTTTAAGTTGTTTCAAATGGATGCAAAATGTGCTTTCCTCAATTGTTATCTTCAATAAGAAGTGTATGTTGAGCAACCTATTCCTAATCATGTGTTTAAGTTGAAAAAGGCCCTTTATGGCCTTTACCAAGCCGTAGAGCTTGGTATGATATGTTGTCTCAATATCTAATTGACAACAACTATAGAAGAGGTGGCATTGATAGTACTTTGTAAGTTCCTCAGTTTTTGATTGGCTCATTTCGTTGACAACCACATTTGGAGATTAATGTGTAAGGGTAGTTTAGGCCATCATTGCTCAAGACCCAGCTCAAGCTTCAAAAGGTAAATCACTTGCTTAACCTTGTTTGAAGAGTTTTTAGTGCACACACACACTCTCATGCATGTCTTTGATCATCTTGCATGAATGCTTAATTGCCTTAATTGTGTGCCTCTTTGCCATAAATCTTGTTATTGTGTTTGTCGCATTTAGTTTGCCCTTAGAAGAGGATTTTCTCCTTGACCGCGACTGGGACCGCTCCCTGTGCATTGCCTCCGCCGCGGTATACACAGCGGTGTTCTCTAGACATTGCACGCTGCTACTACCGTGGCCTGCGCATTTTGCATGCACAACGGTCTCCCAAGCGAAGTTTCCCAGCGATGCACTGCTTGCTCTACCGAGGTCTGGACACTGCCTGTACCGCAGTCTTGACAGCGGAGATTCCTAGGCGATGCATCACTCGCTCTACGGCGGTCTGGACACTTGCCTAGGCTGCGGCACACACAGCGGTCATGACAGAAATCAGTTGCCCCTTGTCCAAAACGCCTCCATTTCGTGTAGGGCATAATATATATATGTTCTCGTCTCTTCTCTTTGGTGTTGTGAGTCCAACAAGCCATTTTTACTCACCGAGCTTTCCTTGAGAGAGAAATTGACTCCAAGAGAGAGTGAGCTCCCATGAATCCATTTTTACTCCACAAATCTTCAATCCGTGAGCATCTAGCATCTTCTAAGCATGGATTCCTCTTGTTTGAGTTGACTAGGTAATCTCTACATGTCCTAGAAATTATTGTTTCATTACTAGAACATGTTTACCTAGGAATAACATTTATTGCTTATTGATTGTATGATCTTATGTTGAATTGCATTTATAACATGCTTAGGTTGTTGATTATTGGTTGAGATTTTTATTTTGTGATAGCTAGGGTTTGTGACCATTTTGCCCTTCTAGCTAAATGTCTATGCTTTGCATTTAGATATTGTTTAGGACTCATTGATTGCATTTTGTGATTGCATTATAGTCCTTGCCATACTTAATGGCAACTTGTGTTGATTGGCCCTTTGTTTGATAACTAGGATATATTGTTGCGTAACTATATCTAGTTAAGTCTTTATGAACATTCATCTAGACATTGATATCTAGGAATTTTACTTAGTGACATTCCTAAATTTCTAGATAAGCATTTGATGTTGCCTAGCATTACTTGCATGTTTGAATATTTTATCATATTCACTTAGGTTGTGTTTGACTCTTCATTGAGGTTAAGTCTTGTGACTAAGTGATTAGTGCACAAGCAAATAGATCATGAATCACTATTAAAGCCCGTTGGGTCGAGTGAAAGGGTTAGTAACAGGAGGGTGTGACAGGAGGTCAACCTAGGTTGTAAACTTTCATTCAATAATGGATTTGAGGATCTAGTGTGGCGCACATATTAGCCCGTGGTTTTTCCCACTTGGAGGGTTTCCACGTAAATATTGTGTGTTGTTATTGTTTTAAGCATAATTGATTTTATTGAATGTTTGTTTATTCGGGGTAATTTGTGTTAATATTGATTAATCGAAAAATCGGTAATTGATTCGATTAAAATATATTCACCCCCCGTCTAGGTTATATACACACACGTTTTTAGGGAACTTTCAAACTTTGTTTGTCAAGAATCATGAAAATGACATTTTTGTTGCACAAATATATGTTGGTGACATTGTTTTTAGTTCTACATGTAAAACCATGGTTGATGATTTTGTGAATGTTATTTCAAGAGAATTTGAAATGAATATGGTAGGTGAACTTAATTACTTTCTTGGTAAGCAAGTGAAACAATCTAGCGTTGGCATTATGTTGTCTCAATCTAAATATGCTAGAAATCTTGTTAATAGATTTGGCCTTGAAAGTGGAAAGGATTGAAACACCTATGAGTACTACTCTTAAACTTGACAAAGATGAAAAAGGAAAAAGTGTTGATCAAAGTCTCTATAGAAGCATGATAGGTAGCCTTCTCTACCTAACAGTAAGTAGGCCGGATATATGTTTCAGTGTTGGTTTATATGCTAGGTTTCAAGCTAATCTTAAATAATCACATTTGAAAGCCGTGAAAAGAATCATTAGGTATATAAAAGAAGCACATAATCTTGGTTTATTCTATTCTTTTGATACTAGTGATATTCTTGTTGCTTATTGTGATGTAGGTTGAGCGGGTAATTTTGATGATCGTAAAAGCACATCGGGTTGTTGCTTTTACATGGGAAACAATTTAGTTTCTTTGCTAAGTTAACAAAATTCGGTTTCTCTTTCTTCATCCAAAGCCGAGTACATTACGGTCGAAAGTGCATGTACACAACTTCTATGGATGAAGCAAAATCTCAAGGATTATGAGATTGAACAAGGTAAAATGACTCTCTATTGTGATAATATGAGTGCCATTAACATCTCTAAAAATCCGGTTCAACACTCTCGCACAAAGCACGTAGATATTAGGCATCATTTCATTAGAGAACTTGTTGAACATTCAATAGTAACTCTTGAACATATGCCTACTACAAATCAACTTACGAATTTGTTCACTAAGCCCTTGGATAAAGAGAGATTTAAATCTCTTAGAAGATCCATTGGCATGATTTGTGTTGATTGATGCTTTTATGTGTTTGTGAGTGGCTTCATAAGCAAAACTATATTGTATATCTATTTCTTTGAGAGCTACTCATGTGAGAAGTAGTGATCTTGATAAAATAGTTTTTGTTGCTTCTAGATCATGCACTTAAGTCTTTGAAAAATCTTGTTTTTTAAAGAGTACTAATGCTTCTCTTGTATGTTTAGGTTTGAGTAGTTGAGCTTGACTATATGTATGTTATGGATACATCTTTAAGTTTTTTGCTTAGTACTTTTAAAATGACCAATGGTTAGTATCCACTTTGCTTCGGCAAACTACCTAGAACTCAACGAGCACCTTCATGGAAAGGGCTACACACCTTGGTTGTGAAGCCACCCAATGTAGCAAAGGGCTACACCATTGTGATGAGTGAAAGCCGTCATGAAGTAAATTTGTTTTTAACTAAAATCAAAGATGTGTTGAGAAAGAATCATCAAAATAAAAATATTTGATTCAAAGCCTAAAAAGAAATGGAGGAAGGCTTAATGGAGTTTAGTTGAAATTATTATGATTGTTCTGCTTGACAAATAAAAATGGGAAAACGAGCCACATGCACACACAATGCTCATACATTAAAATCTATTCTCTTTAAAGCAAATTTTCGAATGATAATCAGTTTGAATTTAATTGGAAAGGATTTAAATGAATAGGTGTTGAAATGGTTTGCATATTGATATCACAATTACTCCTTTTATATATGTTTGAAGCATTTCACACACACATGTTTTGCTTAATGTGCTTGATTCATTAGCAATAAGATATTATCTTTGAGAGAGTAATGAAAATCTATGATTATTCTTTTAATTTTGAAAAATATTAGTTTCTCTTATTGCTTGAAATGTGTGATTGTGTGATTCCGTTGTGAACAAGTTTACTTGCTTATTATTTCGTAGAGCATATGTTAAGGGGGAGCTTCGTTTGTTTAACTTAGTTCTCTATACAACTTATTTCCTTAATATCCCATTTTTATTATGCATCCCTTGTGACTTGTAGGTATTCACCCCTCTCTAGGTTGTGTAGTATGACCTCGTCTATTCCTTGCCAAAAAGGGGGAGAAAGTGTTTTCCTCACCATTTTACTTTTGAAGGGGGGATAAAGTGTTTTCCTCATCATATCACTTTTTGACAAAAATGGGGAGAATTAAAAGAATGAAATAAATTGATGGGGAGAATTCATTAGGGGGAGAATTCTTGTCTTAAGGGGGAAAAAAATTCTTTGTTGCATGAGATAAGGGAATTTTATATTGTTTTGTATATTTGTATGTTGATCTCACGTATCTTCTTTATGGAAGATTTATTTTGGTTGTTCTTGTCTCACAGGTGCTTTGAATGTGTGAAGAGATTCTCGAAGACTCATGAAGACATTTTAGTCTATAAATATCTCTTTGAAATGTGAGGATGTGATAATGCAATCAATATTGATTATGAGTGATCATTGTAATGGTGAGGTAGAGGTTTTGCCATGGAGTGGCCAAAGGGGGAGATTGTTAGGTTTTAGATTTGTGTTGGCTTGATTCCTGAACAAAACTTCATTTCTTTTTAATGTTTAGTTGCTTAGGTGGTTAATGATGATAATAGCTTCAAAGAAGAAAAGCAACTTCTCATGCAAAGTTCGTCTTCAAGAGGATTTGTACTATTCATGGATACTAAGGTATCAAGACTCTTATTCCTCTTACAAGGTATAGGCAGACACACAAAATTTATACATATATGTCCCTGCATAGTTGTGCACCATTTTTAACACATTCACACACTTGATATTGAATGCTCATGCATTGGTATAGAACAGACAAGTTTTGGAAAATGCATGTATATAGACTATGTCTATGGAGTTTTCCTTCTTCTGTGAAATGTGTTTGTACATTTATATGTTTGTATAACATGGATCCTGAACTTTATTTTAGTCTTAGATTGTTCATGAAAGTGTTCTGGACATTTCGGTTACTTATTCTCTTGATTTTGAGTTCTAAGTCAAGAGTTATGAAACTATCTATTCATGTTTCATGCATTGTCTTTGTCTTCTCGAGTCAAATTCTTATTATCTGGGTTGAGTTTTTTAGTCATCAATGTTCATGAGAGATTCTTGGTTCATAATCCAAATGGATTCGAATTTGGATTTCGGAGGCTGGAGAACAGTCGAAGAACGCGAGAGGAGCGCAAGGGAGAAGCACATGGCCGAAGGACTTCACTAGGTGCATTCCCGAGATGGCGCGTGGCCATCCCGGCCTCAAAGCCTTGCTTTCATGTGATGCCCATGTGCCATCTCGGGGAGGCTTTAAGAAAGATGGTCTCTTTGGTCTTTTCACAGTTTTGATCCATTCCTTAAAAAAAAACCTTCTTTCCTCTCATTCACAAGTTGTTAAAGGTTGAAAATTTAATTTGCAGAAATTTTCTTCCAACTTTTTGATTTTTATTTTATTGATATCTTCTTTATACTTTTTCGATTTACTTGATTCAAAAACCTATTTTGAGTGTCTTTAGAAAATGTATAAACTCCAACATTTCTAGAACCAAAGGATGTCTTGATTTTACGCAGTGTTCTGATTTCTACTCGAGAATCATCATTTGGTAGTATATCATCTTCTTCTTAGTTCTTCTTCTTTGATCTTCTTATTGATTTTATTTTTATTCTGTTTTGTGGCTTATCATCATGATTTTAGAGTTTAGCAAGACTTGTGTTTAATTGAATGACTTCTAGCTAAAACTTGATTTTCATGAAATTGATTCTAGAAATACATCGTGCTTGTGTGATAAAATGTTGATTTCTAGGTTGATTTCATTTTTTAAGGACTAGGTTGTATTCAATTGGTATCAAAGTCGGTGTCTATTTGCACTTAGATAGATCTTCTTTATGGTGATTGTTATTGTGTTTTTGTTTGTTTCATTATGATTAAAGAAGTGTGTTCTTTTGTGACTTCTTTTGTTGAAGGTGAGTCTATTGACTTAGATGATCAAAAGATCACGGATATAATCCAAGAGAATGAAAGGATCTCTAAAGCCAATAGGTCTCTAACTAAGAAGGTAGAAAATCATGAATTTAGCTCAAAATGTGTTAATGATCTTAATGAAAAAATTCTTAATCTTGAGAAAAAATTGATTGATAGCAATGATAGATTAAGTATTTTGAAGCATGAAATTGAGCAAAGAGATGAATCTTTTGATCATGCTAGGAGAATTGAGAATGTGCTTTGAGAAAAACTTAATGAGCATGAGAATCAAGAGAAAGTGCTTAATGACAAACTTAATTAGGCTAAAAAGATGATTAACCAGATGTTATCTAGCTCTAACAAAGTGACAGCTCTCATGAAGGTTGGAAAGCCTTCAAGCGACAAAAGAGGTTTAGGACATGTTAATGAAAAATCAACTCCTTTATCTAACAAATCAATTTTTGTGAAAGCTTGCAGCAGTTTGAATGTAGGTACACTCTCTAACTGTAAAGTCATGGATGCTACCAGAGGTGCCTCAACATTAACAATGAAGGTTATGGAAAAGATTCAACAATGCCAAAGACAAGCTACATCATCTTCAAATGCAAAAGGCAAAGCATCTAGTGTTGCACGCAAAAGAGGTACAAATGTGAGAAGGCAAAATAAGTTGAATGCTCAAGCAAATGGAAAACTTCTCAAATTCATACCTATTTGTCATTACTGTGATATGGTAGGACACAAGACCTAGATGTTTTGAATATATTCATAAGTGTAAAATTGTCAATGTTTTGTATGATATGTCTTTGAATGGTCCTAGGCAATCATCCATGTATGGATTTAGTACTAGACCTATGAAGACCTTGGAAAAGCATGTTGAGAATAAATGTGTTGATAATTTGTTTGTTAAACCTTGTGTTGTGCCTCATTCTTCTATTCATAAGAAAGTTGATAATGCTTTGTTTGATTTGTTTGAGAATGTGACTAATAAAGTCAATGTGCCTAAAAACAAGTCAAAGCATGTTAATAAGAATATAAGTGAAAAACTTGTCAAAAAGATATGGGTCAGGAAAGACACATCACAATATTTTACTGCACAATATGCTCTTAGAGCTAACTTATCCTATTGTTGGTACCAAGATAGCGGTTGCTCTAGGAATATGATCGGTAACAACGAATTCTTTATGAATCTTGTTATGAAAGATGGTGGATGGGTTACTTTTGGTGATGGCAATAAAAAGTAAGTCTTAGGAAAGGGAACCATATGCATTCACGATTTGCCTAGTCTTAAGAATACCTTGTATGTGGATGGATTGCAAGCCAATCTAAAAAGCATAACCCATTTGTGTGAAATCTTTGAAAAGGTTAGCTTTAACAAATCTTTAAAATGGTTAGCTTTAGCCAACCTAAAATCTTTAAGAAAGATCTTGGTATCAAGAAAATATATCGCATTAGGAGTCATCATAGGAGTGAATTTGAAAATGCTAGATTTAGTGAGTTTTGTGATGATCATGGGATTTCACATGAGTTCTCGGCTCCTAGAGCTCCTCAACAAAATGGTGTTGTTGAAAGGAAGAATCGTGTCTTGCTAGAAATGGCTACAGTCATGCTCAAAAGCAAGAAATTCCCTAGAAATCTTTGAGCCGAAGCGGTCAATACCGCATGTTATATGTCATTGCTTGCAATTTTTTGCTTAGCATTATTAAAATTGCATTATTTTTAAAAGAAGACTAAAATTTAAGCCTATACTTATTAACCCCCCCCCCCCCCCCTCCACTACGTATATTTACGCTATAAAGACAAAGGGAAATTCAGACCTTGGTGATCAACACATCCACTGGCATGTAAGTCATAGCTCCTAGCCCACCACCAGGGCAGGAGCCTATGAAGTGATCTAGAACCTTATCTTGGCCACTAATGCTAGGTCACGATCGGGATTGTTCTCAAGGAGCAATGGTTTCACTAGTCGCAACAAGATCAACACCCTTCATTTTACCTAGTAGGGATTGTAGCAAGTGGGGGAGGGGGAGCAGCAACAAAAGTAGTAGCAGTAGTAGGGAGGTAGCAGCAGTAGTAGAATCAGCATCAGTAAGGGAAACAGAATCTTGACCCTTCACCCTCACCAACCTGGATGCAAATACATCCATCCGGGATCTGGGTCTATAGGGAGGGGGAATGGGTGCCCTTGGTACCTCGAATGTGATAGACCTACGCCTGTCCAGCCCTGCTGAAGTAGAAGAAGGGGTATTTCTTATAGCTCTGGTAGGTAGAGGAGGAGTTCTAGTAGTCTAAACAATAAAAGACTCGAGAAGAGTACGATGTAGACAGAAAGCCAGGTTGTCATAAGGTTCAAGTTCACTTTAGATAGGTAAAGGAAGTGTAGAAAATGTAAGAAACAAGAAATAGTTAGAGTCTACCAAGATCAACAAAGAAAAACAATAAGGTAGACTCAGAAAATTTCATCTGCCTGGAGAAGTAAAGGAGATACATAAGTAATGGTTTACCCTACCAGTATCAAACGTATCGAAATTTAGATACAATAGGTTGACGAAAGAACGGTAAACAATGGCCTTAAGAATCGCCGTCGATTCTATGAAGAGGATAGTTTTCTCCCACACTAGTTTACCACTAAACTAGGTAAGGACCTCAAACTCTGTCCCCCCCTGATATGAAATAAGCTTCCCCAATCACCACTAACCACTACCCCTTCCTCCTTCTAGGAGGTATCCTTCTTTATGACTCCCGGTATTATAAGCTTCAGGTTATTCTTCACCCAGGCATAAAATTACCCCCTCAAACCAGGTGAGTTGACAGCAACCTGGAAGACATACCTTAGCTCATGTGGTCTCAGTTCCTTGTTGAGATTATCCTTCTCATATTACTCTATCTATTGTATGAGAAAGCTAACCAGGTGTGTCCAAAACCTTGGTGTTAGCTGAGGAGCAAGTTGTAGAGTGTGTAGCGCACTATGGAGGGTCGAGCGGAGAGGTAACCTGACTCCACTATCAAATGCGGCGATACATAACGGGAGCTCATTAAGAAGTGGGGTCTATATATCATACCCCCAAAGTGGCATGGTGACAGTGATACTTTTAGGGACCCCAAACTGAGTCCTCAAATGCTAGATTGAGTTGGCAGTGGCAGTAGAATCAGGGTTGATACGGAAATCGTAGGAAGAGTAAGTGTTCCCCCTGATAACATTGAATCAACTCCAGCTAGGTCCCTATCGACCTTGACCTCACCAGATTCCTCGACTGAGTCCTCCTCCACTATCTCGAGTGACGATCAAGATTGTTCGAGAAACAAGCTCTATTGCAGATATTTGATTAGAGCAGTGACATTGGAGTAAGGGGGCATCACTTTAGCCACTGACCTCTTTACGAGCCCTTTTCCCTTAAACATGTTTGAAGGAGTCACCCTCGATAATTTTGTCGACACTATCTCTATCTAAAGAAGACATGGTAGTAGCTAAAGCTCAAAGAAGGATCGAAAGACAGAAATTTAAGGAATAAGAGGAAGAAAGAAAGCAAATTAAGGATTTTTGAATTTTGAAAAAATAGAAAGCAAAGAATGTGTGAAGAATATGAAGGGGTAACCATGCCTAAATAGGGAATGGATTAGTAACCAATAATGGGAGCATGATCTGGGAGGTGAGATTTTTAGCTAGCAAAAAAGGCAATCACAGGATACGTGCCACCAAAACTGTTTCGTTTTCAAAATATGTGAATGAATCCTAGCTTGACACGCGGACCACACATTTATAGATTTCCTTCCAGATTCTGGCAACCAGTTAAAGGTGGAAAATTCCTTAAGCAATATAAGAAGCTTGGCTCTAACTCTAACCAGTCATCGATGTTCAAGTTATGAGGGACTTCTATTAATAGCCATTTTTAGCAAAGGGTCCAAAAAGATATTTTCTGCCTAACTTTACCTGGTAGGACCGATGCCAGATGATATTGATTTGCTATAACCTACCTTAAGATACCTGGTCTTACGTCACCTAAGCACCTCGACATCACTGTCTGAAAGAGGTTAAACATTCACATCTCTAGAAACTACTAGGTACCAAGGCAAGCTAGTATCACGGTACCTTCTGCTTAGTACCTTGATAGTAGGATGTCTGACTGGTACCTTGGTACCTCAATGCTGTCCCGCCACCTTTCTAAGTTAGGTATTCTACTCATCCGGTAAGAAGGAAGTTAACCAGAGACCTTCAGTACAGCTGATCAAGAGCAACACCATTGAACCGGTACCTTGAAGTACCTTGCCACCAGTATATAGAGTCGAAATTCATCTCCAAGGTACAACAGAATAAAGGGTTTACTTCTTTCACTACTAAAGTGCTATAATGGGACCCCACAGGTCAATGAATTCACCGTTGACTCGTATTTAAACTTAAACTGAAACCTGATGTAATCAATATGAGCAATTCCTGTGTAATTTAAGCCTCTCTATCAATGCTAATCAGTTCTAGTAACATGGCCAATCATTTAGACTAAATTACAGGGATTTGATTGATGATAGAGAGAGGTTAAAAGGCAATGTCAGGATCTAGACAAGGGATCGAAAAATCAAATAGGGGAACAATCAAAAACTTGAGTCCCGAGAGGCACATATGAGATTTCATCCTAAGTTCTCAACTCTACTCACAGAACTGAGATTATCGCCATTACAGAGAGTGTTATCCACTTATCGACACACATGAGTTCGCTACCACTAATCTTTGTAAACAAGGGAGAATTTGAGTAATAACCATACGTGTAATTTGAGCGATTGCGATTTTTATTATTGTACAAATTATTTGATAAAATAGTAACATGGATTATCCTTTACTACACTCTTACTGTCTCCATTTTTTATTTATCTAATGTCTTCAATGTCATGTTATGCTTTTACTAGGTATCGCTTTTACCCAGATATGAGGTACCTACCCCGACTGTAACCTACCAGGTAGTGGTCTTGTGGGTGTTAGTTGAGATTCCTCACCTTGAGTGAATTCTCTATCAACAAAGGTAATTGGTGTCGTGGTACTAGTGTTCTTAGATCCCAGAGAAATGGCATGTTATAGCATCGAGACTCTCTATAGATCATGACATCTGTGTTTCTCGATACTAGGGAATGAGAATGGCCCTGATCCAGATCCTATCAGAATTCAGACTAATAGAAAATTCTTCTTTGGATCCTTGCTAAAAAAGGTTGTTAACAGAAGTCCTTCTTGGCTTAAACACTGATACTTGGTTGGGGTTAAAGGTTAGGGTTAGGATATGTACTGCTTAAAGAATTTTGGCCATCATTTTTTAATGGTAACCGGTATCTGGAAAGAAACCTTCTATTAACACATTGCATTTAACAGGTCTTCCACGTGTCAAGACAAGAAAGGCTAGCCATTTTAAAACCAGTGATTTTGACGGCGCATGTTTCTCAGAATTACCTTTCCCATTTTTCGGTTATCTCACCTTATTGATCACCTCCTCTTTCCATTCCCAGTAACCATCTTCCTTTCCTATTTATAAATTAAACCATCATGTTTTTTTCCCACATTGCCCATTTCTTCTTAAAAAAAGAAAGAAATCCCCAATTAACTTGCTAAACACTAGTCTTCATCTCTTCTAAATCATTTAACTATGTCGTCTGATAGCCTATAAAAAATCTTCGAATACAACAATGGTGACTCGGTTGACAGCTCGAGCCTCTATCTTAGACAGAAGGCAAATCGTTGAGGGAGCGATAACGGTGAAGGCTCTACTATGGTTCAACGCAATGGTTCGAATAGGAACATGGCTATTGGGGTGGCTATTGATGTATCCTATGATTATTGTCGTCATGGTTTTTAACGTAAGAGGATCTAGGGCTCCGGCCGTAGATGTCACGTTCATGACTGGTGAGGTACTCACTCTCCCTATGATTTTTTGTACATCCTCGATTCGACCTGCATTACCGATACCAAAGAGCACTTGGGAAGGGATTATAGAATCCCATTGGACATCTCCCTCACCATTCTGTATCAAGGATACAATATGTGTTTTTTCCCTTCATACTATTGAGCTCAGCCAGTATGATATCAAGTACATGGCCCGAACCACCACTAAAGCCCAAGCTTAGGCCGATTTAATGGTAGAATTCAGTATGATGGATGATCCAAACACCAATCCAAGATTAGACCTGGTCTTTCATACTAAGATGGAACCCCTAAAGTGGCCCACCGATCATAAAATCTGGATACTACTTACTGATCGAGTGTCAAACCAGAAAGGCAACGGGGCAGGGATTATCTTGACTGATCCTAAGAAAGTTGACTACAACCACTTCTTCAGGTTTAAGTTCAATGCCACGATCAACGAAGTATAGTATGAAGCCTTGCTAGCAGAGATGAGGGTAGCTAGGGAACTTGGTGTATATTTCCTCCTTGTTAAAAGCGACTTGCAGTTGGTGGTCAACCAGGTAACAGGGCAGTACAAGGCCAAATGTGAGAATATGGTGGTGTACCTTGAAAAGGTCCAGGAAGTTATGGCCAGGTTCAAAGGAGTGAAGATAGAATAGATACACAAGCAATAGAACCATCGGGCAGATGTCATGGTCAAGATTACTACAAGCGGGGGACAAGCGCTACCAAATGGGTTACCAATCTTAATAATTCCCCTGTCTAGAATAGCCACAGGTGAGGAGGTTAACCCTGTAGACCATCTCTCTTGCTGGATGGATCCCATTGTTGACAACCACCAAGTTGAAAGACTATTGGAGGATCCAAATCAAGCACGTAAGCTCAAAAAGATCGCAGCCTGATATTGTATGGTTGATGGGTACTTCTACTGTTAGGGAAAATCTATTCTGCTTCTCAGATGCATGCACCTTGATGATGTGAGATGGGCACTCAAGGAATTATATTTAGAGGACTACTGGAACCATGTAGGAGGTGAAGCCATAGCATACCACGTACTCCACATGGGTTACTATTGGCCCACCGTACACCAGGATGTGAGACAGTTAGTACGATACCGTGAACCTTGCCAGAAAATAGCAAACCTGAGTCACCTACCCCTAGAGCGGCTCTCCTCAATCAACTCACCTTATCCACTTCCTATATGGGGGTAGATCTCATCGGACCATTCCCGACTATACGTGGTCAAGTTAAACATACGATAGTGGCTATAGACTACTTTACCCGGTGGGTGGAAGCGAAGTCCCTTACCCGGATAACTGAGGAGAATACTATAACGTTCATCATGAAGAATGTTGTTTGCCGGTTCGAAACTCCAACAGCTATAATCACCGATTTAGGCAAGTAGTTCAACAATGCTTGATTTGGAGACTTTTGTGAGAACCCGAGAATCGAGTTGTTAGGATTATGCTTGATAGCAATAGTATAATAATGTATTTGACAATCTTTTCATATTAATAAAGTGATTTCTAGTTTAACAAATCTTATAGCATTTATAGTTTAATTATTTAAAATGTCAAAAGTAAATAGTCATCAGGTCAAAAGATTATGAGAAAAGAAGAATTGTTCATACATCTAAATATGTATGAGGTAGACACAATTTTTTAGTTAGTCTTGAATAATATTCACAACATAAGATAAAAGGTTGTGCGCCTTTATCTTGTCAAAGTTGTAGATTCTTTTGCTAGCATTTGAGTGGGATCAAATGTGTTATGATGAGTAAAAAAAGTGCGGTAGTCTTTGGGAAAAAGAATCTAGTTTACTGGGTACATTGAATTGGATGATAGTGAAATACTTTATCTAGAACCGTCAATGGATAAAAGTTTTTCACTTGATGACAATCCGAGAGTCTATCTCAATCCTGAGATAAATGATGGACTTACGGTTGCAAGTGTTATCATTTGAGCTATCAATGAGTATGAGTATATAGCATAGTCTATCCTCGATAGTTTGGTAGTATTCATTTGTTAATCGATAGAGGACTTCATTTATAGATATGGACATCATAGCTCCATTTATTAAATGAGAGTAGAATATCATCATATGGATGTTTTGAGGTATTAGAAATTAAATCTTAACGTTAAGTTTTCAATAGTGTCTATTGAAACATGGCTTCGAGACAAGTCAAAATATGCAAGTTCAAAATGTGGTCATATGAGTAAATATGGTAACTTGGAGAGCTATAGGCGGTCTATGAGCTCATGACTATTACTGATATCCTTCAAGAGGATACACTTTCTCCAATAAGGTTGTCTAAGGTATGAATGAGAAGTATTAACTTATTCTATCTTTATTTAAGAGTTCAATTTTAGTTCTTTAGTGAAAACTAAAATTAATAGATCGAACCTAAGTGAATCATTTGTTGATTGTGATTGGGTTGTGTCTATTGGAGCTTAAATTTAGATAACTCTCCAAGATCGCTAATCCACACTAACTTGTATGGATCACTTGATATATTCTACCGAACCAATTTAAGGGTCCACCTAGAATTGTATTAAGGCATGTGAACTTGTTTCTTTTTATAAGGATGGGTCTAGTTCACATATGGACTTTTTATTAAGGTCCAATGGATTTTATAAAATAAGAAAATAATATATTGACCCATGTATATATGTTGGGCGGCAAGGCTATATAAAATAGCTTAATATATTGCTTTTTATTTTATTATTTAATTATATAGAAATTAATTAATTTGGTAATTAATTAATTATTTAATTAAAAGTCAAAATATTTTTTCTAGTAGGAGATAGTCTCCTAATATTATACTATTATTGGTAGTATAATTAATATTAAAGACTATATTTGATAAGTAGATAAATAAAAGGAATTTTTTTTTCTAGTCAAATTAGGAAGTCTTTAATATGGTTACAAATACACTAATGAGTTGGATTAGGAGTCCTGGTGTAGGAAAGAATTCTTTTTGGAAAAGGATTTTTCGTCACTAAGTAAATCCACCTAAGAATAGAATTCATGCCTACCAAGTAAATCCTCTTTAGGAGAGGATTTGTAATCCTACAAATATAAGTTGTAAATTTTGACCAAGCCTTAGTTTTGGTGTGAGAATTTTTTTTTTATATATTTTTATTGTTATAAAAAAAACTTCGTCCAACTCATTGTGTGAATAATTCGGCCAAGCATAGAGAAAAGAATGAACATTTTTGTTTTCGATAGTACACTAGTATCATTTGCATCAAAAGGGTTTTGTGTATAACACTGAATCAAGGCTCATGCGAGTTTCAATCAAATTGATTGATAATTCACAAGTGACCGGACATTCTTGGTTTTTCTCTTAAAGGATTATTGTGACTAATAAAGAGGAATATTTTGTTTGTTGCCATCCTTAGGTATACAATTTAAAGAAAGGGAGCCCACACTTCTAGGTGATTCACGTTCGTGATTGGATTGGAAGATCCTACGGATTCAATTTGACGCTGGTTCTATCATCACGAAAAAAAAGGTACGACACTTTTCATATACATCAATTAATATAGGGTTAAGGTTCTTGTTATTAAAAAGGGAATATTTTTTATTTATACCGAAACCCTAATTTCTAATTTTTCACGCTTCCGTTGCACGTATTTTCCCTACAATTGGTATCAAAGCTTGGTTATACCCTTGATTAATTGATGTATGTGTACGTGAATCTTTTTCTTTTTATTGTATATATGCATGTTTTAGACAAAGATAGCATTCTAGGTATTCGCATATATATATATATATATATATATATATATATATATATATATATATATATATTTACATTGGAATGTATGGATATATATATGTTTTTTTATATGTGGTTTGTTATTGCTCAATTTTGGTCCTGTAATTTCAATGTATTTTTTATTTGGGAATGTAACAAGAAGGGTGGCCTATGATCGCCATAATTTCTTTCTTGGTAGTTGCTAAGTTTGTTTTTTATTTTGTTGTTGTAATTAAAAATGTAATTAAAAAAAAACTGCACTATATTGTAATACTAAAAAAAAATGTAGTATTTTTTTATTTATAATTTTTCTACAATACATTCAAGTATCGAAAACTCAAAGTTTTGAAGAATTGGAAGCAACCGGAACAAGTTTGGGACCGTGCTAGCCGTAGCAACAGACGTGCTTGCGAAGAGCACACGGCCACGTTTGTTGTGACATGGGTTGCGCACGGCAGCCCTATGGAAGCCATGGGCTGCGCAAGGTAGCCCTTTATGGGGTTGTGGCATGCGCACACCCATGGGAAGGGGCCAAGGGTGTGCATGCCCATGGGAGGCGGCCGAGGGAGTCCAAACAACGAAGGTCGCGTGAAGACATCTTCCCCAAGAAAGGAGTTTTTTGTATTCCAAGATATGTAATTTACTTGCTTTTCTAGGATGGACCAAAATTGTAGCTATTTATATATTTTTTTTGTAAATATTGCAATGTTTGTCATTGTTTGATAACATGTCATCTAGAATAGGAGTGTCACTCATATATCTCTTTTCGTATGTACATGCATAGAATGGTTTAGGTATCTAAATTGACATCTAGATAACTTGGTAAATCATTCTTTGGAATTCGATCGCACGCCTTAAATAATTGAGTGGGAGAAGGTGTTTTGGAACACCTACGACCTCCAAGTTTAGTTGAGCTTTATGTTTTGTGTAATAACCTCCCAAGAGGTATTCATGAATGGAATTTAGCAAGATACTTCCTTACAAGGATAGACTAGACAATTAGCCCAAACGATATCTACTCCCAAATGAGGGATATTCGTTAAGAATTATATTGAAGGTCGATAACTTGGTAACACACTCGATGTAACTTTATTAATATCCTCCCAATAGTTCTTGATATTAAAATTGTAAGGCTAAAATTGAAAACGTTGGTTGTTATGTTAACAATTAGGTGGGACCTAGTCCAACAAGTAAATGTTGCGAACTCCCAATTAAATTATTATTTTTAATTCAAGATAAATATTCGAAAGTGTTTTATTATGATTATTTACTTACATATTTTTTGTTATTGTTCAGAAACCATGACCTCATCCCTAATCAACATCTTAAAAGACAATTCTTTAACTGGTGATAATTATGTCACATGGAAAAGGAAAATTGGGCTTTTATTGTAATCCAAAAAGCAAAAGTTCGTTCTGTGCACTCCTAAACTACCTACTCCTACTAATGAATCTACTAGGAGCAAAGAGATGAGTATTGTTGTACATAAATTTTATAAAGCATACACGTCATCGACAAGAAGGAAAAAATAGGCAGGTGGATGCCCAGACGTGCATTCGGGAAATATCCTATGAGGCATCACTAAAGAGAAGAAAAGCCCGAGTAAGCATATACTGAATAAAACCTACTCGGGATCAGCTAACAGCACTCGAGATTGGTTAAATAACACTTCCACTCGGGCTCAAACGGTACTACTCGGGACCATCAGGTATTACTCTTACTCGGGAATAAATACGACCCGAGTAAGAACTTGGTGCTTATTTCATACGGATTGTCATTAAATACGTGACGATATCCATCAGGAAGGAATCCCAAATGAAATAGAGTATTAAATAAGAAGAGTCCCCAATCGGGAAATAACTTGATTTCTTTACGAATACTGCATTCTTATAAGGAAACAAGTCCAAATTGAACAGCACTACTAGAATCCCACTCGATTTCCATAAGAGACTCCGAAACAGGAAAGAAGACAAATCGACCTCAAGAAAGTAACCGAATCACAATTAAATACAAATATCTTGTATTACTTGTACAAAGCAGACTAGGGTTCTATAAGCATATAAATATACCCATAATCTGGTTCCAAAAGATATAGGCAATATAGCGTACAACAATTATAGTAAATACAGAGAGAAAAAGAGAGATCGAGAGCTTGTAAACATCTTATTCTCCTAGTGGATTTTGGCTTGGTTGATCCTTCAACCACCCGTGGATGTTTCTCCGGCCATCAGAGCTTTACCACGTAAACCTTATCTTTGTTACTCTCTCTGCATCTCTTTCTCTTTAAATCAATAGCCGAAATCCTATCCTTATTGGCTTTTTTGGCATAATCCAAAAATCGACGTCAACAATTGGCGCTAGAAGGAGGGGGTTTGAACCTCCGAACTTGTTAAAAAGCAATGGCAGGAAGCAGAAGTAGTTCAGGGAATGGCCAAAGATCACCAGGCGATTTCCATATTGGCAATACGTCACAAAATCCTGTAGCGAACACAGAAAACCAGCCTGCACATCTGGCGGGGATCCAGCAAGTTCCTCCAACCAGCAGAGATCTTACGCTGCGTTTCTAAGAGGCCCTGCAGCAATTGGTGACAGACGCAGCAAGGGAAGGGATTGATCTACTGGTCGCAGGAGCACATACTCCCAATCCCTCACCCGCAAGGCTCCGTTCGATGATGGTGGGGCCAGGAATAACTATACCAGAAACCAGAAGGAACTCTTCCCCAATCGATCCAGCTGGACAGAAAACACTAGAAGAGGAAAATCACCAGAGGTTGGATCGCAATCAAACAATACGACTCAGACATTGTAAATACGATCGGCGCAGAGAATGGTCATCATCAGAAGATAGTGATCAACACCATCATAAACGTCATCATGGAGTCACACGAGGGTTCCGGCATCAAAGTGAAGAATCTGAGGAAAGAATGACAGTTACCCAACGGTTCAACCGTCAAGGAAGCCCTGTGGGGGACAGAGATGTCACAATCAAAAGCCTAACTCGAGAAGTAGAAAATAACAGGAGACAGATGGAGGCACTAGTCAGACGTTACAGCTGTAACGATCTATCCGACGATGACTCCGACAGTCCATTTACCAAGATTTTACGGACCCCTTTCCCAGAAAGATTCAGGATGCCGCATGTGGAGCAATTCAAAAAAGATACAGATCCAAAGGAGCACGTTAGACACTATAAAAGTGCCATAACTCAATATGCCCGTAGTGACCCCCTATTGTATCTCAACTTTCTGCAAACACTGGGGGACACAGACTCAAGATGGTTCTGAAGGCTACCCCCGGAAAGCATAGGAAATTTCAGCGAGTTGAGCAGGAGCTTCTCAAGGCAATTCCTGAGCAACGTTCACAGAAAGAATTCGGTGGCCTACCTCTCTCAAATAAAACAGGGGAAGGACGAGTCGTTAAAAAAAGACTTGGGCCGGTTCGGCCAAGCAGTATCAGAAATTGGCAGCGCTAATGATGAAGCAATTATTGCTGCCTTCACTAATAACTTGCAGAATGGACGACTATCCTTCGATTTGAGAAGAGCACGGCTGACAAGGTATGCCGACATGATGGATATGGCGGGAGGATACGCTCTGGCCGAGGAAGAAGAGTTAGCTACAGGAGGAAGCTATATGCATGGAGGAAAGCCCAAACTGAAGAATACAAAATCCAAGGGGCAGAATCAAAAGGAAAAATGTAAAGGGAACGGCAAGGAGAAAAACAAGGATGGGGGTAATGGGCCCAACGCCGAACGGTCCACAGAGAAATACCAGGGCAGATATACCAATTACACCCCTCTTCGGAAGAAACAAGAAGAAATTCTAGCCATCTTGGAAGAAAAGAATATGGTGCAAGAACCGCCGCGACAATCACTGTTCGCTTGGAGAGATACAACCAAGTATTGCAGGTTTCATAAAGAAACTGGGCATGAAACTTCAAAGTGTTTTCAACTCAGAGATTACAAAGAAACTCTTATTCGGGAAGGGCACCTGTGGGATGTAATCTTGAAAAACGACGAGAGACCAGAAACCAAGAAAGTCAAGGTTGATCACAATCCTGGTCAAAACCAAAGAACCAGCCCCGAAGCCAATCAAGTAATACATACAATTTTTGGAGGACCTTCTACTGGAAGAAGCAACCGAGAACGAACTCAGAAAATTCGAGAAGCAGTAGAAGCAAGGAATAACTTCGACGTAAACTCGATTGAACCAGACCCGAAAAGGGTAAAGAACGGATGGGACCCAATAGTCTTTACAGAGGCAGATTCCCATGGCATCGATGTTCGACCTAACGACGCTTTGGTTATAAGTGCCCGGATTGGCCATAAGGAAGTCTGGAGAATTTTAATAGATAATGGGAGCTCAGCAGATATCCTAAGCGTGGCCGTATACGACCAGCTAAGACTAGACCGAAAAGATTTACAGTCTTTCCATACTCTATTAAGAGGATTTGGAGGAATAGAGGTCAGGTCACTCGGGACGGTAAAACTACCTGTGAAGATCGGAACGGCACCATGCCAGAGGACTGTCCTGCTCGACTTCGTGGTAGTTGACTTGGATAATTGGCCGTATAATGCATTATTGAGCCGGCCATTCTTGAATAAAACAAGGGCCGTGACGGCCACTTATGCATTAATGATCAAGTTCCCAATAAAACAAGGGGTTGGGATAGTCAAGGGATCCTAAGAGATGGCCCGAAGAGCAAATCTGTCAGTATACAGAGACAAGCATGATGCTGAACAAGTATGCACCATAATGCAAACCAAATAAGTGTAAAGAATCCTTGTCATTCGAACTGGATCCAAGGGAGGGCTTGAATAAATACAAGACAGAATTGGTTGAAATACTACTCGAAGAAGACAAACCGGATAAGAAAATCAGGATTAGGGCCAACTCGGAAGGAAAAGTCAAGCGAGACTTGACCAATCTGCTTAGAGAGTACAAAGAAGTATTCGCCTGGAGTCACGAAGATATGATCGGGATAGATGCCCGAGTAATATCCCACCACCTCGCAGTTAGCCCGAATGCCAAACCGGTAATACAAAAGAGAAGATCGTTCAATCCTGAAAGAAGTCAAGCAATCAAACAAGAGGTGGAAAAGCTACTAGCGACTGGATCAATCAGAGAAGTCAGCTACCCTCAGTGGGTCGCCAACGTAGTCCTCGTCCAGAAGAAAAATGTACAATGGAGGATGTGCATAGATTTCACGGATTTAAACAAGGCATGTCCAAAGGATAGCTTCCCACTTCCAAGGATAGATCAGCAGGTGGATGCCACAGCAGGTCATGAATTACTCAGCTTCATGGACGCTTACTCAAGATATAATCAGATCCAGATGAACAAAGCTGATGAAGAAAAAACAGCCTTCACAACGGATCAGGGTTTATATTGCTACACACCAATGCCCTTCGGTTTAAAAATGCAGGAACATGGAGGTATACATTGATGACATGCTGACTAAAAGCGTCTTAGTAGATGAGCATGCCCACGACCTCCGAGAGACATTTGATGTTTTGAGAAGATACCAAATGAAATTAAACCTAAACAAATCTTTATTCTGAGTCCATTCGGGAAGATTCTTGGGTTTTCAAGTCCATCAAAGAGGAATCGAAGTTAATCCCGAGAAGATCCAGGCTTTGCAACAAATGACCTCACCTAAAACATTGAAAGAGGTACAACGCTTAACAAGGTGTTTAGCCTCCTTGGGAAGATTCATCTCAAGGGCTACAGACAGGTGCGTGCCTTTCTTCAAAGTAATCAATAAGGGAAAGGCCTAGAGTGGAATAAAGAATGTGAACAGGCATTCTTAAAAATAAAAGAGTACTTGGGTCAAGCTCCCATCCTCTCAAAACCATAAAAACGGGAAATACTTCAACTGTATCTGTCAATAACCGAGCTTGCAGCAAGTTCAGTCTTAGTCAGAACAGAAGATGGAGTGCAGAAACCAGTGTATTATACAAGCAATGCACTCCTAACGATCGAGACCAGGTACTCACAGGCAGAGAAGATAGCCTTAGCATTGGTTTCAGCAGCAAAAAAACTGAGACCATACTTTCAGGCTCATACGATCCAGGTTCTCACCAATTGCCCATGAAGGCAAATCTTACAAAAACCAGAGATATCTGGAAGACTTACTAAATGGGCAATCGAGTTAAGTGAATTCGATATTCATTATGTCCTGAGAACCTCCCTCAAAGGACAAGCGGTGGAAGACTTTATAGCCGAGTTCACAGAACCAAACCTGGAAGCAAAAAGACTATTGGATAAAAGTTTCCCATGGAAACTATATGTTGATGGTTCTTCAAACACTCATGGCAGCAGGGCAGGGATCGTAGTTCGCACCCCAGAAGGAGATGATGTTGAATGTGCCATGAGATTTGATTTCAAAGCAACCAATAATCAAGCCGAATACGAGGCATTGTTAGCTGGACTCAGAGTCTGCATAGCTCTTGGGGCAGATGAAGTTGAGATATTCAGCGATTCACAGGTAGTTGTCAACCAGGTTATGGATGAATACCAGGCCAAAGATGAAGGGATGATTGCCTACCGTGACATCGTAAAACAGCTCCTCCAAAAATTTAAAGAATACAATATCGCTCGGATCCTCAGAGAAGAAAATGAAAAGGCAGACGCTTTATCTAAATTAGCATCAGCAACAACCTCAATTAGACCTAAAACCATTCCAGTTGCACACCTCCATAAACCGAGTACAGCTGAACCGAAGCATTTGGAAATTTTAGAAATCCGAACACCGCAAGATGGTTGGATGGTCCAGCTAAGAAGGTTCCTAGAAGAAGGCATGCTCCTGGAAGATCCGGTATTAGAAAAGCACATCAGGTATCGATCGGCTAGATATACCATGATCGGAGGAGAGTTATACAGAAGGGGGTTCTCCCGAGCTCTCTAGAGATGTGTACCGGAGAAAGATGCATATCGAATACTTCAAGAGATCCACTGAGGGGTTTGAGGAAACCACACTGGAGGTAGAAGCCTGGCGCATAAGGTACTCAGACAAGGCTATTACTGGCCTACGCTTTTCTCAGATGCACAGCAGTGGTCGGAAAGTTGCAATACCTGTCAAAGGATTGCTAACGATATCCGACAACCCCCAGAAAAACTCAGAAACCTCATTGCTCCATGGCCATTCGCCATGTGGGGCATAGACCTGATCGGTCCAATACCAGCTGGGACAGAGGGTGGAGTAAAGCATGCCATAGTAGCTGTCGATTATTTCACAAAATGGGCAGAAGCTGAAGCGCTGGTGCATATCACGGAAGCCAACACCATAAATTTTGTAAATAAAAACATAATTTATAGGTTTGGAGTTCCAAACACTATAATCACCGACAATGGCACTCAGTTTGATAACAAAAAGTTTAGACAGTTATGTGAGAAGTATCATATTGCGAACTACTATGCGACACCAGCTCACCCTCAAACAAACGGGCAAGTAGAAGCAGTAAATAAAATTATCAAGTACACCATTAAAGCAAAGTTAGATGACAAAAAAGGAAACTGGGTTGAAAAGCTTCCTGAAGTATTATGGGCATATCGAACGACAGCAAGGACTTCAACAGGAGAAACTCTGTTCACCCTAGCGTTCGGAACAGAAGCTGTCATCCCCATAGAAACATCGTATGCATCCCCACGGGTCAGGCTATACGATGAAGAACAGAATGTTGATACGCTACTACAAAGTTAGGATGAGCTAGAAGAAAAAAGGGAAAAATCCCGAATAAGAAATACAGCATATCAACAAAGAGTGGCTCACCACTTCAATTCTCGTGTTCGGATCAGGAAATTCCAGCTAGAAGACCTGGTGCACAGGAAGGTGTCGTTGAACACAAAAAACAGAGCCGCGGGATCCCTGGCTGACAAATGGGAAGGTCCATACAAGATCGAGGGGATAGCTGGCCATGGAGCCTATTGGATTGCTCGACCCAATGGAGGGGTGTTAACCCGACCATGCAATGCCCAATATCTGAAGATTTTCTATCCTTAAAATATATATATTTATATTAAATATTCTATTCTTTTATTGGTAGGATAAATATAAAATTGTAATTTAAATCTATCGATTTTTTGCAGTAAAGAATAAAATTACTCGGAATTTTTGAAAGGATAGCATCTAGTTCGGGATTTCCAAAAAAAGGGCATATGATAATAAGAACATATGGAAGCAGAGCATGATAATAAGAACATGCAAATAGAATTCTCGGGACCATCAAATCCCGAATGAGCGGAGAAGCTCGTAAGAGCATGCCAGTCGAGCAGGGTCAAAATAACCTTCGCAAAAAGGCAAACCCGATGCACCAGACTTTGGAAAAATGCTCGGGACGCTATCGGGAGAAATTCCAGTGAAATACGTAGCTGTGTTGAAGTAACTTTTTTTTTAAAAAAAAGAGCTCAACGATTCGACAAAACCTTGCGCATGAAAACTAGGGAGACGTCCTTGGTATTGCGTAAGGACTCAAACGTATGATCATGGTGAGCCTTGATGTAACATTCGGGTAGCAACCGGGTATGAAACATAAGTGCAAACTTGCCTGTTTCAAGACGACTCGGTTAATAATAAAGAGCCAGTTTAATAAGATACTTGGCAATCGAAGTCATTCGGGTAAAAATCGGTTTAATAAGATACTCGGTTAAGTTACTCGAACATCAAAAGAGCCAGTTTAATAAGATACTTGGCATCGAAGTCATTCGGGTAACAACCGGTTTAATAAGATACTCGGTTAGGTTACCCAAACATCAAAAGAGCCAGTTTAATAAGATACTTGGCAATCGAAGTCATTCGGGTAACGACCGGTTTAATAAGATACTCGGTTAAGTTACCCGAACATCAAAAGAGCCAGTTTAATAAGATACTTGGCAATCGAAGTCATTCGGGTAACAACCGGTTTAATAAGATACTCGGTAAAGTGACCCGAACATCAAAAGAGCTAGTTTAATAAGATACTTGGCAATTGAAGTCATTCGGGTAAACGACCGGTTTAATGATATACTCGGTTGGGTTACCCGACCATCAAAGAAGCCAGTTTAATAAGATACTTGGCAATTAAAGTTATTCGGGTAACAACCAGTTTAATAAGATACTCGGTTAAGTTACCCGACCAACAACCAGTTTAATACAACACTCGACAATAATCAGCAAAAAATAGACCAAAACCATTCAACTCAGAATAAAATTGAATTTTATTGCTCCTAAAAGAATGGTTACATTTCAAAGAATGGTTCTTTACAAGTAAAAAATAAAGAATCAGAATTTTCTGCAGATTTACAAAATCAAGGTTGCGAGGACTTTGAGCCTTTGCCAATACTCGGATCTGGCACCATCTCGTATTTACAAAGCAGGCTCTCATTAGACGGCCAAGTAATATCGTCGACAGCATCATCCCTCCAGTGGCTGTAAACTTCACCCGGGACTGGCCTGACATCCGGGACTACACCCTCAACCGACTCTTGACTTGCGTAAAAGGTCGAGAGAGAGTGCTAGGACGGAATCTCTAAATGCATAGGATGGGGCTCTTTTCCTTGACTACGGCAGTAGGCTCTCCATTCCTTCATTTAAATTCGAAGAGATTCCAATGACCGGTCCACATGGTGTTTGATTGACAGCTCCCAATTAGCATGGGCTTTCTCTGTCGCCCTATTCTTGACTTTAAAGAATTCACCGGCCGAAACTAGCCCACGTTGAAATTCTCGAAGAAGTAGGAAATCGTAAGAAGGGGATATTTTAAAACGATCCACCCCTTGGACTTCCAGCTCCAACCTGACCTCTCGGGAAAGGGATTCAACTGTCAGCACTTGGCGCTCCAAATCTTCAATTTTTTGGACATACGCCGACTTCGCCTGCTCTGCCTCCTGCTCGGCCTTAAGCATGGATTTTTCAGCAAAAGAAAGAATATTTTGAAGCGATGCAACCTTTTCCTCTGCCAAAGATGCCTTGTCATCGGCTTCAACCTGCTTCGCCAGGCAGTGGTTGGTAAATATCTGTACAGAGCCGACCTCCTGCTGATAAGCCTGCTCAACTCGAGCATGACCCTCCTCGCTAGCCTTCAGCTGAGCCTTCAGATGCCTTATCCGATCGGCTTGACATTGCTACATCTGAACAAGTTTAGCAAATTCGGCCACCATCTGCAAAGAAATATACTTAGAAACCCGGCAGAAGCAAAACAATAAATGAGTCAGAAATAACTAGGTTAGATTTAACTTACATAAGATGCGCCGTTAAAAACATTTTGGAGACGTTCGGTCAGTGAACCATCTCTAAAACCACTCCAACGGTCCTCCCCGATATAAGCCCGACAGGAGGACATCTCCTATAGCATATCCTGGGTAGAGAGGAATAAAGGAACCCCCGAGGGTTCAGCTCCCCGATTTCCAGACTCGTAGGCAGGAGAATCCCTATTTGGCTCTAAGGATGGAGAAGGTACCCCCGAAGGTTGGGCCCCTATATCTCCAACTTCGAGGGTAGAAGAAGCCCTACTCGGTTCTGAAGTGGCTGCATCTACTGATGCTCCAGCACCAACACTCAGGGCAATCTCATCTGCAACATCTTCGTCACTGGAGTCAATGAATGAGACTACCCAAGGAAATTTGAGAGGACGAGATGGTGAACTGACTGCCTTTCGCTTCTCACCCCGAGAACGGTGGAAGTTAAGATCAGCAGCAGGATCTTCCAACGGATAGTCCAGAAAAAGACTCAAAGAACTCCGCACCGGTGGGCACTTGATCCATCAAGGCGTTACCTCCCTCGCCAGCTTCAAACCGTTCAACAGGCTCTTTATCTGGACCCTCATACTGCCTCTCCCTATTTTCAGGCAGTTGGGTGTCAGTCGACTCACCTCGGCCACTTCGACCAGCGAAATCTTGAGTAGAAGGCTGAGCACTCCGATCAACGCATTCGGGAATTTCCTCAGCGATATCAGTTTCCTCATCAGGCTCGGGTGGAGCAATACCCTAGTCGCCTTGACGGAAGCTTCCTTTCTACTCGCTTGTAGAATCACATTCACCTAGCGAGCCTGAAGATCGCTGACAACGTCTATATCAAACACTGAAAAAAAAAGAATTAATTATGTTTTAAAAATAAAAAGAGAGAGCAGAGAAATACAACAGAATGGGCGACAGGTTACTTACATCGCCAGCGATGGCCCGAAATCTGTCTAAAGAAACCGAGCTTTATAAAGTCATCCTCTTTAAAAAGATAGCTCTTGCTCCTCTTTTCCAGAGTACGAACTGCTGCCCGAGTCAGCCTCTTCAGCTCTGAATCACTATAGTCGATTGTTTTCTTGTTCCACCTTTTAGGGGAACAAAAGAAGCGGGGAACACTCAACACCATTTGGAAATCTCCAGATAGAACAGTTATATCAAGCCCGAGAGCCTCTCTAGCAAAAAACCAACTGTTCTTCCAAAATTTGTTGGATGTAGGGAATCCCCATATGAAACCTTTCTTCTCTGGTTCATCAAAAGCATCGACCCCCTGATTCGCCTGTGCTTCTTTGGGGACCCAACCATCCGAAGAAGTAGACGCGAGAAAATAGGTCCCCGTTTTGTTAATCTGCCTCAGCGTAAAGAAGTGCCTGATTTCATTCAGGGAAGGCGGCGAAAGGTTCATTCGACTGAACATATGCCACATACACATCAAGGCTTTGTAACTATTCGGGGCCAACTGAGCTGGGGCTATCCCTGCCTCAGCCAAAAACCAGGCAATAAAAGGCTGAAGGGGAAGTGTGACGCCGCAACAAAGCATCGATCCATAAATCGCGACCATGCCCTCAAGAAGATTCCATACGGCTCTATCCCCCGCAAGAACCAAAGTGACTGAGTCGGGCAAGTCGAATCGGGAGCGATATTTTTCTTTCTCAGCTGGCCCGACCACGTTCGGCTCAGTATCAAAGCCACTCGGGCGAGTGTCAGAAAAAAAAAGACGAGACAACCTGTATACTTCATCAACGTCACCCTCGTTAACAATCTGTTCCCTGGTCTGAATGCTGCTCGAGCCGTGTTTGTACACCTTACTTGTGCTCTGATGTTTACCCATCCTTCCAGAAGATACCCTGTGATCAGAAATATCAGAATCAGAACTAGATGGAGAACTCGATACAAGGCTGAAAGTGACGTCAGGCTGAAGCCCAGAAACATCAACCTCTAAAAATGGAGGTTCATCTATTGGGATATCCCCTAGTAATCGTCTAATGCAAGATACTAACTGGGAATCCCCACGTTCTAATGCATCAAAATCGATTTTAAAGAGACGATGGTGGGAAGATGGCCACATTAAAACTAACCTTGAATTGAGACCGGTACAAGATCTTCAAGCTGAGAATCGTGAACTTCTGGATAAAGAAATCTGAGTTTAAAGAGATTTCTGCTGAATTTTTGAGAATAAACCAACAATGTCTCTCAGTGAAGAATTTAAAGGTGAGACGGCACGAAACCTTAAGATTTTAAAGCGGGAAAAATTTATGACGAAACTCGATGACGTAGGCGGCGCTTGGGGAAACGTAAAAATAATTTCTCATAAATAATATTGAAAAACGAAAAGACGAGGGACGCGTGTCGAAACAGGAAGTAGCCCTCAACCGTCAGAACATCAAAACATCGCTATCATTTAAGATCTCGCTTGATGGAGCGAATCGAAATTACAGAGTCACCATCAAGATGTGCCATTATGACAAGACAGCTACTCTGTCGAGAGAAAATTAAGATGATTAAAATACTCTTGCCCGAAATAAAATTTTCCTCGGCAAAAATATTTTAAGGGGGTATTGTTTTATGTAAATTTTACAAAGCATACACGTCATTGACAGGAAGGAAAAAATAGTCAGGTGGACGCCCAGATGTGCATTCGGGAAATATCCTATGAGGCATTACTAAAGAGAAGAAAAGCCCGAGTAAGTATATACTGAATAAAACCTACTTGGGATCAGCTAACAGCACTCGGGATTGGTTAAATAACACTTCAACTCGGGCTCAAACGGTACTACTCGGGACCATCAGGTATTACTCTTACTCGGGAATAAATACGACCTGAGTAAGAACTTGGTGCTTATTTCATACGGATTGTCATTAAATACGTGACGATATCCATCAGGAAGGAATCCCAAATGAAATAGAGTATTAAATAAGAAGAGTCCCCAATCAGGAAATAACTTGATTTCTTTACGAAGACTGCATTCTTATAAGGAAACAAGTCCAAATTGAACAGCACTACTAGAATCCCACTCGATTTCCATAAGAGACTCCGAAACAGGAAAGAAGACAAATCGACCTCAAGAAAGTAACCGAATCACAATTAAATACAAATATCTTGTATTACTTGTACAAAAGCAGACTAGGGTTCTATAAGCATATAAATAGACCCATAATCTGGTTCCAAAAGATATAGGCAATATAGCGTACAACAATTATAGTAAATACAGAGAGAAAAAGAGAGATCGAGAGCTTGTAAACATCTTATTCTTTTAGTGGATTTTGGCTTGGTTGATCCTTCAACCACCCGTGGATGTTTCTCCGGCCATCGGAGCTTTACCATGTAAACCTTATCTTTGTTACTCTCTCTGCATCTCTTTCTCTTTAAATCAATAGCCGAAATCCTATCCTTATTGAATTCTTCGGCATAATCCAAAAATTGACGTCAACAAGTATCAACAGTGGAAGTATTCTGATGAGATGGCTAAATGTTACATTATGGCAACCATCTCCGACGTGTTACAACAGCAACATGAAGGAATGGAGACTGTTGCCGATATAATGATGTCTTTATAAGAGATGTTTGCTATGAGGTCTAGGACAACTAAGAGAGAGGTAGTGACTGCTTTTATGAATCTTAGGATGAAACCTAGACAGGGTGTGAAAGATCACATTATGAAAGTCATAGCACATCTCAACATTGCTGAACTGAATGGTGCTGAGATAGATGGTGAGACCAAAATTGACATGATTGTCAACTCACTGTCGAATTCCTTTGATCAATTCAAGTTGGACCACACCTTTAATAATAAGGAATACACCTTGCAAAGCTTGATGCAAGATGTTCAAATCGCAAAAAAAAATCATGTGAAAGGCAAGGGTCAAGAGATTCATACCGTAGTTAAAGTTGCTACTGTTAAGACCCGTAAAAAGGTCAAGAAACAACAAAAGAGAAAGAAACTTTGACCTAGCTAGAAGAGGTTATCGAGAAAGGAAAAGTCTGAATAAAAATGAATTCAACTTGCATTCAGGCAATGGAGCGTTGGTGCCTACTAGCGTAGTGGGAGATATTAGAATCAATTTAGATTGTTATAGGCATTTAGTTTTAATAAACGTTTATTTTGTACCATAAATCAAGAGGAATTTAATTTCGGTCTCTTGTCTAAATAAATTTGGATATTCAGTTACTTTTAATAAAGGTTTTATTATTAGTAAGAATAACAAATTTGTTTGTAAAGGTACATTGGAAAACGGTTTATTCTATTTGCATGGAAATATCTCTCACTTGTTCGACACAGAATCAACAGAACCTAATCATAAAAGAGTAAAATTATCAAAAGATGAAACCTACCTATGACATTTACGCCTTGGTCATATTAACCTTAATAGGATTAAAAGATTGGTAAGTGACGGACCTCTAAGTGACTTAAAAGTTGATGATCTACCAACTTGAGAATCTTGTTTGGAAAGTAAAATGACCAAAAGGTCGTTTACAACCAAAGGCACAAGAGCCATCGAATACTTAGGATTGATACACACTGATGTGTGTGGACCTATGAGCATTCAAGCTAGAGGTGGATATGAGTACTTCATCACTTTCACGAATGATCACTCAAGATTTGGCTATGTGTATCTCATGAGAAATAAGTTGGATGTTTTTGACATGTTCAAAGCAATTAAAGCTGAAGTAGAAAATCAGCTTGAGAGACGCATAAAAATCTTGAGGTCTGATTATGGTGGAGAATATCTAACTGGTGAGTTTCAGCAATATCTTATTGATAATGGGATAATTTTTCAGTTTTCTGCACCAAGTACACCTCAACAAAATGGTGCGGCAGATAGGAAAAATAGAACTCTTTTGGACATGGTTAGGTCTATGTTGAGTTATTCAACGCTTCCTAATTCTTTTTGGGGATATGCTTTACAAACTGCTATGTACATTCTAAACGATTTACCATCTAAGTCGGTTCCTAAAACACCGTATGAGTTATGGACCTGGCGAAAGCCTAGTTTACAACACTTAAGGATATTTTGATGTCCTGCGCACATGTTAAAAGGAAAGACAGAAAAGATGGAGTCCTGTTCAGAAACATGTATATTTGTAGGGTATCCAAAACGAACAGAAGGATATTATTTATATAGTCCTTCAGATCTAAAAGTATTTGTTTCGACAAATGCTAAATTTCTAGAAGAGAACTATATGAATAATTTTGTGCCTAAAAGTAGAATTGTCCTGAATAAGCTTTCAGGAGATACAAATCCACAAGAGGTTTCACAACCAAGCCCAATAGTAATTTCCATACCAACGATCAATAATCTACCATACCTCGTCATAGTGGGAGGGTTAGTAGACAACCCGAGAGATACATCAGTCTAGGAGAATCTGTAGAGAATCTTCCTGACGATGATGATCCCTATACATATAAGGAAGCAATGGAAGATGTTGATTGTAGCCATTGGCAATAGGCAATGCAATCCAAAATTGAATCTATGTTCAAACATAAAGTTTGGTCTCTTGTAGACTTGCCTAAAGGGTTAAAACCCATCGGGTGCAAGTGGGTATACAAGAGGAAAAAAGGAATGGATGGAAAGGTGGAAACCTTTAAAGCTAGATTAGTAGCTAAAGGTTATACATAGAAGGAAGGTATCGATTATGAAGAAACCATCTCTCATATGGCCATGTTTAAATCCATTAGGATACTCTTATCCATTGCGGCATCTCTAGACCTAGAGATTTGGCAAATGGATGTCAAGACAACTTTCCTTAGTGGAAGTCTTGATGAAAGCATCTATATGATGCAACCAAAAGGATTCATTGAAAAAGACCAAGAAGGGTATACAAGTTGCAAAGATCCATTTATGGATTGAAGCAAGCATCCAGATCCTATAACATAAGGTTCGATCAAGCCATGAAAAGTTTTGGATTTATTCAAAACCTTGATGAACCACGTGTATACAAAAGGATTAAAGGTCACAAGTTGATTTTCCTAGTTCTTTACGTTGATGATAAACTACTCATCGGAAATGATGTAGGCGTATTGACATCAGTAAAAGAATGGTTAGCAAAACAATTTGATATGAAGGACTTAAGAGAAGCAAGTTATATTCTTGGTATCCAAGTCATAAGAGATAGAAAGAATAGAACGATTGCAATATCCCAAGCTTCATATATAGATAAAATCTTGTCTAGGTTTTTCATGCAAGATTCCAAGAAAGGTATGTTACCTTTCAGATATGAAATCAAACTTTCTAAGGAACAAGTTCCTAAGAATGAGCATGAAGAGCAATTCGTGAGTAGAGTTCCATATGCATCGGTAGTTGGAAGTCTCATGTATGCAATGCTCTGTACTAGACCAGATAATTGTTTTACTATGGGCAATCGAAGCCTGATCCTGATCACTTGACGGCAGTCAAGCATATTTTCAAGTGTCTCAAGAGAACGAGAGATTATATGCTTGAATACTCTGGAGGGAATTTAATTCCCGTTAGGTATACAGATTCTGATTTTTAGTCAGATTCTGACTCAAGGAGATCAACATCAGGATTTGTGTTTACTATTGGAGGAGGAGCAGTCATATAGAGGAGTATCAAGCAATCTTGTATTGCTAATTCCACCATGGAAGTCGAGTATGTTGCCGAATGCAAAGCTGCTAAAGAAGTTGTCTGGCTCTGCCAATTCTTGATTTACTTGGAAGTGGTTCCTGATGCGAATAAGCAGATCACTACCTGTTGTGACAATAGTGGAGCAATGGCTAATTCGAGAGAACCAAGAAGTCATAAGAGAGGGAAACACATTGAACGAAAGTATCACCTTCTGAGGGAAATTATGCATAGAGGTGACGTGACGGATACCAAGATCACTTCAGAAGATAATCTAGCAGATCCCATTACAAAGGCTATTCCACTAAAAGAGTTTTGATGGGCATCTAGAGAATATGGGGATGAGAGATATAACACATTTGCTATAGAGTGAGTGGGATTATTGGGATTATGCTCAATAGCAATAGTATAATAATGTATTTGACAATCTTTTCATATTAATAAAGTGATTTCTAGTTTAACAAATCTCATAGCATTTATAGTTTAATTATTATAACTGTCAAAAGTAAATAGTCATAAGGTCAAAAGACAATGAGAAAAGAAGAATTGTTCATGCATCTAAATATGTATGAGGTAGACATAATTCTTTAGTTAGTCTTGAATAATATTCACAACTTAAGATAAAAGGTTTGGCGTCTTTGTCAAGTCAAAGTTATAGATTCTTTTGCTAGCCTTTGAGTAGGATCAAATGTGTTATGATGAGTCTAAAATCATCAAAGTGTGGTGTCTTTGGGCAAAGGAATCTAGTGCACTGGGTGTATTGAATTGGATCACAGTAAAATACTTTATCTAGAACCGTCAATGGATAAAAGTTTTTCACTTGAAGACAATCGGAGAGTCTATTTCAATCTTGGCGATTACTGATATTCTTCACGAGGATACACTTTCTCCAATAAAGTTGTCTAGGGTATGAATGAGTAACATCAACTTATTCTATCTTCATTTAAGAGTTCAATTTTAGTTCTTTAGTGGAATGAACTAAAATTAAATAGATCGGACATATGTGAATCATTTGTTGATTGTGATTGGGTTGTGTCTATTGGAGCTTAAATTTAGATAGCCCGCCAAGATCCCCAATCCACACGAACTTGCATGGATCAAATGATATATTCTACTAGACCAATTTAGGGGTCCATTTAGAATTGTATTAAGACATGTGAACTTGTTTCTTTTTGTAAGAATAGGTCTAGTTCACATGTTGACTTTTTGTTAAGGTCCAATGGATTTAATAAAATAAGAAAAATAATATATGGCCCATATATATGTGTTGGGCGGCAAGGCTATTTAGAATAGCACAATTATATTATTTTTATTTTATTATTTAGTTAACTGGAAATTAATTAATTTGTTGATTAATTAATTATTTAATTGAAAGTCAAATTAGGAAGTATAATTAATATTAAAAACTATATTTGATAAGTAGATAAACAAAAGGAATTATTTATCTAATCAAATTATGAAGTCTTTAATATGGTTACAAATACACTATTGAGTTGGATTAGGAGTCTTGGTGTAGGAAAGAATTCCTTTTGGAAAATGATTCTTAACCACCAAGTAAATCCACATAAGGATAGGATTCTTAACCAACAAGTAAATCCTTCTTAGGAGAGGATTTAATCTTCTATATATAATACCTATTAAATTCGACCAAGAATGAATTTTTGGTGTGAGAAGTTGTTTTTTATTTGTTTTTCATTTGTTTTTCATTGTTATATATAAATAAATAAAAAAAATTCATCCAACTCCTTGTGTGAAAAATTCGGCCAAGCATAGAGAAAAGAGGGAACGTTTTTATTTTTGATAGTACACTAGTATCCTTTGCATCAAAAGGGTTTTGTGTACAACATCGAATCAAGGTTCACACGAGTTTTAATCAAATTGACTGATAATTCAAAAGTGACCGGACGTTCTTGGTTTTTCTCTTGGAGGATTATTGTGACTAACAAAGAAGAAGATTTTGTTTGTTTCAATCATCAGGTATACAATTTAAAGAAAGTGAGTCCACATTCCTAGGTGATTCACGTTCGTGATTGGATTGGAAGATCTTGCAGATTCAATTTAGTTCAATCGTCACGAAAAATAAATGTACGATACTTTTTATATACATCAATTAATCTAGGGTTAAGGTTCTTGTTATTAAAAGGGAAATTTTTTATTTATACTCAAACCCTAATTTTCTTATTTCTCACCATCCCGTTGCGTTCTAAACCATTTTTTTACCTACAGAAAATTAGATCGATTTGGTTATAAATAATTTTTTAGTTATAAAATAGACATGTTACATTTTAATTCGTTAATGTCTATTTTGGTTTTTTATTTATATCATTACTTTTAATACCGAACGGTATCATATTTTATTGAAAAGTATCAAATGTAAGATTCCATACTTTTTCTTATACGGAATTCATACTCATATTGTTTAAAGATTACGTGATCTATAATATTAATTTTTTTCTTGGCCCTCCCAAAACCAAAATTATGACTTCACCCCTAAGGAAAGGGAAGAGGAAGCAGATGTATCATCACTTAACATGATGGTATCGAGTGTGGGTGGGAACAGAAGCGAGAGGGAAGCTAATGGTGCAGAACACGACATGGATAGGTATTGGTCTTGTAGTACCAGCGACCAAGAAGAAGGCGACACTTCAAAGTGTGATTTTTTTTAAAAAAAAAAATCATCAAAACCCTTAGAAGATCACTGGTTCGCAGGCGGGTATGGTTGTTAAAACCTGGTGAAACCCAAATCCGTACCATTTCACAGGTTGACCAATGAATTTGGGTGTCATTGTTGTTCACGGATTTGGGTGTGGGTCTATGAAAACCCGTTCTAAGTATTGAATTCAATACAAAGCACACAACTTTTTTAATTGTGACTTGCCAGTGGCCATGATTGTGACACGCCAGTGGCCATGATTTTCCTGCCAATTTCCTGGCAGTTATTACATGTCTGGTGTCTAAACTGGTGTCATGTATTTAATTTTAATCCACTAAGCAATTAAAACTATTTGAAACATGTGTTATACTACATCTTCCTTACGCGTTAGTAGCAAGAGGTGTAAATACTACGAAATATATAATTTTATAAATATATATAATGAGTTTTTTTCCTTTCACTCAGTAATGAAAGGTCACATTATATTTATTTTAAAAATATATATGATGGATTTATCGTCTATTCTTGGCCTTTTTAATAGTCATATTATAATCATTCAAAATATAATATATATATATATATTTGAAGCAACCATACTAGCCATAGACAACTCTAAATATTTAGAAATATATTTGACACAGCAAAGCTACTCTGGACAAGCATTCAACTCCATTTAATACACTCAACTGTCCCCCACCAGTCTTTTGGCCTTTAAAAGGAGACCCCCTACAACACTAGTTCAGGTATCTCAGGAAAGATACACTATTGATAGCGAGTGAGGGAGAGTAGAAGAGAGAAATGGCCAAGTGTTTCGCTAGTGTTGTGCTATTTCTTGCTCTGGCAGTGGTTCACACTACAGCAAGAAACATACCAAGTGAACAAGTGGTTCACGACACTCAGAAGTCAGCCCCAACTGGTCCTGCTACTCTTGAGGACCAGAAGAACTTCGTCACATACGGTGGTGTTGGAGGCTATTCCGGGATTGGTGCTGGTGGGATTCCGTTTGGTGGAGTTGGAGGTGCTGGAGGTGTTGGTGGGCTCGGTGGCAATGCTGGGATAGGTGTTGCTGGGGGACTCGGTGGTGCAGGTGGTCTTGGTGGTGGGAGTGGAATAGGCGGAATTGGAGGCTTGGGCGGGGGAATCGGTGGCGGTGCTGGTACTGGAATTGGTGGGGGTACTGGAGTTCTTCCTTTTCCTTGAAATGTTGTTGGAGCTTAATTAGCATTTAGGGTTTATGTACTAGTTTTAAGGTTTTTCGTATTGTGTGTTTGGCGGTTAAGAGTTAATTGTTGTGTTTGTGCGACAGTTTATGACGAAATGTTTGCTTATGTTTCTTATTTCGTTTGAAATCTGAAATGTCCCTTTTTATGTTTCCTGAACCAGCTGATTTTACGCAAATACTGATGTTCTGCGTTCTATTTTGTCCTATTCTATAAAATCAGTGTTTCCTAATGACCTTATATGGGGATCAGATGGATCATGGAGCTAATGCTTAACTATTGTTTTTTATTCTATAATTGAAGGACCTAAGCTGAAAAAAAATCACAAGCGATTACATACTGAAAACCCTATGGTAGTATCCATCAATATAATTGAGAAAAGAAAATAATAAAGATTAACAAAGACTGAAAAAGCACAGAAACCTAGGAAAATAGCCCCAACCAAAACAATGACACAGGGACCAAACAATTGAAAAGACTACCGACATATAAAGTCATTGTCAACCAGCAAAGAGCAGAAAGATGGGGCGGAGAACCACCAACCATCTGTTGGGGTTTATGCCCTAAACATGTAATTTGTAAATGGAGTTGCGAAGTAAATAAAAAAAAAATTCAATTCATTCTTGTTATGTTATTTATTTTATAAACTTGTGTACATATTAACATCCTGGATTGCCGGATGTAATCTCAAACTGTTTATATGAGTGTCATATATGGACGGATACAGTTAGAGACGTGCAATCTAAAGAGTCCATAAATAGCAAATAATGCTGGGTACTTTATTTGTGGTTAATCTATAGTTGCGGTCCATTCCGTAATGTACAGTGATTCTTTTCTAAATCATTCATATGAGATATGGGAATAGAGGTACCTTGTATGATGTGATCATATAGGACTGGGCCATGCTCTATATGAATCTCACACAAAGATCTGTTTACCGATGAGATTCATATATATCAACTAATGATGACTATATGTGGGTGATCTTAATCATGAGTGTCTTATTAACTCATTCAGGTTAGATCGTAGTCTTTGATATATCATGGGTGAGGTCAGATGTATTTCCTGATCAATATACTCCCTATGTTGGGATTGCGGTTTGGCTTGTGGCTGAGAAGGTTTGTACACAATAGTGGAATCCACTCCTTCTTGTGAGAAGTAGATGGTAGTTCCCTTAAGGGTTGATTCAGGGCTTGGACAATATGAGCGCTCTCCTAATTCAGTGAGGAAATAGGATTTATTGTTCATCAAAGAATCAATGGTACTTAAAGGATATATGTAATTAGAGGGATATAACAGACATTATGACCTAGCTCTAATTATGAACTACTGTGGAGGATCACACCATATGTAATAGATATATCGATGGACACCGAGTTGTATCGGTCTGTGTAAAAACCTTTGCAGTTGAGAGAGTGTAGCTTCGGGTTTTTAGTGGAATAACACCGGAGTTAATAATCAAGGAATATTAATTAAAGAGTTTAATTAATGATTCCGATGATTATTGGAGCTCAAAATACTATGGGTCCATTAGGTCCCCTTGCTAGCCCGATCGATTTAGGTAACAAGGATCACGGTTAATTTATTGGATTGTCCAGTTAATTGTGTTACGAAAGTGACACGTATTTATTCGGGAATTAATTGAATAATGAGATTATTTAATTAATAGATAATGGTGACTAAATAACTTAAATAATGAGATTATTTAATTATGTTATTCCTCACTAAATGGAGGATGTATGTTGATTTTTACTTTTGAATAAAATAAGATAATGTGATTATTTTATTTTATTAAATTAAATATTTAATTTTTGAATTTAAAAACTTTGAATTCAAAATTAAAATCAAATAAAAGATATGAGATATTTTTTTATTTGAAAGTTTTTAAAAATCAAATTAGATTTGATTAGATTGTTTTTAAATCTTTATATATGTGATTTATATTGATAACAAAAAATTTTATTTTTTATTTTTAAAAAATGTGTTGTGTGTTTTCATGCACAACTTTTATATATATATGCTTTCACTAAAAACAATAGAAAGGTTTGTTTTTGGTTTTAGTTTTACGAAAAAAGGAAAAAAAAAAAACAATTTTTGGTCTTTAGTGTGTGCAAATCATTTTATTTTATTTTAACTACTAGAATTGTTATAGGTAGTGTTTTTTTTAGAAGAAATAGTTTCTTCATTTGTTTTTCTCTACACCCTCCATCTTAAGTTCCTGAGAACCGTGACGCGTCCACACGCAGTTACTAGTCCTGGGAATAACTAGAAAGATCAGTGATACAGACCATGAGCAAATCGAAAAGTGAAGGAGTCTCCAAACGTTGGTATGGTTCTATCTTTTAATCTTCATTATTATTATTGATTACAATTTCCTGTATTTACATATATATTTTATTAGTGTAATAATTAGTATATATATTTGTTTCGAAAATAAATACGATCATAAGTTCACTGGTCCCAGATACAGATTACGATCTGTATAAAAAATTTTAAAACTCGTTTCCGCTGTGTGACCGGTTAACGGGGTTCTATCAATTGGTATCAGAGCCAATTTTATTTTCGGAAAAGGAAGTTGTTTTCGATGCTCCTGTATATATGATTGTGTAGGCACGATTTAAATTGACTGTATGATGGTTTTGTATGTATATTTTTTTTTTTTAATTTAGAAAAACATGATTGATCGTTAATTATATGGTACTGTGGATTTAGGGTTTATGGGTTGTATATTTTTTTTAACTATTATTGTATTGAAAAAAAAAATGTAACCTATGTTGAAGACCTGAAAAATCCGGAAGAAAGATTCATGAGATGAATCGAGGTGACCTAAAGAGACTGGAAGACTTGGAAATTACAAGAAGACCAGGGAATGTCTTGGGGTTTTTTTTTTGTAATTTTAGATTCCAATTTTTTTTTAGGTTAAATAATCCACAGTACTCGGTCAATTCATGTATGCTTTATATTATGTGATGATAAAAAGCATTGTCATGCATACGTATGTCATTTAGATTAGATGTGCCTACACAAATATATTTGATATGTCATACATGCATCATAGCCTGATATTTTATGTATTTTTTTTAATGTGATTAAAATAAGTAAATACATAAATTGGCTATGAAAATGAGATTAGTTTTTTAATTGTTAAAAAAAAACTTGGTAATTCTCATTAATATTAATCTAGTTATTAAAGGGTTTAATAAGTTAGATTAATAGGGTCATTTATAGTAATTAGGATTAATTTGATTAATTGCCTAATTATAAATGAACCGAATATTGTGTTAGAGTTTTAATAGTTAAAACTTGGTAAATACTTTCATAATAATCTGAGCTTAGTAAATAGTTTACAAAGACTTAGATTATTCACTAATAGATAAGATTTTTAAATGTTAAAAATCATTAATAATTTATTAGTTAATTAGAACCTATTTCTAATAATGAATTAGTTAATGCACTAGATAACTTGATTAAAGTTAGCCGTTTGATCCTGTAGAGTCTAGGTGCATTAACGGATAATATAAAACCCTTGTTTTAAAATAGTGAGTGGGAGAGGGATATATGACATATATATCCCGCGGTCTCCATCATTAGTTCAACACCGTGAGATCCGAGTGGGGCCTCATGACGGCTTTGCTTTCGTCCTCCCTAAGGAGGGTTTCCACAAAGGTCAATACCAAGGTTGACTTCCTAACCGGTATGATTTTTTAGGATATTTCAGGATTGACCGACCCTAAGGCGGCAATTCTCGAGTTAAGCTCGTGAGATTTGAAATGGTGGGTTACACTCACGAAGGTTTTGATTAAGTTTGTTAATTAAAAACCTGATTGAATAAACGATGGTTGAATGATATGGAATAAGAGTTATTCTAGAATATCATTTGATTGAGAATGTCTCGGTTCAACATACAAAGATTTGACCGACCCTAAGGCGGTACTTTTTTGTGGTATGTTGGATTGTCGTGGTATAGTAATTATTTTTTAGGGTAGTTATAGTTCGTTAAACATGTTCATGCATCATGTTTAAATTTATACCAAAGAACCCGCACTTATTTTAAATAAATGACTGAATGAATGTTTTATTTATTTCAGCAATGTTTTTTGCATTACTTCAAATTCTCGCAAACGATAAATTAACTGGTGATAACTACAAAAAGTGGAAACTTAATATTAATGCAATTTTGGTCACCAAAAACCTCAAGTTTGTGCTTACGGAGGAATGTCCTCCAACGCCTACTGCCAATGCCACAAGAAAACTATTCGTGAGGCATACCAGCGATGGGTCTCATCTGATGAGAAGGCCCGAACATATCTGTTGGCATCTATGACAGACGTGCTTGTCACAAAGCACGATGCAATGACTTCAGCATTTGAAATCATGGAGTCATTGCAAGCTGTGTTCGGGCAACCCTCCAAGCAAAAGCGACATGAAGTTTTTAATTCCCCTATGCTTGCTCGTATGAAGGAAGGAACGTCAGTTCGGGAACATGTCCTGAGCATGATATCCTACTTCAACACGACAGAAGTCAATGGCGGGGCCATTGACGAACCCAGTCAAGTGAGCATCATACTGACGACTCTTCCTAAGAGTTTTGATCAATTTAAAAGCAACTACGGGATGAACAAGTTAAAGTTCAGTCTTACACAGTTGCTCAATGAGCTCGCAACCTTTGAGTCCTTGATTAAGGACAATAAAGGCAAGAACAATGAGACAAATGTTGTCGAACCATTTTTCTCTAATAATAAGAAGAGAAAGATGTCTGCTGGGAAGGCAAAGAATAAGCCCAAACCTAAGAAAGCCCATAGCAAGGGCACATCCACTGACCAAGGCAAGAGAAAATGTTTCCATTACGACAAGGTCAGACACTGGGAGAGGAACTGTCCTCAATCTCTGGAGGAGGCTGCCAAGAAGAAGAAAACGAAAGGTAAATATGATTTACTTGTTCTTGAATCTTGTTTAGTGGAAGATGATTCTTTACCTTAGATAGTTGATTCGGGAGCCACTAATCAGGTTTGTTCTTCTTTACAGTGGACTGATTCTTGGACACCTATAGAGGAGGGAGCCTTCTCAATACGTGTGGGGTCAGGAGATGTCGTGTCGGCACGAGCATTGGGCCTAATTAGATTACGTTTTTGTAATAATTATATATTGTTGGACAATGTATTTTATATTCCTTGATTTACACGGAATTTGATTTCCGTTTCTAAGTTGTCAGAACAAAAATATTGTTTCTTTTAATAATAAGTCTATTATTATTGGAAATAATGGTCTGAATATTTGTTCAAGAATTAAGGAAAACAATTTGTATGTGTTAAGACCGTTAATACATACTACACTGCTCAACACTGAAATGTTTAAGGTTGAAAAACCAAAAACTAAACGACACAAGATTTCTCCAGATAATGACACTTATCTCTGGCATCTAAGGCTTGGTCATATCAACCTTGATCGGATAGACAGATTAGTAAAAAATGGACATTTAAATGAGTTAAAGGTTGGCACCCTATCTGTCTGCGAATCTTGTCTAGAAGGTAAGATGACTAAGAGACCTTTTACTAGAAAATGGCTTAGAGCTAAAGAACCAATAGAGCTTATACATACAAACGTCTGCGAACCGATGAATGTTAAGGCTAGGGGTGGTTATGAGTATTATGTCACCTTTATAGATGACTACTTAAGATACATATGCGTCTACCTGATACAACGAAAGTCGAAAACATTTGAAAAGTTTATAGAATTCCGAGCTGAAATTGAGAATCAATTAGGTAGGACTATCAACTCACTATGATCGGATCGTGGAGGTGAGTACCTTGACCAAGAGTTTGAAGACTTCATGGTCAAGCATGGGATAATTTCCCAACTCTCAGCTCCCGGTACACCTCAGCAAAAAGGTGTAGCGAAGAGGAGAAACAGAACCCTGATGGAAATGGTGAGATCTATGATTAGTTTCTCATCATTACCAAATTCTTTTTGGGGATATGCGTTACAAACAGCGGCATACATTTTGAATGTAGTGAGATCCAAATCTGTTCCTAAGACTCCCCTAGAGTCGTGGAATGGTTGTAAAGCTAGTTTGCGATATTTTCGCATATGGGGGTGTCCAGCACACGTGCTGAAGAATAGAACTGGAAAGCTAGACACCAAGTTTGTTGTCTGCCTGTTTGTAGGAAACTCCAAGGAGACCAGAGATGGACACTTCTATAGTCTCGAAGATAACAATGTATTTGTATCGACAAATGCAATATTTCTTGAGGACAATTACATTAGTGACCATAAACTTCGTTCCAAGATTGTATTAAATGAGTTAGAGTTTGGTGAGACTAGTGCTTCATCAATAAGAGTTGTTGATCCACAAACATCTGAGAGTCAGATGGTTCCTGATCAGGATACACTACCACCTAGACTTAGTGAGAGGGTTGTGAGACAACCTGAACGCTATTTAGTTATAGGTGAGGGACAAGGTGTTGTATCTGCTGATACTGTGGATGATTCATTGACATTTAAGAATGCAATGGAAGATCCTGATAAAGAGGAATAGCTTAAAGCCATGAATCTCGAGATAGAGTCCATGTACTCTAACTCAGTCTGAGATCTTGTAGACTTACCGGATGGGGTAAAATCTATTGGGTGTAAGTGGATCTACAAGAGAAATAGTGGAGCAGACGGGAAGGTAGAGACCTTCAAGGCAAGGCTAGTGGCCAAGGGTTATACCAAGAAAGAGGAGGTCGATTATGAAGAGACCTTCTTGCCAGTAGCCATGTTTATGTCTATTAGGATTCTCTTATCCATTGCTGTCTATTTCGATTTTGAAATTTGGCAAATGGACGTCAAGACTGCATTCTTGAATGAAAATCTTGATGAGAGCATTTATATGATGCAATCAGAGGGATTCGTGTCTCCAGATCAAGAGCAAAGGTTTGCAAGCTGCAAAGGTCCATCGATGGACTTAAGCAATCACCTAGATCTTGGAACATTAGGTTTGATGATGTGATCAAAACCTATGGCTTCGAGTAGAACGTCGATGAGCCTTGTGTCTACAAGCGCATCATTGATAAAAAAATAGTTTTCTTTGTCCTATACGTAGATGATATCCTACTCATTAGGAATTATGTAGGAGTGTTGTCTGATGTAAAGGGCTGGCTGACTAGCCAATTCCAAATGAAAGATTTGGGAGAGGCAAGTTTTGTTCTAGGGATCCAACTTATAAGGGATAGTAAGAACAAACTTATAACACTGTCTCATGCATCATATATCGATAAGATTCTTGTACGATTTTCGATGCAGAACTCCAAGAAAGGTAATTTACCCTCAAGACATGGAGTTCACTTGTCTAAGGAACAGTGTCCTAAGACACCTCAAGAAGTTGAGGATATGAGACATGTTCCCTATGCATCGACAGTAGGTAGTCTCATGTATGCTATGTTATGCACGAGACCGGACATCTGCTATGCAGTGGGAGTAGTCAACAGATACCAGTCCAACCCAGGATTGGATTATTGGGTTGCTGTCAAGACTATTCTCAAGTATCTTCGGAGAACGAGAAATTATATGCTAGTGTATTCCGGACAAGATTTGACCCCTTAGGATACACAGATTCTGATTTTCAGTCAGACAAGGATTCTAGAAAATCCACGTCTGGATCAGTATTCACCCTGGTGGTGGAGCCATTGTATGGAGAAGTATCAATGCACTTTTTGAAGTGTTAGAGGACCGCAAATTTAGAATAGTTTTTTTTTTTATTATTTTGTCATACATATATGACATTGAAAAAATTATTATTATATATAAATATATTGTTAATAGCTATTGTTGGAAGGGGATCAAAGAGAAATTTTCCACCTATTTTTAACGCGAAGGATACACCTATCGATATTGGGTAAGGTCTACCTGTTACGACCTACCATGAGATACCGGATCCTACGCCTCCTAAGCACCTTGACGTCAATATCTGGTAGAGGATCGACATTTATGTCCAAAGAGGCTACCGGGTACTAGAACAAGCTCACGCCATGGTATTTCCTCCTCAGCATCTTGGTATAAGGATGTCCGACTAGTACCCAAGCACCTCGATATTACCACCTGGGAAACATCATCATCTACAAAACGTGCCAGGTACCCGACTGAGCAGGTACCATCATACTTCCTACCTAATACCTTTGAACTAGAATGTCCCCCTGGTATCTAGGTCCTTCGATGATATCTTGCTACCACTTCCATGTATGTGTCTTATCCATCAAGCAAGAAGAAAATAATCTGGAAAGCTCCAAAATGATTTGTTGAGCACCACACCACCAGACTAATACCTCTATGTACCTCGCCATCGGCACGAATATTTATGATTCTCCTCTAAAGCTATAGAGTTGACTTCTTCATCATTAAAGCCCTATAATGAGACCATATAGGTCAACGAATTCACCATTCACTCAAACTTAAACATAAACGGAAACCTAACGTAATCAATGGGAGTAATTCCCACGTATTTTGGTCCCCCCATCAACACCAATCATTTTCGGTGACACAATCAATCAGTTGGTCTAAATTACAGGGATTTGATTGATGATGAAAGGGGATTAAATGGGACGTCAGGATCCAGACAGGGTATAAAAAAATTAGGAGAAAAAGGGCAGAACATTTTTGCCATTTTTTCTCACCTTTGAGGATTTAGCCAGTTATCCATAAAAATGAGTTCTCCATCTCCATTCTTTGTAAACAAGGGAGTTTGAGTGATTTTTTAAGATCATTGTACGAGTGCTTCAATATAACAGTTTTCTCATATTGTATTTTGCCTTATTTTTCTTGTTACAAGCCACTCATATATTCATCTTTCTATGACCACTTTGTCACCTAAATACGAGGTATCTACCACGACTGCAACCTAATGGGTAGGGGTCTTGAGGTTGTTGATTGGAATTCCTCACTTTGAGTGAATTCTCGATCAACACTTTTTGGCGCCATCTATGGGAACGTTCCATGCCTATTTCGAAAGTCAGTGAAATTAAGTTTTGCTTTTACAGTATAAAACATGAGACTTCGATCCTCCCAAGGATAGCTTGAGGCCTTAGGGCACCAGTCCATAGCCTCCATCCGGATGGCTCAAAAGAAAAGAAAGAATTTGACGTACCAAAATCCTACTCCAGCACCACCTACTACCGCATGGGTTACACCCCAGGTCCTAGTCGCCTCGGTGGTAGGTAAGGCAATTTAGGAGCAACAAGCTGCGACCTTTGTGCAGAATGTATCTGTCAGAGTAGTTGCGGATGGTATCACTCTCCAGCTTGCGACACTAAAGGCTAGAGGAGAAACCAGTAGGCCAGGTACTAAGGCACACGCCTTTGATAGATTGGGACCAATGCCACCGGTACCTGTCCACGAGAGGATAGGGCCCCTGTTCTCAATTCTAGACATGTTAGAGCCCGCGCCCCCAACACTAGCGAGCTACCAACCCCGAAAGGTAATGTCAGTTACTGATCTCCCACTTATGGAACCTCATCAACCAATAGAACCGGTAGTTGCTGGAAGGTATCCTTGATCTTCTGCATAAGGGAGTAGAAAGAGTGCCCGAGAGAACCCCCTTTATGAGGAGAACTGAGAAAAAGCTTCTGTAGCATCGGATGAGTTTGGTACTAAAGACTCCAAGGTCAAATCCTAGAATACTGGAACAAGCATCTACGGGACTAGGTAACATGGATGGCGAAAGAGATCTAGGAATTAAAGAGGGGAAAGCACCAGAAAATCCAGAAAGATCCCATGGGCATGATGAATGCTCCCTTCTCCAAAAAAATTAGGGAAGCAGAGCTTCCCCCTAAATTTAAGATCCCTACTGACAAGTACTCCGGGACAGAGGATCCTTTGAGCCACCTGGAGAGCTTTGTGCAATAGATGAAGGTCTAGAACGTAACCAAGGGCGTCATGTGTAGGATTTTTCTAACCATGCTAACTGACTACGTCAAGACATGGTTCCGAAAGCTACCGACTTACTAAGTTGTCTAGTGATTTATATGATCAATTTTAGGGAACCAAGCCGCGTCCCAAAGACCTCATCCACCTCTAGTATATAGTTCAAGAGCGGATTGAGTCGCTTAGATCTTATGTGGAGAGATTCCTTAAAGAAGTGATCCAGATGGGCTTCGTAAAATAAGCGACCTGCCAATTTCAGAAGTAACGTTTGCGCTGGTAGGCTATTTTGATCATTCGCCAAGCACCCACCAGAGACATACTTGGAGGCCTACGATAGGGTACTTCAGATGGTGGAGATAGATGAGCAACTCCAAGTCAAGTTTTAACAAACCTAAGGGTTGGCAAACACCAAAGGAAAGAAGTACCCAAGCCAGCCTCGGTCCAAAATGCTCAGAATAAACCTTTTAACAAGTCCATATACCGCCCCCACCTTTTCAACCTCAACAGGAATGGTACCCAACAGTGAGAACCCCACCTCGAGCTTCACCTCCTCCAAGAGAGGTAGCCCTGATAGTCAACGAAGAGAGGGGGTACAACCAATACACCCTTCTTAAAGCATTTCATGAGACGATCTACCTCGTCATCCGTGATAAAGGGCTACTCAGGAAGCTGAATCTCATCAAAGCACTAGTTGACTCAAGGAATCATTACAAGTACTGTGATTTCCATGAGGACGTAGGACATAATACCTCAGAGTGATATAGCCTACACAACCAAATTGAGGCTCTAGTGAGATACAGGTTCTTGGAGGAATTCCTATAGAAGGTGCGGGATAGCATCCACATGGTGAGGGAGGTGCGAGAAAAGTTTAAAAAGGATGCACAAAGAAAGAAAGCCAAGGGCAAGGATCTATTACAGCATATCCAAGTCATTAACACTATCAGTTGAGGTCCTACCTTGACAGTGACTGAAGGGAAAATAGCTCAATGGAAGCGTAAAATTTATAAATTAGGGTTTGGTATGAATAAATATTTTTCCCTTTTTAAAAACAAGAACCTTAACCCTAGATTAATTGATGTATGTAAAAAATTTCGTCGTACCTTTTTCTCGTGATGACTGAACTAGCGTGGAATTGGATCCGTAAGATCTTCCAATCTAATCACAAACGTGAATCACCTAAGAGTGTGGGCTCCCTTACTTTAAATTGTATACCTAAGGATGGAAACAAACAATCTCTTTTTCTTTGTTAGTCACAACTATCCTCCAAAAAGAAAACAAAGAACGTTATATCACTTGTGAATTTTCAATCAATTTGATTGAAACTCGCTTGAACCTTGATTTGATGTTGTACATAAAACCTTTTAATGTAAAGGCTGTTGGAACCCTTGTTCATCGGTCACGCAGCGGAAATGGGTTTTATAATTTTTATACATATCGTAATCTGTATCTGGGACCAGTGAACTTATGATCGTATTTATTTTTGGAACAAATACATATACTAATTATTACACTAATAAAATATATATGTAAATAAAGGAAATTGTAATCAATAATAAAAAAGAAGATTAAAAGAACCATACCAACGTTTGGAGGCTCCTTCACTTTTTTGATATGCTCCTGGTCTGTACCACTGATCTTCCTAACTATATCCCAGGACTAGTAACTGCGTGTGGGTGTGTCATGGTTCTCAGGAACTTAGGATGGAGAGTGTAGAGAAAAACGAATGAAGAAACTATTTCTTTTAAAAAAAAAAACTACCTAGAACAATTCTAGTAGTTAAAAAAAATAATAGTTAATTTTTTTTCTTGGGGCAATGACTTGCACATAGTAAAGCAAAAGTTCTTTTTTTCTTTCTTTTGTACGTCTGACAAAAAAAAAAAACTTTGTTTTTTTGTAAATGTATATATATATATAAAAGTTGTGCGTGAAAACACACGGCACCTTTTTTTTAAAATAATATATATCACATATATAAATTATTAATTTTTTTTTTAAAATCTAATCAAATCAAATTTGATTTTTAAAAACTTTCAAATAAAAAAATATCCAATATCTTTTATTTGATTTTAATTTTGAATTCAAACTTTTTAAATTCAAAAATTAAATATTTAATTTAATAAAATAAAATAATAAAATTATCTTATTTTATTCAAAAATAAATGTCAACACACACCCTCCATTTAGTGATTAATAACATAATTAAATAATCTCATTATTGAAGTTATTTAATCACCTTTATCTATTAATTAAATAATCTCATTATTCAATTAATTCCCGAATAAATACGTGTCACTTTCGTAACACAATTAACTGGACAATCCAATTAATTAACCGTGATCCTTGTTACCTAAATCGATCGGGCTAGCAAGGGGACCTAATAGACCCATAGTATTTTGAGCTCCAATAATCATCGGAATCATTAATTAAACTCTTTAATTAATATTCCTTGATTATTAACTCCAGTGTTATTCCACTAAAAACCCGAAGCTGCACTCTCTCAACTGCAGACGTTTTTACACAGACCGATATAACTCGGTGTCCATCGATATAGCTATTACATATGGTGTGATCCTCCACAGTAGTTCATAATTAGAGCGGGTCATAATGTTCGTTATATCCCTCTCATCACAAATATCATTTATGTTCATAATTGCACGTCTCTTACTGTATCTATCCGTATATGACACTCATATACACAGTTCGAGATTACATCCGGCAATCCAGGATGTTAATATGTACACAAGTTTATAAATAAATAACATAACAGAATGAATTGAGCCTTTTTTTTTATTTACTTCATAAATCCATTTACAAGTTACATGTTTAGGGTATAAACCCCAACAATCTCCTACTTGCACTAAAGCATGTGAGGCATGTCTCGTAACCCTAGACCATCTAGGTGACTCGAAAACACTTTAGCCGATAAGGTCTTCGTAAATGGATCAGCATGATTGTCTTGTGAGGCTATCTCGATGACGATCACATCTCCTCTCTACGCTATCTCTCTAATTAGATGATACTTTCTCTCTATATGCTTCCCTCTCTTGTGGCTTCTTTGTTCTTTGGAATAAGCCACAGTACCACTGTTATCATAATAAAGCGTGATGGGCTTATCCAGGTCTGGAACAACTTCTAGATCACTCAAGAACTTACAGAGCCAAACAACCTCTTTAGCAGCTTCACAAGCAGCTACATATTCGGCTTCTAGGGTGGAGTCAGCAATGAAAGATTGCTTGATACTTCTCCATACAATGGCTCCACCACCAGGGTGAATACTGATCCAGACGTGGATTTTCTAGAATCCCTGTCTGACTGAAAATCAGAATCCGTGTATCCTAACAGGATCAAATCCTGTCCAGAATACACTGGCATATAATTTCTCATTCTTCGAAAATACTTGATAATAGTCCTGACAGCAACCCAATGATCCAATCCTGGGTTGGACTGGTATCTGTTGACTACTCTCACTGCATAGCAGATGTCCGGTCTCGTGCATAACATAGCATACATGAGACTACCTACTGTCGATGAATAGGGTACACGTCTCATATCCTTAACTTCTTGAGGTGTCTTAGGACACTGTTCCTTAGATAAGTGAACTCCATGCCTGAAAGGGAAATTACCTTTCTTGGAGTTCTACATCGTAAATCGCCTAAGAATCTTATCGATAAATGATGCCTAAGACAGTGCTACAAGTTTGTTCTTATGAACCCGTATAAGTTGGATCCCTAAAACATAACTTGCCTCTCCCAAATCTTTCATTTGGAATTGGCTAGCCAACCAGCTCTTAACATTAGGCAACACTCCCACATCATTTCCAATGAGTTGGATATCATCTACGTATAGGACCAAGAAAACTACATTCTTATCAGTGATGCGCTTGTAGACACAAGGCTCATCAACGTTCTGCTCGAAGCCGTAGATTTTGATCATATCATCAAACCTATGTTCCAAGATCTAGATGTTTGCTTAAGTCCAAAGATGGACCTTTACAGCTTGTAAACCTTTTGCTCTTGATCCGGAGACACGAATCCCTCTGGTTGCATCATATAGATGCTCTCATCAAGATTGCCATTCAAGAATGCAGTCTTGATGTCCATTTTCCAAATTTTATAATCGAAATAGGCAGCATTGGATAAGAGAATCCTAATAGACTTAAACATGGCTACTGGCGAGAAGGTCTCTTCATAATCGACCCCCTCTTTTAGCGTATAACCCTTGGCCACTAGCCTTGCCTTGAAGGTCTCTACCTTCCCATCTACTCATCTTTTTCTCTTGTAGATCCATTTACATCCTATGGGTTTTACCCCATCCGGTAAGTCTACAAGATTCTAGACTGAGTTAGAGTACATGGACTCCATCTTAAGATTCATGACTTTCAGCCATTCCTTTTTATCAGGATCTTTCATTGAATTCTTAAATGTCAATGGATCATCCATACTATCAGCAGAGACAACACATTATCCCTCACCTATAGCTAAATAGCGTTCAAGTTACTCACTACGTCTAGGTGGTAGTGTATCCTGATCAGAAACCATCTGACTCTCAGATGTTTATGGATCAACAACTCTTGTTGATGAAGCACTTGTCTTACCATGCTCCAACTCATTTAATACAATCTTGGAACGAGGTTTATGGTCTCTAATGTAATTGTCCTCAAGAAACGTTGCATTTGTAGATACAAATACATTGTTATCTTCGAGACTATAGAATATCCACCTCTGGTCTCCTTGGAGTATCCTACAAACAAGCAGACAGCAGACTTGGAGTCTAGCTTTCCAGTTTTGTTCTTCAGCACCTGTGCTGGACACCCTCATATGCAGAAATATAGCAAACTAGATTTACGACCATTTCACAACTCTAGGGGAGTCTTAGGAACATATTTGGATGGCACTACATTCAAAATGTATGCCGCTGTTTGTAACGCATATCCCCAGAAGAAATTTGTTAAAGATGAGAAACTAATCATAGATCTCACCATTTCCATTAGGGATCTATTTCTCCTCTCCGCTACACCATTTTGCTGAGGTGTACCGGGAGCTGTGAGTTGGAAAACTATCGCATGCTCGACCATGAAGTCTTCAAACTCTTGGTTAAGGTACTCACCTCCACGATCCGATCATAGTGACTTGATAGTCATACCTAATTGATTCTCAACTTCAGCTTAGAATTCTTTGAACTTTTCAAATGTTTCCGACTTTTATTGCGTCAGGTAGATGTATTTGAATCTTGAGTAGTCATCTATAAAGGTGACATAATTCTCATAACCACCCCTAGCTTTAACAGTCATCGGTCCGCAGACGTCTGTATGTATAAGCACAAGTGGTTCTTTAGCTCTAAGCCCTTTTCCAGTAAAAGGTCTCTTATTCATCTTACCTTCCAAACAAGATTCACAGTCAGGTAAGGTGCCAACCTTTAACTCACTTAAAGGTCCGGTTTTTACTAATCTGTCTATGCGGTCAAGGTTGATATGACCAAGCCTTAGAAGCCAGATATACGTGTCATTATCTGGAGAAATCTTATGTCGTTTAGTTTTTGATTTTTCAACCTTAAACATTTCGGTGTTGAGCCGTGTAGTATGTATTAACGGTCTTAACACATACAAATTGTTTTCATTAATTCTTGAACAAATATTCAGACCATTTTTTCCAATAATAACAGACTTATTATTAAAAGAAACATAATATATTTGTTCTAACAACTTAGAAACGGAAATCAGATTATGTGTAAATTCAGGAATATAAAATACATTGTCCAACAATATATAATTATTACAAAAACATAATCTAATTACGCCCACTGCTCATGCCGACACGACATCCCCTGACCCCACACGCATTGAGAAGGCTCCCTCCTCTAGCGGTGTCCAAGAATCAGTCCACTGCAAAGAAGAACAAACATGATTAGTGGCCCCCGAATCAACTATCTAGGGTAAAGAATCATCTTCCACTAGACAAGATTCAAGAACAAGTAAATCATATTTATATTTCATTTTCTTCTTCGTGGCAGCCTCCTCCAGATATTAAGGACAGTTCCTCTTCTTGTGTGCGATCTTATTGCAATAGAAACATTTTCCTTTGCCTTGATAAGTGGAAGCGCCTTTGCTATGGGCTTTCTTAGGTTTGGGCTTTTTCTTTGCCTTCCCAGCGGACCTCTTCCTCTTCCTCTTCTTATTAGTAGAGAAAGATGGTTCGGTAACATTTTCCCCACCGGTCTTGCCTTTGTTGTCCTTAATCAAGGACTCAAAGGTAACGAGCTCATTGAGAAACTATGTAAGACTGAACTTTAACTTGTTCATCCCGTAATTGCTTTTAAACTGATCGAAACTCTTCAGAAAAGTCGTCAGTATGATGCTCACTTGACTGGGTTCGTTAATGGCCCCGCCATTGACTTCTGCAGTGTTGAAGTAGGACATCATGCTCAGGACATGTTCCCGAACTGACGTTCCTTTCTTCATGCGAGGAAGCATAACGGAACGAACAGCTTCGTGTCGCTTTTGCTCAGAAGGCTGCCCGAACATATCTTGCAATGACTCTATGATTTCGAATGCTGAAGTCATTGCTTCGTGCTTTTTGACAAGCACGTCTGTCATAAATGCCAACAGATACGTTCGGGACTTCTCATCAGATGAGACCTATCGCTGGTATTCCTAACGAACAGTTCGTGTGCCATTGGCAGTAGGCGCTGGAGGACATTCCTCCATAAGCACAAACTTGAGGTATTTGGTGACCAAAATTGCATTAATATTAAGTTTCCACTTTGTGTAGTTATCATCAGCTAATTTATCGTTTGCGAGAATTTGAAGTAATGCAGAAGACATTGCTGAAATAAATAAAGCATTCATTCAGTCATTTATTTAAAACAAGTGTGGGTGCTTTGGTATAAATTTAAACATGATGCATGAACATGCTTAACGAACTAGAACTACCCAAAAAATATTTAATATACCACGACAATCCAACATACCACAAAAAAATGCCGCCTTAGTGTCGGTTAAATCTTTGCATGTTGAACCAAGACATTCTCAATCAAATGATATTCTAGAATAACTCTTATTCCATATCATTCAACCATCGTTTATTCAGTCAGGTTTTTAATTAACAAACTTAATCAAAACCTTCGTGAGTGTAACCCACCATGCCGCCTTAGGGTCGGTCAATCCCGAAATACCTTTAGAAATCCTATCCGTTAGGAAGTCAACCTTGGTACTGACCTTTGTGGAACCCTCTTAGGGAGGACGAAAACAAAGCCGTCACGAGACCCCACTCGGATCTCACAGTTTTGAACTAATGATGGAGACCGCGGGATATATATGTTATATATCCCTCTCCCACTCACTATTTTAAAACTAGGGTTTTCTATTATCCGTTAATGCACCTATACTCTACAGGATCAAACGGCTAACTTTAATCAAGTTATCTAGTGCATTAACTAATTCATTACTAGAAACAAGTTCTAATTAACTAATAAATTATTAATGATTTTTAACAATTAAAAATCTAATCTATTAGTGAATAATCTAAGCCTTTGTAAACTATTTACTAAGCTCAGATTATTACGAAAGTGTTTACCAAGTTTTAACAATATTCGGTTCATTTATAATTAGGCAATTAATCCTAATTACTATAAATGACCTTATTAATCTAACTTATTAAACTCTTTAATAACTGGATTAATATTAATGAAAATTACCAAGTTTTTTAACAATTAAAAAACTAATCCCATTTTCATAGCCAATTTATGTATTTACTCATTTTAATCACATTAAAAAAAATACATAAAATATCAGGCTATGCTGCATGTATGACATATCAAATATATTTGTGCAGGTACTTCTAATCCAAATGACATACGTATGCATGACAATGCTTTTATCATCATATAATATAAAGCATACATGAATTGACCGAGTATTAGGGATTATTTAACCTAAAAAAAATTGGAATCTAAAATTACAAAAATAAACCCAAGGTATTCCTTGGTCTTCTTGTAATTTCCGAGTCTTCCAGTCTCTTCAGGTCACTCTGATTCATCTCATGACTTCTTCTTTGTGATTTTTCCAGGTCTTCAATATAGGTTACATTTTTTTTACAATAAAATAATAGTAAAAAATAAAATTATACAACCCATAAACCCTAAATCTACAGTACCATATAATTAACGATCAATCATGTTTTTGTAAATTTTTTAAAAAATTAATATACATACAAAAACATCATACAGTCAATTTAAATCGTGCCTACACAATCATACATACAGGAGCATCGAAAAAAAAATTCCTATTTCAAAAAAAAAATTGGCTCTGATAATCACATTATCTTATTTTATTCAAAAATAAATATCAATATACACCCTCCATTTAGTGATTAATAACATAATTAAATAATTTCATTATTTAAGTTATTTAATCACCATTATCTATTAATTAAGTAATCTCATTATTCAATTAATTCCTGAATAAATACATGTCACTTTCGTAACACAATTAACTGGACAATCCAATTAATTAACCGTGACCCTTGTTACCTAAATCGATCGGGCTAGTAAGGGGACCTAATGGATCCACAGTATTTTGAGCTCCAACAATCCTCCGAATCATTAATTAAACTCTTTAATTAATATTCCCTGATTATTAACTCAGGTGTTATTCCACTAAAAACCCGAAGCTGCCCTCTCTCAACTGCAGACGTTTTTACACAGACCGATACAACTCGGTGTCCATCGATATAGCTATTACATATGGTGTGATCCTCCACAGTAGTTCATAATTAGAGCTGGGTCATAATGTCCGTTATACCCCTCTAATACAATATATCCTTTAAGTACCATTTATTCTCTAATGGACAATAAATCCTATTTCCTCACGGAATTAGGAGAGCGCTCATATTGTCCAAGCCCCGAATCAACCCTTAAGGGAACTACCATTTACTTCGTACAAGAAGGAGTGGATTCCATTATTGTGTACAAATCTTCCCAGCCACAAGCCAAACTGCAATCCCAACATATGGAGTATATTGATCAGGAAATGCATCTGACCTCACCCATGGTATATCAAAGACCACGATCTAACCTGAAGGTGTCGATAAGACACTCAGGATTAAGATCACCCATATATAGCCATCATTAGTTGATTTATATGAATCTCATCGGTAAACGGATCTTGGTGTGAGATTCATATAGATCATGGCCCAGTCCTATATGATCACATCATACAAGGTGCCTCCATTCCCATATCTCATATGAATGATTCAGGATAGAATCACTGTATATTACGGAATGGACCGCAGCTATAGATTAACCACAAATAAAGTACCCAACTTTATTTGATATCTATGGACTCTTTAGATCGCAAGTCTCTTACTATATCCATCCGTATATGACACTCATATACACAGTTCGAGATTACATCCGGCAATCCAAGATGTTAATATGTACACAAGTTTATAAAATAAATAACATAACAGAATGAATGAACCTTTATTTTTATTTACTTCATAAATCCATTTACAAGTTACATGCTTAGGGTATAAACCCCAACAAAGGCTACTAGTGTACTATCGAAAACTAAACGTTCTTTCTTCCTTTTCTTCTTTGTTGAATCTCACACTATTTCTTAGAGTTGATTGAATTTTGTCTAGAGTAAAAACAATTTTTTCTCTCAAAATTCTTATGGTGGCCGAATTCTCTCCAAGTAGTATTCTTAGTTTGACCGAAATCTTCTCTTTAAAATTCCTAGGGCTGGCCGAAATTCAAGAGATATATATATAGGATCACAAATCCTTTCCTAAGAATGATTACTTGGTAGGTAAAAATCCTATCCTTAGGTGGATTTACTTAGTGACCAAGAATCCTTTTCCAAAAAGAATTATTTCCTACACCAAGACTCCTAATCAAACTTAATCATGTATTTGTAACCATATTAAAGATTTCGTAATTTGACTAGATAAATAATTCTTTTTATTTATCTACTTAACAAATAAAATCTTTAATATTAATTATATTCCCAACAATAGTATAATATTAGGAGACCTTGTCCTACTAGAAAAAGATTTTGACTTTTAATTAAATAATTAATTAATTACCAAATTATTTAATTTCCATTTAATTAAATAGTAATATATATATATATATATATTTATAATTAAGCTAAACTATATAGCTTTGCCACCCAACACCATATATGGGCCATTACATTATTTTTTTTTCTATTTTATTAAGTCCATTGGACCTTAATAAAAAGTCCACATGTGAACTAGACCCATTCATACAAAAAGAAACAAGTCTACATGCCTCAATACAATTGTAGATAGACCTCTAAATTGGTCTGGTAGAATATATCAAGTGATCCATGCAAGTTCATGTGGATTGAGGATCTTGGCGGACTATCTAAATTTATGCTCCAATAGAAACAACTCAATCACAATCAACAAATGATTCACTTAGGTCCGATCTATTAATTTTAGTTCATTCCACTGAAGAAAAAAAATTGCACTCTTAATTAAAGATGGAATAAGTTAATATTTCTTACTCATACCCTAGACAACCTTATTGGAGAAATTGTATCCTCATGAAGAATATCAGTAATCGCCAAGAGCTCATAGACCGCCTAAAGCTCTCTAAGTTACCATATTTACTCATATGACCACATTTTGAACTTGAATATTTTGACTTATCCAGAAGCTATATTTCAATAGACACTATTGAAAACTTAACGTTAATATTTAATATCCAATACCTCAAAACATCCATATGATGATATTCTACTCTCATTTAATAAATGGAGCCATGATGTCCATATCTATAAATGAAGTCCTCTATCGATTAACAAATGAAAACCACAAAACTATCGAGGATAGACTATACTATATAATCGTACTCATTGATAGCTCAAATGATAATACTTGAAACCATAAGTCCATCATTTATCTCAGGATTGAGATAGACTCCCTGATTGTCTTCAAGTGAAAACTTTTATCCATTGACGGTTCTAGATAAAGTATTTCATTGTGATCCTATTCAATGCACCCAATGCACTAGATTCTTTTGCCCAAATACACCACACTTTGATGATTTTAGACACATCATAACACATTTGATCCCACTCAAATGCTAGCAAAAGAGATTTGACAAGATAAATGAGCCCAACCTTTGTCTTAAGTTATGAATATTATTCAGGACTAACTAAAGAATTGTGTCTACCTCATATATATCTAGATGTATGAACAATTCTTCTTTATCCATAGTCTTTTGACTTTATGAATATTTACTTTTAACAATTATAACAATCAAGCTGCAAATGCTATAAGATTTGTTAAACTTGAATTCACTTTATTAATATGAAAAGATTGTCAAATACATTATTATACTCTTGCTATCGAGCATAATCCCAACAATCTTCCACTTAGTTTATAGCAAATGTGTCATATATTTCATCCCCATATTCTCTAGATGCCCATCAAAACTCTTATGTGGAAGAGCTTTGTAAAGGGATTCACTAGTTAATCTGCTGACGCGATCTTGGTAATCGTCACGTCAACCCTATGCACAATTTCCCTCAAAAGGTGATACTTTCTTTCAATGTGTTTCTCTCTCTTATGACTTCTTGGTTCTCTCGAATTAGCCACTGCTCCACTATTGTCATAATAGATAGTGATCTGCTTATTAGCATCAGAAGCCACTTCCAAGTCAATCAAGAATTGGCGGAGCCATACAGCCTCTTTAGCAGCCTCGCATGCGGCAATATACTCGGCTTCCATGGTGGAATCAATAGTACAAGATTGCTTGATACTCCTCCATATGACTGCCCCTCTTCCAATAGTAAACACAGATCCTGATGTTGATCTCCTGGAGTTAGAATATGATTGAAAATCAGAATCTGTATACCCAACTGGAATTAAATCCCTTCCAAAGTATACAACAATATAATCTCTCGTTCACCTGAGATACTTGAAAATATGCTTGACTGCCGTCCAGCGATCAAGACCATACTTCAATTGAAACCTACTAACTATGCCTACAACAAAACAAATATCTGGTCTAGTACAGAGCTTTGCATACATGAGACTTCCAACTGCCGATGCATATGAAACCCTACTCATGAATTGCTCTTCATGCTCATTCTTAGGAACTTGTTTCTTAGAAAGTTTGATTCCATGTTTGAAAGGTAACATACCTTTCTTGGAATCTTGCATGGAAAACCTAGACAAGATTTTATCTATGTATAAAACTTAGGATAATGTAATCATTCTATTCTTCCTATATCTTATGACTTGGATACAAAAAATATAACTTGCTTCACCTAAGTCCTTTATATCAAATTGTTTTGCTAACCATTCTTTTACAGATTTCAATACACCTATATCGTTTCCGATGAGTGGTATATCATCAACGTAAAGAACTAGAAAAACCAACTTGTCACCTTTAATCCTTTTATATACACATGGTTCATCAAGGTTTTGAATAAATCTAAACCTTTTCATGGCTTGATCGAACCTTATGTTTTAGGATCTGGATGCTTGCTTCAATCCATATATGGATCTTTGCAACTTGCATACCCTTTCCTCTTGGCCTTTTTCAATGAATCCTTTTGGTTGCTTAATATAGATGCTTTAGTCAAGACTTCCATTAAGGAAAACTGTCTTGACGTCCATTTTCCAAATCTCTAGGTCTCACCATCTATCTCAACACCCTTCAGTTCAGCAATGTTGAGATGTGCTATGACTTTCATCATGTGATCTTTCACTGCCTGTCCAGGTTTCATTCTAAGATTCATGAAAGCAATCATTGCCTCTCTCTTAGTCGTCCTAGACCTCATAGCAAACATCTCCTTTAGAAACATCATTATATCGGTAGCAGTCTCCAATCCTACATGTTGTTGTTGCAACATGTTGGGGATGGTGGCCATAATGTAACATTTAGCTATCCCATCTGAAGACTCCCAATGCTGATACTCATCTATTTGCTCCTAAGTAGATTCATTAATAGGAGTAGGTGGTTTAGGAGTGCAGAGAACGAATTTATGCTTTTCGAATTGCAATAAAAGTCCAATTTTCCTTTTCCATGTGACATAATTTTCACCAGTTAAAGTATTATCTTTTAGGATGTTGATTAGGGATGGGGTCATGATTTATGAACAAAAACAAAAAATTATATAAGTTATAAGGACCTCGATTTTATGACTGGTTTATTTCATGACAAACCACACCACATTGGGGATGATCGTGTAATGGGTAGCTTAGGTCCTCATTGGAAAGCTTCCAAGCATCTCCATGACTTCAAGAGAAAAAATTATATTCACTTGACTTTGCCTCTTGAAGAGTTTAGGTGCACACACACACCTCATGCATGTTTTGTTGATCTTGCATTGTATTGATATTGTTTATATATGTGCATCTCTTCACAATCACACTTGCACTTCATTCTTAGTCTTAAGTGTGGTTGTTGTGTGTTTAAATTTGTTATCCATTGTTTGATCGGAAACCTTCATGCTTGCACGATGGTGTGCTTGTTTTAGTGCGTTGAGTGACCATATGAGAAGATCTCAATCTTCTCTTGGTTTGGTTATATGGAGTAAGGTGTCTAGTTTCAAAAGAGTGTATTTCAATGATTTAAATGTTTTTCAAAACTGACCTTCATATGGTCTTGTGACCATATATTTTTATACAACGATTCAAAATGAGTTTTGAAATTTTCTGTACAAACTAGAGACCCATACCTTTCCAACGGTATATTATTCGTAATATTTCATGACCGTTTGGATTGGCTTTGAAATCTCCAAAGTGACCACAAAAACAGGGCATCTCTGTTGTTGTCCGTTTCTGACCTTTGGTCACTTAAATAACCATAACCTTTTCTATAAACATCCAAATCATGTTTTGTAAATTGTACTAGAAAGTAGACTTCCATACCTTTCTAACGGTATATTATACGAAAGGTTTGGATGTTGTTTGGTTATGTTTTGGGTTGCTCGAATCATGAGATTTTGTGTTGTCACGGCTGTGCCGGTCCACAAGCGCACCTCACCAGCGCCCCTGGATAGTAGGTGTGCACTTGTGTGGTGCTTGTCGACCAGCGCAGCTCACCAGCACACTGAGTAAAATTCTAGGCATTTTCAAAATGATGTAGTTTTGTTCTAGGGCTCATATTTACATACCATCTTCTTCCTCACTCGTTTTTCAGAGCTTCAAAACCATTTTTTAATGTGAGAAAGTATTTTCTTTGAGAGAGAAGCTCCAATAGTTATTCTTTAACTCTCCAAACCCAAAACCCATCTCCATCTTGCATCATTCTTCATCATATGAGCATGGGTGTTCTTGGTTTCATGACTAGGTAAGTAAGAACTTCATTGAACATCATCTATTGTTTTTCTTACTCTAGATTAGGTATTTATTGTTTGATTAAATACCTAGACTCTACTTTATTGCATATATTTATGAGTCTTGATAACATGATTGGGTTTGTTTGTTGATAGCTAACATTTAGGACATATTTGCCATCTAGCTAATTAGGTCATGTTGATTGCATTTCATGATTGCATTTATTGACCATGCCATATTTATTGATAACTTTTTTTTGAAGTGGCTTTGTTTGATAACTAGATTGTAATATTGCATATCCATATCTAGTTAAGTCTTTATGCATTGCATTTAGACATTATTGTTTATGTCTCATTGATTGAATTTATTGATTGCAAAATATTGCCCTTGATTATATGCTGTGACAACTTGTGTTGGTTAGACATTTATTGACAATTAGGTTGCTAGAATCCTTTTGCATCTAATTGAGTCCTTATGTATGGTCATGTAAGCATTGTTTGATAGCTAGGTTGTTGTATTGCATTATCTACACCTAGTTAAGCATTGTATGTTTGGTCTAACATATTTTGCATTGAGCATTCATTGATTATTTCACTTGGACCATATATTATTCATAGAGTCAAAGTCTTATGGCATCTATGTGAAGTTGCACAAGCAAGTCAAGTCTTGCAACCAAGGGTAGGTTGGCAAGCAATTGGTCGGGTATCCACTGTAAAAGGCCCGAGGGGTATAGTAGGAGGTGCTCACGCCAAGAGTAGTGTATCTGGGGATATCACTAGGGACTGAACCAATAGTGGTGAGTGGCGGTATCCATAGCCTGAGGTTGTCAAGAGTGAGAGTCCGAGAATCACTTGAGGGTGTAACCTTTTTTCTCATATAGTGGATTTCTTTGATTGTGTGTGGCTAGCATAATAGCCCGTGGTTTTTCCCATTTGGAGGGTTTCCACGTAAACATCAAGTGTTATTTATATTTCCGTACTTTATACTTGATGTTGTATGTTTGTTTTATTGGTTGAATTTTGAATATTGACTAATCAAGAAAAATTGGTAATTAACTAGATTAAAACCTATTCACCCCCCCCCCCCCCCCCCCTCTAGGTTATTAGACACACACTTTATAGGGAATTTTCATAAGTAAATAATCATGATAAAGCACTTTCGAATATTTTTCTTGAATTATAAATAATTCAATCGTAAAATTCAACGATGATCCAACACCCATAAATGTCACACCTCCTTTTGGAGTTCACACCATTTACTAGTTGGGCTAGGTCCCACCTATTTGTTAACATACAACCAACTTTTTCAATTTTAGCCTTGCAATTTTATTAACAAGAACTCTAGGGAGGATATTAATAAACTCACAATGAGAGTTTTACCAAGTTATCGACCTTCAATATATTCCCTCACAAATATCCCTCCTTTGGGAGTAGATATCGTTTGGGTTAATTGTCTAGTCTATCATTGTAATGAAGTATCTTGCTAAATTCCATTCATGAATACCCCTTGGTGGGTTATTACACGAAACATGAAGCTCTACTAAACTTGGAGGCCATAGGTGTTCCGAAACACCTTCTCCCACCCAATTATTTACGGCGTGTGATCAAATTCCATAAAATGATTTACCAAGTTATCTAGATGCCAATTAGATGCCAATTAGATACCAAGATATGGTATGTTATCAAACAATGACAAACATTGCAATATTTACAAAAATATAAATAGCTACAATTTTGGTCCATAGTAGAAAAGCAAGTATATTGCATGTCTTGGAATACAAAAAACTCATTTCTTGGCGAACAAGTCTTCACGCGACCTTCGTCGTTTGGACTCCCTCGGCTGCCTCCCATGGGAGTGCACACCCTTGGCCCCTACCCATGGGCGTGCACATGCCACAACCCCATAGAGGACTGTCATGCGCAGCTCATGGCTTCCACAGGGCCGCCGTGCGCAGCCCATGCCACAATTATCGTGGCCGCGTGCTCTTTGCATGCACATTTGTTGTTATGGCTCGCACGGTTCCAAACTTTTTCCGGTTGCTTCCAATTCCTCAAACCTTTGAGTATTTGATACTTGAATGTATTACAGAAGAATTTTAAATAAAAAAATACTGCAATTTTTTTATTACAATATAGTGCAGTATTTTTATTACAATAGTAAAATAAATAAAAATTTAGAAATTACCAAGAAGGAATTATGGCAATGATAGGCCACCCTTCTTGTTACAATCCCAAAACAAAATACATTGAAATTCTAGGACAAAAATTGAGCAATAACAAATCACATATAAAACATGTATATATATATATATATATATATATATCCATACATTCCAATGTAAATATATATGTGAATACCTAAAGTGTAATTTCTTTCTAAAACATTCGTATATACAATAAAAAGAAAAAGATTCATGTACACATACATCAATTAATCAAGGGTACAACCTGGCTCTAATACCAATTGAAGAGAAAATCGCACAACAGAAGAATAAACTTTATAAATTACGGTTTGGTATAAATATTTTTTTCCCTTTTTAATAACAAGAACATTAACCATAGATTAATTGATGTATATAAAAAGTGTCGTACCTTTTTCTCGTGACGATAGAACTAGCACCGAACTGAATCCACAAGATCTTCCAATCCAATCACGAACATGAATCACCTAGGATTCTAGGCTCCCTTACTTTAAATTGAATACCTGAGGATGGAAACAAACAAAAAAATTTTCTTTGTTAGTCACAATTATCCTCCAAGAAGAAAACAAAGAACGTTAGGTCACTTGTGAATTTTCAATCATTTTGATTGAAACTCTCGTAAACCTTGATTCGATGTTGTACAAAAAACCTTTTAATGTAAAGGCTACTAGTGTACTATCGAAAACTAAACGTTTTTCTTCCTTTTCTTCTTTGCCGAATCTCACACTATTTCCTATAGTTGATCGGATTTTGTCTAGAGTAAAAATAATTTTTTCTCTCAAAATTCTTATTGTGGCCGAATTCTTTCCAAGTAGTATTCTTAGGTTGGCCGAAATCTTCTCTTTAAAATTCCTAGAGTTGGTCGAAATTCTCTCTTAGAATTATATTGCTTGCCGAAATTCAAGAGATATATATATAGGATCACAAATCATTTCCTAAGAAGGATTTATTTGGTGGGTAAGAATCATATCCTTAGATTGATTTACTTTGTGGTCAAGAATCCTATTCCAAAAAAAATTCTTTCCTACACCAAGACTCCTAATTCGACTAAAAAATGTATTTTTTGACTAGATAAATAATTATTTTTGTTTATCTACTTATCAAATATAATCTTTAATATTAAGTAAGCTACCAACAATAGTATAATATTAGGAGACCTTCTCTTACTAGAAAAAGATTTTAACTTTTAATTAAACAATTAAGTAATTAATTTCTACTTAATTAAATAAAAAAAAATGTAATTAAGCTAAAAAATAAAGCTTTGTCGCCCAACACCATATATGGGCCATTATATTATGTTTTTTAAAATTTTATTAAATCCATTGGACCTTAATAAAAAGTTCACATGTGAACTAGACCTATTCTTACAAAAAGAAACAAGTCCACATTCCTCAATACAATTCTAGATGGACCTATAAATTGGTCCGGTAGAATATATCAAGCGATCCATGCAAGTACATGTGGATTGAAGATCTTAGCGGGCTATCTAATTTAAGCTCCAATAGACACAACCCAATCACAATCAACAAATGATTCACTTAGGTCCGATCTATTAACTTTAGTTAATTCCACTAAAGAACTAAAATTGCACTCTTAAATAAAGATAGAATAAGTTAATATTTTTTACTCATACCCAAGACAACCTTATTGGAGAAAGTGTATCCTCTTGAAGAATATCAATAATCGCCAAGAGCTCATAGACCGCCTATAGCTCTCCAAGTTACCATATTTACTCATATGACCACATTTTGAACTTGGATATTTTGACTTGTCCAGAAGTCATGTTTCAATAGACAATATTGAAAACTTAATGTTAAGATTTAATATCCAACACCTCAAAACATCCATATGATGATATTCTACTCTCATTTAATAAATGGAGCCACGTTGTCTATATCTATAAATGAAGTCCTCTATATATTAACAAATGAATACCACCAAACTGTCGAGGATAGACTATACTATATAATTGTACTCACTGATAGCTCAAATGATAACACTTGCAACCATAGGTCCATCATTTATCTCAGGATTGGGATAGACTCACCGATTGTCTTCAAGTGAAAACTTTTATCCATTGACGGTTCTAGATAAAGTATTTCATTGTGATCTTATTCAATGCACGCAGTGCACTAGATTCTTTTGCCCATAGACACCATACTTTGATGATTTTAGACTCATCATAATACATTTGATCCCACTCAAGTGCTAGCAAAAGAATCTACAACTGTGACAAGATAAAGGTTAAGAGATAAAGGCGCCCAACCTTTATCTTAAGTTATGAATATTATTCAAGACTAACTAAAGAATTGTGTCTACCTCATACTTATCTCGATGTATGAACAATTCATCTTTTCTCATATTCTTTTGACCTTATGATTATTTACTTTTAATAATTATAATAATCAAACCATAAATGCTATAAGATTTGTTAAACTCGAAATCACTTTATTAATATAAAAATATTGTCAAATACATTATTATACTCTTGCCATCTAGCATAATCCCATCAGGGACCTCCAATAATTTATGAAAGAACCATGCTAGAAAGATACCCTGCACAAATGAATGGCGAGATACATTTAAGGTTGCCCGAGGGTCAGTAGGTACCTCTGAGTCGGCCCAGATCATTTTCACGGAAGAGGATGTGTACAATACAGTGCAACCTCATGATGATCCCACGGTTGTCACTCTGCAGATTGCCAATTGCCTAGTCCACCGTGTCTTGATAGATACAGGAAGCAGCGTGGACATCCTCTTCAAAAACACTCTAGACAGGTTTAATTTGAAGTAGTGATTCAACAATAGCTACATCACGCCACTGTACAGCTTCACCGGGGACCCCGATAAAACCAGTGGGGTTAAAGATCCTGCCAGTGAAAGTTAGAAATGCTCCTCTCCAACAAAATATCATGACCGATTTTATGGTGGTGGATGCTCCCTCTGGTTACAATGCTATTCTAGGGAGGCCCTTCCTATCAACCTTTAACAGGGTCTTTTCCATTTACCATAACTTATTGAAATTTTCAGTAGGGACAAGGTAGGTGAGGTACAAATGGATCAACAGTATCACATAAATGATATGCAATATCCATTAACCTGATGACATTATCCAAGCAGTGTGCATAGGTTACCATTGAGTTAGACCCCAAACTAAAAGAGTAGGACTTTATAATCTGAGATACCACTTTAGAAATTGAGAAGGAGCCTGAGGAAGAGGTTATAGATGTAGAAAAGATACATGAAGAAGATAGAAGATGGGCCAATGGCCACCCAGTTAAGAAATTGGAAGAGGTATCGATCAAGGAAGATGACCCTTCTAAAGTAGTCAAGGTTAAGGCTACCCTATAAGCAGGAATGAAAGAAGGTTTGATTAGACTTCTCTACGAATACAATGATATCTTCGCTTGGAGTCACGATCAGATGCCAGTGATCCCTATTTCCTTAGCAGATCACAGGTTAGCAGTCGACCTCACCTTCAAACTAATCAAACAGAAGAGGCGATATTTCAATCCTGAAAGGAATGCCACAATCCAAAAAGAGGTTAACAATTTTATGAAAACTGGATTCATCATGGAATGCTGATACCCTAAATGGATCACAAATATGGTAATGGTCATCAAGGCTAAAGGGAAGTGGCACATATGCGTTGACTATACAGATCTCAATCATGACTATCCATATAACAGTCATGCTTTTATAGCGTTGGTTGTTTAAGTTCTGGGGTGGCGCGTCGGACGCCCTTGGTCCCCTAAGGCAATAGCCCGCTGTTGACCTAAGTCTTGACATGAAGGGGCCCCGCAGGAGATGCAGGAGCCGCCAGCCAGATCGACCAATAAATGATAGGCCAGAGGGATGGGGATTTTACCATCTGGCTTTTCGAAGAGAATTTTAGGAATTTCGAGATTCAAGAGAAATTGCCCCGTGTCCAAGATCGGTCAACTAGTGGATTCCACCGGAGGGAACAAGCTTATTAGCTTTATGGATACATTCTTAGGGTACAACCATATTATGATGCACCTCGCTGACCAAGACAAATCCAGTTTCATTACCGGGCAATGCCTCTACTGTTACAAGGTAATGTCCTTTGGTCTCAAGAATGCAGGTGCCACAGATCAATGACTGGTCAACTGATTGTTCAAGCAGGAGATAAGAAGGACAATAGAGGTTTTTATTGATGATAGGATAACCAACTACCAGGTAGTAGAGCAGCCCCATAACCACCTCCACAGAACCTTCCAGATAGTAAGAGAAAACCATATGTGGGTGAATCCTGCTAAGTGCACCTTCGGGGTAGCTACAAGAAAGTTCCTCAGGTTCATGGTCGGTGAGAAGGGCATAACAACTAACTTGGAAAAGATTAAAGACATCATTGTTCTTAAATCTCCAATCTTTCTTAAGCAGGTACATGTGTTGACTGGTCGGATACCAGCTCTCAATCGTTTTGTATCGCAGTCCACTAATCAGTTAAGCGGCGGAGTAGAAATCATCTTAACAGATCCCGAAAAGGTCAAGCTTTGCCACTGCTTTTGCTTTGAGTTTAGCAACACCAACAATGAAGCATAGTATGAAGTTTTATTGGCAAGAATGAGGGTAGCAACCGTGCTTAAAGCGAACTACCTTAATGTCAGGAGTGATTAATATCTGGTTATTAACCAAGTAATCTGGCTCTATCAGACAATAGGTGACAACATGGTAGCTTACCTTGAACGAGTCCGGTAGCTTAAAAGTCGACACAAAATGTTCAAGATAGACCATGTACCCTGCCAATAGAGTCATCGAGTAGACGTCATTGTCAAGATAGCTGTTAACGAAGGTCAAGCTCTACCTAAGGGGGTACATCTCCAGGTTATATCTCAGTCCAGTATAGCAGGTTGTAAGAAAGTTGACCCAGTAAACCGACTTCCATGTTGGATGGATCCCATTATGGATTACCTACAGGAAGACAAGCTTCTGATCCCAATCAAGCTTGTAAGCTTAAAAGGATCTCGACTCGTTACTGCTTGGTAGATGGGTACCTTTACCGTCGAGGCAAGTAGCTACCTCTGCTCCGGTGTCTCCATCTAAAAGATGATGTTTCGGTACTTTGAGAGGTGCATTCAAGGGGGTTAAGGCAATCACACAGGAGAAGAGCCACTAGCATACCAGGTGTTACGTATCGGATACAATTGGCTGACCTTGCATCATGATGGAAGACAATTCGTTCAATCATGTGAACCTTGCTATAAGGTAGCCAATCTAAATCACCTTCCACTAGAGTAGCTCCTCTCCATCAAGTCACTATACCCCTTCGCCATCTGGGAAGTATACCTCATTGGCCCCTTCTTATTGCTCATGGGCTAGCCAAACGTGCAATAAATGTGATCGACTACTTCACCCACTAGGTGGATGCAGAACCATTATCCAAAATAACGGAGGAAAACACAACCAAGTTCATCAAGAGGAGAGTAGTTTGCAGGTTCAAGACCCCGATGATCATCATACTGACCTTGACAAACAATTCAACAATATGAGGTTCAGGGAGTTCTATGACGATCTAGTTATCAATCTCTGTTGCACCTCATTATCTCACCCTCAAACCAATAGCTTGGTAAAAGCTACCAACAAAACCATCAAGAAGCTTCTAAAAAAGAAGCTACAACAGAAGAAGTGAAAGTGGGTAGAGAAGCTCCCTGATGTGCTCTACGTCTACCGCGCTACAAAAGGACCGTGACTGGAGAAACCCTTTACTCTTTAGCTTTCAAAGTAGAAGAATTCCTCCATATCAAGCACAAGTTGACCTTCAGGGTCAAACACTTTGAGCTTGAAAGCAACGAGGTCAAGCTGAAAGCCAAGTTGGACCTCTTAATGGAAAAACAAGATAGGGTAGTAGAAAAAGTAACGATCTACCATAACCGGATTGTATGGTACTTCAATAGGAAATCCAGAGCTCATGGTTTCAAGGGAGGAGATATGGTACTCTGGAAGGTGACCCAATGCACTAAAAACTGATCAAACGTAGTTCTAGCACCAAATTGGGAAGGCCTTAACCTGGTGAAGGTAATAGTCCGTAGTGGAGCATACAAGCTAAAAGACATAAATGGATGACCTATTGACCATACTTGGAATATGGACCACATGAAGAGATTCTACCCATAGAAGTATGAGGACTCCAAGACGGACTAGTACCATCCAGGATAGGTACCAGTATTTGTACTACGAAAACGCAATGTATCTAAAATTGATCATCAATAAAAGACTTTCCATTTCTCTTCATCTCTATTTGTGTTATTTTGTCATCAAGTTTTTCACCGTTGATGTTCGCCATGATCGCCATTAACTGTGAAAAGCAATATAGTTACCTCGATGCCTTGACCGGGCGCCGCCTCTCACCAAGAATGGTCTAAGTGTAAGAGCATAGTTGCCTGCTAGATAACGAGACCAGGTTGACAAAGTGATCATTCTGATGCCCTTGGTCAGGTGACCCCTCAGGAAGGGTTTGAGTGTAAGTGGATAGTTACCTGCCAGACTACAAGACTAGAATAGCCAAATGGCCTTCCTGATGCCTTGGTCGGGCTACCACTTCTAAAAAGGATCTGAGTGTAAGAGCATAGTTAATAGCTAGACTACAAGACCATGATAGCCAAATGACCGTCCTAATGCCTTTATCATGCTACCACCCCCAAGAAGGATCTAGTTTGTAATTGCATAGCTTCCCATCTAGATCAAGATCGTCTAGGTACCAGTTTTCCCTTGTACATGAATGGTAGGTACTGTGATGGATGCATTCGTCTAGGTTTTTGCCCAAGTGCCAAAATTCACAGAAAAGGTATGCTTGGTACCTCGATTGTCTAAGAAACGATAACCAGCTTTGACGAAGTCCCTTAGGGATTATCTTGATTTTGTACCTCGAAAACTAGGTACTGGTCACTCATCACAAATTTTTTGTTCTTATTAATTCTTAAGTTTTCTTGTGTTACTAGGAATGCACAAGGGACTTGATGTAGGGATATTAGATGCCATGATCGTGGTATCATCCAGGTATCAAGATACCACACATATAGGGATCCCAAATACTTAGGCTCTTTCGACAGTAGTTTTTGCCAAAGCGAAAGGGATCCCTATGTAGGATGGATTTATGCCACGACCATGACACTAACTAGGTACTAATGAACCATGAACATGGGAGTCTCAGGCACCGGGATTTGTCGTATTGGTTTCTAGCCTAAAGTACCAGAGCTATTCTAATACTGATTCGGGATACCATTGCCTCCTGGAAAGGATGGTCGATCATGATAACGTGCTTCAAGAAAATTTTCTAGCTAAGTACCTCCGTAATCTGGCATTGGTCATCTGGTGTATTTAATTTCTTATACTTGATATATTTGAAGACTTTTTTTACTGCCAAAAACTGTTAAGTCAGGTGTATTTAAGGGACTGATTTCCTGATTTAACTTGTGATATGTGTGGAGCAAGGCAGTCCAACCAAGGATGGAAGACAGCTAGATACAAATGTATAAGAAAAAGGAGAGGAAATTTCCATTCATCAAACCAAGGGAACTTATCCCCTTATGTTAGGCTACATGAAAAAAAAGAATGACATAACAAGTTTATTGATCTAACAGGGAGCCCAACCCCGTTTACGAGCAACAAACAAAACAAGTTCAAAAACGAGTTCATTTATCGACCTCCTCCAATTTGGTTTCCTTTATAGTCACTCCTCCAGCATCTACCTTTACCTCTTTTGTGAGCTCAACCCTAACGCCCGATACAATAGGGGGCTCACCAGATACTTGCTCAATCACCTCCTTGGTAGCCGTTTGCTCTATCACCTCCTTAGTGGCAGATTGCTCCTCCACCACCTTCTAGAAAACAGGCTGGTATCCTACCACCATAGAAAGTCTGGATGGAGTAGCATAAAGGATAGGGGCACTTCAATCAACCTAGATCGTTACATTTTTAGGGGACTTCGAGGAAGGATTTGTTCCACTAGCCTCGGTACCGGGTAGGAAAGATGAGATAGGTCATTGGTTTTCATCCTCTTCTGCCCCCTCACCAATTCCAACAGCTTGAGTGGGCCCATCTTCATCAGTAGTTGGAGCCATCATTTCCTGGCCCTTTCCATTATCTCTACCCTATCCCAGCTTCGTATAGTGCATAGGTCGAAGGGTGAAGGTAAGGCTTGAGCTACTTGAAAAGTTGCATAGAAATTGTTGTCCCCGGACGAAGCGTCCACCTCCGTCTCCAGACTGGCCACCTTAGCATGCAAAGTCTTGTTCTCTCCTTCCAACTCAATGACTTTTCCCTCCTGGATATCCCTTTCCAAAGCATGACATCTCGACTTGAGAGCCTTAGTGTCGTAGGCACATTTGTACCACTCTATGTTACATTTGTACCACTCTATGACATCTCGACTTGAGAGCCTCAGCAGCCCAGTACGCCCCCTAAGAGAAGACCTAGTGGCCCACAGCAACATTGAATTTGAAGCCTACAAGTAACAACACATGTAATTAACTACCACCCAAGTACTAAGAATACACGTAGGAAGCAAAAAGGAGCGGGATATTTAACCTCGGCTAAGAGGGCAGAACCCTTGGTGATCAACATGTCCACTGCATGGAAGTCAAAGCACTTATCCCCCAACCAGGGCATGAAGCTATGAACCGATCCAAGACCACATCTTGGCCACTAATCCTTTGCCTGGATTGGGGTTGGTTCCAATAAGCAACAACAGCAGTGGTCAAAGTCGGATAAACACCTCCCTCTGTAGGGAAAATAAAACCACGCACAACGGAAGCGTGAGAAAATTTAATAAGATTAGGGTTTTCGTATAAATTAAAATTTTCCCTTTTTTCAATAACAAGAACCTTAACCCTAGATTAATTGATGTATATAAAATGTATCGTACATTTTTTTTGTGACGATTGAACAAGCGTCAAAATGAATCCGTAAGATCTTCCAATCCAATCATGAACATGAATCACCTAGGAGTATGGGCTCCCTTTCTCTAAATTGTATACCTGAGGATGGAAACAAACAAAATCTTCTTCTTTATTAGTCTCAATAATCCTCCAAGAGAAAAACCAAGAACGTATGGTCAATTTTGAATTATCAATCAATTTGATTGAAACTCGCATGAACCTCGATTCGATGTTGTACACAAAACCCTTTCGATGCAAAGGATACTAGTGTACTATCGAATTCTTCACACAACGAGTTGGATGAAGTTTTTTATTATAACAATAAAAAAACAAATAAAACACAACTTATCACACCAAAAACTCATTCTTGGTCGAATTTAATAGGTATTATATATAGGAGACTAAATCCTCTCCTAAGAATGATTTACTTGGTGGTTAAGAATCCTATCCTTAGATGGATTTACTTGGTGGTTAAGAATCCTTTTCCACAAGGAATTATTTCCCACACCAAGACTCCTAATCCAACCCAATAGTGTATTTGAAACCAAATTAAAGACTACATAATTTGATTAGATAAAAAATTCCTTTTATATCTACTTATCAAATATAGTCTTTAATATTAATTATACTACCAAAAATAATATAATTTTAGGAGACCATCTCCTACTAGGAAAAAGATTTTGACTTTTAATTAAATAATTAATTAATCAACAAATTAAATAATTTCCATTTAATTAAATAATAAAATAAAAATAATATAATTAAGCTGTTCTAAATAGCCTAGTCGCCCAACACATATATATGGGCCATATAATTTTTCTTATTTTATTAAATCCATTAGACCTTAATAAAAAGGCCACATGTGAACTAGACATATTCTTATAAAAAGAAACAAGTTCACATACCTTAATACAATTCTAAATAGACCCCTAAACTAGTCTGGTAGAATATATCAAGTGATCCATGCAAGTTCGTGTGGATTAGGGATCTTGGCGGGCTATCTAAATTTAAGCTCCAATAGACACAACCCAATCACAATCAACAAATGATTCACTTAGGTCCAATCTATTTAATTTTAGTTCATTCCACTAAAGATTTAAAATTGAATTATTAAATAAAGATAGAATAAGTTGATGGTACCCATTCATACCCTAGACAACCTTATTGGAGAAAATGTATCCTCGTGAAGAATACCAGTAATCGCCAAGAGCTCATAGACCGCCTAAGGCTCTCCAAGTTACCATATTTACTAATGTGACCAAATTTTGAACTTGGATTATTTGACTTGTCTAGAAACCATGTTTCAGTAGACACTATTGAAAACTTAACGTTAAGATTTGTTATCCAATACCCCAAAACATCAATATGATGATATTATACTCTCATTTAATAAATGGAGCCATGATGTCCATATCTATAAATAAAGTCCTTCATCGATTAACAAATGAATACCACCAAACTATCGAGGATAGACTATGCTATATAGTCGTACTCATTGATAGCTCAAATGATAACACTTGCAACCATAAGTCCATCATTTATCTCAGGATTAAGATAGACTCTCCGATTGTCTTTAAATGAAAACTTTCATCCATTGACGGTTCTAGATAAAGTATTTCATTATGATCCTATTCAATACACCCAGTGCACTAGATTATTTTGCCTAAAGACACCACACTTTAATGATTTTAGACTCATCATAACATATTTGATCCCACTCGGATGGTAGCAAAAGAATCTACAACTTTGACAAGATAAAGGCGCACAACCTTTTATCTTAAATTGTGAATATTATTCAAGACTAACTAAAGAATTTTGTCTACCTCATACATATCTAGATGTATGAACAATTCTTCTTTTCTCATAGTCTTTTGACCTTACGATTATTTACTTTTGACAATTATAATAATTAAACTATAAATGCTATAAGATTTGATAAACTAGAAATCACTTTATTAATATGAAAAGATTGTCAAATACAATATTATACTCTTTCTATCGAGCATAATCCTAACAATTTCCCACTTTATCTATAGCAAATGTGTCATATCTCTTATCCCCGTGTTCTCTAGATGCCCATCAAAACTCTTTTGTGGAAGAGCCTTTGTAAAGGGATCTGTTAGATTATCTGCTAGCGCGATCTTGGTAATCGTCACGTCACCCCTATGCACAATTTCCCTTAGAAAGTGATACTTTCTTTCAATGTGTTTCCCTCTCTTATGACTTCTTGGTTCTCCCGAATTAGCCATTGTTTTACTGTTGTCACAATGGATAGTGATCCGCTTATTCGTAGTAGAAACCACTTCTAAGTCAATCAAGATTTGGCGGAACTAGACAACCTCTATAATAGCCTCGTATGCAGCAACATACTCGGTTTCCATGGTGGAATCGGCAATACAAGATAACTTGATACTCCTCCATATGACTATCTATCCTTTAATAGTAAACACAGATCCTAATGTTGATCTCCTAGAGTCAGAATCTGATTGAAAATCAGAATTTGTAAACCCAATGGTAATTAAATCTTCTCTAAATTATACCAGCATATAATCTCTCGTTCTTCTAAGATACTTGAAAATATGCTTGACTGCCGTCCAGTGATCAGGACCAGGTTTCGATTGAAACCTGCTAACTATGCCCACAACAAAACAAATATCTGGTCTAGTGCAGAGCATTGCATTCATGAGACTTCCAACTGCCGATGCATATGGAACCCTACTCATGATTGCTCTTCATGCTCATTCTTAGGAACTTGTTCCTTAAAAAGTTTGATTCCATGTCTAAAAGGTAACATACCTTTCTTGGAATCTTGCTTGGAAAACATTGACAAGATTTTATCTATGTATGAAGCTTGGGATAATGCAATCATTCTATTCTTTCTATCCCTTATGACTTGGATACCAAAAATATAACTTGCTTCTCCTAAGCCCTTCATATCAAATTGTTTTGCTTACCATTCTTTTATTGATGTCAATACACCTACATCGTTTTCAATGAGTAGTATATCATCAACATAAAGAACTAGGAAAACCAACTTGTCTCCTTTAATCCTATTGTATACACAAGGTTCGTCAAGGTTTTGAATAAATATAAAACTTTTCAAAGCTTGATCGAACCTTACGTTCTAGGATATGGATGTTTTCTTCAATCCATATATGGATCTTTGCAACTTGCATACCTTTTTCTCTTGGCCTTTTTCAATGAATTTTTCTGGTTGCATCATGTAGATGCTTTTGTCAAGACTTCCATTAAGGAAAGATGTCTCGACATCCATTTGCCAAATCACTAGGTCTAGAGATGCTGCAATGGATAAGAGTATCATAACGGATTTAAGCATGGCCACATGAGAGAAGGTTTCTTCATAATCGATACCTTCTTTCTATGTATAACCTTTAGCTACCAATCTAGCTTTAAAGGTTTCAACCTTTCCATCCATTCCTCTTTTCCTCTTGTATTCCCACTTGCAACCAATAGGTTTTATTCCTTTGGGCAAGTCTACAAGAGACCAGACTTTGTTTTTGAACATAGATTCAATTTCGGATTGCATTACCTTTTGCCAATGGCGACAATCAACATCTTCCATTGCTTCCTTGTATGTATAGGGATCATCATCGTCCGAAAGATTCTCTACAGATTCTTCTAGACAGATGTATCTCTCAGGTTGTCTAACAACTCTCCCACTACAATGAGGTATGGTAGATTGTTGATCTGTTGTTGGTACGGAACTTACAATTGGGCTTGGTTGTGAAACCTCTTGTGGAATTGTATCTCTTGAAAGCTTATTCAGGACAATTCTACTTTTAGGCACAAAATTATTCATATAGTCCTTTTCCAGAAATTTGGTATTTGTCGAAACAAATACTTTAAGATCTGAAGGACTATAAAAATAATATCCTTTTGTTCCTTTTGGATACCCTACAAATATGCATGTTTCTGAACGGGACTCCATCTTTTTTGTGTTTCCTTTTAACACTTGCACAGGTCATCCAATATCCTTTAAGTGTTGTAAACTAGGTTTTTGCCCGGTCCACAACTCATGCGATGTTTTAGGAACCGACTTAGATGGTACATCATTTAGAATATACATTACGGTTTGTAAAGTATATCCCTAAAAAGAATTAGGCAGCGTTGAATAACTTAACATTGACCTAACCATGTCCAAAAGAGTTTTATTTCTCCTTTCTGTCACCCCATTTTGTTGTGGTGTGCCTGGTACAGAAAACTGAGAAATTATCCGATTATGAATAAGATATTGCTGAAACTCACCAGATAGATATTCTCCACCATGATCAGACCTCAAGATTTTTATGCATTTCTCAAGCTGAGTTTCCACTTCAGCTTTAAATGCTTTGAACATGTCAGAAGCATCTTACTTATGTCTCATGAGATACACATAACCAAATCTTGAGTGACCATCCATGAAAGTGATGAAGTACTCATATCCACTTCTAGCTTGAATGCTCATAGGTCTATACATCAGTGTGTATCAATCCTAAACATTCGATGGCTCTTATGCCTTTGGTCATAAACGATCTTTTGGTCATTTTACCTTCCAAACAAGATTTCACAAGTTGGTAGATCATCAACCTTTAAGTCACTTAGAGGTCCGTCACTTACCAATCTTTTAATCCTATTAAGGTTAATATGACCTAGGCGCAAATGCCATAGGTAGGTTTCATCTTTTGATAATTTTACTCTTTTATGATTAGGTTCCATTGATTCCGTGTCTAACAAGTGAGAGATATTTCGATGCAAATAGAATAAACCATTTTCCAATGTACCTTTGCAAGAAAAATTGTTATTCTTACTAATAATAAAACCTTTTATTAAAAGTAACCGAATATCCAAATTTATTAAGATAAGAGACCGAAATTAAATTCCTTTTGAATTGTGGTACATAATAAACGTTTATTAAATTTAAATGCCTATAAGAATCTAATTTGATTCTAATATCTCCCACTACACAAGTAGACACCAATGCTCTATTGCCTAAATACAAGTTGAATTCATTCTTATTCAGTCTATTCCTTTGGCCCTTTTCACCACAATTGAAACACTTCCATTTGATCTTGGTTACTATCTTAGACTCCTTCTAAGAAGTCTCAAGTTGTTTTTTCTTCTATTGTCTCTGGACCTTCTTATATGTCTTGAACAGTAGCAACTTACCAAGCATTTGAATCTCTTGACCCTTGTCTTTCATAAGGATTTTTTTTCGCGATTCGAACATCTTCGATTTGGCCTTGCAAGGTGTATTCCTTATCATTCAAGGTGTAGTCCAAATTGAATTGATCAAAGGAATCCAACAGTGAGTTGACAATCATGTCAATTTTGGTCTCACCATCTATCTTAGCACCATTTAGTTCAGCAATGTTGAGATGTGCTACGACTTTCATCATGGGATCTTTCACACCCTGTCCAGGTTTCATCCTAAGATTCATAAAAGCAGTCACTGTCTCTCTTAGTTATCCTAGACCTCATAGCAAACATCTCCTCTAGTGATATCATTATATCGGTAGCAGTCTCCATTCCTTCATGTTGCTATTGCAACACGTCAGCGATGTTGCCATAATGTAACGTACATTTAGCCATCTCATCTTAAGACTTCCAGTACTAACACTCATCTCTTTGCTCCTGAGTAGATTCATTAGTTTGGTGGTTAAGGAATAGACATAACGAATTTATGTTTTTTAGCTTGCATTAACAACCCAATTTTCCTTTTCCATGTGATATAGTTATCATCAGTTAAAGTATTATTTTTTAGAATGTTGATTCGGGATGGGGTCATGATTTCTTTATAATAACAAAAATTATATAAGTAAATAATCATGATAAAGCTCTTTTGAATATTTATCTTGAATTAAATAAAATAATTCAATCGTAAAAATTCAATGGTGGTCCAACACCCATAAATGTCACGCCTCCTTTGGGAGTTCACAACATTTACTAGTTGGACTAGGTCCCACCTAAATGCTAACATAACAACCAACATTTTCAGTTTTAGCCTTGTGATTTTATTAACAAGAACTCTTGGGAGGATATTAATAAACTCACATTGTGTGTGTTACCAAGTTATCGACCTTCTATATAATCATTAATATCCCTCCTTTGGGAGTAGATATCGTTTGGGCTAATTGTATAGTCTATCCTTGTAAGGAAGTATCTTTCTAAATTCTATTCATGAATACCTCTTGGGAGGTTATTGCACGAAACAGAAAGCTCAACTAAACTTGGAGGTCGTAGGTGTTCCAAAACACATTCTCCCACTCAATTATTTAAGGCGTGTGATCGAATTCCAAAGAATGATTTACCAAGTTATCTAGATGCCAATTTAGATACCTAAACCATTCTATGCATGTTCATACCAAAAGAGATAAATGAGTGGCACTCCTATTCTACATGACATGTTATCAAACAATGACAAACATTGCAATATTTATAAAAAATATGTCTTGGAATACAAAAACCTCCTTTCTTGACGAACAAGTCTTCACATAACCTTCGTCGTTTGGACTCTCTCGGCTGCCTCCCATGGGCGTGCGCATGCCACAACCCCATAAAGGGCTTCCATAGGGCTGCCGTGGGCAGCCCGTGCCATAACAAATGTGGCTGCGTGTTGTTCGTACGCACGTTTGTTGCTACGGCTCGCACGGTCCCAAACTTATTCCGGTTGCTCCCAATTCTTCAAACCTTTGAGTTTTCGATACTTGAACGTATTACAGAAGAAATTAAAATTAAAAAATACTACAGTTTTTTTTATTACAATAGTGCAATTTTTTTTGTTATTACAATAGTGCAGTTTCTTTTTATTATTTTTTCAACAACAAAATATAAAAAAACTTAGCAACTACCAAGAACGAAATTATGGCGATGATAGACCACCCTTCTTGTTACAATCCCAAAACAAAAATACATTGAAATTCTAGGACCAAAATTGACCAATAACAATCCACATATAAAACATATATATATCCATACATTCCAATGTAAATATATATTAGAATACCTAGAGTGTCATCTCTTTCTAAAACATGCATATATACAATAAAATAAAAAGATTCACGTACACATACATCAATTAATCAAGGGTACAACCTGTCTCTGATACCAATTGTAGGGAAAATAAAACCACGCAAAGCGGAAGCGTGAGAAAATTTAATAAGATTAGGGTTTGTTTATAAATTAAAATTTTCCCTTTTTTCAATAACAAAACCTTAACCCTATATTAATTGATGTATATAAAAAATATCGTACCTTTTTATTTTTTTTCGTGACGATTGCACTAGCGTCGAATTGAATCCGCAAGATCTTCCAATCCAATCACAAACGTGAATCACCTAGGAGTGTAGGCCCCCATTCTTTAAAATGTATACCTGAGGATGGAAACAAAAAAAATCTTCTTATTTGTTAGTCACAATAATCCTCCAAGAGAAAAATCAAGAACGTCCGGTCACTTTGGAATTATCAATCCATATGATTGAAACTCGCGTAAACCTTGATTTGATGTTGTACACAAAACCCTTTTGATGCAAAGGATACTAGCGTACTATCGAAAATAAAAACATTTCCTCTTTTCTCTATGCTTGGCCGAATTCTTCACACAATGAGATGGACAAAGTTTTTTTTTTATAACAATAAAAAAAAACAAGTAAAAAACAACTTCTCGCACCAAAAACTCATTCTTGGTCGAATTTAATAGGTATTATATATAGGAGACTAAATCCTCTCCTAAGAATGATTTACTTGGTGGTTAAGAATCTTATCCTTAGGTGGATTTACTTGGTGGTTAAGAATCCTTTTCCAAAATGAATTCTTTCCTACACTTAGACTCCTAATCCAACTCAATAGTGTATTTGTAACCATATTAAAGATTTCCTAATGAATGATGACTAAATATGGATGCATGCGCTCTTCGAAAAGGGTGATTAGATAAATAATTCCTTTTATTTATCTACTTATCAAATATAGTCTTTAATAATAATTATAATACCAACAATAGTGTAATTTTAGGAGACCTTCTACTACTTGAAAAAAGATTTTGACATTTAATTAAATAATTAATTAATCAACAAATTAATTAATTTCCATTTAATTAAATAATAAAATAAAAATAATATAATTAAGCTATTCTAAATAACCTTGCCGCCCAAAACATATGTATGGGCCATATATTATTTTTCTTATTTTATTAAATCCATTAGACCTTAATAAGAAGTACACATGTGAACTAGACCTATTCTTACAAAAAGAAACAAGTTCACATACCTTAATACAATTCCAAATGGACCCCTAAATTGGTCCAGTAGAATATATCAAGTGATCCATGCAAGTTCGTGTGGATTGGGGACCTTGGCGTGCTATCTAAATTTAAGCTCCAATAGACACAACCCAATCACAATCAACAAATGATTCACTTAGCTCCGATCTATTTAATTTTAGTTCATTCCACTAAAGAACTAAAATTGAACTCTTAAATGAAGATAGAACAAGTTGATGTTACTTATTCATACACTAGACAACCTTATTGGAGAAAGTGCATCCTCGTGAAGAATACCAGTAATCGCCATGAGCTCATAGACCGCCTATAGCTCTCCAAGTTACCATACTTACTCATATGACCACATTTTGAACTTGGACATTTTGACTTGTCTAGAAGTCATGTTTCAATAGACACTATTGAAAACTTAACGTTACGATTTAATATCCAATAACTCAAAAAACCATATGATGATATTTTACTCTCATTTAATAAATGGATCCACGATGTCCATATCTATAAATGAAGTCTTTCATCCATTAACAAATGAATACCTCCAAAATATAGAGGATAGACTATGATATATATTCGTATTCATTGATAGCTCAAATGATAAAACTTGCAACCATAAGTCCATAATTTATCTCAAGATTAAGATAGACTCTCCTATTGTCTTCAAATGAAAACTTTTATCCATTGACGGTTATAGATAAAGTATTTCATTGTGATCCTATTCAATGCACCCAGTGCACTAGATTCTTTTGCCCAAAGATTCCACACTTTGATGATTTTAGACTCATCATAACACATTTGATCCCACTCAAATGCTAGCAAAAGAATCTACAACTTTGACAAGATAAAGGCAGCCAACCTTTTATCTTAAGTTGTGAATATTTTTCAAGACTAACTAAAGAATTGTGTCTACCTCATACATATCTAGATGTATGAACAGTTCTTTTTTTGTCATAGTCTTTTGACCTTAAGATTATTTACTTTTGACAATTATAATAGTTAAACTATAAATGCTGTGAGATTTGTTAAACTAGAAATCACTTTGTTAATATGAAAAGATTGTCAAATACATTATTATACTCTTGATATCGAGCAGAATCCCAACACCCGCAACCAAGGTAGGAATGGTAGTGGGCGGGGGATGGGGAACAACAGCAGAAGCAGTGGCAACAACGGTGGAGGAAGAAGTAATTTTAGAAGTAGTTGTAGTGATAGCAATAGAGGCAACATAATCTCGTCCCCTTACTCTCACCATTCTATATGCAAACATATCCATCTGGGATCTGGATCTAGAGTTAGGAGGATGAGTGCCTTTTATACCTCAACTTGGATAGATCCACGCTTGTTTTGACAGGTTGAGGTAGAGGGGAAGTACTTCTTGCAGTTCTAGTAGGTGGATGAGGAGTTCTAATAGTCTAATCAGCAGGGGACTCAGTAGGAGTAGGATGCAAAGAGAACGATAAGTTGTCAGAAGGTTAGGCTCTCTTTGAACCAGTATAGGAACCGTGAAAACTGTACGAAAAAATAAATAAGAAATAGTCAAAATCAGCTAAGATAAAGTAAAAAACACAATGAAGTAGAAACATAAGATTTCATCTACATGGATAAGCGAGGGAGATACGCAAGTAACGGTCTACCATACTAGTATCTAATCAATCCGAAGTAGGATACTGCAGGTTGACGAAAGACCGGTCAACGATGGCCTACAAGATTATCTTCGATTCTACAGAGAGGGTAGCTTTCTCCCAGACTGGTTTGCCTCTATCCGGGTAGGGACCTCGAACTCCCTCCCCCCGATGTGAACTGAGTTTCCCCAAATGCCACCAACCATGGCACCATGTACTATGAATTTTAGGCAATTATTCACTCAGGTATAAAACTGCCCTTTTAGACCAGGTGAGTTGGCAATAACCTGGAAGATGAACCTCAGCTCATCCGTCCCCGGTTCCCAATTGAGGTCTTCCTTCTCACACTGCTCTTTTCACAGTATGAGAAACCTAACTAGATGCCTTTAGCATCCCAGGGGTTAGCTAGATTAGAGTAAGCTGTAAAGCGTGAAGCTCCCTACAAAGGGTTGGGAGTAGAGGCAAATTAACTCCATTTTAAAAAATAGCGCATGAGTTGGGAGCTCACCTTGAGAAGGGGTATACACATCGTATTCCTGGTGTGAGATGGTGATATGATACTATTAAGAATCAAAAACCTCATCCTCGTGCTCCAGATTTTATTAGTCGTATAAATGGAATCAAGAATGACACGAAAGTCATAGAGAAGGGTAAACGAAAATCAGTTTCAACTATCTACCGGCCCTGACCTTGCTGGACTCCTTACTTGAGTCCTCCTCCATAATCTCAACAAGAGTATCAAGATTATTCGAGAACCCATCACCAATGGAGATATTCCAGTTGAAGCGGTGGCACTGGAGTAAGGGAGCATCGCTTTCGCCACTACCTTCTTCACGAGCCCTTTTCCCTTGCATATGTTTAGAGGAATCAGCCTCGATAATCCTATCAACACTATCTCTTTCTGAGGAAGACATGGTAGCAATAGAAGAAGTGATAGAAGATTGAAGTAAAGAGGTTTGATTGAGATAAAGAAAGCAGAGGGTAAGCAAGATAGGGTTTTTAAAATTAGAAAGAGGGATTTTGAGGCATAAAGAAGAAGAAGGGGGACACGTGTTTAAATAGAGGAAATGGAATAGTAATCGGTGATGGAAACGTGTCTAGGAAATAAGATTCATGGCTGATAGGAAAGGCAATTTCAATATACATGCAAACCGTTTCATTTTTTTAAATAGGCAAGGTTTCCTGACCCGACACATTAACTGTCGCATTAAATGTAAACATTTCCTTCTAGATTCTGGTAACTGGTAAGAAATAGAAAAATAAAATTCCTCAAGCAGTGCATGAAACCTGACTACCACCCCAACCAGTTACTGGTGTTATTGATAGGGGGACTTCTGAAAATAGCCATTTTTAGAAAGAGATCAAAGAGACATTTTCACATGTTTTTACCTTGTAGGATACACCTCCCAATACTAGGTAAGGTCTACCAGCTATAACCTACCTCTAGATACCGGATCCTACACCTCATAAGCACCTCGATATCAATATCTGGAAGAGGATCAATGTTTACATCCCAAAAGGCTACAGGATACCAAGACAAGCTCGTGTCGTGTTATTCCCTGCTCAGCTTCTTGGTACAATGATGTCCGACTAGTACCCAAGCACCTTGATACTACCATTTGAGAAATATCAACATCTACAAAAAGTGATAGGTACTTGACTCAGCAGGTACCGCGATACTTCCTACCTAGTGCCTCGGTACCAGGACATCCACCTGGTACCTGAGTACCTCGATGATATCTCGCTACCTCTTCCATGCACATGTCATACCCATTAAGTAAGAGGGAAGTAAACTGGAAAGCTCCAAAATGATAGGTCGAGCGTCACGCCACCAGACTGGTACCCCTAGGTACCTCGCCATCGGCATGCAGATTCATGATTCCCCTCCAAAGCTACATAATTGACTTCTTCGCCACTGAAGATCCGTAATAAGACCAAATAGGTAAACGAAATAGTCATTCATTCTAATTTAAACATAAACGAAAACCTGACGTATTCAACGGGAGTAATTCCCGCGTAATTTGATTCCCCCATCAATGCCATTCATTTCAAGTAACATGGCAAATCAATTGGTCTAAATTACATTGATTTGATTGATAATGGAGAGGGATTAAAAGGGGATGTCAGGATCCAGACAAGGTATCGAAAAATTAGGAGAAAAAGGTCACATCATCTTCACCAATTTGTCTCACCTCTAAGGATTTAGCCAATTAACAACATGCACGAGTTTAAAATTAGGGTTTTCTATTGACCTTTAATGCACCTAGACTCTGCAGGATTAAACAACTAACTTTAATCAAGTTATCTTGTGCATTAACTAATTAGAACCAAATTCTAATTAACTAATAAATTATTAATGATTTTTAACAAATAAAAATCTAATCTATTAGTGAACAATCTAAGATTCAGTAAACTATTTACTAATGTCAGATTATTATGATAGTGTTTACCAAGTTTTAACAATTACAACTCAAACACTTTATTCGGTTAATTTATTATTATGTAATTAATCATATTAATCCTAATTACAATAAATGACCCTATTAATCTAACTTATTAAACTCTTTAATAACTAGATTAATAATAATGAGAATTACCAAGTTTTTTAACCATTAAAAAAAATCTTATCACATTTTCATAGCCAATTTATGTATTTACCCATTTTAATCACATTAAAAAAAATACATAAAATATCAGGCTATGATGCATGTATGACATATCAAATATATTTGTATAGGCACATCTAATCTAAATGACATACGTATGCATGACAATGCTTTTATATTCCTGGATTTACACGGAATTTGATTTTCGTTTCTAAGTTGTTAGAACAAAAATATTCTATTTCTTTTAATAATAAGTCTGTTATTATTGGAAAGAATGGTCTGAATATTTGTTCAGGAGTTAAAGAAAACAATTTATATGTGTTAAGACCGTTAATACATACTACACTGCTCAACACCGTAATGTTTATGGTTGAAAAAATAAAAACTATACGACATAATATTTCTCCAGATAATGACATGTATCTCTGGCATCAAAGGCTTGGTCATATCAACCTTGACCTTGAAAGACAGACTAGTAAAAAGCGGACTTTTAAGTGAGTTAAAGGTTGGCACCTTACCTGTATGTGAATCTTGTCTGGAAGGTAAGATGAATAAGAGACCTTTTACTGGAAAAGGGCTTAGAGCTATAGAACCACTAGAGCTTATACATACAGACGTCTGCGGACCGATGAATGTTAAATCTAGGGGTGGTTAAGAGTATTATGTCACCTTTATAGATGACTACTCAAGATACAAATACATCTACCTAATGCAACGGAAGTCGGAAACATTTGAAATGTTAAAAGAATTCCGAGATGAAGTTGAGAATCAATTAGGTAGGATTATCAAGTCACTACGATCGGATCGTGGAGGTGAGTACCTTGACCAAGAGTTTGAACACTTCATGGTCGAGCATGGGATAATTTCCCAACTCACAGCTCCCGGTACACCTCAGCAAAATGGTGTAGCAGAGAGGAGAAAAAGAACCCTGATGGAAATGGTGAGATCTATGATTAGTTTCTAAGCATTACCAAATTCCTTTTGGGGATATATGTTATAAACAGCGGCATACATTTTGAATGTGGTGCCATCCAAATATATTTCTAAGACTCCCCTGGAGTTGTGGAATGGTCATAAAGATAGTTTGTGACATTAAAGCATATGGGGTGTCCAGCACACGTGCTGAAGAACAAAATTGGAAAGCTAGACTCCAAGTATATGGTCTACCTATTTGTAGGATACTCCAAGGAGACTAGAGTTGGACACTTCTATAGTCCCGAAGATAACAAAGTATTTGTATCGACAAATGCAATGTTTCTTGTGGACAATTATATTAGTGACCATAAACCTCGTTCTTAGATTGTATTGAATTAGTTAGAGCCTGGTCAGACTAGTGCTTCATCAACAAGAGTTGTTGATCCATAAAAATCTGAGAGTCAGATGGTTCCTGATCAAGATACACTACCACCTAGACGTAGTGAGAGGGTTGTAAGACAACCTGAACATTATTTAGGTATAGGTGAGGGACAAGGTGTTGTCTCTACTGATAGTATGGATTATCCATTGACATTTAAGAATGCAATAGAAGATCCTGATAAAGAGGAATGGCTTAAAGCCATGAATCTCGAGATGGAGTCCATGTACTTTAACTCAGTATGGGATCTTGTTGACTTATCGGATGGGTTCATAGGGGGTAAGTGGATCTACAAGAGAAAGAGAGGAGTAGACGAGAAGGTAGAGACCTTCAAAGTAAAGCTAGTGGCCAAGGGTTATATCGAGAATGAGGGGGTCGATTATGAAGAGACCTTCTCGCCAGTAGCCATGTTTAAGTCTATTAGGATTCTCTTATTCATTGCTGTCTATTTTGATTAAGAAATTTGGAAAATGGCCGTCAAGACTGCATTCTTGAATGGCAATCTTGATGAGAGCATCTATATGATTCAACCAGAGGGTTTCGTATCTCCAGATCAAGAGCAAAAGGTTTGCAAGCTGTAAATGTCCATCTATGGACTTAAGCAAGCATCTAGATCTTGGAACATTAGGTTTGATGTTATAATCAAAACCTATGGCTTCGAGCAGAACGTCGATGAGCCTTGTGTCTACAAGTGCATCATTGATAAGAAAGTAGTTTTCTTAGTCCTATACGTAGATGATATCCTACTCATTGGGAATGATGTGGGAGTGTTATCTGATGTAAAGGGCTGGCTGGCTAGCCAATTCTAAATGAAAGACTTGGGAGAGACGAGTTATGTTCTAGGGATCCAACTTATAAGTGATCGTAAGAACAAACTCATAGCACTATCTCAGGCATCATATATCGATAAGATTATTGTACGATTTTTGATGTAAAACTCTAAGAAAGGTAATTTACCTTCTAGGCATGGAGTTTACTTGTCTAAGGAACAGTGTCATAAGACACCTCAATAAGTTGAGGATATGAGATGTGTACCCTAAGGAACAGTGGTGCTGTGGCTAATTCCAAAGAACCAAGAAACCACAAAAGAGGGAAGTATATGGAGAGAAAGTATCATCTCATTAGAGAGATAATGCAGAGAGGAGATGTGATCGTCACCAAGATAGCCTCACAAGACAATCATGCTGATCCATTTATGAAGACCTTACCGGCTAAAGTGTTTTTGGGTCACCTAGATGGTCTAGGGTTACGAGACATGCCTCACATGTTTTAATGCAAGTGGGAGATTGTTGGGGTTTATGCCTTAAAGATGTAATTTGTAAATGGATTTATGAAATAAATAAAAGGAAAAGTTCAATTCATTTTTGTTGTGTTGTTTATTTTATAACTTGTGCATATATTTAACATCCAAGATTGTCGGATGTAATCTTGAACTGTGTATATGAGTGTCATATATGGATGGATACAGTAAGAGACATGCAATCTAAAGAGTCCATAGATAGCAAATAAAGATGGGTACTTTATATGTGGTTAATCTATAGTTGCGGTCCATTCCGTAATGTAAGATGATTCTATCCTGAATCATTCATATGAGATATAGGAATGGAGGCACCTTGTATGATGTGATCATATAGGACTGGGCCATGATCTATATGAATCTTTCACCAAGATCCGTTAACCAATGAGATTCATATATATCAACTAACAATGGCTATATGTTGGTGATCTTAATCCTGAGTGTCTTATCAACTCCTTCAGGTTAGGTTGTGGTCTTTGATATACCATGGGTGAGGTCGGATGTTTCAGATCAATATGCTCCGTATGTAGGATTGCGGTTTGACCTGTGGCTGGGAAGGTTTGTACACAATAGTGGAATCTACTCCTTATTGTGAGAAGTAGATGGTAGTTCCCTTAAGGGTTGATTCGGGGCTTGGACAATATGAGCGCTCTCCTAATTTCGTAAGGAAATAGAATTTATTGTCCATTAGAGAATCAATGGTAGAGAATCAATGGTACATAAAGGATATATGTAATTAGAGGGGTATAACGGACATTATGACCCAGCTCTAATTATGAACTATTGTGGAAGTTCACACCATCTGTAATAGCTATATCGATGGACACCGAGTTGTATCAGTCTGTGTACAAGCATCTACAGTTGAGAGAGTGCAGCTTCGGGTTCTTAGTGGAATAACACCAAAGTTAATCATCAAGGAATATTAATTAAAGAGTTTAATTAATGATTCTGAGGATTATTGGAGCTTAAAATACTGTGGATCCATTAGGTCCCCTTGCTAGCCCGATCGATTTAGGTAACAAGGATCACGGTTAACTAATTGGATTGTCCAATTAGTTGTGTTACGAAAGTGACACGTGTTTATTCATAAATTAATTGAATAATTAGATTATTTAACTAATGAATGTTAATAGTTAAATTAATTAAATAATTAGATTATTTAATTATATTGATAATTATTAATTATTAATTAACTATTAATTGGAGGGTGTTAGTTGATATATGGATTTAGGTGAAGATAAAGTAATAGAATTATTTTATTTTTACTAAATCATTTATCTAAGTATTTGAATTTAAGTTTAAATTTAAAATACTTATTAACACTTTTAATATATTATATATATTTGAAAAGAATAATTAAAAGATATATGTCAATTAATAACACAAGAGATTGCATTGGATGCAAATTGGTGTGTGCACATGAAACATTAGTCAAAAGAAGAATTTGCATATGATGCAAATACTTGATACACATATAATATATATATATATATATAACGGAAGTGTAGGGGGTGATATATATATTTGTGAAAGATTTTTTTTTTTGGCTTGGTGCGTGAAACAAGAAAAAAAAAGTAAAAAGTGTTTTGTGTGTGAATATATATATATATATATATATATATATATATAAGAAAGAGTTTCATGTTTCATGTTTTTTAGATATATATTTTATGTATATCTTGTTTCACGTTTTGTGTGTTTTTGAAACACATAGAAGAAAGAGTTTATTCAATTCTCTCTACATCCTCCATTCAAGTTCCTGAGATCGTGACGCCCCCACACGCAGTTACCTGTCCGGAAAGTTAGCGAGGAAGATCGAGTAGTTCAGACGGGAGCAGATCGTAAAGTGAATGAGCCTCCAAACGTTGGTAAGATTTTCTTCTTTTGATTATATTGATTACAATTTCCTGTGTTTACATATTGTATGTTTTAGTTCGGAAAAATAATTAAGATCCAAAGTTCACTGGTCCTAGATACAGATTATGATCTGTATTAAAAATTTTAAAACCTAGTTCCACTGCGTAACCGGTGAACGAGGTTCCAACACCGGTATTCATCTTCCTCTGATACACATATTAAGAGTGTTCGGGAAAACCCTCTTCTGTACAGTTCTCCTCCAATCAGTGTGTATCTTCCTGACTAGTACCTGATACGTTTTGCTTCTAAGGGATCTTCCGGGAGTATATCTTCTTCCAGATACATTTTTAGTTGAGTCATCCAACCGACTCACGGTGTTCGAATTTCTGAGACTTTAAAGTTTTTTGGCTTAATTATACTTGGTCTGAGAAGATGTTCATCCGGAATGTTTTTTGGCCTAATTGTGGTTGTTGTTGTTGATGCTAGTTTGGACAAAGCGTCTGCCTTTTCATTTTCTTCTTTAGAGATTTGGACAATCCTGTATTCCTTGAAATTTTAGAGGAGTTGTTTTGTTATGCCTAAATAGGCCATCATACCTTCTTCTCTAGCCTGATACTCGTCTAAGACTTGGTTGACGACTACCTGTGAGTCACTGAATATCTCAACCTTATCTGCTCTGAGAGCTATGCAAACTCTAAGCCCTGCTAGCAATGTTTTATACTCGGCTTGGTTATTTGTTGCTTTGAAATAGAATCTCATGGAACATTAAACATCATCTTCTTTTGGGGTGCAAACCATGATCCCCGCCCCGCTGCCAAGAGTATTCGAAGAACCATCCACATATAATCTCTATTAGAAATTCTTGCCCAACATTTTTTTGCTTCCATATTTGGTTCTGTGAATTTTGCTACAAAATCTACCACTGCCTTGCCTTTGAATGATGTCCTGGGCATGTACTGAATATTGAATTGACACAGCTCGATGGCCCATTTAGTTAATCTCCCTAAAAATTCTGGCTTCTGTATAATTTGCTTAAATGGGCAGTTGGTGAAAACCTGGATTGTATGTGCCTGAACGTATGGCCTCAGCTTTCTTGTTGCCGAAACCAATGCTAGAGCCATTTTTTCTGCCTATGAATACCTGATTTCAGTTGGAAAAAGAGCCTTACTGGTATAGTATATTGGCCTCTGTATCCTTTCTTCTGTCCTGACTAGAACCAAGCTTACTACTAACTCTGTAAGGGACAAGTATAGATGAAGTATTTCTACCATTTTAGGTTTTGAAAGGATGGGAGCCTGACCTAAGTATTCTTTAATCCTCAGGAATGCCTGTTCACACTCTTCATTCCATTCAAGCCTCTTCCTCTTTTTGATCATTTTGAAAAAGGGAGCACATATATCTGTGGCCTTCGTGATAAATCTGCCCAGAGAAGCTAAGCATCTTGTCAGGAGCTGTACCTCTTTTAACGTCCTTGGTGAAGTCATTTTTTGATGGGCTTGGATCTTCTTGGGATTCAATTTGATCCCCCTCTGGTGAACTTGGAACCCAAGGAACCTTCATGAAGGAACCCTAAATAGGCACTTGTTCAGATTTAACTTCATCCGATACCTTTTCAAGACATCGAATGTTTCACGCAGGTCCAAAGCATGCTTGTTTGCCAAGGTACTTTTGGTTAACATGTCGTCTATGTAAACTTTCATGTTTCTTCCTCTTTGATGAGTGAAGATCCTATTGACCAACCGTTGATATATTGCCCCAACGTTTTTTAGCCCAAAGGGTATTACTGTATAATAGTATAACCTTAATCGATCGTGAATGCTATTTTTTCTTCATCAACTTTATTCATCCGGATCTGATTGTATCCCGAATAAGCATCCATAAAACTGAGTAATTCATGACCTGATGTAGCATCGACCAGCTGGTCTATTCTTGGAATTGGAAAACTGTCTTTTGGGCAGGCTTTGTTCAGATCCATGAAGTCCACACATATTCTCCGTTGGACATTCTTCTTTTTGACCAAAACCATATTTGCTACCTACTGAGAGTAGTTGATTTCTCTAATTGACCCCACAACGAGTAACTTCTCCACCTCCTGCTTGATTGCCCGACTTCTCTCGAGGTTGAAAGATCTTCTCTTTTGAATAACAAGTTTTGCATTTGGATCCATCGCCAAATGATGTGATATTACTTGTGCATCTATCACCACCATGTATTCATGACTCCATGCGAACACATCTTTGTATTCTCTAAGATCTAGCTTGACCTTTTCTTCTAAGTTGGCCCCAATTTTGACCTTCTTATCTTGTTTGTCTTCCTTTAGGACCACCTCCTCTATTGGTTTACTCTTTGATGTCTCCGGTTCTTCCCTTGGATCAAACTCGAACAACAGTGATTCTTCTTGCTTGATCTGATCTGGTTGTGTTAAGGTGCATACTTGGTGTTCACTATTATCTCTGTATTTGTAAACCAAAAGATTAGCTCTTCTAGCCATCTCCTACGACCTTTTGATTGTTCCTACCCCTCATTCAGTTGGGAACTTGATCATCAGAGCGTATGTAGCTGTTATCGCCTTTGTTTTATTCAGGAAAGGTCGACCTAGTAACGCATTATAAGGCCAGTTGTCCAAATCTCCACCATAAAGTCAAGTAACACTATTTTCTGGCAAGAAGCTACTCCAATCTTCACGAGCAGCTTCGTTGTTCCGAGAGACCTAACCTTGTCTCCCTTGAATCCTTTGAGTAGGGTATGGAAAGGTTGCAAGTCCTTTCGATCCAATCTGAATCGATCATAAACAGCCACATTGAGGATGTCTGTCGAGCTACCATTAGCCACTAAAATTCTCCTAACTTTTCTATGGCCAATTCAGGTACTTATGACGAGGACGTCATTCAGTCGGACGTCGACCCCATGTGAATCAGCTTCAGTGAATATTATCTTGTTCCATCCTTCCTTTATCCTCTTCGAATCGGGCTCGATGGAGTTAACATCAAAATTCTGTCTTGCTTCCACTGCTTCTCGGGTTTTATGAGTCCGCTCTCGGTTACTTCTCCTATTGGTCCTCCGAAGATGATCTGTATCACTTAATTCACCTCGGGACTGGCCCTTTTATTTCGACCAGAATTATGATCTCCAATCTTGGTCTCTTTTTGAATTTCTGACTTCTCATCTTTCTTCAGGATTATATCTTGTAGATGTCCTTCTCGAATGAGGGTCTCCTGAGCTTGTAACATTTGGAGGTCTCATGTATGATTTCCTTATGGAACCTGTAATATTTCATTTGTCTCTTGCCGAGCAAATTGGGACTGCCGACATGGCTCCTACACCAGATTTTTTTCTTCTAGTATTGGCAGGATCTCTTCCTGTCTTTTCCAAAGCAGGGTGCAGTTCGTATATTTTCCTTGAAATTTTTCCCTGGTTTGGTCACTGTTACGTCCGCTTCCCTCATATTTCCTCATTTCTTTGCTATTTTCTTTTTATTTCCCTTTATGATTTTGTGACTTTGACACGGCATCTTTTTGTTCGGGTGTTCCCCCAGGCATGTAACTGCTTTTTTTGCCAACTCTTATTAATCCACTATAGCGTATCAACGTGCCATATCTATCATATCTGCGTATCTAGTTAGACGATCCCTTCTTAGGTCAAAAGACAACCTCCCATTTTTCAAGTTATTTATGAATACAACGATTATTGCTTCGTCATTCGCACTGCCAATTTCTGAGACTGCCTTACTGAATCTTCCTAGATACTTCTTTAACGACTCGTCTTTCCCTTGCTTCAGTTGAGAAAGGTAAGCCACCGATTTTTTTCTATGCACATTCCCTAGAAATTGTCTTAAGAAGCTTCTACTCAACTCGCTGAAACTCTCAATACTCCTCGGAGGCAATTTCCCGAACCACCTTGAACTAGTATCCCGAAGGGTTTGTGGGAAGTTAAGGCACATCAAATGATCGTTGTGGGCATACTGGGCCATGGCACTATTATATCGTCTGACATGCTCTTTTTGATCTGTATCCTTTTTAAACTGTTCCACGTGTGGCATCCTGAATCTCTCCAGGAATGGCGTTCGCAGGATGTTTCTAGTAAAAGGGCTATTGGAATCATCACCAGATAGCTCATTATATCTGTATCGCCTAATTAATGCATCTATTTGATGCCTGTTGTTCTTGGCTTCTCGGGTCAGGCTCTGAATCATGACGTCTCTATTGCCTACCAGCTTTCTGTGATGGTTAAGCTGCCGAGTTATTATCATACCTGTTTCCAGGTCCTTTTCATTCTATCCCCAAGTCTCACGAGCCAAACCTTGTAAGCGTATGGTCCCATAATGACGTCTACGATAGTATCGATCACTATTCTTTGATAATGATGACCGATCTCTACGCTAGTCATATTTACAGTGCCTATCATGGCCCACCCGACCGTGGCTCTTCCTTTGGTATGGGCGTTCCTTTGTAGGCGTTTCATAATCCTTGTCCTAGTTGGTGTCGTACCCAGTCTGGTTTATTGGTCCTGAGTCCTTAACGGCTATTGGTACATCTGGTTTCGGCCCAACTACAATCGATCGGAGCCTAGGAAGTGATAGAGGGTTTGACGGATGCACTTTTCTCTCGGTAAATAGATCTATTCCTTCTTTCGTCGCATCTGTTAGTAACTATTGCAGTGCTTCACGGAAACAACAAGCTATTTCCTCGCTGGTAGGAAGGACTTATTGGATACTAGTCAGGATATCGGTTGGCTCTTGGTGGTTGTGGTGGGATCCTGAGTTGTTCCGCTTATATAAGCATTATCTTGAGATTTTCGGATGTCCCTAGAACTATCTTGCTTCCGTTACCTGCCATCGCTTAAATAGATCAGAGGTTCAATCCCTTCTTCCAACACCAATTGTTGATGTTGATTTCTCAATGGATGAGAAAGTCAACAACGTTGGGTTTGGTTATGAATTGTCAAAAGAAAGAGAATGAGAAAGAGAAAGAGAAAGAGAAAGAGAAAGAGAAAGAGAATGCAATCAAAGTTATTATGACACGAGTTTACATGGTAAAACTCCGATGATCGGATAAACATCCACAGGTGGTTGAATGCACAACCAAGCCAAATCCAATATTTAAACAAAGAATTACACCACTCGATCTCTCTTGCCTCTCTTGCAATGATTACTGTTTGAATCTGTCTCACGTCTGTCTATATCATTCTCTATTACAATGATATTAGGTGCCTATTTATATACGTATAGAACCCTAATCCTTGTTGTACAAGTAAGAAAAAAAAATTGTTTTTTAATTAAGACTAGTTGCTTGTTGAAGTCGTCTTAATCTTCTTTCCTATTTTGTAGACCTTGTAAAGATAGAGTTTGAATCTTAATAGGATTCAGGTGGCATAGTCCGTTTAGGACTTATTTCCTTATCGGCGTGTAGTCTTTTAGAATAGTAGAGTTGTTGCCTAATTTGGGATTTGTTTCCTGTTTGGTGTTTTATCCTTCTAGAAACTCTTTTGGACACGGAGGTTTTGCGTATTGAAGCATGATTCCTTGTTCTATTCACGTATGTGAATCGTATGCTGAACTTCTATACTAGGGTTTCTTGTGTTGTCCCGAGTAGAACATAATGTGCGGAGTACCCGTGTTCAAACTTACTCGGGTTCTTTTCCCTAGTGATGTCTGGGATGATTTCTTCTAATTGCCAGCTCGGATGCCCATTTGGCAATCTTTTTAAGGGATTGTCTTACCTGTCGGTGATGTGTACATTCAATAAGATATACATATAAGAGAAAACAAGTACAATCACTCAAGTGACCCATTCACCTAGAAACTACCCTTCTATCCTACTCAATGAACTTGTTGCCACCTTGCTCACCTTTTCGGATCCTTCTGACCCTAGGCAAGACTTCTTTGCTCACCCTTCCAGATCCTCACGACCCTAGGAAAGACTTCCTTGATTAGTTATCTGAGTCCTCCACTCTAACTAAGACTTCATTGCTCAACAATCCGAGGTCTCCTACCTCTTGTTGAGACTTCCACTTGATTAGCTATCCGAGTCCTCCCGACTCTAGCTAAGACTTCCAATTGCTCAAATCAAAGAATCACTCTAAGATATGAGACTTCCTACCTCTTCTCAAGGCATCTGAGTGATCTTGAATGTCAAACGCAAAGAAGCACGCAACATAGAAAATGATTATCTACAAATTCTATGGACAAGCAACTAGATAGCTAGAATATGCTTTCAAAGAACAATCACACATATATCTAGACAACCTAAGCATATTATCAACTAATAACCTAATAAATAAAATGAATATAACAATTGATATAGACCTAGTTCTTAGAAAATTAAATTAAATCTAGAAACAGTCAATCAAGCATAAGAACAAAAGATTTCTGGAAGCAATTTCATGTTTATCAAGTTTAGCACAAATCATTCAATCTATCACAAATCTAGCTAAACTTGTAAATTAAATGGAAAAACCACATAATGATATCAAAATCATCCTAGTCATGCTTCTAAATCAAATAGTATCAATCAATAAGAATATCACAGAAGAAAACTAAGAAGAAGATGATTTTACCAACAAGGATGAAAATCACGAACTGAAGATCTGATCATTACGAAAGATCTAGATATTCATTAGTTCTGGAAATGCTTGGGGTTTGTATATCTCTTCAAGACACTCGAAATCGGTTTTTGAATCAAGTTATTCGGAGTAGAAATGAAGAAGTTATCACAAAAACAAAAATCAAAATGTTGAGAGAAAAATTATGCACTTGTTCTTCAATTTTAATTTTCTCAACTTATTCAACTTCTAATGAATGATAAGGAATGAGAGGTTTTAAAGAGAAACAAACCAAAAGAACAAATTTTCCTCATGCCTTAGTGCCTCTCCGAGATGGTGCGTGGGTATCTCAGGGAAGCAAGGCTTTTGGGCTGAGATGGCCACACGCCATCTCGTGAAGGTGCCCAAGTGATGGCTTATGCCATCACACCTCTTCCCTTGCGCTTCTCTTGCGTTCTTCAGCAGTTCTTTGGCCTCCGAATTCCAAATTCGAATTCGTTTGAAGATTATGAACAAGGACTCCCTCATGAACATAAAAATATAAGATACTCAACTCATAAAATAGGAATTTGACTCGATATATGAAGACGAAGACAATGTATGCAACATGAGTTGAAAGTGTAGTATCTTTTGACTTAGAACTTGAAATCAATAGTATGAGTAACCAAAATAACCGGAACTCAATCATGAACAATCCAAGACTAAAATTAAGTTCAAGATCCATGTTGTACAAATATTTTAACAAACAAACACATTTCACACAAGAATACAAACAACATAGAGATAGTCTTCAATCATGCATTTTCCGAAACATGTTACTTTCATACCAATACATGATCATTCAACTTCAAGTATGTAAATGTGTTATACCAAATGATGCGCTATGACGCAGGGTCACAAATGTATGATATGTTTATGTCCGCGCACTTATTGGTGCTCAACTATGCAGAGACACATATGAATGATTTATGTGTATGTACGCTTACGCCTTGCAAAAGGAAGAAGAATCTCGATACCATAGCATCCAAGAATAGTACCAATCCTCTTGAAGATTAAATTTGCATCATGAGAAGTTGCTTATCTTCCTTGAAGCTCCTATCATCACGAATTACTTAAGCGTTTAAGCATTACAAAATTATTTTGTTCATAGTGGATTTCTTTCGTCGCTGCCAACACTCGTGGATGTTTCCCCACCTTGGGGTTTTACCACGTAAAACATGAACTATGCTTGATTTATCTTGTTTTTTTCTACTTTTCTACAATATCATTCACAAATACAAGCAAATAGTGTCACGACCACGGGGAGAAAGAGGCTTTGATTATTCAACCCTAGATTGGTTTACGTGTTTATGTTTGGCGGTTGACTTTTCAACTATCCATAAATCACCCTTAACAATATAGGTTAGACCTCTCATCCGTGCTCTTATTTATCAGATGTGGGATGTGGTATTGACGGTTGAGTTTTCAATGATCCAAAAATCACCGTCAACAATATAGGTTAGGCCTCTCTTCAGTGCTCTTATTTAACATATGCGAGATGTGGTAATGAATACAACTAAGGTTATAAGCAATCACTCTATGAAAAAATTAAAGAATAAGAATGTGTATGAGATATTATGACAATTCATACTAATGTTTATTTTTTCATAATAATTCATAGGTTACTACAATTATTTTGTCATTTAATTTTTTTATTTTCTATGTGTCGATCACAGCCTTTTTGTATATACCAACCTAGAAAATCCCCACTCTTCTAAAGCATATATATATGCCCACTCAACTTGTGAATGATGATCCAATCAATTTCATTACACCGTGACGACATTATTATATATATTTATATACACTAATGTCATGCACATAATCATCGTTTAATAATTGAAGGTAATGGGATATCTAAAGTGATTGCTTATAACCATAATTGTATTCAGTTCCACATTTCACAATGGATAAATAAGAAAAGTAAAGAGATGTCTAACCTATTTAAAAGGAAGAAGAAGACAAAGGAAAACATAGTTATTTGGACAAAGGTTATAGGCTACGGCCTAATACTCTACATGTCCTTTCTCAAATTTTAATTTTAAAAATAAAATGTTATTTTTTGCAATGAATTATCTAAAAAAATGGGAATAGTATAAGAATTTTAGTCTTTCCCCATGAAACTCTAGGAGACAAAGGAAGATTTGTAGTCACAGTTAACTTTTCCCCACAAAACAAATTTTATCGGCCCAAGTAACCTTTCCCCGTTAAACTCAAAATTCGTAGGCTAAGGATACAGAATTTTCTCCACAAAACAAATTTTGAGTTTTGTGGCGCAGGTAACCTTTCCCGACAAAACTTAAAATTCATAGGCTAAGGGTAAGAAATGTTTCCCTACAAAAAAAGTTTCATCAGTGCATCTACCTTTTCCCCACAAATTCAAAATTTGTAAGAAAAAGTTAATTAAAATTTAAAAAATATTACTGAAATTAATTAATTAATTAAAAATATAGATATGCTAAAAATATTTAAAGCCAATTAATTAAAATTAATTTTTTTGGATAAAGCCACCACCATCACAGATCAGTAGTGGTCACCCAGTATATAAAAATTTGATTAAAGAAAATATATACTATACACTTATAAAAAAAAAAGTCTTACCAATCGATTTCCACTTCTAGGTTTAAGGTGTGGCATCATCTCTACGGCTGGTCCTCATTAAACTAACTTGTCCTTAATTGTTAATCAAGTAACTCTTATCACATTCTCGATTAGCACCATCTTAATTGATTACCACTTTGGGTGATTATTGATCATTTGATAAAATAACAAAAATTGACAAAAAAAAACGTTATCACCAAACCTGATTTGCAATCCAATAAATATTTTTCAATATATGTTTGTCAATAAAAATATATTTTTCATTAGTTGGATAAATTTAAATTTATATAACAAGTTTATTTAAAAAAAAAAATTCTTACAATTCATATAGGTTATACATAAATATTGTGCAATTGCTAACAAATCAAGTATTGTAGTCAGACGGTAAAGGCTTACCACATAAAAATAAATTGTCATTATTATCAATGGTGGGCCGACGGTGATCGACGGTGGTAAGGCCGGACAACATCTCTGCAAAGGAATGCATACTCTTAGCCGACGAATGTATTTCGTTGGCTAAACTATGTATCTAGAAATTACGATTTTTTTTTAAGCAAGAGTTTAGATTACCGGACATAATAATTCCTTTTGTAGTCTACAAATTTAGACGTATCACAATATCTTTAAGAGTCTCCATCTGAGACTCCCTTTAGTATAATTAAGGAAGGAACTACATTTTTGTATCTCCAAGAGATCCCTAAATAAATTTCGGTGGAGTTCGCTATCTTAATTAAGGGGTGGTTTCAGCCTCCTTAAGTAGGCCCACATATTTAAGTTTATTTTATTTTTAAAAATGCTGTATATATTTAATTTTTAAATCCAAACAATATTTTATTATCCAGTGGGTAATTTGTTTTTTTGAATTACCAACCACCATTTTTTTCATTGTAAATAATAATTATAAAGTAAATGGTAAATCGTATTTGAGTCCCCGTAGTTTGTCTTAATCTACGTTTAGTCCACGGTTTATTGGAATTGTAACTTTTTATCCCTCCGTAACAGAATCCGTCAAAAGTACATATTTTGACATGTCAAGCATGTAAAATGACTATAATTCCTCGAATGTATTCTGATGCTACTAAAAAGACCATTTAAAATTTAATTAAATTGACCATTTAATTTATATATATATATATATATATATATATATTTCTTTATTAAATGAAAAATATATTAAAAAAAAGGATTTTTTTTAAAAATATGGAAATTTGGAAAAAATAAATATGAGAAAAGTTTGTTACAAATTATAAATTTTTTTCTTGTCAATTAAAAAAAGAAAAAAATAATAAAAAGAAATTGGAAATTTGGAAAAACAAATCTGGGAAAAGTTGATTTTAAAATTCAAAATTTTTTTTCTTATATATTTAAAGGGAAAACAAAAATAATTTTTTTTGTAAACAAAAACAAATGTTGGAAATCTGGAAAAAAATATATGGAAAAAGATGATTACAAATTCTAAAATCATCTCTCAGATTTTGATATTTCCTTCAACATGCAACAAAATAAAAATTAATCTTTTCATGAATCCTCAACATCAAAGGTTTTTTTTTTAAAAAAAAATTAACCAGAAAAAATCCAAACCCTACTATCCTAGCCTAGATTTTTAAACTCAGGTCCACCTATTCATCATCAACAAACCCTAGCCACCATTCACCTCCACTCCAAACCGAAACAAAAAAAAAAAAACTTCCAGTTTTAGTTTCCAAAACAACACTATAATCCAACCAGTAAATCCACCTTAAAAAAATCAATTCAAATTCTCCACAACCATACCAATATCCATCTTAATCACCAAACCCAACTACCACCAGCAGCCACCAAATCTTTTGGTTTCAGTTTTCCTTTTCGAGAGAAAGTGAGAGACCAACCGATCAGACGTCGTGTATCTTCATGGCAACGATGCGGCGATCCTGGTGCAGTTCAAGAGAGAGTTTGATTTGATCTAGGTGATAAAGAATGGGTTTCTGGGTGATGGTTTGTCGGTAAAGATGGGGTTTTCTGGGTTCGTTTGGCTGCGACAATGGTGCTGGGTGGTGGTGGCGGCGATGGCGATGGTCTTGACGATCTGGGTTTGGTGGTCGTGGTGTAAAAGATGAAGACATGGGTGGTTGAGACTGGAGAAAAAAATTGTATGGTTGTGTTTGATGGCAAAGAGAGTTTTAAAATAGTTAAGTAGAAGTAGAAGTGTCATGAATGAGACCAATAATAAGCAGAAGGCGTCTGGGTGTTGGTGATTAGAGATGAGATTGAGATGATTTTTTAAAAATATTTTTTTAATAAATTTTTTTATTTTAGTCTTGTAAACAGTTTTTGTATATTTTATTAATTATTATTAAATTTAATAATATTTATTGATTTTTTAAATTACTATTATACCCTCTGATTTTATAAGATTCTAGAACATCTAATATGATTTTACCTTTTTACCCTTGTTGACCACCGTTGACTAGACGGAACCGTAACAGAATTGGACGGTAGAGACTTGAATATGTATTGTCAGAGAAATAAGGGACTAAAAATTACAATTCCAAAAAACCGCTGATTAAACACAGATTAAGGCAAACTACAGGGACTAAAATACGATTTATCTTAAACTAAAACATAAAATAATAATAAAAATTTATTAAAGGAGACATTTGTTATAACTCAATATCAAATACTACACATGCGGAAGCATTGCCGGATAGCATAACAAACAATAATATCAATGAAGAAATAAACAAATAAGATTAAAGAAATAAATTAGATAAAAAAAATAAAGTGTGAATCCAAACACATAACACACAAGATTTTACATGAAAACCAAAATCGGAAAAATATCAGATGCCGTCAGGACGACAATAGATCAATCTACTATGAAGAAAATTGTTCTAACTTCACTCAAGAGTTTATCTCTACTACCCTTAAACCCAATTACAACCCAATGCCTACTCTCAGAGATCTCACAAGAGTTTGTTCCACTCAACATACACAATAACCTAGTTATTATGATATAATTATACTAGTTATAAGAAGTAGTTTAAATCCAACAAGGAAACCTTTTCTTATAAAAAAAGTCTTTCCTAATACCATGTAAAGTAAACTTCCTTTTCTTTCATGCCAAAGACTTACCAATTCATTGCAAAGACAATCTCTTTCTTTCCTTTTTACACAAGAACTTCCAAAAGGACTAATTTCCTTTGCCGTTGAAGATTTTCCTCCACCCATGCATACGATTAACAGTGGTTCGGATCATGGTTGGTCACTTGCTTCTTGCACCGTGTTAAAGTCACCATAATTAACTTCTCAGAAAACCACGATCCATGCACCACATCATAGGGAAACAAATGTCCCTAACCCTTTCCCTACTGATGCCCTACACACAGAGCTTTTGACATCGTTCTTCTATGGATTGGATCGATGTCCTCATCACTGTGCAATTGCACAGTGTAAGGTACAATGTTTCTTTCTGTGATCAATAGTTGTGGGAGTCGCTATCTAACCCACAACGTTGCCCATGCGGTTTTCATCTGCCTTTGTTTCTTCCGTTTTTCTTGGTCTCTAAGCCTCCAACAAACATGATCTGATACTTCCAAACATTATCATGTCTCCTAGAAGTCTTTACATTGGCTGATTCATTGTTTCGTAGCCAATGGGAATACGATCCATAACTAACACCAATTAAGGGAGTATTCTTGCAACACATACCCCCTTAATGGCCCCTTACAACAAAATTCACCTTTAAATAAAGGGTTGGAGATGCTCTCACATACAAAAAATTATGCAAATTAATTCCGTGCCTGAAACTTTTTATATATATGTAGTGAAAATAGTGAGAAATATAACTTTTTTTTATTTAAATTTTAAGAGTCTTAACCGAAAAATTGTATGAAAGTAGAATTTCGATCAACACCCTTAAGCTACAACAATGTAGGTCGCAGTGGGGTAGGTATCTCTCGATATTATGATTTTGATAAGAAAGATACAATAAAAAGGGAAGAATACAGCTCGTGAGTAAATAACGGAAATGGGCTATATATTTTATTTGCTGGGTTTCTCGATACATTTGTAGTAGTAGTTTTCACTGTAGAACTCTATCTCTCTCTCTCTCTCTCTCTCTCTCTCTCTCTCTCTTACACAGTTGGCAATGGCGATCTTATGCTAGTTGATTAGTGGATATTTCCCTGTAAGAGGAGGCGAATACACTTTGTAAGTTAATGGTGAATCCTTTCTCTAGGTGACCAATTTTTCAATTAATTTATGGATCCTTTTCTTCGAATTCAATCGTTGTATTTACAGTCTCCGAATCTTCCAGTCAATCTCCATAAATCTATTCAACTGATTTGCAATCATCAGAGTTAATTGGTGTTGACTGAAACTATCAATTAGAACTGGAATTGCTCATTTCAATTACGTAATGGTTTTCGTCGTATTTAAATTCTGATTGGGATGAGCATTTTGTATTATTTATGGCGCGCTCTAAGTGTCGAGGAGGTCAACCTTCTCTTTGCCTTACTGGAGACGTATGCTAGCTCTGTTCCTTAGGGCACGGTACTGGTCCATTATCCTATATATACCGGTCCACCTTTGCTGGTGCGGTTCTAACTCTAGCATGTTGGCACCTTCTTGGTACCATTTTTCCTAATGGGTGGATAAGACTCACATACCGTATTGGTCTAGCATTGATGCCACAGTACTTGAGTACAATGTAGGTGTCGTGATACCAAGATACTAGATAGGAGGTATCGTGGTACCGGTTCTCCTTGATACAATGTAAAAGGAATGATGTGGCATTGACCCTTCCCAGATTGTGGTATCGATATTTCCTACAACTCGGGCACTGATCCTGATCTAGATCCTACTAGATATCAGCTCGATAGAAAATTCTTCTTTAGCCCCTCGTCAAAAAAGATTGTTAACAAAGAGTATCACTAGTATAATAGTTTAAGTTTAAATGACACTAAATTAAGTGATTTCCAAAAAATCCCTTGTTTACTTATTTTTTTAATTCTTTTTTACTTTAACTATTCTCTTTCTTCAATCTCAAAAACTAATTGTATAAGGTTTTTTTTTTCAAAACACCCCTATTGATAGAGGACCAACAGAGGTCAGGTCCTGCATCAATAAAAATGAAAGACCTCTATTGGAGGTTGAAATCAGCCTCCAATGGACATCGATTCGACATCTAATGAAGGTTGAACACTTTTCGACCTCCATTGAAGGCTTCAATGAAGATGGAAAAAATTGAAAATTTTACTTTTATTCAGAAAGTCTCGAAATTTAAAAAAGTCTCAAAAACATTTTGTAAACTACAAAAAATTCTCTCAAAAAAGTCTCGAGAACTACCTAAAAAATCTTGGAAACTAACTAAAAGTCTTGGAAATTAGAAAATAAATATGGAAAATACAAAATAAGTCTCGAAATCACTAAAATAAGTCTCGAAAATACAAATAAGCGCGAGACTAATTTTTGATAGTGTATTTTAGGGTATTTTCGTCAGATCCACACTTTAGATGCTGTTTAAACTTATTGTTAATGTAGAATTTGCTCAGGATGAGAAATTTCAGTTAATACCCTCGAGACCACTACCACGTAGGCGGTGGTCGGGGTTGGTACCTTGGATACCTAACCTGATCGAATAAAGATGGATATATAGATATAAGTGAAATGAAGATGGGAATGTAATAGCTTTATTATCAATTTTAGATATCGTACAGAAGGACTCTTAAACACTCTTTAACTCTCCAGGATACAGTAGGGCGGTACATTTGTGCCAGTAGAATTGTAGAAAATGGTGGAGGCCATGTTTTGATTACAGAATTTAGGCATACCAATCTCTCTTTTTCTATCTCGATTCCTCTTTTTTCTCTCTTCCTTCGTCGATCATGCTTAGGCATATTTATACATGGCCCGAATGGTTTAAACTTGTGGATCTCCCACCCTGATTCTCTGAATCCCTTCCCTCCTTATCGGGCGGGATCTTTTATTTAAAAATCACTGACTTTGAGTTAACAACGGAATCGAGAATATCTTTGGTAGAGACTAGTTCGTTTCCTTTTTGGACTCAACCTCTTACCTTACGCGTACACAGAGTTTTTATGAGTGTAGATACAATCTTGTGTATAGTCATGGCATGAATCTTTATGGAGGTCGTCGACTTAGGCATACATTTTTTCGTAGAGAAAGGTAGACCCTTACCTTAGTTTTTATCCCAGAAGCTTTGGCCTAACCCTCTATTTTTCTTTTAAAGCTTGAGTCTGCCTAGTGGGGGGTAGCAAAGATTAGGCGAGCTTCCTTTTTCTTGTCCAGATAGGTTCAAGTTTTCCTTAGCGAATTGGAGCATAGCTATAGCATGAACTTGATCCCTTAAGGGCCCTCTTTTTGTATTTGGAGAGGACAACAGGCTTCTGGAGAGGTTGGTGGGCTTATAGTTTAGGCTACAAGTTAGTTTTTACCTCGGGAAGCTTTGATCTAGAAGGAACTCACTTTGTTTATGTCGGTCTTCACTTCTAATGCTTCTTGAGCTCGGTATCCTTTCCTTGTTTTTATGGGATGATTCTATAGCCTGACGCCAGGACCCGGGTTCCAGGATAGGTGATCTCAGGAAGCCTAGATAACCACGTATCGGGCTATGTCCAAATTCCAAGGTAGACGTGAGGGGTTCGACTTGATCGTGTCGGGCTCTATTCATGATAATTCTAAAGCCCAAAGACCCTTCCTCGCTTCTATGGGGTAGCTTTGTGGCTCACTTAAGGTTCAATGAATGGTGAAATAGGTTTTTGATTTGAGCTAGGAGAGTGGAAAATTTTTCTATGGTCCCCTAGCCAAATTTTGCTATTAATAAAAGTCCCCTCTGACTTGAACACCTGTGAATGAGTTGAGGTTGGAGTCAAATTCCTTGTTTTAATTGGTAAAGTTTTCCTCTTTACCGTTGCCAAATCTGGGTAGAAATCTTCTCATTAATTATACTAGTGACATGGCAAGAAAAGACCAGTGTATTCCCTAAAATAATCCGGCTACGTTGCGGCCGCTTCACGATTCGAGATGATCCATCCGAAGATTTCATTAACATCATTGCCCCTCCCAGCTCTATTTAAACCCGGCTTCCTCATCGCTTTCCTCACAATTTCTTTTAAATTCAAAGTTTTCAAAAATCCTTATCTTTCGTTACCTTTGAAAGGCTCTCTATTCTTTCTCTTTTCGCAGCTTCTAAAATCTATTCTACCATGTCGAAGATCAGTCGTGACTTCGTTGATTCCCTCGTTGATGGCACAGAGGTTTCCAGTCTTGCCCAAGCAAAAGCGGGCTCGATAAGACCTTGACGGGGACGACTCACCTCCGACCCTGCAACTTCATCGATCGAACAAGAATATGGTTATCAAGACGCGGTTTTCTAATCAGCCAGATAATCCTCTGAGCATGGTGGATGAGGGTTCTGGTGAGGAAAATAGGGATACTAGAAAGAGCCAAGTCACAGTTGCCGATCCTTCTCTAGAGAGGCATCTTCCATATGACTTCAAGGTCATTCCAGACTCCATCGTCGAACCGCGGTCGGTCAGTCGCATGAGGTTCAAATATGACATTCCTGACAGCGTAACCCTCATAGTCCCCCATAAAAACTATGAAGTCTTCAATCCACCCAAATGCATGCTCCCCATACACAGTGCGGCCTTCGAGAACGAGGTAAGGCTCTCCTTTCATCCTACTCTTCGGTGGGCTCTCAAAGCCCTACAACTAGCTCCCCTCCAGTTGACACCCGGCTTCTGGAGGCATCTGGTTGGCTTCCTCGTGTTATGAACGGAACAAGGCGAGCTAAGCAAGGTTACCCGAGAGCCAGGGGCTAAGGAGCTAGCATACCTCTTTCAAATTGGAAGTTTTTTCGGGGCACCCCGAGGTCAGTTCTATGCCAAGGAAAAGAACAAACTCAATTTCATCATCCCTGGTGCTTCGAGGAAAGATCCTGCTTGGAAGGAGAAGTGGATCCTAGCTAGCAAGGATCGGGGAACTCGACCTTTATAGGCGGGTACGAGTTCGTAGTTCCCACCGCTTTCAATGATAAACCCTCATGGGGTCGCGATTCCTCACCTGTCAAGTCTGAGATGGTACTGAAGGCCATCCTTGTCATAAACTATTTGAACCTGAAGTTCCTGACCGCTGGCCCTTTTGATTCTCATCGGGTAAACCATTACCTATGAATATTTGATGCTACTTCTCGTAAGTACTTTGAACCATCATGCTTTGTGTCGTTGAATAGTTCAGTTCTGATGGCTATACCCTTTTTCTATTTTTTTTAACAATTTTTGTTATTGCTCCAACTTCCCATGAAGCCCACCTAGCTCGCACTTCTTCCACTTCTACCAAATCGAATCGGGAAATCCCCCATTCTTCCTCAAAAAAAGTGAGGCCTCGGGAAATCCCCTTGGCTTCCTTAGAAAAGGGGGGCCTACCTTTCTAATTGGGGTTTCGTCTGCTCTTGCTCTATCCCCTTCCCAGCACAGGTCCAAGTTGTCACTCTTTGCGTCTTGGGCTACCAAGGTACGGGGTTTAAGGGCCTTCGCTTCTCAAGCCGCTGATGCAGCAACGTCAGCTCCTGCTCTAGTTACCCCCACACCTACGTCTGCTCTTGTCACCCCTACTCCGAGCTTACCCTGTGCTTCTGTCCTTCCATTTACGTTCCCAGCCTCCCGAGCTTCAATAGACCCCGAGACTGGTTTTGAGGGGGTTTCCTCTGTTCACCAGTCAAATCAATCTGGCTCTAACTTTCAAGACGAAGTCATAAGGCAATTCGACACTTTTTACCCCGGGGTCAGTCTACGACCTTAGAGGGGTCGTTCCCCCGGATGGATTTCTCTTCTAGCTCATCCACTAGATGCCCACTGGCCCATTCCCTGTTATACTCCTCTCCGTCTGGAGTCTCAGAATCATCTTCTGGGTGATTTACAAACTCTACATCCTCTAGGGTCATCCCGGGGGTCATCCCAGGGGTCACCCCTTCCTGTATCGTTGTCACCTATTTTGCTAGAGCTGTCCAGCTAGCAGATACTGTATAAAACTTCCTAGCTGCTTGCTGGTCACCACGTATTTCACCCACATTGTCTCCTACTGGAAACTTTAGGACGTTGTGGAAAATAGATAATACCCTTTTCAAGGATGATAAGAAAGGTCTTCCTAATATCGCATTGTAGGTAGATGAGGTATCTACTACCACGAAGTCCATCATGATATTTTACTGGAGGGGGGCTGTTTCGGTGATTACTGGAAGAATCTTTAGCCCCACAGGTATAATCGAGTCCCAGTGAATCCATACAGCGGGTAGTGCAACTGTTGTAACACCACTGTTTTAGATTTAGCTTTTCAAGGTATCTTTAAAGAGAATATCGACGCTACTGTCTGTGTCAACAAGCACGCGATGGACCATGCAGTTGGAAATTTGTATTGTGACCACCACGGGATCGTCATGAGGCTGCATGGTTTTGTAGACATCCAATTCGGTAAAGATAATCTACGCGGACTTGGAGGGGTCAGCTAAACTCTGTTCGACCCCGAAGATACCTTGCCCTCCATCTACAAGAGGGACATTCCTTGCATGGTTTTTCCTAGAATTATTGAAGGTCCCACCCAATGTAGGTCCTCCGCTGATGGTATGAATCACCTGGATTTATTGCATAAGATCCGTCTGCTCCCCTTTTCTCTTCTCTAAGTGCTCGCGAATCTCTGCTTGTACTTCCCTCCCAGTCTGAATGTTGTCTCTAAATTGCTGCGAGAATTCTATCAAGAATCCTACCCTAATCAGAGCCTCGATTTGGTTACGTAAGTTATAACACTATGAAGTGTTGTTGCCCACGTCTTCATGAAAGTCTCAGTACTTATACCAGTTCCTCCTATCGATGAAGGCTTTCATGGGGTGTAAAGATCGTATCCTTTTTTATCTCGGATTATAGAGGCTACTGTCTTGGGAGAAGGCGAAGCCCGCGGAGAGGTTCACCTTGCTGGGTACCTTTCTTGCTTGGGTTAAGAAACAGGAAAACGGAAAGTTGACCTGTTGAGAGGTTTGTTTTGATTTTCTGAACTGGATCGGGTCTTAGAGTTTCCTTCTTCTATCATTTTTCCGTTCTCATGTAGTCATGCGCTATTTTGACATTGATTTGTTCATCGACTTTGACTTTCTTTAGAGCTGTAAGTTCCTAAGTTTTTGATTGGCTCATTTCGTTGACAACCATATTTGGGGATTATTGTATAAAGGTAGTTTAGGCCATCATTGCTCAAGACCTAGCTTAAGCTTCAAAAGGTAAATCGCTTGCTTAACCTTGTTTGAAGAGTTTTTATGCACACACACACTCTCATGCATGTTTTTGATCATCTTGCATGAATGCTTAATTGTCATAATTGTGTGCCTTTTTCCAAACTCTTGCTTGGGTGTTTGTTGTATTTAGTTTGCCCTTAGAAGAGCATTTTCCCCTTGACCCAGTCAAGACCTCTTCCTGTGCATTGCCTCTGCCGCGGTATGCACATCGGTGTTCTCCAGACGTTGCACGTTGCTGCTACTGCAGCTTGTGCACGTTGCATGCACATCGGTCTCCCAAGCAGAGTTTCCCAGTGATGCACCGCTGGCTCTACCGCGGTCTAGACATTGCCTGTACCGATGTCCAGACAGCGGAGATTCCCAAGCGATGCACAGCTTGAGACAACGAGGTCTGGACACTTGCCTAGGCCGTGGTACGCACAGCGGTCATGATGGGAATCAGTTGCCTCTTGTCCAAAATGATGCAGTTTCGTGTAGGGCACATTATTTGTATGTCTCTTCTCTTCTCTTTGGTTTTTTGGAGTCCAAGAAACCATTTTTTTGAGAGTCAAGTCCTTCAAATGAAATTTGAGACAATTCGGATGGAAGAGGACGAGTGCTTTAATGACTTCCAAGTGAAGTTGATGGACATCATAAATCAAAGCCATCAACTAGGTGACCTATATTCAGATAGAAGGATCAAGCAAAAGATCATGAGGTCACACCCCAAGAGATTTGAGTCCAAGGTGACGGCACTGGAAGAAAATAGCAACTATACGACTATGAAGCCGAGTGAAGTGATTGGAAGACTTCTAGCCTATGAGTCTAGGTGGACTCCTACACCTACATCTCCTAAGAAGCATAAGAACATAGATGTGAAGACATCTAAAGTAAAGATGGAGGAGAATGACTCAGATGATGAGATGGCTCTTATGGTGAAGAAATTCAAGAGGTTTATGAAACTTCACAAGAATGACTCAAAGAAGAAGATTGAGCCAAGGCAAGAGAAGCCTACAAGAAAAGGCATTCAATGCTATGAATGTAGTGGGTTTGGTCATATAGCCACCGAGTGTACTAATTCAAAGAAGAAGAAGAAAGGAAAAGTTGTGGCTGCCTCATGAAGTGAGAGTGGAAGTGAAGAAGATTCCTCAAGTGATGAAGAGGTTATTCTTAACTACACGACTTTTGGAGCCTCCTTTGTGGAAGATGTAGAAAAAGGCAACAAAGCCTTAAGTAGTGACCTTGAAGATGGAGTTGATGAAAAAGTAGCTAATAGAGTGATAAGTGAAGCCACTTCTGTTGATGATGCCATCATGGTAACAAGTGACACTAGTGATGACTTTAGTGATAAGAGTTCCTCATCTCACTCTACAAATGGAAATGTAGAGAGCATGAACCTTGAAGGGTTCATTTAGCATTTTCAAAGCTCAAGGTTGAATATGAAGAAAGAGGTTCAAAAGATAAAGGAAGAGAACCTCAAGCTATCAACCAAAGTGACTCACTTGAGTGAGAAAGTGAAGAATGGAATAAAGGTGGAAGAAAGTTTGAAAGAGGAGCTTAAAGAAGCTAGAGAGTTGATTGCTAAGATAACTTTGAGTATGGAGAAGCTTGACCATATGTTGGGAGTTGGCAAGAAGCCAAGTGACAAGAGAGGTCTAGGGTTTGAAGATAACAAGGATACCTTAACTCCTAGCAAGACGGTATTTGTCAAGAGCATGGACTTCAAAGAGCCTCTTCCTCCACTTTATCCTAAGAATAAAATTGAACTAGGAGAGTGTTCTAGAAATGTCCAAGTAAAGATGGCACCAAGAAGTCAAGCTCAAGCTCAACCAATGAGAGCACTTCAATCAACTACCCCTCAAACTAAAAGCCATCAAGCCAAGAAGCATTTCCTACATGCTCAACAAAGGAAGCAATCTTCTCTAACTCAACAACAAGAGAGAAGAGAATCAATACCACACCAAAGGAAAACTCAAAGACATGGGAAAGCACTTTTGTCCTCACAAAGGAATGAGTCCTCATTTTATTCCTTCATGTCATTTTTATGGTGTTGATGGTCATATTAGACCAAATTACCTTAAGTACATTAACATGTGTAGAACTAGAGCATGATTGAAAGAAAAAGGGCTAGAGCCAATATGCATGTGCTTAGGATAGCTAGTGTTAATGATCCTATGAGTAATATGATGATCTTGACCACTAGGAATGACAATGTGTCACGTAAGTGGATTATAAAAGATGAACCTACATGCCATTGTGCTAAGGTTTCACCCATAGACTGAACTAGGTCAAATGGACTTGGTAAGTCTATAGGGACTCATATCCCCTCTTGACTTGTTTTGATTGTCCCCATATGGGGAGCTTAAGCAAAAAGAGCAAATTGGCAATTCATTGTGCTCATTGATAATATTTATGCTTCTTTATTAATTGCTTGAGATGATTGGTTGTACATTTTCTTTTAATAATAAGTGTGCAACTTTACTTTACATGCAATCCATGTCTTATTTATGACCAAACATGCATTTTTGGAATAGGAGAATTGATTGGGAAGTACATTTTGAATGACCTAGAATTGATCTTCATGACATATTGATTCTTTATATGACATGCTTTAAAGTAATATGCATGATGAAATTGTTGAATGCTCTAAAATGAATGCAAAAATGTGTGTGTGAAAGCAATTTTGAGACTTCAATCAATAAGGATCTTGTATCCATTTCAAGGATTTTACAATCCAAAAGTCTATCTCTCTTTACTTGTTAAACAAGGCTACTATCATACGGGCATTCCACCCAAAAAAATCGAAAAGGGCTCAATAGTCGCTCATGTCTTGTTTTGCTTGTAAAGTTTGATATAGTTGTTCTTAAAATGAATTTATTTTACAATCTATATCTTGCTTACTCTATGACAAAGGGTGAAATTGGTCTCTTGGAAACCCTTGTCATTTTGCTTTACCAAATACCATGTTTTGATCTTCAATACAACTTGTCTTGTATGCAAAGCATTCGTTCACACATTTTTTTAAAAACTCCTTTATTCTCTCTTCTTAATTAAGTTGCATAAATTTGGTTATATGATTATGCATATGTCTTATGCCATAAGCTCTCCTTGCTAATGCCTTCTTAAGGGGATACTCATTTATCTATCTCATGACAAAAAGGGGCAGTAGTGTGGATTTAGGGGGAGTTGAGAGATATGAGGGGAGTTTGATTCATTGAGAGGGAGTTAACCTATTTATGGGGAGCATTTGCATTTGCATTGTTAATGCATGTTGCTTGTTTGCAAATTGCACTTGTTTTTATGTCTTTGATCACCTCACATACACTTGTCTTGGAAAGTGTAGTTATTTTGTTTTGTAGGGATGTTGATTCTACAAGAGATGGATGACTTGAAGATCTAGTTTATTAGACATCTCTTTGTAATGTAGAAAAAAGCTTTGTTGATCCCTGTTTTTTGTTTTGTTTATTGGTGAGGATGAATTGTGAGTGGTGGTTTTATCATGAAATAGCCAAATGGGGAGATTGTAAGTTCCTAAGTTTTTGATTGGCTCATTTCGTTAACAACCACATTTGTGGATTATTGTGTAGGGGTAGTTTAGGCCATCATTGCTCAAGACCTAGCTCAAGCTTCAAAAGGTAAATCACTTGCTTAACCTTGTTTGAAGAGTTTTAGTGCACACACACACTCTCATGCATGTTTTTGATCATCTTGCATGAATGCTTAATTGTCATAATTGTGTACCTTTTTGCCATAACTCTTGCTTGGGTGTTTGTTGTATTTAGTTTGCCCTTAGAAGAGCATTTTCCCCTTGACCGCTCCCCGTGCATTGCCTCCGCCATGGTATGCACAATGGTGTTCTTCAGGCGTTGCACGCTGCTGCTACCGTGGCCTGTGCACGTTGCATTCACAACGGTCTCCCAAGCGGAGTTTCCCAGTCTAGACATTGCTTGTACCGCGGTCCAGACAGCGGAGATTCCCAGGTTATGCACCGCTCGCGATACCGCGGTCTTGACACTTGTCTAGGCCGCGGCACGCACAGCTGTCATGATGGGAATCAGTTTCCCCTTGTCCAAAACGATGCAGTTTCGTGTAGGGCACATTATTTATATGTCTCTTCTTTTCTCTTTTGTTTTTTGGAGTCCAAGAAACCATTTTTTTGAGAGACCAAGTTTTTCTTGAGAGATAAATTGACTCCAAGAGAGAGAGCTCTCAAGAATCCATTTTTACTCAACCAATCTTCAATCCATGAGCATCTAGCATTTTCCAAGCACGGTTTTTCTTGTTTTTCATTGACTAGGTAATCTCTACATGCCTTAGAATTTCTCATTCCATTGTCATGACATGTATGCCTAGGTTTAGCAATTATTGTTCATTAAATGTATGTTATTGAGTTTAATTGAATTTATAACATGCTTGGGTTGTTGATTGTTGGTTGAGACTTATATTTTGTGATAGCTAGGGTTTGTGACCATTTTGCCCTTATAGCTTAATCTCTATGCTTTGCATTTAGATATTGTTTAGGACTCATTGATTGCATTTTGTGATTGCATTATAGTTCTTGCCATGTTTTATGACAACTTGTGTTGATTGGTCCTTTGTTTGATAACTAGGATATATTGTTGCATAACTATATCTAGTTAAGTCTTTATGAACATTCATTTAGACATTGATATCTAGGAATTGTACTTAGTGACATTCTAAAATTCCTAGATAAGCATTTAGTGTTGCCTAGCATTACTTGCATGTTCAAATATTTTATCATATTCACTTAGGCTGTGTTTAACTCTTTATTGAGGTTAAGTCTTGTGACTAAGTGGTTAGTGCACAAGGAAATAGATCAAGAATCACTATTAAGGCCGTTGGGTAGAGTGAAAGGATTAGTAACTGGTGGGTGTGACAGGAGGTCAACCTAGGTTGTAAACTTTCATTCAATAGTGGATTTAAGGATCTAGTGTGGCATGCATATCAGCCTGTGTTTTTTCCCATTTGGAGGGTTTCCACATAAATACTGTGTGTTGTTATTGTTTAAAGCATAATTGATTTTATTGAATGCTTGTTTATTCGGGGTAATTTGTGTTAATATTGATTAATCGAAAAATCGGTAATTGATTCGATTAAAACCTATTCACCCACCTCTAGGTTATAAACGCACGCGTTTTAGGGAAATTTCAAGAGCCTGATCATAGGCCTCTTGGTAGGTCTCCGGAGGTCATTTGACAAAGGATCAGAAAAGGTTACTCGCCTATAGATTCCGTCTGAAATTGGCAAGGGTCTCTCTCTCAGTGAAAACCTCTATCTGGATGACCTCCTTGTGGAACCGCTCCAAGTAAGCCCGTAGGGTTTCCCCTCGCTCCTGGATCACATACTGTAAAAGGATGGGATCTTTCGTCCGAGGTTTGATTCCCTAGAATTGTTAGAAGAAATCAGTTGATAACTTTACGAAGGAGTCCACACTGCCCGCGGGGAGCTTTCTGAACTATGTCTTGGCATAATCGATCAGGGTGGTAGGGAACATTCTGTACATGGCAGCCCTGGTTTTGTTTTGGACTTTCATCTGTTGGACGAAGCTCTATAAGTGACTCAAAGGATCCTCCGTACCGGAAAACTTATCTAACGGCATCTTAAATTTTAGTGGGAGCTCCGACTCTTAGATTCTTCTGGTAAAGGGGGCATTCATCTCGCTCAGGGGGTCCTTTTTGACCTTTTTACCCTTCCCTTTTTTCAGTTGCTGGATTTTCTCTTGCTTCTTGGGCAGCTGGTTCCTTAGGCTCTTATTTCCATGCTTCTTGGAATCGACCACGGAGCTCTCACTGTTAGATCCCCCCGACGAGTTGGATACTTCCATTTTGTCATCCTCAGGGACAGGGGTCTGCTTGCGCGGTCTATCGGCTACCTCCGGATTCAGTTAGAGGTTCCCTTATGAAAGTTATTGGTCGATGAGGGCTTTGAGGTGCCTTTGGCGGAACGTCGGCTGCTGACTTAACTTGCCTAGGTCGATAGTTGGGAGATCTATCCGGATCGGGGGCATGGGTCCTAGCCTTTCCCGAATGGAGGATGTAGGCCATGTCTTATGGTAGGTAGGGATTGGTAGGAGGTTCTAGCCGGTCGAAAGCAGACTGCTTAGCAGCGGGTCGACTTACTTCTCCTCGAATTCCCAGATCTGTCAATTGAGGATCCATCCCTTCTGCAGCAAGATAGAGGTGGACGCATGTTGATTAAGCACAGTTGGGTCCATCGCCAGAGGGGTTGGAGCCCGTTCTGCACTTGGCTGATGGGAGTATGACTTATGATGCTTGGATTTCTTTCCCTTTTTCTGCCCTTTCTGGGTGGAGGGTACAGATGGATGTTCCAAAGTTTTGGGCTGTCCTTGAGAGAAATAAAGCCTCATGATTACTGTAAAACAACAAACTTGTGAATGTAGAAATTATGGCGTGGGCTTCCCCACAGACAGTGCCAGAAAGTGTTAACGGAGAATTTGCTCAGGATGAGAAATTCTGGTTAACACCCTCGAGACCACTACCACGTAAGTGGTGGCCGGGGTTGGTACCTTGGATACCTAACTTGATCGAATAACTATGGATATGTAGATATAAGTAAAATGAAGATGGTAATGTAATAACTTTATTATCAATTGTAGATATCGTACAAAAGGATTCTTAAACACTCTTTAACTCTCCAGGATACAGTAGGGTGGCAACTTCGTGCCTGTAGAATAGTAGAAAATGGTGGAGGCCGTGTTTTGATTACAGAATTCAGGTCGAAGACCAATCTCTCTTTTTCTATCTCGATTCCTCTTTTTTCTCTCTTCCCTCGTCGATCATGCTTGGGCATATTTATACATGGCCCGAATGGTTTAAACTTGTGGATCTCCTGCCCTGATTCTCTGAATCCCTTCCCTCCTCACCAGGCGAGATCTTTTATTTAAAAATCATTGACTTTGAGTTAACAACGGATTCAAGAATATCTTTGGTAGAGACTAGTTCGTTTCCTTTTTGGACTCAACCTCATACCTTACACGTACGTAAAGTTTTAATGAGTGTAGATACGATCTTTTGTATACTCATGGCATGATTTTTTATGGAGGTCGTCGAGTTAGGCATTCATTTTTTCGTAGAGCGAGGTAGACTCTTACCTTAGTTTTGGTCCCAGAAGCTTTGGCCTAACCCTCCATGGTCCTTTAAAGCTCGAGTCGACCTTGGGGGGGGAGGAAGGGGTAGCACAGATTAGGCGAGCTTCCTCTTTCTTGTCCAGATAGGTTCAAATTTCCCTTAGCGAATTGGAGCATAGCTATAGCGTGAACCTGATCCTCTTAAGGTCCCTCTTTTTGTATCTAGAGAGGACAACGGGCTTTTGGAGTGGTTGGTGAGATTCTGGTTTTGGCTACAAGTTAGTTTTGACCTTGGGATGCTTTGATCTGGAAGGAACTCACTTTGTTTATGTTAGGCTTCACTTCAAATGCTTCCTGAGCTTGGTGACCTTTCCTTGTTTTTACGGGATGATTTTGGACCCGGGGTTCCAAGATAGGTGATCTCAGAAAGCCTGGATAACCACGTATCGGGCTATGTCATAATTCCAAGGTAGGCATGTGATGTTTAACAGTTATTATTAAGACAGTGATACTTTTAAAATTACACATGATATATATATATATATATATATATATATATATATATTTATATTTATATACTTTTTTTTTAATTGATTCCCTTCATTTATTTTTTACGGCATCTATTTATCCACCTATTTTTACAATTGCTTCCTCTTATTGTCTATATGTTGAACATGTTTATATTTACGGTTGAGTTGTGAAATAAAACCCTTGATTTCCAAGTTTTTGGTTGGTAGCATTTAAGTTTCAGGTATTAATTTGTAGCTCACTCAAAGTCTCATCAGTTTGCAGGTTGGCTAGTTTCCCATTGTTGTCAAGTAGTGAATCCCAATCCAATTAGGCCAACTTAAATTCTGATACTTGTAAGCCACATATATTTCTCATAGCTTTATTTATAAAAGAAAATGTCCCGATTCAAAACACTATCAGTTGAAAAGAAAAAGGTCGTGAATCAGGACCAAACTATAGGTTTATTGACTGCTGATATGGCCAAACATGGACTTGAACAGTTCCCGTTATTGACCCCTAATGCCAGGTACAAGTAGGGCTGGCAATTCGGGTTCATGGGTCGGGTTGACATCAACCCGACACGACCCGAATAGAATTAACCCTCAACCCGACACGACCCGTTTAATTAAACGGGTTAACCGTCTGAAACCCAACACGACACGAATAAATACACGGGTTAAACGGGTTGACCCATGACACGTTTAATAATCTAATCGAGTCTTACTGGGTCGGGTTTGACCCGTGTGACCCGTTTAACCCGAACCCATTTAACACATTTGCCTAACATTTTTTTTTTAAATCATATTAATCTAATACAAATACATCAAACCTTATTACCTTATAGAGTAATAAGTTTTAATAATCCAATCCAATCAAATCCAATCTAATATCATTAAATAATACAACAAATATAAAATTAAATACAGTTATCCCGAAAGACAAATATAGTTATCCACTTATCCATAGTCCTTACAAAGTTAAAAAAAATTGAATCCATAAATAATCCATACAGTCATCCATAAATAATCCATACAGTCGGGGTATTAGACCTGCTATTTGCCTCCACTGGCTCCATAGTGTCATTACCTTTCTCTTCCTCTCCCGAACTTGGAATAACGTCATTGTTTGAACTTGAATCCATAGATTTTGCTGTAAAACAACATATAAAATTATAAATGCAATACAATTCAAGACTTACCAAGACTTACCAAGCCATAATTCCATATTCAAAAACAAAAAAAAATGCCATATTCAAACAGTTCAAACCCACAAACACAAAAACAATTCCAGATTTAAACAACATTCAAACAACTGAGACTCTTGCAAGTCTCCCTAAAAAATTCCAGATTCAAAAACAAAAAGAAATGCCATATTCAAGCAGTCCAAACCCACAAACACAAAAACAATTCCAGATTCAAACAAACACTATGCTTCATCTATTTATATATATCTGCCTTACTGCCTTCACATTTAACAAACAAACAGTGAAACCGAATATGTTTTTCCATTTTTGATTTATTTTTACAATTATATTACAATTAAAAGAAAAACACTATTGAAACAGAGGCAGAATTTTAAATGTCAGAAAACAAATCTAAACCTGAACTTGAACAGTAGCAGAAAATGGCATCAAATTTGTAATATACAGTAAACCCAACTTCAAACAGTCCAAACCCACAAACACAAAAACAATTCCAGATTCAAACAACTGAGACCTAAAAAATTCCAGATTCAAAAATAAAAAGAAATGTCATATTCAAACAGTCCAAACCCACAAACACAAAAACAATTCCAGATTCAAACAACATTCAAACAACTGAGACTCTTGTAGGTCTGCCTAAAAAATTCCATATTCAAAAACAAAAACAAATGCCATATACGAACAATCCAAACCCACAAACACAAAAACAATTACAGATTCAAACAACATTTGGATTCCGTTTCAAACCCTAAAAAATTCCATAAAAATATAAAGTAAATGTCATATGGAATATTGGAATTACCGCTTGAAAATCTCAGTAGCCGGTGAGGGAGACGACAGCCTTTCGACAGGTGACGGACGACGACAAACCAAGCAATTTTGACTTCTGACGACGACGACGACGACGACGACGACGACGACGAAGATGACGACGACGAAGATGACGACGTAGGAGAGTCGGAGAGTGATAGAAGGTGACTGGCGATCTGTCACCGTTGGAGAGTGATAGAAAGCGAGTGATAGATCGTCGTTGGCAGGTGAGGGACGATGATAGGTGAGGACGACGATGACGACGACAGGTGAGGGACGACGACGACGACGACATGTGAGGGACGACGATGACGACGACGACAGGTGAGGGATGACGGCGACGATGGCGATGACAGATTGACAGGTATGGGACGATGATGACGAACGTGGGAGACGATGACAAGTTGACGACGACGACGTAGGAGAGTGACTGAGACTCTGAGTCTTTGAGGGTCAGCGATTGAAAGGGTTAGGCAGTTAGGGTGAGGGGCTGACCGGCAGAGAGGTTGAGGGTAATGAGCAAGTGATAGGGTTAGGGTTTGTGTTAAAAGAATGTTTATATAGTATGTTAAAATTTATTTTTAACCCCTATAATAATAATAATTAAAAATCTATCAGTAAAACTATACAGGTTATACGGGTCACCCGCAAACCCGTGAATCCAAACCCGACACGACCCGTATAATAAACGGGTTACACGGATTGACCCGATTACAACCCGAACTCGTTTAGAAGCCAACCCAACCCGTTTATTGACCTCAGGTTCGTGTCGGGTTGGCGGGTTACGGCTCAATTTTGCCAGATCTAGGTACAAGCAAAGAAAAGCAGCAATGACTAGTAGTAATGGTATTCCTCTACCTATACCCAGTAAATGTCAATTTACAACTGCATATTTATTGTTCCATGATAATGCAGAAACTGAGCGGATTGCGCGTGACAGATTAATATGCTCCGAAGTCCAAAATGAAAAGCATTAAAGAAGTTCACCTACTGATAGCTCGGATGGCAGAGAGCACAACCCCATCTCAGCAACCGAAATCAATGAGTTTGAAGAAATGAATTAGTATAGAGCTGCCACCTAGCTATCAAATTACTTTGAATTCAATAACTACCTGTTTGGTCTTATTCAGTTTGTTTGGCCAGTTGAGATATCATCTACACCAGCTGAGATCGTGGAGGTCCTTTGCATTTTCTTAATATATAATTTATTGTTTCTCATAAGTCATAGTGAAAACACCTTTCTTCTCTTAGACTTCAGGATGAAATCACTCATCAAATAATGAGGACTACCAAAAGATTCGATTTTTGATCATTACCGATTTCCCATTTCTACACCACCAATTTGGAATTTTTCTAAACAAAATTCCCTTCTAATTAGGACTGCCCAGAAATTTTAATGTGAGATCCAGCCAATTAATTGAGATTCGTTACGAAAATTCTCATGTCCGTCTTGAGCATAGAAAAACCTCTTCTATACATACCTTATCTAAATTTGGAAATTGGGACAAATCAAAGTTATTATTATTATTATTTTAAATCACAAAATTATTAATAATGAGTAGTTATGCTTTATTTAATTTTTTCATTCATTGTTATAATATAAAGGGCGATTACCAAATAAATTCAGACTTCCTTTTTTTTTTAAATAATAATTTGCAATATTTATATCAAAATTGTCATTATTAAATGTTGATGGTTAATTTAGATGTTTGCCTTTATCTGAAAATATGAGATTACTTTTAATACATCAATTTAAAATTGATAAACGAATAAAAAATAAAGATAAATAATAATAATAATAATAATAAGTAACCGGAGAATGCGGCCACCGGTGGAGTTCCCCGAGTCAAATATTCCAATCTTATTCTTCAAGGTAAGTTCATCAGCTCTATGTGTTGCATGTATTTATATCATGATTATTTTTTACATATATTTTGTTGTAACACGTGTGACTTTCCGCACTTAATCTCCCACACGTGTGACTTCACACTTGTCAACTTTATTACTTACCCACCAAGCTAAATAGCTAATACACATGTGAATTACTTTGACCATTATCAATCCTTCAACTGCCGAGTGGCAGTGTTTGTTGTTGTAATGTAATTGGTTCATCTCTCCCATAAATAATATATTTTTTTGTTATGTTTTAATTCAGAACGTTTTGTGGAAGGAATGAACGGAAGGAATGAATGGATAAATCATCGTTGATTTATTGAGGTTGTTATCGGTTAAAATATTGAATGTTTTTTTATATATTACAAAGATATTGTCTTTGAATGCTATTAGACAATAAAACAGTTTTTATTTAAAAATTGTAGTTATTATTAAATCAATTTTTATTTCATTATAATTATTGGTGTTTATTTTATTTTTCAGTTTTAATTTTCTAATCCTATATATATATATATAGGGGCTTTGCCTCTTTCACATGACACATACATTTTTTTAGAAACAAAAGCTCTCATGTACAATTTTAAAAAGAAATTCTTGAGTGTGATTTGTTAGTATTCCGAGCAATCTTTGAAAGAGTTTGGATATTCCGGTTTTTCTTCATACAAAGAAGTTCCGAGACAAAGGTGATTCTGGTCTGTTTTATCTTGGGGACGGCGTGGTAACTTTGGAACTGCTTGCACAATCAGGGCAGAGTCGCAAAACGTCTTAAAGAGAGCGACATAGTCCGTGACTCAGCCAGTTTCCAGGTTTTTTCTATTCTAATTATATTTAGTACTATTTGGAACATTTTTTTGCAACAAAATAGTTTTTAAAAACAATTTTCAGTAACAAAGATTATTTTTGAAATACTTTCCAGCAAATATTTGTATTGAAGAATTTTGTAGCAACAATTTTAAGACATTTCATAGTCTATTTTACTCAAAGATATTATGTATATATATATACACACACACACATACATATACTAATGGATTCAGAGCCATCCAATCTTAATCGACCCTTTCGTTTTGATAGTGTTTGAAAATACAATCACGGTTAAATGCTCAAGGCTAACCTGGAAGGGGGGGGGGGGGGGGGGGGGGGGGGGGGGCGTGAATAGGTTAGACACCTTTTTCGACTCCCTTAGAAACAAACAAAAGTTTGTCCCTCTAGATTGTTTGTATCACAATATATATATTAATTAAAGACAATTAATCAATATATAAACACAAGTAAAGTGTGATACAAACAAGTAATTGTAACACATACACAATCTATATTATAAAGAGGAAGTCAACATACATCAAGAGTTCTATCCACAATACAAATATTAGAGAGATAGGGATAGAGAAAAGTTGACGCAAGATATAACGTGGTAAACCTCTGAAGAGGAAACATCCACAGGCTTGCAGCCATCGGCAAACAAAATCCACTAGTAGATAAGACAAGTACAATCTCTCAAGTGACCTCTTCCCCTAGAAACTACCCTCCTATCCTACTCCAGAAGTTGTTGCCCTATGCTCAACAATCCGAGTCTTCCCGACTCTAGTCAAGACTTCCTTGCTCACCTATCCGAGTTCACCCAACTCTAGGCAAGACTTCTTGCTCGACTATCCAAGGCTTCACACCTCTAGCCAAGACTTCCTTGCTCGAAAATCCGAGGCTTCACACCTTTTGCCAAGACTTCTTGCTCAACACCATAGGTCTCACACCTATTGTCAATACTTCATTCTCACAAGGCATCTAGGTGATCATGAATGCAAAACGCAAACAATCACGCAACAGAGAATGCTATGATCAAAGCATTCTATGGAAAATACAAGACATGAGCATGAATGCACAAATCACAAATAGTCCAGTTCATCATGCATGAGTAGTCAATCTAGATTATGTAAGATATGATCAACATTAATCACAAACTAGATTCATGTATATATCTAAACTTAAAGCACAAGATATGATCAACAAATCACAAGATCAAGTTAAAATCACAAAAACCTAAAACATGCTAAAATCATATGACAATTGCAAATAGATCTAAGCATAAGCTCTAGAGTATATTCCTAATCATAGATTCAACAAATCACATGAATAGCTCAAAAGAACATAAGCACATGTATTATGTGAGAATTTAGGCCAAAAGAGCCTAATACATGTGATGAACTATTTTTCACAAAATCAATTAATCAAAGATCACAAAATAGTCCTAGAATCAAAGCTAGCGCAATACAATCCCAAACATTTGATAACATAGGCAAAATCAAAACCTAACTCAACATGAATGATTTCAATTGAAATTCAATCTAGCTTTGAAAGTGTTCAAAACACAAATCAAAACACTCACAATATACAAATATATGTAAAAGAAGAAAACCCAAGGCAATTGACCAAGTTTTAAGAGAAAACTTAGAGAGAAAATCAATACCAGAGTTGATCTAGGTGTAGTCCCGTTTTTGTATGATTAGACACAAAACACAGCATCAAAATTAACTCAAACCTTCAGAGAAAAGATGGAGGACGAATAGATGAACACTCTCAACTTCGAATTACTCAAATCAAAGTTCAAATGAAGAAGTTATGGTGTTTGGAAGGTGAGAAAATTTAGAGAAAACAATTCTACATACTTGATTTGAATTTCTTCTTAGAATGAAATGTGAGAGGGAAAAAGTTTATAAAGGAGTGGGAGACTTGGACATGTGAAATGACCAAGAGGGGAAAAATGAAGCCAAGCAAGCTTGCTGCCCAAGATGGCACGTGGGTATCTCGAGGCAGCAAGCCTTCTTCCCCGAGATGGCCAAGCGCCATCTCCGGAAAGAAGTATATGCTTGCTTCTTTCTGCTTCGATCCTCCTTCGCATTCTTCGACCGTTCTCCGGCCTCTGAACTCGGAATTTGAATCCATTTGCGGATTACGAACCGTAACTCTCACACGGACATGCATATATGATTCTCAACCCAGAAAATAATAATTCGACTTGATATACGAAGTCGAAGACAATGTATGAAACATGAGTTGAAAGTGTAGTATCTTTTGACTTTGAACTTGAAATCAATAGTATGAGTAACCGAAATGACCGGAACTCAATCAAGAATGATTTTAGACTAAATCCAAGTTCAATAACCATGTTATACAAACATATACACAAACAAACACAATTCACACTAGAATGCAAACTACATAGTGATAGTTTCCAATCATGCATATTCCAAAACATGTTATTTTCAAACCAATCCATGAGCATTCATCTTAAAGTGTGTGAATGTGTTATACATGGTGCACAATGATGAAGGGACACATATGAATGAATTGTATGTGTATGCCTACAAAGGTGTACAACTATGCAGGGACACAAATGTATGATATGTGTGTGTGTGCCTAAGCCTTGTAAGAGAAAGATAAGGTCTTAGTATACCTTTGTAGAAACAAATTGCATCCTTTCTCTTTGAAGTCTTAGAACTTGCTTTGACTTGATGTTTCTTCTTCCTTTAATCTTGAATCATCATGAACCTAAACAACTAAGTCATTACAAGTAAACATCATTTTGATAAGGAATTAATGCCAACACAAACTAAAACCTAACAGCATACCCTTTCCTCTTAGCCCTTTTCAATGAATCCTTCTGGTTGCATCATGTAGATGCTTTCGTCAAGACTTCCATTCTGGAAAGTTATCTTGACATCCATTTGCAAAATCTCTAGGTCTAGAGATGCCGAAGGATTTAAGCATGGTCACAAGATAGAAGGTTTCTTCATAATCGATACTTCCTTCTGGCAAAACAAACTAAAACCTAACAATCTCCCCCTTTGGAAAATTCCATGTCAAAACACCTATACATTTACTACAAATATAAAAATGAAGATAGGTTACAAAATCACTCCCTCACATTACAATGAGTACGATTCCTATAATTAATCTTCACCAACTCTTGAACTTCATCTTGATCTTCTCTTGAAGCAACTTACAAATCATCTCAAAGCACAATGCATATACAAGAGAAAAACAACAAATGACAACATATAATATGGATAAGAATATACAATTTAGTCCACAAATACATGTATCTCCCCCTCAATACATGCCAAATACAAGAATTCTTAACCAAATCTTAAGATTAATTATTACAAGCCATTGAAAGTTCAAAAGTTCACAAAAATAACATACAAAAGAAAACTCAGTAACTAGCAATTCATAACAACTCTTTCTCCTCATTTTTGACATGAAATGATGCCAAAAGGTAAGAAACATACCATGAGACTCAAAAACTAACTACTAGATCCACCAAAGAAAGATGTGCGTGTAGTTGACCTAACATAATGCTTGAGAGGTGGTCTTGAACTTGATGCAATACACTCATCTAACTCTTTTATTCTAGCATCTTGTTTTTCAACTATAGCACTAAGCTCATCAACCTTCTTCTTCAAATGCAAAGCCGAATCAGGAAGAATGTTTATGCTAGTCTTTTGACAATCAACTTGTGAACTAAAAAGTCCAAAAGTATCACATGTCTTACCCTTATCCTAATATGACATGTATGACACACGTTTATCACTATACTTTTCCAAGAGTTGTACCAACATATCATTTCCACTACTTTGAACACCACGAGCTAAACACAAAGAAGTTATAAACCCCGGTAATGCAAGCTTCTTATCTCCTCTAGTTGAGAATGCCACATTATCCAAATAAAACATAAGCAAATCCCCAAAGTTTATAGGTTGATTAGTCACTAAGGCATATACTATTTTGATCTTGTCTTTATTCAACTCGGTTGAATTCGAAGATCCAATAATATTTGTGCAAATGAAAAGATACCAAAATGCACTTGCCTTAGTTAACTCATGTTGACTAATATATGCTCTACATTTTCACTCAAAAGAAGCATTGTCACATAGAGTTCTACCCATGATATTAAGATTCTCAATGATATCAACATCAAGAAAGTTTTAATCAATATCACTAGATAGCCCAAGAAATTTGTTAATGTTTACCTGGTTAACTCTAAACACAACACCCCCAACATCCATCAAAGCATCCAATAAGGTGGCACTCTCTCTATATTCATGATAAAATTCTCTAACAATAGTGTCATTCACTATTCCTAGCATGCTCACCCAAGATTCTCAATTTCTAACCTTAATGCATTTAAGAACATAAGAATCTTTACATTTACCTTAGTCAATACCTCTCTCTTGAAATATCTTCTTAGTTGCAAAGATCCCTAAATCCTTTGACCTATGCTTTGGATCTCTTTGAGGTTGACTTGGCTTTCACAATGGGATTCAATTGATTTCCACTTCCGGTAACTTTAGTTCTTCCCATTTGTTCTTGTGAAATAAGATGCTATTAACATACAAAAGTGAGTGAAAGACAAAAGAAGCTTATTGGCCACAAATATCTAAAACAATGACATATGACTTAAGATTAAATCATCATGCAAGACAAAGATAGCGAGTAATATCTTACAAGTATCATTAAGTCAAAATATGCCAACATGTAACAAAACGAAGCATGTGAACATATCATAAAAGAGAACAATGTCTAGCATACAATGCTCCCCCTTGATAAATGCCATGTAAGATTCATGATAGCATAAGGTTCACAAGGAAGTTCACACAATCACACATTCAAGCAATTTGAAGAAATATAAACAAAATAAGCTTCATATGCTAAGAGAGATACACAAAGATTTTTCAAGTTCTCTCATAATTCTTCAACAATTTCAAAGATATCATCATACTCATAAACAAAGTGTGTGTATGAGAGATATGCTTCAAATATATATCAAGAAGTAGTTTGATAATCAACATGCAAACAATTTCCAAAAACTATTCATCATAAGCTTTTTCCATAAAAAGTCAAACCGATTATCATCTGGAACTTTTTGCTTTTAAGAAAATAGATTTTCAACATATAAGCGTGTGTGTGCATGTGGCTCGTCATCCCATTTCTGTTTTTCAACCCGAGCTCATTTGATTTTCAACTAAACTTCTTTTTAAGCCTTCCTCCTTTTCTTTTTAGGCTTTGAATCAAAGATTTTTTTTATTGATTTCATTTCAACACTTCTTTGATTTTTCCATTTTTTTTACAAAAACAAAATTCACTTCATGACGACTTTCACTCATCACAATGGTGTAGCTCTTTCCAACATTAGGTAGCTTTCACAGCCAAGGTGTGTAGCCCTTTTCATGAAGGTGCTCGTTGAGTTCTATGTAATTGCTGAAGCAAAATGGATTCTAACTGTAGGTCATTTTAAATGTACTTAAGCATAAAAACTTCAAGGTGTATCCAATGTTTACATATTAGTAAACTCAACCTACTAGCAAAAAATATAAGAGAAGCATAGTGCAAATTTTTTAGAAAACCAAGATTTTATGGCTCATAAGCACATGATCTAAGAGCAATAAGCAGAGACTTATTCAAGATCATTACTTCTCTAATGAGTAGCTTTCAAAGAATATGAAGCTCATATTTTCAAAAGTAATGCCACTCAATATACTATACAAAAACAATTATCAAAATTAAGATCAATGTGAACAATATCACTATTAGATCCTAAAATAGCAAATGTAAATGAGAACCATATGTATACCATACAAAATTCTCTAATATGACATGCTATGAGATGTAGGTCAAAAATTGAGTCAAAAGATGAATATCTAAGAGAATATGCATTAGAGTATAGAGATACCTTTTTGCACATTATATTCACCAAATATCATACTTCCGCCCTTTTTATGAGCACTCCTACCTTGAATGTCCTCATGACACCAAGTTGACGATGTTTCACAGCAAGAGTATAAAAAGCATAATATCTCAACTCAATCAACACATATAACAAGAGAACTTCTTCAAAGTTAATCAAAAAATTTTGACCATCATAACAATCATGATGTGAGATAACCAAGTTCATATCAATACATGGAGTATTCAAAGCTAGCAAGCAAGAATTCTCAAAACAATTAATATATAGCCTTAAAGCTATCTCACATGTGCTTCTTATATTAGTGATAAGAGAACTCACCCTTGAACCACTTGTTCTTGGGTGTACCTACACAAACATTTCCAATATCATCATTGACAACAATGTTAAATCTAGAGTAAAGCCCTTCAATGACTTGATTAACAAGAATATCATTAACACACTTTTCCTTAACATTTTCAACACAAGCTTTGTCAAGTTGAACAAGATTAGAATTCTTTCTACTTCATAACTTTTTCTCATGCTTAGCAAAATTATCATGTTTCTCAACTTTTAAGGCCTTAGCATGTTCAAGTTGAAGTTTAATCTCCTTATCCCTAGATTCATTTCCTAATTTTCATTTTTCAATATATTTATAACACCTAGGCTTAATGTGACCTATTGTGTTGCAATAATGGCAAATTGGAATAAAAGATGAGATTGTACCTTTTGGAGTTGAACTAGCTTCACTAGAATTTTGCAAAGATACCTTGTTCGCCAACTTCTTCTTGTCTTTTGATCTTTTCTTCTTGTGTGGTTTCTTATCAATCACGACTTCATCAAATTGTGTAGGAAGTGGTGCTTCCAAGAGCTCCTCTTCAACTACCAAGTCGTCTTCACCACTATGAGAGTTAATAAGATTCCTAACACTAGACACACTAACCGAATGATTTACTAAATCCTTGATAGCCTCCTTAGCCGTGTCTATCTCTTCCATCAATTCTTGTTCTCTCTTTTTCAAAGAAGATATCAAATTATCCTTCTCAAGGTTAATCATTTCAAGTTCTCTAAACTTCTTCATAATATCACCTTTTTCACCAAGAAGTCTACGAGTAACAACCACAAACTCATCTAGTTGCTTATTGATCAAATCATCATTCTCAACTACTTCTCTTTGAGCATTGTCTCTAGCTTCTTCAAGCTTTTCTATCTTTTTCAACAACTTAAGATTAGTAGGAATGGAACTAAAGCTTCCATCATGATTTGCATCAAGGTTCTTGTTCAAAGATATTATACTACCAACATCTAGTGAAGAATGAGAAGCCGTTAGAGCTACAAAGTTACTCACCAACTCTTCATCACATGAAGACTCACTACTAGAGCTCTCATTGTCACTAGAATTATCATCACTCCAAGTAGCCACCAACACTTTACCTTTCTTGTCTTTCTTAGATGGCTTCTTGGTGCACTCACTAGCAAGGTGACCAAAACCTTGACAATTATAGCATTAAACCTCTTTCTTGTTCATGGCTTGACTATTCTTCACAGTCCTTGGAGATGATGTTCTCTTGACTCCTTTTTCATTAGAAGACTTGCCTTTAGTTTTGGCATTCTTCTTTAGAAACTTCTTGAACCTTCTAACCAAGAGTGCCATTTCATCATTTTCATCATCACTCTTCTCTTTAATAGCATTGAGAGCAATCCCCTTACTCTTGATCTTTGACTTCAAGCATATCTCATAAGTTTGGAGAGACCTAAGCAACCCATCGATGTTCATACTATCCACATCCTAGCTTTCCTCAATGGCCGTCACCTTTCATTTAAATTTCTTAGGAAGAGACCTAAGGATTTTCCAATTTAAACGCTCTTTTGAGATAGGTACTCCAAGTGCTTGACATTGGTTAGCAATGTTAAGAAGCCGGAATTAGATGTCTTCAAACTTTTCTTCCTCACCCATACTTAAACCTTCAAATTATGATGCTAACATTTGAAGCCTCGATTTCTTCACCGCTAAGGTTCCTTCATTAGTAAATTGGAGAGTATCCTAAGCTTCTTTTGCAGATTCAAGATTTTGGATGTAGGAGAATTGATGCCTATCAACTCCTCCAAAGATGGCATTCATATCACGATGGTGCCATTTAGCAACCTCAAACTCATTTGTTGTCCATTCACTCCTTGGCTTGAGTATCATGGTTCCATACTCTAAAACCTTGGTAGGAGGACTATAGCCTTCTTCCACTACCATCCAAGCCCTTTCATCAATAGAGCGGATGTAGGCTTTCATCCTCAACTTCCAATACCCATAGTTAGTGCCACGAAGTAATGGAGGCCTAGTATTTCAGGATTCTTCAGCCAATACATCATCTTGTAAACCCATGACTTCAAACGCCTAACAAAAACCATGAAAGTATCACCCCGGACTCACACTAAGTGCAATCTAATGTCCTGCTCTGATACCAATTGAAAATACAATCACAGTTAAATACTCAAGGCTAACCTAGAGGGGGGGGGGGGGGTGAATAGGTTAGGCACCTTTTTCAAATCCCTTAGAAACAAACAAAAGTTTGTCCCTCTAGATTGTTTGTATCACAATATATATATATATTTGTTAATAGAAAAATTTGGCTAGGGACCAAAGAGAAATCCCCATTAACAATATTAATTAAAGACAATTAATTAATATATAAACACAAGTAAAGTGTGATACAAACAAGTAATTGTAACACATAAAAAATCTATATTATAAGAGAAAGTCAACATACATCAAGAGTTCTATCCATTATACAAATATTAGAGAGATAGGGATAGAGAAAAGTTGACACAAGATATAACGTGGTAAACCTCCGAAAAGGAAACATCCACGGGCTCGTAGCCACCAGCAAACAAAATCCACTAGTAGATACGACAAGTACAATCTCTCAAGTGACCTTTTCACCTAGAAACTACCCTCCTATCCTACTCTAGAAGTTGTCGCCCTATGCTCAACAATCCGAGGCTTCACACCTCTAGTCAAGACTTCCTTGATCACCTTATCCGGATCTTCACAACCAAAGACAAAACTTCTTGCTCAACTATCCGAGTCTTCCCGACTCTAGTCAAGACTTCCTTGCTCACCTATCCGAGTTCTCCCAACTCTAGGCAATACTTCTTGCTCGACTATCCAAGGCTTCACACCTCTAGCCAAGACTTCCTTGCTCGACAATCCGAGGCTTCACACCTCTTGCCAAGACATCTTGCTCAACACCATAGGTCTCACACCTATTGTCAAGACTTCTTTCTCACAAGGCATCTAGGTGATCATGAATGCAAAACGCAAACAAGCACGCAACATAAAATGCTATGATCAAAACATCCTATGGAAAATACTAGACATGAGCATGAATGCACAAATTACATATAGTCTAGTTCATCATGCATGAGTAGTCAATCTAGATTATGTAATATATGATCAACATTAATCACAAACTAGATTCATGCATATATCTAAACTTAAATCATAAGATATGATCAACAAATCACAAGATCAAGTTGAAATCATAAAAACCTAAAACATGCTAAAATCATATTACAATGTCAAACAGATCTAAGCGTAAGTTCTAGAGTATATTCCTAATCATAGATTCAACAAATCACATGAATAGCTCAAAAGAACATAAGCACATGTATTATGTGAGAATTTCAGCCAAGAGAGCCTAATACATGTGATGAACTATTTTTTGCAAAATCAATCAATCAAATATCACAAAATAGTCATAGAATCAAAGCTAGCACAATACAATCCCAAACATGTGATAACATAGGCAAAATCGAAACCTAACTCAACATGAATGATTTCAATTGAAATTCAATCTAGCTTTGAAAGTGTACAAAAAACAAATCAAAACACTCACAATATTCAAATATATGTAGAAGAAGAAAACCCAAGGCAACTGACCAAGTTTTAAAATAAAACTTAGAGAGAAAATCAATACCTTAGTTGATCTAGGTGCAATCCCATTTTTGTATGATTAGACACCAAAAGCAGCAGCAAGATTAACTCAAACTTTCAGAGAAAAGATGGAGGATGAATAGATTAACACTCTCAACTTTGAATCACTCAAATCGAAGTTCAAATGAAGAAGTTATGGTGTTTGGAAGGTGAGAAAATTTAGAGAGAAAAATTCTGCACACTTGATTTGAATTTCTTCTTAGAATGAAATGTGAGAGGGAAAGAGTTTATAAAGGAGTGGGAGACTTAGACATGTGAAATAACCAAGAGGCCAAGCAATCTTACTGCCCGAGATGACGCGTGGGCATCTCGGGAAAGAAGTATATGCTTGCTTCTTTCTCCTTTAATCCTCCGAACTCAGAATTTGAATCCGTTTACAGATTACGAACTGTAACTCTCACACGGACATGGAAATATAAGATATTCAACCCAGAAAATAATAATTCGACTCGATATAGGAAGACGAAGACAATGTATGAAACATGAGTTGAAAGTGTAGTATCTTTTGACTTTGAACTTGAAATCAATAGTATGAGTAACCGAAATGACCGGAACTCAATCAAGAATGATTTAACACTAAATCGAAGTTTAATATCCATGTTATACAAACATATACACACACAAACACAATTCACACTAGAATGCAAACTACATAGTGATAGTTTCCAATCATGCATATTCCAAAATATGTTATTTCCAAACCAATGCATGAGCATTCATCTTAAAGTGTGTGAATGTGTTATACATGGTGCACAACGATGCAGGGACACATGAATGAATTGTATGTGTGTGCCTATAAAGGTGTACAACTATGCAGGGACACAAATGTATGATATGTGTGTGTGTGTGCCTAAGCCTTGTAAGAGAAAGATAAGGTCTTAGTATACCTTTGTAGAAACAAATTGCATCCTTTCTCTTTGAAGACTTAGAACTTTCTTTGACTTGTTGTTTCTTCTTCCTTGAAGCTTGAATCATCACGAACCTAAAAAACTAAGTCATTACAAGTAAACATCATTTTGATATGGAATTCATGCCAACACAAACTAAAACCTAACAGTGTTCTATTTAAACGTTGGACGTCAATTTCTTTGAAGATAAATTTCCCTTTTAATTATGAAACAGTGGGGGTTCTAGTGGGGGGTTTAGATGGCATGAGAAGTTTGATAGGCTAGTCATCATGAATGAATTTAGAATGAATGAAAGTGATAGATGCATTTATTATAAATCTGATAATGATCTTTGCACAATTATTTGTTCATATGTGGATGACTTGCTTATTTTTGGCTCAAATATTCATGTTGTGAATGCTACTAAATGTTTATTGCTTTTGTAATGAAAGATTTATGTGAATCTAGTGTAATCCTGGTATAAAAATAACTAGGTCAAAAAATGGAATTTGTTTAGATCAATCTCATTATATTGAGAAAATTCTAAAGAAATATAAATACTTTGATTGTAAGCTTACATGTACTCCATATGATCCTAGTGTAAAGTTGTTCAAGAACACTGGTAACAGTGTTAGACATAATGAGTATGCACGCATCATTGGTAGTCTTCGTTATGTTACTGATTGCACTAGGCCCGATATAGCTTATGCTGTAGGAGTACTTTATAGGTTTATAAGTAGACCTGGTAATAAGCCTTGGATGCTCTTGAGAAAGTAAAGTGTTATCTCAGGAGAACAATGAACCTCATATTACATTATATAAAGTTTCCCGCTGTACTTGAAGGTTATAGCGATGCTGATTGGAATACTCTTTCTGATGATTCCAAGACCACTAGTGGATACATTTTTAGCATCGCTAGAGGTGCAATATCATGGAAGTATAAGAAACGGACTATTATGGCTCAATCCACGATGGAGTCAGAAATGATAACACTAGCTACTGCTAGTGAGGTAGCAGATAGGTTGAGAAAACTGTTATTAGGTATTCCATTATGGGAGAAATCGATACCAGTCGTACTTATTCACTGTGATAGTACCGCGACTATTGTAAAAGTCTAGAATTGTTATTATAACGGTAAGAGGTGACAAATACGTCATAAGCACAGTACAGTTAGAGATTCTCTCTCAACTTGAACTGTAATAGTGGATCATGTATGGTCTGAGGAGAACTTGACTAATTCTTTGATAAAAAGATTAACATGCGAAAAGATTTGGAAAACCTCGAAAGAGATGAGACTAAAGCCCATTGATAGTTGAGTCACTTGTGATGGAAACCCAACCTACAGACTGGAGATCCCAAGAAGTAGGTTCAAAGGCTAATAACAAGTCATGAAGTGATATGTGGAATCATGCTATTGTGATACGGGGTTAACACTCCAAGTCCATCCCTATGGAGCATGACATCTTTAAGCGATTTAAGGTTGAGTTTGATATAACTCATAATGAACTCTATACTCTATATGAAGTTGGGTACCTAGCTACAAGAGTATCTATGATAGACTCACCTTTGTGAATTTGGAAGAGAGGTCGCTTCCTATGAAATTTTGGGCAAAAATTCTAGAGCGGGATATAAGCACATGGCCGTAAAGTGCTAGTGTTAGAACTTAACTCTAGTATGGTTGTGTGTGTGGTGTTGTCTGTGATAGAGTTCAATACTACTAGTTACTCTAGTATATACAGAAGCATCGTCACTATGAAAAGGTTCAAGTTGTTAGGGTTACGCTCGATAGCAAAAGTATAATAATGTATTTGACAATCTTTTCATATTAATAAAGTGATTTCTAGTTTAACAAATCTTATAACATTTATAGTTTAATTATTATAAGTGTCAAAAGTAAATAATCATAAGGTCAAAAGACTATGAGAAAAGAAGAATTGTTCATACATCTAGATATGTATGAGGTAGACACAATTCTTTAGTTAGTCTTGAATAATATTCACAACTTAAGATAAAAGGTTGGGCGCCTTATATTGTCAAAGTTCTAGATTCTTTTGCTAGCATTTAAGTGGGATAAAATGTGTTATGATGATTCTAAAATCATCAAAGTGTGGTGTCTTCGGGCAAAAGAATCTAGTGCACTGGACGCATTGAATAGGATCATAATGAAATACTTTATCAAGAACCGTCAATAGATAAAAGTTTTTCATTTGAAGACAATCGGAGAGTCTATCTCAATCCTGAGATAAATGATGGACTTATGGTTGCAAGTGTTATCATTTGAGCTATCAATGATTACGATTATATAGCATAGTCTATCCTCGATAGTTTGGTGGTATTCATTTGTTAATCGATAGAGGACTTCATTTATAGATATGGACATCGTGGCTCCATTTATTAAATGAGAGTAGAATATCATTATATGGATGTTTTGAGGTATTGGATATTAAATATTAATGTTAGATTTTCAATAGCGTCTATTGAAACATGGCTTCTGGACAAGTCAAAATATCCAAGTTCAAAATGTGGCCATTTGAGTAAATATGGTAACTTGGAGAGCTATAGACGGTCTATGAGCTCTTGACGATTACTGATATTCTTCACGAGGATACACTTTCTCTAATAAGGTTGTCTAGGGTACAAATAAGTAACATCAACTTATCCTATCTTTATTTAAGAGTTCAATTTTAGTTCTTTAGTGGAATGAACTAAAATTAAATAGATCGGACCTAGGGTTGTGTCTATTGGAGCTTAAATTTAGATAGTCTGCCAAGATCCCCAATCCACATGAACTTGTATGTATCACTTGATATATTCTACCGGACCAATTTACGGGTCCATCTAGAATTGTATTGAGGTATGTGGACTTGTTTCTTTTTTAAGAATGGGTCTAGTTCACATGTGGACTTTTTATAAAGGTCAAATGGATTTAATAAAATAATAAAATATTATATTGGCCCATATATATTTGTTGGGCGGCAATGCTATTTAGAATAGCTTAATTATATTATTTTATTTTATTATTTAATTAAATGAAAATTAATTAATTTGTTTGATTAATTAATTATTTAATTAAAAGTCAAAATCTTTTTCTATTAGGTGATGGTGTCCTAATATTATACTATTGTTGATAGTATAATTAGTATTAAAGACTATATTTGATAAGTAAATAAATAAAAGGAGTTATTTATCTAATCAAATTAGAAAGTCTTTAATATGGTTACAAACACACTATTGAGTTGGATTAGGAGTCTTGGTGTAGGATAGAATTCCTTTTTGAAAAGGATTCAATTCATTTTTGAAAAGGATTCTTAACTACCAAGTAATTCTACATAAGGAAAGGATTCTTAACAACCAAGTAAATCCTTCTTAGGAAAAGAATTAAGTTTTCTAATACATATCCTATGAATTTCGGCCAGCTATGTATATATAAGAGGAGGATAGAATTCATTTTTGATACGGATTCTTAACTACCAAATAAATCCACCTAAGGAAAGGATTCGGCCAAGCAAGAGAGAATTTCGAGGGAGAAAAAAAATTATTTTTTGCTCTAGACAAAATTCGATCAACTCTAAGCAATAGTGTGTGAATTCGGCTAAGAAGAGAAAAAAGGGAAACATTTTTGTTTTCGATAGTATGCTAGTATCCTTTACATCAAAAGGGTTTTGTGTACAACATCGAATCAAGGTTCACTCGAGTTTTAATCAAATTGATTGATAATTCACAAGTCACCGAACATTCTTGGTTTTTTCTCTTGTAGGATATTTGTAACTAATAAAGAAAAGATTTTGTTTGACTCCATCCTCAGGTATACAATTTAAAGAAAGGGAGCCCACACTCCTAGGTGATTCACGTTCGTGATTGGATTGGAATATCTTACGGAATCAATTTGGCGCTTGTTCAATCGTCACGAGAAAAAGGTACAATACTTTTATATACGTCAATTAATCTAGGGTTAAGGTTCTTGTTATTAAAAAGGAAAATTTTTATTTATACGCAAACCCTAATTTTCTAATTTTCTCACGCTTCCATTGTGTTTTGAACAATTTTTCCCTACAATTGGTATAAGAGCATGGTTGTACCCTTGATTAAATGATGTATGTGTACGTGAATCTTTTTCTTTTTATTATATATATGCATGTTTCAGAAAGAGATGGCACTCTAGGTAATCGCATATATATTTACATTGAAATGTATGGATATATATATGTTTTATATGTGGTTTGTTATTGCTCAATTTTGGTCCTAGAATTTCAATGTATTTTGTTTTGGGATTGTAACAAGAAGGGTGGTCTATCATCGCCATAATTTCCTTCTTGGTATTTGCTAATTTTTGTTGTTGTTGCTGTAATAAAAAAAAACTGCAGTATTTTATTATTTAAATTCTTCTATAATACATTCAAGTTTCGAAGACTCGAAGGTTTGAAGAATTAGGAGCAACCGGAACAAGTTTGGGACCGTGCGAGCCGTAACAACGAACATGCGTGTGAAGAGCGCACAGCCACGTTTGTTGTGGCATGGGCTGCGCACGGCAGCCCTTTGGTAGCCATGGGCTGCACATGGCAGCCCTTTATGGGTTTGTGGCATGCGCACCCCCATGGGTAAGATTGAAGGGTGCGCACGCCCATGGGAGGTAGCCGAGGGAGTCTGAATGACGAAGGTTGCGTGAAGACTTGTTCACCAAGAAAGGAGTTCTTGTATTCCAAGATATATGTAATTTACTTGTTTTCTAGGATGGACCAAAATTGTAGCTATTTATATTTTTGTAAATATTGCAATGTTTGTCATTGTTTGATAACATGTCATATAGAATAGGAGTGCCACTAATATATCTCTTTTGGTATGAACATGCATAGAATGATTTAGGTATCTAAATTGGCATATAGATAACTTGGTAAATCATTCTTTGGAATTCGATCACACGCCTTAAACAATTGAGTGGGAGAAGGTGTTTTGGAACACCTACGGCCTCCAAGTTTAGTTGAGGTTTATGTTTCTTAAATAACCTCCCAAGAGGTATTCATGAATGGAATTTAGCAAGATACTTCCTTACAAGGATAGACTAGACAATTAGCCCAAACAATATCTACTCCCAAAAGAGGGATATTCGTGAGGGATTATATTGAAGGTCGATAACTTGGTATTACACTCAATGTAATTTTATTAATATCCTCTCAAAAGTTATTGTTAATAAAAATTACAAGGCTAAAATTGAAAACGTTGGTTGTTATGTTAACAATTAGATGGGACCTAGTCCAACTAGTAAATGTTGCGAACTCCCAAAGGAGGCGTGACATTTATGGGTGTTGGATCACCGTTGAATTTTTACGATTGAATTATTTTATTTAATTCAAGATAAATATTCAAAAGGGCTATATCATGATTATTTACTATATAATTTTTGTCAATATAAAGAAATCATGACCCCATCCCTAATCAAATTCCTAAAAGATAATACTTTAACTGACGATAATTATGTCACATGGAAAAGAAAAAATTGGGTTGTTGTAAGTTGAAAAACCATAAGATTATTCTTTCTATTCCTAAACCACCAAACTAGTGAATCAACTCAGGAGCAAAGAGATGAGTATCAGTAGTGGAAGTCTTCAGATGAGATGGCTAAATATATGTTACATTATGGCCATCATCTCCGACGCGTTGCAACAACAACATGAAGGAATGGAGACTGCTTCAAATATAATGATGTCTCTCGAGGAAATGTTTGCTATAAGGTCTAGGATAACTAAGAGAAAGAGGAAGTGACTGCTTTTATGAATCTTATGATGAAACCTGGACAGGGTGTGAAAGATCACATGATAAAGGTCATAGCACATCTCAACATTGCTGAACCGAATAGTGCTGAGATAGATGGTGAGACCAAAATTGACATGATTGTCAACTCACTATCGGATTCCTTTGATCAATTCAAGTTTGACTACACCTTGAACAATAATGAATACACCTTGCAAGGTCTGATGCAAGATTTTCAAAGCGCGGAAAAAATCCTTGTGAAAGGCAAGGGTCAAGAGATTCATATGCTTGGTAAGTTGCTACTGTAAAGACTCGTAAGAAGGTTAAGAGACAATAGAAGAAAAAGTAACTTGGGCCTTCTTAGAAAGAAGACCAAGAAAGTGACCAAGATCAAAGGGAAGTGTTTCCTTTGTGGTGAAAAAGAGTCAAAGGAATAGACTGAATAAGAATGAATTCAACTTGCATTTAGGCAATGAAGCGTTGGTTTCTACTTGTGTAGTGGGAGATATTAGAATCAATTTAGATTCTTATAGGCATTTAGTTTTATTAAACGTTTATTATGTACCACAATTAAAGAGGAATTTAATTTCGGTCTCTTGTCTAAATAAATTTGGTTATTTGGTTACTTTTAATAAAAACTTTATTATTAGTAATAATGACAAAATTATTTGCAAAGGTACATTGGAAAATGGTTTATTCTATTTGCATGGAGATATCTCTCACTTGTTAGACACGGAATCAACGTAATCTAGTCATAAAAGAGTAAAATTATCAAAAGATGAAACCAACCTATGAAATTTACGCCTAGGTCATATCAACCTTAATAGGATTAAAAGATTGGTAAGTGATGGACCTCTAAGTGACTTAAAGGTTGATGATCTACCAACTTGTGAATCTTGTTTTGCAGGTAAAATGACCAAAGGTGCAAGAGCCATCGAATGTTTAGGATTGATACACACGGATGTGTGTGGACCTATGAGCACTCAAGCTAGAGGTAGATATGAGTACTTCATCACTTTCACGGATGATCACTCAAAATTTGACTATGTGTATCTCATGAGACATAAGTCGGATGCTTTTGATATGTTTAAAGCATTCAAAGCTAAAGTAGAAAATCAGCTTGAGAAATGCATAAAAATATTGAGGTCTGATCGTGGTGGAGAATATCTATTTGGTGAGTTTCAGCAATATCTTATTAATAATGGGATAGTTTCTCAGTTTTCTGCACCTGGCACACCTTAACAAAATGGGGTGGCAGAAAGAAGAAATAGAACTCTTTTAGATGTGGTTAGGTCTATGTTGAGTAATTCAACGCTATATAATTCTTTTTTGGGATATGCTTTACAAACCGCAATGTACATTCTAAACGATGTACTATTTAAGTCGGTTCCTAAAACACCGCACGAGTTTTGGTCTGGACGAAAGCCTAGTTTATAACACTTAAGGATATTTGGATGTCCTACGCACGTGTTAAAAGGAAAGATAGAAAAGATGGAGTCCCGTTCAGAAACATGCATATTTGTAGGGTATCCAAAATGAATAAAAGGATATTATTTTTATAGTCCTTCAGATCTTAAAGTATTTGTTTCGACGAATGCTAGATTTTTGGAAAAAGACTATATGAATAATTTTGTGCCTAAAAGTAGAACTGTCCTCAATGAGCTTTTAGGATATACAATTCCATAAGAGGTTACGCAACCTAGCCCAATTGTAAGTTTCGTACCAACATAAGATCAATAATCTACCATAGCTCGTCGTAGTGGGAGGGTTGTTAGACAACCTGAGTGATACATCGGTCTATGAGAATCTGTAGAGAATCTTCCGGAAAACGATGATCCCTATACGTACAATGAAGCAATGGAATAAGTTGATTGTTGCCATTGGAAAAAGGCAATGCAATCCGAAATTGAATCTATGTTCAAAAACAAAGTTTGATCTCTCGTAGACTTGCCTAAAGGGATAAAACCCATCGGGTGCAAGTGGGTATACAAGAGGAAAAGAGTAATGGATGGAAAGGTGGAAACCTTTAAAGCTAGATTGGTAGCTAAAGGTTATACACAGAAGGAAGTATCGATTATGAAGAAACCTTCTCTCCTATGACCATGCTTAAATCCTTTAGGATACTCTTATCCATTGCGGCATCTTTAGACCTAGAGATTTTGTAAATGGATGTCCAGACAACTTTTCATAATGGAAGTTTTGACGAAAGCATCTACATGATGCAACCAGAAGGATTCATTGAAAAGGGCCAAGAGGAAAGGGTATGCTGTTAGGTTTTATTTTGGGTTGGCATTAATTCCATATCAAAATAATGTTTACTTGTAATGACTTAGTTGATTAGGTTCATGATGATTCAAGCTTCAAAGAAGAAGAAACAACAAGTCAAAGCAAGTTCTAAGTCTTCAAAGAGAAAGGATGCAATTTGTTTCTACAAAGGTAAACTAGGACCTTATCTTTCTCTTACAAGGCTTAAGCACACACACACATATCATACATTTGTGTCCCTGCATCGTTGTGCACCTTTATATGCACACACATACAATTCTTTCATATGTGTCCCTGAATCATTGTGCACCATGTATAACACATTCACACACTTTAAGATGAATGCTCATGCATTGGTTTGGAAATAACATGTTTTGGAATATGCATGATTAGAAACTATCACTATGTAGTTTGCATTCTAGTGTGAATTGTGTTTGTGTGTGTATATGTTTGTATAACATGGAAATTGAACTTGGATTTAGTCTTAAATAATTCTTGATTGAGTTCCGGTCATTTTGGTTACTCATACTATTGATTTCAAGTTCAAAGTCAAAAGATACTACACTTTCAACTCATGTTTCATACATTATCTTCGTCTTCGTTTATTGAGTAATAATTATATTCTAGGTTGAGTATCTTATATTTCCATGTTCGTGTGAGAGTTACGGTTTGTAATCCATAAACAGATTCGAATTCCGAGTTTGGAGGTCGGGGAACGGTCGAAGAACGCGAGGAAAGCGCGAGGGGAATGCACCATGGCCAAAAGGCCATGGAGGTGTGCATGCCCGAGATGGCGCGTGGCCATCTCGGCTGCACAACCTTGCTACCCCGAGATGCCCATGTGCCATCTTGGGGGAGCACTTCCAAGGAAGGGTAAAATGGTCTTTTTATCTTTCTTCTTTCCCACTTCTTCATAATCTCTCTCCCTCTCACATTTCATTCCAAGAAGAAATTAAAATCAAGTGTGCAGAATTTTCTCTCTAAATTTTCTCACCTTCCAAACGCCATAACTTCTTCATTTGAACTATGATTTGAGTGATTAGAAGTTGAGAGTGTTCATCTATTCATTCTCCATCTTTTCTCTGAAGGTTTGAGTCAATTTTCCTGTTGTTTTTGGTGTCTAATCAAACAAAAACGGGACTTCACCTAGATCAACTAAGGAATTGATTTTCTCTCTAAATTTCTTTTAAAACTTAGTTAATTGCCTTGGGTTTTCTTCTTCTACATATATTTGTATATTGTGAGTGTTTTGATTTGTGTTTTGAACACTTTTAAAGCTAGGTTGAATTTCAATTTAAATCATTCATGTTGAGTTAGGTTTTGATTTTGCCTATGTTATCACATGTTTGGGATTGTATTGTGCTAGCTTTGATTCTAGGACTATTTTGTTATCTTTGATTGATGGATTTTGTGAAAAATAGTTCATCACATGTATTAGGCTCTCCTGGCCGAAATTATCACATAATACATGTGCTTATGTTCTTTTGAACTATTCATGTGATGTGTTGAATCTATGATTAGGAATATGCTCTAGAACTTATGCTTAAATCTATTTGACATTGTGATATGATTTTAGCATGTTTTAGGTTTTTGTGATTTAAACTTGATCTTGTGATTTGTTGATCATATCTTGTGATTCAATTTTAGATATATGCATGAATCTAGTTTGTGATTAATGTTGATCATATCTTACATAATATAGATTGACTACTCATGCATGATGAACTAGACTATATGTGATATGTGCATTCATGCTCATGTCTAGTATTTTCCATAGGATGTTTTGATCATAGCATTCTATGTTGTGTGCTTATTTGCGTTTTGCATTGATTATCACCTAGATGCCTAGTGAGAAGGAAGTCTTGACAATAGGTGTGAGACCTATGGTGTTGAGCAAGAAGTCCTGACAAGAGGTGTGAAGCCTCGGATTGTAGAGCAAGGAAGTCTTGGCTAGAGGTGTGAAGCCTTGGATAGTCGAGAAAGAAGTCTTGCCTAGAGTTGGGAGAACTCGAATAGGTGATCAAGGAAGTCTTAACTAGAGTCGGGATGACTCGGATAGGTGAGCAAGAAGTCTTGCCTTGGGTTGTGAAGATCCAGATAAGGTGAGCAAGGAAGTCTTGACATGAGGTGTGAAGCCTCGGATTGTTGAGCATAGGGCGACAACTTCTAGAATAGGATAGGAGGGTAGTTTCTAGGTGAAGAGGTCACTTGAGAGATTGTACTTGTCTTATCTACTAGTGGATTTTGTTTGCCGGTGGCTGCTAGCCCGTGGTTGTTTCCTCTTCGGAGGTTTACCACGTTATATCTTGTGTCAACTTTTCTCTATCCCTATCTCTTTAATATTTGTATTGGGGATAGAACTCTTTACGTATGTTGACTTCCTCTTTATAATATAGATTGTGTATGTGTTACAATTACTTATTTGTATCACACTTTACTTGTGTTTATATATTGATTAATTGTCTTTAATTAATATATATATTGTGATACGAGCAATCTAGAGGGAAAAACTTTTGTTTGTTTCCAAGGTTGTCGAAAAAGGTACCTAACCTATTCACCCCCCCTCACTAGGTTAGCCTTGAGCATTTAACCGTGTTTGTATTTTCAATTGGTATCAAAGCAGGACACTAGATTGCACTTAGTGTGAGTCTGGGGTGATACTTTTACGGTTTTTGTAAGGCGTTTGAAGTCATGGGTTTACAATATGATGTAATGGCGGAAGGAGCCTCAAATACTAGGCCACCATTACTTCGTGGCACTAACTATGGGTATTGGAAATTGAGGATGAAAGCCTACATCCGCTCTATTGATGAAAGGGCTTGGATGGTAGTGGAAGAAGGTTATAGTCCTTCTACCAAGGTTTTAGAGGATGGAACCATGATACTCAAGCCAATGAGTGAATGGACAACAAATGAGTTTGAGGTTGCTAAATGGCACCATCGTGCTATGAATGCCATCTTTGGAGGAGTTGATGGGCATCAATTCTCCTACATTTGAAATCTTGAATCCATAAAGGAAGCTTGGGATACTCTCCAAGTTACTAATGAAGGAACCTTAGAGGTGAAGAAATCAAGGCTTCAAATATTGGCATCAAAATTTAAAGGTTTAAGTATGGGTGAGGAAGAAAAGTTCGAAGACTTCCAATTCCGTAACATAGCTAACCAATGTCAAGCACTTGGAGTACCTATCTCAAAAGAGCGTTTAAATTGGAAAATCCTTAGGTCTCTTCCTAAGAGATTTAAATCAAAGGTGACGGCCATTGAGGAAAGCAAGGATGTGGATAGTATTAACATCGATGAGTTGCTTGGGTCTCTCCAAACTTATGAGATGTGCTTGAAGCCAAATATCAAGAGTAAGGGAATTGCTCTCAATGCTATTGAGGAGGAGAGTGATGATGAAAATGAAGAAATGACACTCTTGGTTAGAAGGTTCAAGAAGTTTCTAAAGAAGAATGCCAAAACTAAAGGCAAGTCTTCTAAGGAAAAAGGAGTCAAGAGAACATCATCTTCAAGGATTGTGAAGAACAGTCAAGCCATGAACAAGAAAGAGGTTCAATGCTATAATTGTCAAGGTTTTGGTCACTTTGTTAGTGAGTGCACCAAGAAGCCATCTAAGAAAGACAAGGAAGGCAAAGTGTTGGCGGCTACTTGGAGTGATGATAATTCTAGTGACAATAAGAGCTCTAGTAGTGAGTCTTCAAGTGATAAAGAGTTGGTGAGCAACTTTATAGCTCTAACGGCTTCTCATTCTTCACTAGATGTTGGTAGTACAATATCTTTGAACAAGAACCTTGATGCAAATCATGATTGAAGCTCTAGTTCCATTCCTACTAATCTTGAGTTTTTGAAAAAGATAGAAAAGCTTGAAGAAGCTAGAGACAATGCTCAAAGAGAAGTAGTTGAGAAGGATGATTTGATACAGAAGCAACTATATGAGTTTGTGGTTGTTACTCGTAGACTTCTTGGTGAAAAAGATGATATTATGAAGAAGTTTAGAGAACTTGAAATGATTAACCTTAAGAAGGATAATGTGATATCTTCTTTGAAGAAGAGAGAACAAGAATTGATGGAAGAGATAGACCTGGCTAATGAGCCTATCAAGGATTTAGTGAATGATTCAGTTAGTGTGTCTAGTGTTAGGAATCTTGTTAACTCTCATAGTGGTGAAGACAACTTGGTAGTTAAAAAGGATCTCTTGGGAGCACCACTTCCTACACACTTTGATGAAGTCATGATTGATAAGAAACCACACAACAAGAGAAGATCAAAAGCCAAGAAGAAGTTGGCGAAAAAGGTATCTTTGCAAACTCCTAGTGAAGCTAGTTCAACTCCAAAAGGTACAATCTCATATTTTATTCCAATTTGCCATTATTGCAACACAATAGGTCACATTAAGCCTAGGTGTTATAAATATATTGAAAAATGCAAATTAGGAAATGAATCTAGGGATAAGGAGATTAAACTTCAACTTGAACATGCTAAGGCCTTGAAAGTTGAGAAACATGATAATTTTGCTAAGCATGAGAAAAAGTTATGGAGTATAAAGAATTCTAATCTTGTTCAACTTGACAAAGCTTGTGTTGAAAATGTTAAGGAAGAGTGTGTTAATGATATTCTTATTAATCAAGTCATTGAAGGACTTTACTCTAGATTTAACATTGTTGTCAAGGATGATATTGGAAATGTTTGTGTAGGTACACCCAAGAACAAGTGGTTCAAGGGTTAGTGCTCTTATCACTAATATAAGAAGCACATGTGAGATAGCTTTGAGGCTATATATTAAATGTGTTGAGAATTCTTGCTTGCTAGCTTTGAATACTCCATCTATTGATATGAACTTGGTTATCTCACATCATGATTGTTATGATGGTCAAAATTTGTTGATTAACTTTGAAGAAGTTCTCTTGTTATATGTGTTGATTGAGTTGAGATATTATGCTTTTTATACTCTTGTTGTGAAACATCGTCAACTTGGTGTCATGAGGACATTCAAGGCAAGAGTGCTCATAAAAAGGGTGGAAGTATGATATTTGGTGAATATAATATGCAAAAAGGTATCTCTATACTCTAATGCATATTCTCTTAGATATTCATCTTTTGACACAATTTTTGACATACATCTTATTGCTTGTCATATTAGAGAATTTTGTGTAGTATACATATGGTTCTCACTGACATTTGCTATTTTAGGATCTAATAGTGATATTGTTCACATTGATCTTAACTTTGATGATTGTTTGTGTTTGGTATATTGAGTGGCATTACTTTTGAACTTATGAGCTTCATATTCTTTGAAAGGTACTCATTAGAGAAGTAATGATCTTGAATAAGTCTCTACTTATTGCTCTTAGATCATGTGCTTATGAGCCATAAAATCTTGGTTTTCTAAAAATTGCACCTTGCTTCTCTTATATGTTTTGCTAGTAGGTTGAGTTTACTAATATGTAAACATTGGATACATCTTGAAGTTTTTGTGCTTAAGTACATTTAAAATGACCTATGGTTAGTATCCATTTTGCTTCGGCAATTACATAGAACTCAACGAGCACCTTCATGAAAAGGGCTACAAACCTTGGTTGTGAAAGCTACCCAATGTTGAAAAGAGCTACACCATTGTGATGAGTGAAAGCCGTCCTGAAGTGAATTTTTGTTTATGTAAAAAAAAATGGAAAAATCAAAGAAGTGTTGAAATGAAATCAATAAAAAAAAATATTTGATTCAAAGTCCAAAAAGAAAAGGAGGAAGGCTTAAAAAGAAGTTTAGTTGAAAATCAAATGAGCTCGGGTTGAAAAAAAGTAATGAGATGATGAGCCACATGCACACACACGCTTATATGTTGAAAATCTATTCTCTTAAAAGCAAAAATTCCAGATGACAATCGGTTTCACTTTTTTATGGAAAAAGCTTAAGATGAATAGTTGTTGGAAATTGTTTGCATGTTGATTATCAAACTACTTCTTGATATATATTTGAAGCATATCTCTCACACGCACACTCTTTGTTTATGAGTATGATGATATCTTTGCAATTGTTGAAGAATTATGAGAGAACTTAAAAAATCTTCGTGTATCTCTCTTAGCATATGAAGCTTATTTTGTTGATATTTCTTCAAATTGCTTGAATGTGTGATTGTGTGAACTTCCTTGTGAACCTTATGCTATCATGAATCTTAGTCATGGCATTTATCAAGAGGGAGCATTGTATGCTAGACATTGTTCTCTTTTATGATATGTTCACATGCTTCATTTTGTTACATATTGGCATTTTTTGACTTAATGATACTTGTAAGATATTACACACTATCTTTGTCTTGCATGATGATTCATTCTTAAGTCTTATATCATTGTTTTATATATTTGTGACTAATAAGCTTGTTTTGTCTTTCACTCACTTTTGTATGTTTATAGCATCTTATTTCACAAGAACAAATGGAAAGAACTATAGTTACCGGAAGTGGAAATCAATTAAATCCCATTGTGAAAGCCAAGTCAACCTCAAAGAGATCCAAAGCTTCAAGGTCAAAGGATTTAGGGATCTTTGCAACTAAGAAGATATTTCAAGAGAGAGGCATTGACTTAGGTAAATGTAAAGATTCTTATGTTCTTAAATGCATTAAGGATAGAAATTGGGAATCTTGGGTGAGCATGCTAGGAATAGTGAATGACACTATTGTTAGTGAATTTCATCATGAATATAGAGAGAGTGCCACTTTATTGGATGCTTTGATGGATGTTAGGGGTGTTGTGTTTAGAGTTAACCCGGTAAACATTAACAAGTTTCTTGGGATATCTAGTGATATTGATTCAAACTTTCTAGATGTTGATATCATTGAGAATCTTAATATCATGGGTAGAACTCTATGTGACAATGCTTTTTTGAGTGGAAAGGTAGAGCATATATAGAGCATATATTAGTCAACATGAGTTAACTAAGGCAAGTGCATTTTGGCATCTTTTCATTTGCACAAATATTATTGGATCTTCGAATTCAACCGAGTTGAATAAAGACAAGATCAAAATAGTATATGCCTTAGTGACTAATCAACCTACAAACCTTAAGGATTTGCTTATGTTTTATTTGTATTATGCGGCTTTCTCAACTAGAGGAGATAAGAAGCTTGCATTACCGGGGTTTATAACTTCTTTGTTTTTAGCTCGTGGTGTTCAAAGTAGTAGAGATGATATGTTGGTACAACCCTTGGAAAAGTATAGTGATAAACATGTGTCATACATGTCATATAAGGATAAGGGTAAGACATGTGATACTTTTGGACTTTTAGTTCACAAGTTGATTGTCAAGAGACTAGCATAAACATTCTTTCGGATTGGGCTTTGCATTTGAAGAAGAAGGTTGATGGACTTAGTGCTATAGTTGAAAAACAAGATGCTAGAATAAAAGAGTTGGAGGAGTGTATTGCATCAAGTTCAAGACCACCTCTCAAGCATTATGTTAGGTCAACTACACGCACACCTTTCATTGGTGGATCTAGTAGCTAATATTTGAGTCTCGTGGTATATTTTTTACTTTTTGGCATCATTCCATGTCAAAAAGGGGGAGAAATAGTTGTTATAAATTGCTAGTTACTTAGTTTTTTTTTTATGTTGTTTTTGTGAACTTTTGGACTTTCAATGGCTTGTAATAATTAGTCTTAAGATTTGGTTAAGAATTCTTGTATTTGGCATGTATTGAGGGGGAGATACATGTATTTGTGGACTGAAGTGTATATTCTTATCCATATGATATGATGCCATTTGTTGTTTTTCCCTTGTATATGCATTGTGCTTTGAGATGATTTGTAGGTTGCTTCAAGAGAAGATCAAGAGAAGTTCAAGACTTGGTGAAGATTAGTTATAGGAATCTTACTCATTGTAATGTGAGGGAGTGATTTTGTGACCTATCTTCATTTTTATACAATTCATTCATATGTGTCCCTGCATCATTGTGCACCATGTATAACACATTCACACACTTTAAGATGAATGCTCATGGATTGGTTTGGAAATAACATGTTTTGGAATATGCATGATTGGAAACTATCACTATGTAGTTTGCATTCTAGTGTGAATTGTGTTTGTGTGTGTATATGTTTGTATAACATGTATAAATCATTCTTAATTGAGTTTCGGTCATTTCGGTTACTCATACAATTGATTTCAAGTTCAAAGTCAAAAGATACTACACTTTCAACTCATGTTTCATACATTGTCTTCGTCTTCGTATATCGAGTCAAATTATTATTTTCTGGGTTGAGTATCTTAAATGTCCATGTCCGTGTAAGATTTGCGGTTCGTAATCCATAAACGGATTTGAATTTTGAGTTCGGAGACTGGAGAACGTTAGAAGAACGCTAGGGAAGCGCGAGGGGAATAAACCATGGCCAAAAGGTCATAGGGTGTGCATGCCCGAGATGGCGCGTGGCCATCTCTGCCGCACAACGTTGCTTCCCAGAGATGCCCACGCGCCATCTAGGGGGAGCACTTTCAAAGAAGGGCAAAATGTCATCTTTCTTCTTTCCCACTTCTTTATAATCTCTCTCCCTCTCACATTTCATTCCAAGAAGAAATTAAAATCAAGTGTGCAGAATTTTCTCTCTAAATTTTCTCACCTTCCAAACACCATAACTTCTTCATTTGAACATTGATTTGGGTGATTAAAAGGTTTAGAGTGTTCATCTATTCATCCTCCATCTTTTATCTGAAGGTTTGAGTTAATTTTACTATTGTTTATGGTGTCTAACCATACAAACACGGGACTGCACCTAGATCAATCAGGTATTGATTTTCTCTCTAAATTTTCTTTTAAAACTTCGTCAATTGCCTTGGGTTTTCTACTTCTATATATATTTGTATATTGTGAGTGTTTTGATTTGTGTTTTGAAAACTTTCAAAGCTAGATTGAATTTCAATTGAAATCATGTTGAGTTAGGTTTTGATTTTGCCTATGTTATCACATGTTTGGGATTGCATTGTGCTAGCTTTGATTCTAGGACTATTTTGTGATCTTTGATTGATTGATTTTGTGAAAAATAGCTCATCACATGTATTAGGCTCTCTTGGCCGAAATTCTCACATAATACATGTGCTTATGTTCTTTTGAGCTATTCATGTGATGTGTTGAATCTATGATTAGGAATATGCTCTAGAACTTATGCTTAGATCTATTTGACATTGTCATATGATTTTAGCATGTTTTAGATTTTTGTGATTTAAACTTGATCTTGTGATTTGTTGATCATATCTTATGATTCAAGTTTAGATATATGCTTGAATCTAGTTTGTGATTAATATTGATCATATCTTACATAATCTAGATTGACTACTCATGCATGATGAACTAGACTATATGTGATTTGTGCATTCATGCTCATGTCTAGTAGTTTCAATAGGTTTTTTTGATCATAGCATTCTATGTTGCGTGCTTGTTTGCATTTTGCATTCATTATCACCTAGATGCCTTGTGAGAAGGAAGTCTTGACAATAGGTGTGAGACCTATGGTGTTGAGCAAGAAGTCTTGACAAGAGGTGTGAAGCCTCAAATTATCGAGCAAGGAAGTCTTGGCTAGAGGTGTGAAGCCTTGGATAGTCGAGCAAGAAGTCTTGCCTAGAGTTGGGAGAACTCGAATAGGTGAGCAAGGAAGTCTTAACTAGAGTTGGAAAGACTCGGATAGTTGAGTAAGAAGTCTTGCCTTGGGTTGTGAAGATCCGGATAAGGTGAGCAAGGAAGTCTTGACAAGAGGAGTGAAGCCTCGGATTGTTGAGCATAGGGCGACAACTTCTAGAGTAGGATAGGAGAGTAGTTTCTATGTGAAGAGGTCACTTGAGAGATTGTACTTGTCTTATCTACTAGTGGATTTTGTTTGCCGGTGGCTGCTAGCCTGTGGTTGTTTCCTCATCGGAGGTTTACCACGTTATATCTTGTGTCAACTTTTCTCTATCCCTATCTCTTTAATATTTGTATTGTGGATAGAACTCTTTATGTATGTTGACTTCCTCTTTATAATATAGATTATGTATGTGTTACAATTACTTGTTTGTATCAAACTTTACTTGTGTTTATATATTGATTAATTGTCTTTAATTAATATATATATTGTGATACAAGCAATCTAGAGGGACAAACTTTTGTTTGTTTCTAAGGGAGTAGAAAAAGGTGCCTAACCTATTCACTCCCCCTCTAGGTTAGCCTTGAGCATTTAACCGTGATTGTATTTTCATATGCAAGTTGCAATGATCCGTATATGGATTAAAGCAAGCATCTAGATCCTGGAACATAAGGTTCGATCAAGCTGTGAAAAGTTTTAGATTTATTCAAAACCTTAATAAACCTTGTGTATACCAAAGGATTAAAGGCGACAAGTTGGTTTTCCTAGTTCTTTACGTTGATGATATACTACTTATCGGAAATGATGTATGTGTATTGACATCAATAAAAGAATGGTTAGCAAAACAATTTGATATGAAGGACTTAGGAGAAACAAGTTATATTCTTGGTATCTAAGTCATAACGGATAGAAAGAATACAACGATTGCATTATCCCAAACTTCATACATAGATAAAATCTTGTCTAGGTTTTCCATGCAAGATTCCAAGAAAGGTATGTTACCTTTCAAACATGGAATCAAACTTTCTAAGGAACAAGTTCCTAAGAATAAGCATGAAGATCAATTCATGAGTAGGGTTCCATACGCATCAACACTTGGAAGTCTCATGTATGCAATGTTCTGCACCAGACCATATATTTGTTTTGTTGTGGGCATAGTTAGCAGGTTTCAATCGAAGCCTGGTCCTGATCACTGGACGGCATTCAAGCATATTTTCAAGTATCTTAGGAGAACAAGAGATTATATGCTTGTATACTCTAGAGGGGATTTAATTCCCATTTGGTATACATATTCTGATTTTTAGTCATATTCTAACTCTAGGAGATCAACATCAGGATCTGTGTTTACTATTAGAGAAGGGGCAGTCATATAGAGGAGAATCAAGCAATCTTGTATTGCTGAATCCACTATGGAAGCTGAGTATATTGCCGCATACGATGCTGTAAAAGAGGTTGTCTGGCTCTGCCAATTCTTGATTGACTTGGAAGTTGTTCTTGATACGAATAATTAGATCACTATCTATTGTGACAATAGTGAAGCAGTGGCTAATTTGAGAGAACCAAGAAGTCATAAGAGAGGAAAACACATTGAAAGAAAGTATCACCTTCTAAGGGAAATTGTGCATAGGGGTGATGTGACGATTACCAAGATCGCGTCAGCAGAAAATCTAGCGGATCAATTTACAAAGACTCTTCCATAAAAGAGTTTGAATGGGCATCTAGAGAACATGGGGATGAGAGATAAGACACATTTGCTATAGTGCAAGTGGGAAATTGTTAGGGTTATGCTCGATAGCAAGAGTATAATAATGTATTTGACAATCTTTTCATATTAATAAAGTGATTTCTAGTTTAACAAATCTTATAGCATTTATAGTTTAATTATTATAATTGTCAAAAGTAAATAATCATAAGATCAAAAGACTATGAGAAAAGAAGAATTGTTCATACATCTAGATATGTATGAGGTAGACACAATTTTTTAGTTAGTCTTGAATAATATTCACAACTTAAGACAAAAGGTAGGGCGTCTTTATCTTGTCAAAGTTGTAGATTCTTTTGCTAGCATTTCAGTGGGATCAAATGTGTTATGATGAGTTTAAAATCATCAAAGTGTGGTGTCTTTGGGTAAAAGAATCTGGTGCACTGGGTGCATTGAATAGGAACACAATGAAATACTTTATCCAGAACCGTCAATGGATAAAGGTTTTCATTTGAAGACAATCGAAGAGTCTATCTCAATCCTGAGATAATTGATGGACTTATGGTTGCAACTGTTGTCATTTGAGCTATCAATGAGTACGATTATATAGCATAGTCTATCCTCGATAGTTTGGTGGTATTCATTTGTTAATCGATATAGGACTTCATTTATCGATATGTACATCGTGGCTCCATTTATTGAATGAGAGTAGAATACCATCATATGGATGTTTTGAGGTACTGGATATTAAATCTTAACGTTAAGTTTTCAATAGTGTCTATTGAAACATGGCTTCTGGACAAGTCAAAATATCCAAGTTCAAAATGTGGTCATATGAGTAAATATGGTAACTTGGAGAGCTATAGGCGGTCTATGAGTTCTTGGCGATTACTGGTATTCTTCACGAGGATACACTTTCTACAATAAGGTTGTCTAGGGTATGAATGAGTAACATCGACTTATTCTATCTTTATTTAAGAGTTCAATTTTAGTTCTTTAGTGGAATGAACTAAAATTTAATAGATCGGACCTAAGTGAATCATTTGTTGATTGTGACTGGGTTTTGTCTATTGGAGTTTAAATTTAGATAGCTCGCCAAGATTCCCAATCCACACGAACTTGTATGGATCACTTGATATATTCTACCGGACCAATTTAGGGGTCTATCTAGAATTGTATTGAGGTATCTGGACTTGTTTCTTTTTGTAAGAATGGGTCTAGTTCATATGTGGACATTGTATAAAGGTCAAATGGAATTAATAAAAAAAGAAAATAATATATTGACCCATATATATGTGTTGGGAGGCAAGGCTATTTAGAATAGCTTAATTATATTACATTATTTTTTTATTTAATTAAATGGAAATTAATTAATTTGTTTGATTAATTAATTATTTAATTAAAAGTCAAAATCTTTTTCCATTAGGAGATGGTCTCCTAATATTATACTATTGTTGGTAGAATAGTTAGTATTAAAGACTATATTTGACAAGTAGATAAATAAAAAGAGTATTTTATCTAATCAAATTAGGAAGTCTTTAATACGGTTACAAACACACTATTGAGTTGGATTAGGAGTCTTGGTGTAGAATAGAATTCCTTTTTGAAAAGGATTCTTAACCACCAAGTAATTCTACCTAAGGAAAGGATTCTTAACAACCAAGTAAATCCTTCTTAGGAAAAGAATTAAGTTTCCTAATACATATCCTATGAATTCCAACTATGTATATATAAGAGGAGGATAGAATTCCTTTTAGATAAGGATTCTTAACTACCAAATAAATCCACCTAACGAAAGGATTCTTGTCGACCAAGTAAATCCTTCTTAGTAGAGGATTAATCATCCTATATATATGTGTTTGAAATTCGGCCATCATATAATTAATTGCAAGAATTAATTTCGGCCAACCTTGGGACTTTCTAAAGAGATATTTCGGCCAAGCATAAGAGAATTTCGAGGGAGAAAAAATTTGTTTTTTTCTCTGGACAAAATCCGATCAACTCTAAGCAACAGTGTGTGAATTCGGCCAAGAAGAGAAAAAAAGGGAACATTTTTGTTTTCGATAGTATACTAGTATCCTTTACATCAAAAGGATTTTGTGTACAACATCGAATCAAGGTTCACGTGAGTTTCAATCAAATTAATTGATAATTCACAAGTGACCGGACGTTCTTGGTTTTATCTCTTGGAGGATATTTGTAACTAACAAAGAAAAGATTTTGTTTGTCTCCATCCTCAGGTATACAATTTTAAGAAAGGTAGCCCACACTTCTAGGTGATTCACGTTCGTGATTGGATTGGAATATCTTGCGGAATCAATTCGACGCTTGTTCAATCGTCACGAGAAAGAGGTACAATACTTTTATATACCTCAATTAATCTAGGGTTAAGGTTCTTTTTATTAAAAGGGAAAACTTTTATTTATACGTGAACCCTACTTTTTATTAAATTTTCCCACGCTTCCGTTGCATTTTTGAGCCGATTTTCTCTACACAAGTCACACGACACCTTTACTTATGCACAATCATATATAATATTGCTCGATGAATTTATTATTTTAAATACAAGTGGAAGATTATTAGAAGTGTATTATAAATTTTTTGAATTCATTTAATTTTTATAACATAACAGTTATAAATTTAATTTTTTTCAACTGTTATAAATTGATTATTTGATTAACTGAGTATAAATCATTTTGATTTATTGAGGTTGTTATAAGTTACAATATTGAACGCTTTTTATATATATTACAAAGACATTGTCTTTGAATGCTATTAGATGATAAAACGGTTTTTATTTAAAAATTGTAGTTATTACTAAATCAGTTTTTATTTCATTATATGTGTTGGTGTTAATTTTATTTTCAGTTTAAATTTTCTAATCCTATATTTATAGAGGCTTTGCCTCATTCACAAGACATGTAACATTTTTTGAGAAACAAAAGCTCTCAGGTACAACTTTAAAAAGAAATTCTTGAGTGGTATTTGTTAGTATTTCAAGCAATATTTGAAAGAGTTTGAGTATTCCGGTTATTCTTCGTGCAAAGAAGTTCCGAGACAGAGGTGATTCTGGGCTGTTTTATCTTGGGAACATGGTGGAAACTTTGGAACTGCTTGCACAATCAGGGCAGAGCCATAAAATGTCTTTATGATAGCGACATTGTCTGCGACTCAGCCACTTTCCAGGTTTTTCTATTCTAATTATATTTAGTACTATTTGTTTTTTGCGACAAAATTGTTGTTTCAAAACAATTTTCAAGAACAAAGATTATTTTTAAAATACTTTCTAGCAGCTATTTGTATTCAAATTCTCTCACAAGTCTTCCTACACTGCCAAGCTCGTTTAAAGGTTGATGCAATCCTCAACCTAGTGATTGTCTCTCGTGCATCGATCTAAGTACCTAAAAATGAATTAAAGAATAAAAGAACAAAACAAAAGGTAAAGAGAACTAAAAAAACCTAAATAATAAAAGTTACGATCAATAAATAAAAACTATAGTTAGTAGGCTAACTACCAAGAATCTAGTCCTATCAGAAAAATTAAGCATTTAAATAATCAAAATGCATAATCCCTAGTAGTGGAGCCAATTTTTGACTTAACCATTTTTTTCTTTAAAACATTCGTCAAAAACGAAGTTTTTTATCAATTTTCTCTTGAAGAAATATAGTTAGAAAGTCCAACGAACTTATTGATGTTCTCAGACCACACTGACACACTCTGAGCGTACCGCTAAACTAATGTTACTATAAAATGAAATAGAGTGCGTGAGTCTAGATAACCCTTCGCAAGTGTATGAATCGTTGTCGATTATAGCGAACACAAGTAAGTGTATCATTCCCATGAGAAACTGAAGTAGGTTATACGAATAGATTATTAAATCCACATAACAAAGATTGACTAATGAATGATCTTAACTCGTCGAAACTAAAAGTGGAACAAGTGAGATATAAGGGAATATTCCTGAAAAAAGTGTTAACCAAGATCATCCATCATTAAATTCAAGCACCATCAGTTTATCTAATATGCAGCCCTAATTTCAAATGGTCTTTGAGAAATACTTTCAGCAACACAACATCTCAATGTGTCAAAGGATGGTCAGTAGAGAATCTTTAATCTAGAAGGGCAAGTGAAATTAATAACCATGGTCATGCACACTCAAAAAATCACTCCAAAGAAAAGTGAAGGATAATAGTTATTTTCCTCAATAATAATATTTATTGACAATCCAACCACTTAAAAGGTTATTAAATGCTACTAATGCAAAGTAAATCACATTAAACGTATAATTCATACATTAATTGAACATATAAATACAAGATAGAATGGATAAATATATTATGTTGACTTAGAACATGGTTAACAACAAATGAGCATCTATCCCTTGCATCCCAAGGAAATTAGCTACACATCATTATAAAAGATAAAGAGAGCAAGATAGAGATACAACAGATTGTTATGGACGATGATTGTTATTTTCCGCCATTACTTTTAATTAAATCGAAGGTTCGGCCCCTTCTTCTAGCGCCAGTTGTTGACATCGATTTATGAATGTATGGGAAAAAGTCAACAAGACTGGATTTTAGCTGAGATTTCAAAGAGAAAGAGAAGGAGAAAGTAATCGGATGTAAGTTTTACGTGGTAAAACTTCGATGACCGGAGAAACGTCCACAGGTGGCTGAATAATCAACCAAGCTATAATCTACTATTGAAAAGTATTACAACTCTCGATCTCTGTTTTTCTCTCTGTATTTTTCTATATGTTTTCTATATATCTTTTTTGAAGAGATTATGGGTCTATTTATATGTTCATAGAACCCTAATTACTTTTGTACAAGTAATAAAATATCTTTGTATTTAACTATGATTGGTTACTTGTTCGAAGTAGTCTGTCTTCTTTCCTATTTCGGAGACTTGTATTGAGATCGAATGGGACTCTAGTGATGTAGTCCAGTTAGGACTTATTTCCTTATAAAGGCGTAGTCTTTTTGAAGGAATAAAATTGTTGTCTAATTTGGAATCATTTCTGTTTGGTATTCTATTCTTGGAACTCTTTTTTGATATGGATATCTTCGCGTATTTTAACAACTCTTGACTCGTGTGAGTTACACGCTGGACTTTTTTATTTGCTTTTCTTCATGTTTGTCCTGAGTATAACATGATATTAGTTGGGCCCGAATGACGTCATCTGATCCTGAGTAAAAGATGTCATAAGCTAACCCCAAGCATCGTTAACTGGCCCCGAGTAGTATATGACGTCAGTTGACACCGAGTAGGTTTTGTTCAATACTTGTTTACTCGGGCTTCTCTTTTTTGGTGATGTCTTGTATCATACTTTCTGAATGCTTATTCGGATGTCCACCTGGCAATCCTATCCTCTTTGTCAACGACGTGTACGTCTAATAGAATTTATAGACAACATATATATATATATATATATATATATATATATGGGTTGGCCAAAATTTCATTGGATATATATTAGGATCACAAATCCTTTCCTAAGAAGGATTTACTTAATAGTAAAGAATACTTTCCCTAGGTAGATTTAATTGGTGGTTAAGAATCCTTTTCTAAATGAATTTTATCCAAGACCAAGACTCCTAATCCAACTCAATAGTGTATTTGTAACCATATTAAAAACTTCCTAATTTGATTAGATAAATAATTCATTTTATTTATCTACTTATCAAATATAGTCTTGAATATTAATTATACTACCAACAATAGTATAATTTTAGGCGACCAACTCTTATTAGGAAAACGATTTTGACTTTTAATTAAATAATTAATTAATCAACAAATTAATTAATTTCCATTTAATAAAATAATAATAATAAAATAATATAATTTAAGCTATTCTTAATAGCCTTACCGCCCAACACAGGTGATTTTTTCTATTCCTAACACCTCTTTTTCCTATTTTGATGAATTGTATAAAATTCATCCTTAAAAGGCTCTCTCTTTGAACAATAATAGCACATGAAGAAAGAGTTAGGAATTTTCCCTTTTTTTTGGTGACTTAATGCCTTTAAGTGATGGTACATTGATAATGAGTTTGCCACTTGCTCACTTTGCCTAACTTCATGGCGTAGTCACCTTCCCTCGCCTTTGCTATTTCGAGAGCTTCGTCTTTCTTGAGAAGAGCTTATTCAATTTCTTTCAAAGCATTGACCTTCAACTCAATCTCAACTTGCATTTCCTTTATTTTAAGAGCTGTCTTTTCTTCAAACTCCATTGATGCCTTTGTGAAGTCGAAAAACTCCTCTAATGCTTTAATGTTTGCGACCTCAAGTCTTTTGATTTGCTCTCGCAATTCTTTGTTCTTGTTAGAGACTTCGCCATTCTTCTCCTTGAGTGTACTATTTTCCACTTTGAGTGATTACACTTCAAGTATGAGCCTCTTGTTTAGCTCTCGAAGCTCATTTTCCTTTGTTGTTGCTAAAGATTCCTTGCCTTCTAACTCATTCCTTATGATCTATAACTTTTTTTCGAATTCTTCCCTAATGTCTTCTTTTTCTTGGGAAGTTTTCTCTACTTTCTCTTGAAGTGCATCATTCTAATTCTTTATCGACCTCATTGCCAAAACTGTCTCTTTGACCATACTCATTAATTCCTTACTCATCTCCAACAACTTATTTTGTTCTTCTTGAAGGTTCAGTTGTTGTCCCTTGTTGTCCTTCCTCTCATGAGAGGTAAGAAATGTTTTTGTGGTCTTGATTTGATGCTTTGTAGAGGTGCCTTCAAGATTAGATTCATTTTCTTTGTTTGACTAGCTAAGTCGTATATAATTGTTGAAACTCTGCTTGGTGTTCTGCTAAGGTGCCCTAAGCTCTTCACCTAACCGATTGGTTTACTCCACAAAATTCTGCACTATATCTTTAAGGGACATATCTATTGGTTGTTGAGATGAGAGAGATGGCTCATGGGTGTTGATACCATTATAGCTCCATGAGGAATCTATGTGAGACCTCCAATTTCAGTCATATGGATCATCAATAAGCCTGTGTCTAGGCCTTGTGTTATGCCTGAAGTAATCCATAAAACCTGAAATAGAAGAAAACAAAAACTACCAAAGAAGTAAAAAGAAACTAAAGAAAACTAAAATAACTAAGAAACTAGCTAGATATACACGATCAGCCAACTAATCAACGTTTTCCCCAGCAACGGTGCCATTTTTTGACATAAGCATTTTTATCATTAGAAAATGTACTTCAAAACAAAATTTATAAAAACCACAACAATGCCTTAAAAGTTTACAAAACTAGTACAATGGTAAGTCGGGTGTCGTCCATAGGAAAAGAGAAATCAAATGGCTAAAACTAGTTAACCAATATAAAACTAAAACTAAGCATGAAAAGTAAATATTGATAGTTGGGTTTGAAAGTCAATGGCCAAGATGCAAACTACAATTATGTTAGTTAATCTAGCAAGCAATTAGTGTTAATATGAAATAAGTGTTAAAATATGATGGTTAAGACAAAGGAATTGATGGATCCAACAAGTGAATTATGGGCATGTATGAACTCTCATGAAATGAATGCACGTAAATCGATTATAACCAATCTAGGTGTATAACATTGGTTGTGTATCTCTCATGAGTTTCTAATCTAGAAGTATAGTATTGGCCACTCACAAGTGATTTTCCATGAATGAGCATTTATCAAATTAAGGGATTAATCTCCTTATAAAATCATCAGCCTAGATGTATAGAATTGACGCTTAACCTATCACAAACAATAAACCTAGATGTATAGATTTGATTACCCATTCAAGATTTGGTAAAAATTTAGATTATAGATTCTGGGTCTCACTTGAGGACGTACTCTTGTTTGACCCTTCCATTCAATTGATTAAGGGAAACAATTAAAACCACAAATGAAACACAATTGATAGATTTAATATAATATAGTAGAGTTTATTGCAAAACCCAATATCCACAAGTGTTTCACATCAATCCCTTAGGCATCGTTTGATGCACGAGATTGGATTGAACTATTTTATGGGATTGGATTGGATTGAGATGGAACTGGGATTAGATGAGATTGGATTGGACTTGATTAAATTAATAGTATAGTGTGTTTGGAAAAACCTAGGACTGGACTGAATTAATACAATATTTTATTTGGTGAAACATGGGATAGTACGAAATATAATAATTTTTTTTTGGAAAATTGCAATCCTCGATACTAAAGCAAAAAGAAAATTTTAAAAAATAAAGAACATTTTTTATTTTTGGGAGATCTAGACTTTTTCTTTTCTCAATCATCATCTACACTTTTTTTTTCTTAAACAACATCATTAGTTAAAGAAAAATAATACAATTTTTTTTTCTTTTTTGGAACATCTGGGTTCAATTTCCATCTTCTTCAATCATCACCACCATTCATTTTGTTTTTTTCTCAATCAACATAATAAGTTAAAGAAAAAAAAATCTACTTTGGAAGATCTGGGTTTGATTTCCATCTTCTTCTTCAATCATCATCACCATTATATATTTTTTTTTCTCAATCAACATCATCAATTCAATAACAAAAAAAAATCTTTTTTGGAAGATTTGGGTTTGATTTTCATCTTCTTCTTCAACCATCATCCTCATTCATTTTTATTTTCCCAATCAAAATCATAAACAAATAAAGAAGATAAAAGTTTAAAAAACTCATCACCAGGTGGAGGAGATGGAGTGGTGGTGGCTGCAGCTTGGTATTGGCGGTGGAGCAATGGAGTGGTGGTGGCTACAGCTTGAGTGCTGGTTTGACAATGGAGTGGTTTTTTCTTTAATTTTCTCTTAAGAAAGAATGGTCAGAAGATTTACCTTCGCTTGAGAGTTTGAAATGGAAATTTACCCAGGCTTGAGAGTTTGACATGGAAATTTACCCGGGCTTGAGAGCTACCATTGATTCACACAACAAAGAATAGAGTGATCTGTAGAGATTTTTTTTGAAAAAGAAACCGATGAGAGAGAAGGATTCTTGAGATGTGATGAAAGAGACAATGGATTGGTAGGGTTGGTCAATGGTGAGATGAATTACATGAGCAAATTAATCCCAGGATAAATAAAGATAAGGGTGATGGTGGGTTTATTTAATCATACAAATATGAGACTATTTTGGTGTTTGGACTAATAATCCCATATCCCAAAACATAACCAAACATTAGATTCGGACTAAAATAGTCCAATCACTAGCCAATCCTTCATGACAAACATGCCCTTAGTGGGATGTCTAGCGACTCATGTTAAATACAAAAAGAAAGCTAAGAGATAAGAATAGAGAAGACCCATGTAGAGAAACTCCTCCTTTCTTGAAGCTTGATTTCAATATCCTAGTTGTTTTAAGTAGATGAGGAAGATGATGGTTAGATTTGGTGAGGAATGATTCCTAGGTCTAAGGTTAACGGTTAGTGTTGACGGTAATTTTTGGATCGTATAGGATTGATCACGCGTCTAACAGGTTTTTGCTAATTGTTGAAGATGTTATGAGAAAGATAGAACAAAGGAAAAGCATCCACATATAAGTTTACAAGGTAAAACCCCAAGGTGGGGAAAAATCAACGGTTACCGGTGACGGCGAGAAGAAATTCACTATATTGTAATGATTACACACTCAATCACTATATTCACTATATGTCTCTATGGGTCATTGTATATGTCTCTATGTGTCATTATCTCTCTTTCACAATGAGATTATGGGTCTATTTATATATGAATAGAACCATAATCTTTGTTACACAAATATAGAAAGATGATAGTGCTTAATCAGGACATGTTACTTATCGAAGTCGTCTTTATCTTCTTTCCTATTTTGGAGTGTATCCTTCTAAAAGCTTTGAGTTCTTTTCTGAATAGAATTCTCTGACACTGAAGAGGAAATATGGATATTTCCTTATTGGAGTACAACTCTAGATTCCTTGTTTGAGTAAGACAATTCTTCTTCGTATTTGAGTCGTAGTTGCCTTTAATGTCTCCCATGTGTTGTTCAGCTGACCAATTATTTAGTCCCGACCAAACTTCTTTATCCCGATCAGATGGTCCCGACCAATTTGTCTCTACCCGATCGGTTATTTTCTCCGACCAGGTTATTTATACCCGATCGGTTAGCTTTTTCGACCATCTTGGGTAATCTTGACTAGGCCTTGAGATCATATATTAATTGCCTTGTATTAATCTTCCTTAATTGACTTTTATTTTATGGCATATCTAATCATGCTGACTCGCCACGCTATCAAAAAATCCCTATAACAATACCCCTTCAAATTCGCAAGATGAGCTCTTGACGGCTTAACGAAGGGGATTTGTATAGTTTTGATTTTTTGACACTCCTGATCTTGCTTGTCGCTTTAACCTGATCACGTATCTCATTAAACTGATCCGCTTTTTTTTTTGTGGACCAATCGGTGTCCAAGCTATTTGCTCAGAATAATTCCCGACTGTCTTGGTTCGGTCGGTGTCTCTTTCGCTTAGGATGATTTCCGACCATCTTTTTCTTGGACTAGTCGGTTTCTCGGCTCTTTGCTCAGGATAATTCCCGACTGTCTTAATTCGGTCGGTGTCCTGACCTTTCACTCAAGATAATTTCTGACTCTATTTTTTTTGGACTAGTCGGTTTCCTGGCTCTTTGCACAGGATAATTCCCAACTGCCTTGATTCAGTCGGTGTCTTAATCTTTCGCTCAGGATAATTCCCGACTTCTTTATTCAGTCGGTGTCCTGACTTTTTGCCTAGGATAATTTACGACCGTCTTTTTATTGGACTAGTCGGTGTCTCGGCTCTTTATCTAGGATAATTTTTGGCTGTTTTTTAGGTCGATGTCCTGGCTTGTCTCTCAAGATTATTTCCGACCGTTTCGGTTCTTCGATCGGTGTCCTGACTTTTCGCTCAGAATGATTCTCGACCATCTTGAGTTTTCAGCTAAGAGGTGTTCTTGGAACCTTGCCCCATTTTTCCTTGTTTTTCCTTGTTTTTCCCATGTACACAAGTCACCAAGGATATCTCCTTGTTTTGCCTGTTTACAAGGGTTTGGTCGAATTGTTAGTGAAATACTAAGACCGACGGACACATTTCACCAGGTTTTTCCCGATAGCGTACCTGAGTGTTTTTTTCCCGATAAAACTGGGTGGCTGGATTGCTAACAGTGCTTTATATACACCCAGTCAGTTCGGCAGTCACGTCGGATCTCTAACAACCGACTTCTTAGCCTCTCAAGCATCTTCACCCACCATGGCAGGTGTCGGTGCTATGATTTTATCTTTGCGAACAAAGATGATTATTATAAAAAAATTGAACACCATTCTTAGCTTCTTCATTAATTGATCTATGAATTAAAATATCAAAAATAAAAATATAAAATAAACTAAAATATCTTAAACAAAAACTGAAAGCAACTATGTTATCTCCCTGAAGAGTAGGCTTTTTTTTTAGAATTCTGTCTGTGAATTCGCTCGCTTGCATATATTCTGACGCTGATATAACAGATAATCCACCCCTAGCACTCTCGTTTTATTTTTGGCTTGCTAGAGTGTCTCGGTGTTTCGTCTATTTATGTTATAGTCGTTATGATGTTTTTTATTTTTATGGATGTGACTCATTGTATTAACTCCACTTTGAAGCTATGAGTATTGTTTTCACAATATTCTTCCTCTGGATTTGGTCAAGACCGCAACTCTTATTACGGATCCTGTAGTTGATCAACATCGGAATTCCTTCTGTGGTATGTTCATGATGGTTCCTCGAAGTTGAGTTCTACCCTCCTCCTTCTAGCGCCAGTTGTTGACAGTTATTTTTGGATCGTATAGGATTGATCATGCGTCTAACAGGTTTTTGTAAATTGTTGAAGATGTTATGAGAAAGATAGAAAAAAGGGAAAAACATGCACACATAAGTTTATGTGGTAAAGCCCCAAGGTGGAGAAACATCCACGGTTGCTGGTGACGGTGAGAAGAAATTCACTATATTGTAATGATTACACACTCAATCTCTCTTTTTTAGAGTATCTCTCTGTTTTTCTTGTATATTTTCTATGTGTTGTTGTATATGTCTCTATGTGTCGATATCTCTCTTTCACAGTGAGATTATGGGTCTATTAATATGTACATAGAACCCTAATATTTGTTACACAAATAAGGAAAGGTGATAGTGTTTAATCAGGACTAATTACTTGTTGAAGTCGTCTTTGTCTTTTTTCCTGTTTTGGAGTTTATCCTTTCTGGAAGCTTTGAGTTCTTTCCTGAATAGAATTCTCTGACACTGAAGAGGAAATAGGGATATTTCCTTATTGGAGTACGACTCTAGATTCTTTGTTTGAGTAAGACAATTCTTCTTCGTATTTGAGTCGTAGTTGCCTTTAATGTCTCCCACGCGTTGTTCAACTAACCAATTGTCTAGTCCCGACCAAACTTCTTTTATCCTAATCGGATGGTCCCGAACAAGTTATCTCTACCTGATCGGTTAGTTTCCCCAACCAGGTTATTTATACCCGATCGGTTAGCTTTCCCGACCATATTGGGTAATCTTAACTCGGCCTTGAGATCATCTATTAATTGCCTTGGATTAATCTTTCCTGATTGACTTTTATGACGTGGCATATCTAATCATGCTGACTTCTCACGCTTTTAAAAAGTCCCTATAACAGTTAGTGATGTAAGGGATTTTAGAGAGAGATGAGAGAGTGTTGGAGAAAAAGGGAAGAGTGTGGAAGAGAGAGCTTTCAATATGAAAATGGTATATATAGGCTTGGGAGGCTAGGGCATGATCTCGGCCTGAATAGACACATTTCCCTTTTAAATATGGTTGATTTTTATCCCAATAGCTGATCCCATGAGATTCACAACTCCCGGTGTGCAGGCTTGGTTACCAGCGCAATACCCATGCACTTTTATGCAACAGTCAGTAAAATGGGCATAACTCCCTCTATAAGAATCGGAATCACAATTCGTTAAATCCGTTGGAAACTAGACTTCTAAGGTTTCCCGAATATATGTGATTCGAAATGTGGTTAGATTTGAGGAGGGAGATACAACCCTTGAAGTTGGATGACTTGCATGAGATTTTTACTATTTCAACTCCTCTTGCCTCCAAATCTCACTCTTTGCTAATTTTTGCCTCCCAAACTAACTTAAAGCTTAAACGCCATCCGTAGGGAATATAACCTTTGCTCTTTTTGACTCGTTTCGTGACCGGCACTATAAATTGATTGCCTCTAATATGCTTCTGGGTCTTGATGTTTGTAGGGGTTGTGCGTAGGTTGGGAACCGGGCAATGACCCGCGTAATGGCCTGATTGGCTATGCTCTACTGCTTGGTTTCCTCAAATGCATGGGTTGTGTGCGGTTAAGGACCAGTACATGACCAGCGCATTTGACACTTCTATTCTTCTTCAAGTATGGCTTGTTTTCTTCATAACTCTGCGATTACCATCCATTCTTCCAAAATGTACCTAATTGCCTACAAACATACCAAAAGAACCATAAGACACACAAAAATTCATGTAAACAAGACAAGAAAAATGGAATTGAGGGCTAAAATATATGAAAATATTGGCACGATTAGCCAGTAAGGCGGAACTTCACCTACTCAATATTGAAAAGTGCTATTTGATGACATGTCATTGTAGTGTTATCAAATATAAAAAATTAAGTTCGACCTCGTAAGGGCGCAAGTCACAGAGACTAGCACAGCGAAAAGCAATGGATCATTTTTCAGGGAGGTAGGATTCACCAACCGTATCTAGTTCTAGCTATTATTACAACACTACGAGCGGACTCGTGTGTTGCATATGTAAACGAATTACGGAAAAGTAAATGTTAAACTAACCAAACAAACTATATAAATAAACAATATGTACAAAGATAGAATGGAATGGAGTCATGTAGAAGAAGAGCTTGAGCTGCCTAGAAAGCAGTGTAGAAGAATTCTTCAGCAATTGATGTGCCCACATTGGCTTTCAATGTAGCCATACTGCTATACAGAGTTTATACCACTTACTCCATATTTTTTTTATCCTCTTTCAGAGCAATCCTCGTAAGGAACGACGTATGGACTCAAGCCTCTCCAGATCATATACATGCTAGATCCACTCCCTGTCTACATATGCATTAGTCATGGTTGTCTCAGATCTGGACAGGGTTTCATTCAGAACGACTGCACCCCTCGCTACCATGGTCAGCTCCTCATTCTTATTGTTTTACCCCCCCCCCCCCCCTTGAGAGAGCAGTTTCTCTAACCAAAGCACCTACTCCTGGATCAGCTGGAGGCTCTCATGCCACCTACACATCTGCCTCAACTATGGGCCCCATCATGGCTGGATCAACCTGGGTACCACCCACTTCAACTAAAACCTGTCTGAACCTCCCCCTCTTTGGTGGTTTCAATCTGGTCCAGTACTTCCATTTCGGGTCCAAATGAAGAGGTAGGTTGGTTTGAAGCTCCCTCTTTAGATAGATCTTCTGTAGTAACATGGGACTTCGAACCAGGGTCTGCCTCAACAGCCCAAGACGATCTAGCCACAGTGGAAACAAATGCAGCCATCTCAGCATTTATCTTCTTGATCTTCTCATTTTTTCCATCCATGACGTTTACATCAAAGGAGGAGGTAGAGCTTGATCTACCTGGTAGGTTGTAGCCATCCTCCTTGGCCTGCCTAAGCTCGGAATTGTCAGCATCAGTCTGCTCCTAAAGTGCATTATACCGGTGACTCTGCTCTATTTTTTGATGAGCCATTCAACCCTCTAGCAAGCCACTGGAATCCCGATTCATTTGAGGAGAGCCCAGAGACTTCCCACGTTTGGAGACATCGAGATTGGTTCACTAGTGGACCACTCAACGCCCAGTAAGCTACTAAGGTCCCAGTTTGGTGATAACAAGGTCTTGATCTCCGTTATGATTGTTTAAGACTCTCATCTATCTCGAGCAGGCTTCTGAACCAGTTACATCACTTGGGGAGTGAGAGCTCTTCTTTCTTTAGTACTCCAGTGAGACCTAACGTGAGAGGATTTCTCCAAGTGATCGGTCCACAACAACAAGTGCCATTACGAAAGGTTACTCTATCATCTATACCCATTACTCAGATCATTTCAAGAGATTTTACTCGTGGAAAAGCTCTTACAGATAGGCTGGTTACCAACCGGTACCACTTTGCATTGGTACAACCTCGTATTAGTAACTCCATGACTTTGTATCTCTTAGATTTTGATCCCCGTGATAGTTCTCATGTGATCACAATTCACCTATGATCGAGATACCTTGGACCAGATCAAATCCCTCCAAGAGGATCTCCATGACCAGGAGAGCTACACAGCATTCCAGATGCCATGGACCATATTAATCCCTCCAGGAGGATCGCTATGGTATTTCAATAAATGATAGCCTCGAGACCAGGGATTGGTCGGGGAAGCCCCATAACTACCCCTGATGCCTTGGCTAGGCATCACCCCTCTCTAGGAAGGGTCTGAGTGTAAGAGCATAGTTGCAGTCCAGATCTCAAGACCAGGATAGCTAGTTAGCATTTCTGATGCCTTGGTCGGGCTACCACCCCCAAGAAGGGTCTGAGTGTAAGATCATAGTTGTCGTCCAGATCTCGAGACCGAGATAGCTAGCTAGCATTCCTAATACCTTGGTTGGGCTATCACCCCCAAGAAGGGTCTGAGTGTAAGAGCATAGTTGTCATCCAGATCTCGAGACTAGGATAGCTAGCCAGCATTCCTGATGCCTTGGTCGGGCTACCACCCCAGAAAGGATCTAAGCATAAGACCATAGTTTCCCGCTAGATCATGAGACAAGGACAATCAAATGGTCATCATGTTGCCTTAGCAAGGTCATACCTGCCAGAAAGGATCTGGACAGCATAATTGTCTCCCAGGATTATTTCACTAGCTCGTCTAAGTACTGTGATTCCTAGAAGAGGAACGCTAGGTACCAAAATTAGCCACATGATCGAGCAATACGCTAGATTCGCCTATGTTTCACCTTTGTATAAAGACTTGGTGTGAAAGTGGCCTTAGTTGCCTACCAGGATCTTTCTCGCTTAAGTACTAGGATTCCTAAAGCAAGAACAACAAGTACCCTGATTCGCCTGAGCCAAATATGTTGAGAACAATTTTCATTTCGAGTAATGGCTACCTGCAAGAAGAGATAGGAAAATTCTTCAAGTGTTACTTATCTTGACTTCAAGCCCAACTATGTACCAGTGTTAAAGTCTGGGGGGACTTCTATTAATAGCCAAATTTTGCTAGGAACCAAAGAAGAGTTTTCCACTTCCCTGCCTTCATGCAAGGGTCCAAATTATGGCTTATGTAACGGGGTATCAAGGTCCCCGAGAATAAGTTACCATACAATCCCGCGGAAGCAAGGAGAGGCCGCCCCTACCATCTGAGCATCTCGCATGCATCCAGGATCACCAAATAAAGCCCCTCGTGACCACGACAAGCTCTTTATATCAGGATAGAAGTCCGAAGCTAGGTCAACGTGAGAGGATCTGGGTTCCCTGATGTCAAGGTATCTCGTGACACTTTCCTAGAGCATGCTACCATCTCTACATTAACCAAGAGACCTTCAGAGTGCCGGACTTGTCTCGCAAATGCCCTACTGCCTTGTCGAGGTATAATCTCAACCTGTCTAAGCATAAAAGAAGGAAGCACGCAAAGCATCATCATCAGTAAAAAGCACTAACACTGTAGATTCGGCAAGGTTAAATGAAGTCCCTAGTAGCCAGAGTAATACGTGAGCGTACCTCGACACAAGATAACCCTATTAATAAGGTCAAACCGTATTAACAGAGGTAGTCAACCCTATTAATGGAGGTAGTCAACCCTTTTAATGAGGTCAACCATAACAATGGGTGTAATTAACCCCTATTAATGGAGATAATCAGCGACATTAAATCAGTCTACGCTTTAATAACGCCATTAATAATTCAACTCAATCATTACCTCCTATGATTATAAATTGATTAACTAAATTAATGGAGCGGGAAACAAGGAAGAGTCTGAAGAGGAAACAAACACATCTTCTCTAAGATATTAGCTACAAGTCGATCAACTACATTAAATAACGAATCGTATTCAGTAAGGAATGGAGAACAATTCAAGAATCTTGAACTTGCACTACAAGGTAGTTACACCATGTATAAATACACTGTAATAGCATCGACTACATATCTTATATTTGAGATCTGATATCTCATCTCTCATCCCAAAAATTGACCAGCCCGAGGCAAGTCTACATACTTCGTCTAAGTTCTCCATATATCATCATTGTATGTGTACCTTTACCAGGAACGTACCGGTATCGGATAACACTCGTTCACTATTGTAACCTCTCCGGAGCACCATGGTTGTATTTTTTCTCCACTATTGTAAGCTCATATAAGTACAGCTTGATATATATATATATATATATATATATATATACAAGGTAGGGTCCTTCTTCTTCCTCTAGAAACTGCCTCGGGGTTTTTCAGCATATGATCATTCATGATGCTTTTTCCCCTTTGGTCAGTCCACCTCCCTCTACATATGACTTGTTTTTCTTCTATTTATCTCCTTTATTATGCATGTATGCATGTGTATAAGCTAGATTCCTACCCCGATGAACCTTGTTCTCTTATCCTCCCATCTACATGCCAAAGTTGCATATCAAGATAGGGAGAAACTACCCAAACCCATCTAAAGGGAGTCGATGAGCTCTCATGCATCCTACCTATGGGAGCAGACAAAGATGAGACATAGAAGCTAGACAAGCCCCCCCTCCCTACTCACAGTATAAGTTGGGAACTACAGGAAGAAACAAGGTCCAAGACCGAGCTCTGGGTACCAGGACAGGTTCTGACCCAGACCGAAAGTACCTAGAGGAGGAGAATCGCTACCGGGTGGTCCAATCTTTCATGAACGCATCTATATCATCCTGGAGCACTAATCCTACCTCCTTGCTCACTATTTGGATTAAGGACACCTAGAAAGGAGACCAGATTCCAATACCAGGATCAGGACCAAGGACTAGGACCAAATACCAGGGACCAGGGACCAGGATCCTCATTTACACCAACAACGGAACCTCGAGCTCCCTGTATCTTCTCTATATGCACGAAGCCTGACGGGCGGGATGACTAGTCTCCTACCTACCGCATCATCCTTCATATTCATACAAGATTACCAATGTACGAGGTACCTACCTCCCGTAGTCTTCCGGGGTAACGGGTTGAGGGTGTTGATCGATATTTCTCACCTTGAGCAAATTTTTGGTTAACATCACTAAAGTGATTGAAAACAAGAACAAAATCTAGGTAATAGGGACGTCAAATAGGGACGTCAAATAGGTACATAAATTGTTCTGATTACTTTTGATTATTCTAATGAAATTACAAGTTATTATAATAGAGAAATGGTCTTAGTGGACGGTCCAACCTGAAGCAACGATGATTGGTAAGTTACATGTGTATTTATTAAATTTGTACAAAAAAAATTTATGATTCAACTGTAATTCTTTCTGGGGTCTTTTACCCCATATCTCCTCTTACATTGCATCAGATTTATAAAAGTCTGAAATTTTGAACTTTTATAGAAAGGATCCTATCTTAAGCACTGCAACTGCGGTGATGATGAAATTTTTTCTAAAATAATTGTATGAAATTCCTTTACTCTATGCCTTAGGTTGTATAGTAAATCATAGAATTAAATTAAATGGTTTTAAAACTTTTCTTGACTTTATTGGTAGTCACTTGGATTTAGATCTTATTACTCAACATTTTGCTAACCTGCAAACCAAGTAGTTTGAAGTTTATCGTCTTTATGAGCGCAGGTATGGCAACATAAACATGCAACAATCAGAACAACTGGACACCCACTGGATAAGGAGAAGTTGGAAAATCTACCTAACCGGCAACCAAGGGTCTTCTTCATCTTCATCATCTCAAACTTCACGACCTACTCAAAATCAACATGCCGAAATGAACACTTTCTTTCAAAATTAGTTTGAAACAACCCATCAAGGGGACTTCCACAAATATGATCTGGTGTTATGGTGGAAAAACCATGGTGAGGGTTATCCAGCATTGTCCCAACTAGAACAGGATGTACTCATCATCCTTGTGTCCACTGTTTATTCAGAACACGCATTCAGTAATAGTGGCCATATAATCAAACCTAAAAGAGCTTGTTTGACCCGTGAAATGGTGGAAGTAATAATATGCCTTAATAATTAGGAGCACGTAGAGTTGAGGATGCATTATTAAATGGTAAATGAAGAACTAATTCAAAGTGTCCCAACCTATACTTCATTGTAGGTTCCAATTCTGGCAGTAACCAGCATGATTGAAAGTTAATTTTTAATTTTTAATTATACATGTATTTATAATATTATAATTTGATTGCACTCTTTTTCCTTTACCAAGATTTTACCCCATTGAATTTTTCTTGGTAATGTTTTCAATTAGACAATCACGAATCATGTAAATTGAAACGTGAATAAGTAAATAAAATTTAGCACTTTTTCATTTTTTGAATCAGTACATCTTTATGACTTTATTTATTCATTGAATTATTTTACTAAATAAATAAAATATTATTCAATATAATTCTTACATTTTATTTCATTACTAATTAGACTAAAATGAATAAGGAAATAAATTTTAAAACATAAAATAAAATAAGAAATAAATTTTAAACTTAAAATACATACGTTAAAATAATAAATAATTTTTTAGTTAAAATAATAAATAAATTTTAAACTTTAAAAAACAAAAAATTACTAAAAATAAATAAATTACTAGGTTGGCCGGTTGGGACCATGCCCCCCAACCCTTAACAGATCCGGGCCTTGTAACAACACGTTAATGGACCGTGCCTTTTGATCCCAACTTGTTAAACAACACGACAAGTCCATGACGGGCAGACTAGTTTTGACACCACTATCACTAGTATTTTACAAAAGTCTCGAAAAAGTATAGAAATAAAGCATCAACTGTTGGGATTTATGTTATAAATATGTAATTTTTAAATGGATTTATAAATAAATAAAATAAAAGTTCAATTTATTCTTGTTGTGTATTTTATAACTTGTGCATATATAAACTTCATAGATTGTCGGATGTAATCTCGAATTGTGTATATGAGTGTCATATACGGATGGATACAGTAATAGACGTGCAATCTAAAGAGACCATATATAGCAAATAAAGCTGGGCACATTATTTGTGATTAATCTATAGTCGCGGTCCATTCCGTAATGTACGGTGATTTTATCCAGAATCATTCATATGAGATATGGGAATGGAGGCACCTTGTATGACGTGATCATATAGGACTGGGCCATGATCTATATGAATCTCACACCAAGATCCGTTTACCGATGAGATTCGTATATATCAACTAATGATGGTTATATGTGGGTGATCTTAATCCTGAGTGTCTTATCGACTCCTTCAGGTTAGATCGTAGTCTTTGATATACCATGGGTGAGGTTGGATGCATTTCCTGATCAATATACTCTGTATGTTGGGATTACGTTTTGGCTTGTGGGTGGGAAAGTTTGTACACAATAGTGGAATCCACTCCTTATGACAAGTAGATGGTAGTTCCCTTAAGGGTTGATTCGGGGCTTAGACAATATGAGCGCTCTTCTAATTCCGTGAGGAAATAGGATTTATTGTTCATTAGAGAATCAACGGTACTTAAAGGATATAAGTAATTAGAGGGATATAATAGACATTATGCAATTGAATAATGAATCTCACACTAAGATCCGTTTACCGATGAAATTTTGTTTCTCACGCACACTTGCATCATATGCAATTGAATAATGCGTTCATCAGTTGTGTTTTCTTTTTAACAAAACCAAAAAGCATACTTGAACTTCAAAGAGCAAAACAAATTTTCGTCTTTTTGTTTGATACACAGTAAACTCACTTGCACGGTTTTCTTATCTCTTTGATACATGCACAAACAATTTGTATCTAATACAAATTGTAAGTGCATTTTTTTAAAAAAAAAATTTAAACATATATAATATATATATATATGTATATATATATATATATATTGATAAAACTAATCAAAAATATTCAAATCCTCTTCGTTGAGTCGTCAAGAGCTCATCTCGTGGATTTGAGGGGGTATTATTATAGGGATTTTTTGATAGCGGGACAAATCAGCATGATTAGATATGCCACATCATAAAAGTCAATCAGGGAAGATTAATCCAAGGCAATTAATAGATTAATGAATAATGAATAATGAATAGATTATGCAATTGAATAATGAATCTCACACTAACCAATCGGGTAGAGACAACTTGGTCCAGACCTCCGATCGGGATAAAAGAAGTTTGGTCGGGACTAGACAATGGTCAGTTGAACAATGCGTGGGAGACATTAAAGGAAACTACGACTCAAATACAAAGAAGAATTGTCTTACTTAAACAAGGAATCTAGAATCACAATCCAATAAGGTCAAAGCTTCCAAAAGGATAAACACCGATCAAGAAATAAGTCTTAAACGCACTATTCAACCAAAATCCTATGTAGACTCTAATTCAATACACAAGATCACCGAAATAGGAAAGAAGATAAAGACGACTTCAACAAGTAACCGGTTATAATTAAATACTACCATATTTCCTTATTTGTATAACAATGATTAGGGTTCTATACACATATAAATAGACGCGTAATCTTATTGTAATATATATATATATATAACGACAGATAAATAGCAACACATAGAACATATATATATATATATATATATATATATATATATATGAAAGAGAAAGAGAGAGATACACTAAAGAATGAGAGGTTGAGTGTGTAATTATTATATTATAGTGAATTTCTTCTCGCCGTCACCGGTAACCATGGACTTTCCCCGCCTTGGGGTTTTACCACGTAAACTTACGTGTGCATGTTTTTCTTCTTTTTTCTATTATCCTCATAACATCTTCAATAATCTATAAAAACCTGTTAGACGCGTGATCAATCATATACGATCCAAAAATCACCGTCAATAAATTCAAACTCTCTAAATTCAAAATTAAATATCTAATTTAATAAAAATAAAATAATCAAATTATTTTATCTTTAAAAAATTATATATCAATCAACATTCTCTAACTAATGATTAATTAAATAATTAAATAATCTAATTATTTATTTTACATAATCATTAATATTAAATAATTAAATAATCTCATTATTCAATTAATTCTCGAATAAATACGTGTCACTTTCGTAACAAAATCAATTGGACAATCCAATTAATTAACCGTGACACATGTTACCTAAATCAATCGGGCTAGTAAGGGGACCTAATGGACCCACAGTATTTTGAGCTCCAATAATCATCAGAAATAAATAATTAAACTATTTAATTAATATTTCACGATTATTAACTTCGGTGTTATTCCACTAAAAACCCGAAGCTGCACTCTCTCAACTGTAGACGCTTTTAAACAGAACGATATAACTTGGTGTCCATTGATATAGCTATTAAACGTGTTGTAATCCTCCGTAGTAGTTCATAATTAAAGCTAGATCATAATGTTCGTTATGCCCCTCTAATTACATATATTCTTTAAGTACCGTTGATTCTATATTGAACAATAAATCCCATTTCCTCACGAAACTAGGAGAACGCTCATATTGTCCAAGCCCTGAATCAACCCTTAAGGGAACTACCATCTACTTCTCACAAGAAGGAGTGGATTCCACTATTCTGTACAAACCTTCCCAGCCATAAGCCAAACCGCAATCCTAACATACGAAGTATATTGATCAGGAACTGTATCAGATCTTACCCATGGTATATCAAAGACCACGATCTAACCTGAAGGAGTCGAAAAGACATCCAGGATTAAGATCACCCACATATATCCATCATATTATTTGATATATATGAATCTCATCGGTAACGGATCTTGGTGAGAGATTCATATAGATCATGGCCCAGTCCTAAATGACCACATCATACAAGGTGCCTCCATTTTCATGTCTCATATGAATGATTCAGGATAGAATCATCGTACATTACAGAATGGACCATAGCTATAGATTAACCACAAATAAAGTACCCAGCTTTATTTGCTATCTATGAACTCTTTAGATTGCACGTATCTTACTACATCCATCTGTACATGACACTCATATACACAGTTCGAGATTACATCTGGCAATCTTGGATGTTAAATACATGCACAAGTTATAAAATAAACAACACAACAATAATGAATTAAATTTTTCCTTTCATTTATTTCATAAATCCATTTACAAATTACACTTTAGGGCATAAACCTTAACAGAGTCATCTTCCTCCTCTAATAATAAAAAGAGAAAGAGGTCTGCTAGGAAGGCCAAGGGTAAGCCCAAACCCAAGAAAACCCAAGGCAAGAAGAAGGCCAAGAAAGATAAATATGATTTACTTGTTCTTGAGTCACGTTTAATGGAAGATGATTCTTCACCTTGAATAGTTGATTCGATGGCCACTAACCATGTTTTTTCTTCTTTGCAGTGGACCGATTCTTGGACACAGCTAGATGAGGGAGCCTTCTTAATGCGTGAGGGGTCAGGGGATGTCGTGTCGGCATAAGCAGTGGGCATAATTTGATTACGTTTTTGCAATGATTATATATTATTGGACAATGTATTTTATATTCCTGGATTTACATGAAATTTTATTTCCGTTTCTAAGTTGTTAGAACAAAAATATTCTGTTTCGTTTAATAATAAATCGGTTATTATTGGAAAGAATGGTATGAAATATTTGTTCAGGAATTAATGAAAACAATTTGTATGCATTAAGACCGTTAATACATACTACACTGCTCAACACTGAAATGTTTAAGGTTGAAAACTAAAAACTAGACATAAGATTTCTCCAGATAATGACTCATATCTCTACATCTAAGGCTTAGTCATATCAACCTTGACCAGTTAGTCAGACTAGTAAAAAGTGGATTTTTAAGTGAGTTAAAGGTTGGCACCTTACTTGTCCATGAATCTTGTCTGGAAGGTAAGATAACTAATAGAACTTTTACTAGAAAAGGGCTTAGAGCTAAAGAACTGCTAGAGCTTATACATACAGATGTCTGCGGACAGATGAATGTTAAAGCTAGAGGTGGTTATGAGTATTATGTCACATTTATAGATGACTACTCAAGATACGGATACGTCTACCTTCGGAAACATTTGAAAAGTTCAAAGAATTTTGAGCTGAAGTTGAGAATCAATTAGGTAGGCCTATCAAGTCACTATGATCTGATCGTGGATGTGAGCACCTGGACCAAGAGTTTGAAGACATCATGGTCGAGCATGGGATAGTTTCCCAACATACAACTCCAAGTACACCTCAACAAAATAGTGTAGCGAAGAGGAGAAATAAAACCCTGATGAAAATGGTGAGATCTATGATAAGTTTATCATCATTGCCAAATTTCGTATAAGGATATGAGTTACAAATAGCGGCATACATTTTGAATGTAGTAATATCCAAATATGGTCCTAACACTCCCTTAGAGTTGTGGAATGGTTATAAAGCTAGTTTACGACATTTCTACGTATGAAAGTGTCCAGCGCACGAACTAAAGAACATAAATGGAAAGTTAGACTCTAAGTATGTGGTCTGTTTGTTTGTAAGATACTCCAAGGAGACTAGAGGTGGACACTTCTATAGTCCTGAAGATAACAAAGTATTTGTATCGACAAATGCAACGTTTCTTGAGGACAATTATACTAGTGACCATAAACCTCATTCTAAGATTGTAATGAAAGAGTTGGAGCTTCGTAAGACTAGTGCTTCATCAACAAGAGTTGTTGATCCACAAACATCTGAGAGTCAAATGGTTCTTGATCAGGATACACTACCACCTAGACATAGTAAGAGGGTTGTGAGATAGCCCGAACGCTATTTAGGTATAGGTGAGGGATAAAGTGTTGTCTCTATTGATAGTGTGGATGATCCATTGACATTTAAGAATGCAATGGAAGATCCTGATAAAGAGGAATGGCTTAAAGCCATAAATCTCGAGATGGAGTCCATGTACTCTAACTCAGTCTAGGATATTGTAGACTTACCGGATTGGGTAAAACCCATAGGGTGTAAGTGGATCTATAAGAGAAAAAGATAAGTAGACGGGAAGGTTGAGATCTTCAAAGCAACCTAGTGGCTAAGGGTTATACCTAGAAAGAGGGGGTCAATTATGAAGAGACGTTCTTGCCAGTAGCCGTGTTTAAGTCTATTAGGATTCTCTTATCCATTGCTGCCTATTTCTATTATGAAATTTGGCAGGTGGACGTTAAGATTGTATTCTTGGATGGCAATCTTGACGAGAGCATCTATATGATGCAATCAGAGGGATTCGTATCTCCAGATCAATAGCAAAAGGCTTTCAAGCTATAAAGGTCCATATATAGACTTAAGCAAACATCTAGATCTTGGAATATAAGGTTTGATGATGTGATCAAAACCTATGGATTCGAGCAAAACATCGAAGAGCCTTGTGTCTACAAGCGCATCATTGACAAGAAACTAGTTTTCTTGGCATATACGTAGATGATATCCTACTCATTGGGAATGATGTGGGAGTGTTGTTTGATGTAAAGGGATGGCTGGCTAGCCAATTCCAAATAAAAGATTTGGGAGAGGCGAGTTATGTTCTGGGGATCCAACTTATAAGGGATCGTAAGAACAATCTCATAGCATTGTCTCAGGCATCATATATCGATAAGATTCTTATGCGATTTTCGATGCAAAACTCTGAGAAAGGTAATTTACCTTATGAGCATGGAGTTCACTTGTCTAAGGAACAGTGTCCTAAGACACCTCAAGAAGTTGAGGATATGAGACGTGTACCCTATGTATCGGCAGTAGGTAGTCTCATGTATGTTATGTTATGCATGAGACCGGACATCTGCTATGCAGCGGGAGTTGTCAGTAGATATCAGTCTAACCCAGGATTGGATCATTCGGTTGCTGTCAAGACAATTCTCAAGTATCTTCGGGGAACAAAAGACTATATACTAGTGTATACCGGGCAGGATTTGATCTCATTAGGATATATAGATTCTGATTTTCATTCAAACAGAGATTCTAGGAAATCCACATCTAGATCAGTATTCACCCTAGGGGGTGGAGCCATTGTGTGGAGAAGTATCAAACAGTCTTGCATTGCTCACTCAACCATGGAAGCTGAATATGTAGCCGGTTGTGAAGCAACTAAAAAGGCTGCTTGGCTCTGTAAGTTCTTGAGTGATCTGAAAGTTGTTCCAGATCTAGATAAACCCATAACACTTTATTGTGATAATAGTGGTGATGTGGCTAATTACAAAGAACCAAGAAGCCACAAGAGAGGGAAGCATAAAGAGAGAAAGTTTCATCTCATTAGAGAGATAGTGCAGAGAGGAGATGTGATCGTTACAAAGATAGCCTCACAAGACAATCATGTTGATCCATTTACAAAGACCTTACCGGTTAAACTATTTTCGGGTCACCTAGATGGTTCAGGGTTATGTGACATGCCTCACATGCTTTAGTACAAATGGGAGATTGTTGGGGTTTATGCCCTAAAGATATAATTTGTAAATGGATTTATTAAATAAATAAATAAAAAATTCAATCCATTCTTGTTGTGTTGTTTATTTTTTAACTTATGCATATATAAACATCCTAGATTGCCGGATATAATCTCGAACTGTGTATATGAGTGTCATATACAGATGGATACACAAAGAGACGTGTAATCTAAAGAGTCCATCGATAGCAAATAAAGCTGGGTACTTTATTTACTGTTAATCTATAGTTACGGTCCATTCCGTAATGATCAGTGATTCTATCCTGAACCATTCATATGAGATGTGTGAATGGAGACACCTTGTATGATGTGATAATATAAGACTGGGCCATGATCTATATAAATCTCACACCAAAATCCGTTTACCGATGAGATTAGTATATATTAACTAATGATGGTTATATGTGGGTGATCTTAATCCTGAGTGTCTTATCGACTCCTTCAAGTTAGATTGTAGTATTTGATATAGCATGGGTGAGGTTGGATGCATTTAATGATTAATATACTCCGTATGTTGGGATTGCATTTTGGCTTGTGGCTGGGAAGGTTTGTACACAATAGTGGAATCCACTAATTCTTATGAGAAGTAGATGGTAGTTCCCTTAAGGGTTGATTCGAGGATTGGACAATATGAGCGATCTCCTAATTTCATGAGGAAATAGGATTTATTGTTCATTAGAGAATCAACGGTACTTAAAAGATATATGTAATTAGAGGGGTATAACGAATATTTTGACCCAGCTTTAATTATGAACTACTGTGGAGGATCACACCATGTGTAATAGCTATATCGATACACATCGAGTTGTATCGGTCTATGTAAAAGCGTCTACAGTTGAGAGAGTACAGCTTCGGGTTCTTAGTGGAATAACACCGAAGTTAATAATTGTGAAATATTAATAAAATTGTTTAATTAATTATTTTTTAGGATTATTGGAGCTCAAAATACCGTGAGTCCATTAGGTCCACTTGCTAGCCCGATTGATTTAGGTAACAAAGGTAACAATTAATTAATTGGATTGTCCAATTAATTGTGTTACGAAAGTGACACGCGTTTATTCGATAATTAATTAAATAATAAGATTATTTAATTAATAAAATTAAATAATTAGATTATTTAATTGTTTAATTAATCATTAGTTAGAGGATGTTGATTGATATTTAATTTGAATGAAGATAAAATAATTTGATTGTTTTATTTTTATTAAAATAGATATTTGATTTTAAATTTAAAGAGTTTGAATTCAAAACAAATTGATTAATATCTTTAAAGACATGAGATATCTGAAAAGATATAAATTGATTAGTTTTATCGAAATATAAATATGTATATATATCTCTAGGTGCAAAAGTCGGTAGTTCTATAGGGTGTTGCCGTTTGCTAGAGTGCTATAGGCGTGAGTCCCTTCTGAACATACCGTGAGTCAAAACCTAGGATTTTTACTATTTATTTTCTTTACCATGTCTGCAAGTAGTTCTAGAGCTGGAATAGAACCAGATGATATGAATAGTAGTACTGGACAATCTGTAGCTAACTATGAGACTAATTGGGATGACAACGACTTGATCAATTGACAGTTGCCTAATATTCAACAAAACAGTATTTACAAGAAAAAACTCCTAGACTTTAGGACCCTTTTGGGTCAGAAAACTAAAGAGATCAATGTAAAATTCCAAAACAGTACCTTTACGACAAATCTTTTAAACAACACAGTTTGAACCATTACAACAAAATCGGGTTCAATGACTTGCACATTGGAAGTGTCAAAGTAGGCATTAAACCTCTTTCAAAAATCGGACTAAACAATTCTTTATTAATTGTTTTAAGAGACAAAAGAATTACCAATTACAAAGAATCCATGCTGGGAATGGCTGAAACCTCCCTGACATATGGCCCTATATACTTCCAGTGTTACCCAAATTTTACCATAGCCTTAAACACTGACGAACACAAAGAAAAATGCCTTGTGATTGACATCCAGACTCATAACTACCAATTTTTGGAGAAACCCAGTCCTTATAAACTTGTTTATAGAGTCCATTACTGAGTTTTAATCTCTGGACTTATCCCCAGTTATATATATCCATCTGTACCAGCTGGCCAGACCATATGCTTTAATGCATCTCCCTCAATAAATGTCCTAGTACCTGTTCCAGTCAAATGGGAAAACATTAAGTTTCCAGATGATTGGGTCAAAGAAAACGTTGACCAACCCTCTTATAAACCTCCTACGAGAAACCTCCATGACTGTGTGACAGAACAAGATGGAACCCTCAGAATATCCTTCAGAAGGGGTCTGTCTCTCAGAGATGATGATAGTGACCATTCGAGATCACTAAATGACTTCCAGTCAGCTAGAAATTCTCTATCCAGCCTATCCAGACAAAATATAGCCAGACAAATACCCAGTTTATCCCCCAGACAACCCAGACAAATAAATAACCTTACACCAAGCCCAATAATTCCAAGCCCAATAATTCAAAGCCCAGTGGCCAACTATGATCCAGAAGAAGACTCCAGTGAACCAGTAATTAACCTGGTTCATAGAAGAAGAAGGCCCAAACCCAAACCAGAAAACCCGACGCATGTGACCCATGTTTAAAAAACCCCAGAACAAGTAGCCCAACCTATACACATCTATGACCAGAGTCCTCAAACCTCACCAACTACTTCTCAAGTGTTGACAGAAATCCGTGAACCAGAACCCTAACTCCGATCCATCAGTGTTATTGACCGAAAGCCCAATATTGATTTTAACCTTCTAATTGCTGAGTACTATTCCCCTCAGAACTAGCAATTAAGAGAAAAATACGAAAAAAGTTACTCAGAAAACAAAAGAAAACAATTCCGTATAAGATGGACAGAAAACCTTAAAAGCCTTAATAAAGAAATACCTTTCTTTGAATGATATACAGACAGAAAAAGCTTTGAACAAAAATGTCTTGTTATTAATCGAACAAACATCAGAACTTACAAAACGAGACGAGGAGAGGAAAAGCAAGTCCATCATCCTCCAAGACATTTTGAAATTGAAATGCCCAACGAAGAACTAACAAGTGACAACAATACAACTCTTCGTACAACTTTCATAATTTTTGACGAAGATTTATCTCCTACTGTTCCTTCATCTTCTCAACAGATAGGAATTGTTGTGAGACAAAACAATTATACAATTTTTTTTTAAAATTCTCTAGGAGAGCAACTGGAGAAAATTGACCTTAATCTTTCTCAAACCTCCATTTCCCCCACCAAAGAAATTCCTCCTCCACAAGTATTTGTTCCTTATAAAACATCTGCCTCCATTTCCAGAAAGAAAAAAGGAAAAATGCCTAAACAAACTCCTGAACCAATCCTATTCCCTGACCATACCGGCATTGAAAAATGCTTCGACAATATCATTGATGAGAATGAGCTACTAAGAGCCCTGGAAGAAAGACTTAGAAAATTACCAAAACCAGAAATCCAAACCCTTGACAAAAATATCCAAGAATCCTCCAGTGATCAAGAAGACAACCTAGACCTCCAGAATATGATTCAAAAGATCACCACCAATAACAAACCAGATAGCTACAATCAAACCAAATATTACCAAAATACCAAACGCTATTATCCAAAACCAACTCCTTCTGACTTACAGTACGAAGAAACAGTCCCATACATAGCCTATACTTGCAATGTCTGCTATCAATTCAATATTGATGGCTTGTCAAAATACCAAATCATCACAGTCCTCAGACAAATGCATACCATTGGATACATCTATATCAAAAAATAGAACATGTCCATACTGATGCAGTCACCTCCCAAACCACTGGCTTTGAAGGCTAACTATTCGGATGGCGGTCTCATACCCTCAGCCTCGGTGTCAGAAGCTCTATAATTGCCCACACCAAAACAGTGACCACATCATACCCGATTAGGTCAGAAACAAACCCAACCTCTTTTATCCCCTCAACCTCAGAAACCACTACTACATCTGAACAAGATGGCATAGATGTTTTGTGTTACACTATTTTGATGCATTTTGTGGGAAATCCCAACATCAATCAGGGAAAAGAATTTTCAAAACTCTGAACTTTGAAATGTAAAAAACTTTTTGATTTCAAATGGTACAAAGATATCTTTTTGACAAGAGTTTTACAAAGACCTAACAATGCAAATTCATATTGGAAAGAAAAATTTATTTCTGGTTTGCCAAAACTCTTTTCCAATAAAGTTCGTGACAAAATGATAGAACAGATGGGATGGTCTGATTAGTCTCAGATGGACCTGAACACCTGGACTTAAGGTGAAATCATTGCCACTATTAACATTGTAGTTTTACAATTATGCAATGACCTTCGACTCAAAAGTCAACTCAAACAACAAAAGCTGACAACCAAAAAAGAGCTAGGATCGTGGTGTGAACAGTTTGGCTTTGACAAACTCCCCACTCCTAGAAAGAAAACATCCAGTAAATACTTTAAAGGTAAGGGTATTCATCGTTATAAAAGAGACAAACATGGCATGGAAAAGTATCATTGGTCTGCATACATTCCTGGCAAAATCCCTAATTATTGGTATCCTAAACAAAACAAAAAACCCTACTCCAAAAAAAAACAACGACAAAAGGTTTTAAAAAATCCAACAAATGTTTTAAGTGTGGAAAGGAGGACATTATGCCAACAAATGTCCAACCAGAAAAATAAAATCAAAAGTCTTGATTTAAAGGAAGAAATCAAAGACAAGATTTTACAAGTTTTATATAATGATTCATAATCCGATCCAGAAGCATCATCTTCCCTTGAAGAAGTCATAGTAATAGGAGATTCTTCTGATAATACTTCCTTATAATCATCTTCTGACTCAGATCCTGAATTACAACCTTGCTTCTGTAAAGAAATCAATGTTCTTGATCAATATGGTTATTCCCTGATAATCAGTATGATAGGAAACATTGAAGATCCTTTACCGAAAGCCAAGCATATTAGACAATTACAATAAAAAATTGCCAGTGAAGCTGCCCCTAGTAGCAGTAACACCTATTCCACTGACAATAAGCCTTTTTAAAATGACCATTTTCAAGCCCTGACTTTAAACAAAATGTTTTGGGAAAATTTCAAAATTCCAAATCAAGGAAAGTGAACATCACTGACCTTCAAAAAGAAATCCAAAATATCAATGAAGAAATCAAAGTTTTAAAAAAGAATGTACAAGATTTGCAAATCAAAAATAGCTTGAAAGAACAGTTTTTCTAAAAACCCTCTTGAAAAGGATCCCAGTTTTAGTAGCTCAGAAGAATCTTACACTGCTCAATCTGATCAAGAAGAAAACACAAGTGACAAGAATTTTGCCCAGATTAATGCTATAAGAGAAATCAGAATTCAAAAGTGGTATATAGAAATTGATATCAGAATTTCTTCTGATTACAATTTAAGGGTCAATGCCCTAGTTGACACAGGTGCATACCTAAATTGTATCAAAGAAGCTCTGGTACCAACCAAGTACCTAGAAGCTACAACTGAATCCCTCTATGGCGCCAATAAACAGCAGCTTGACATAAAATACAAATTGACTAACGGTAGAGTTTGTAATGAAGGTGTTTGTTACACTAATGACTTTATAGTCGTAAAAACACTTTCTCATAATGTTATTTTGGGACTGCCTTTCCTTTATTTAACTCCTCTTTCTATTTCATCATTTTTCGGAACATAGAATGCAGGACAGCTCAAGGGAGATTTAGAAGGCCTTATGAGTTTTTTGTAAAGCAAATCATGAATTTTTTTTTGCAATATTCTAATAAGCCAGCAGACATTTGAATTGGTCTAGCTTTGGTTGGAATACCTTTTTCATTAAAATCTTTTGAATAAGGAAGGTTAACAATATGCTTTTTTCTATCCCAGAAGGCATTAGGGATGGAAGAGCAAACTTCCTTTTCCAATTTTCCTTTGAAAATCTTTACTTTTTCTTGAAAAATGGTATCTTCCAATCTGGATTCTTGTCTTTTGAAAAATAGGCCATCTTTCAAAAAATTTAGTTGGGTCTGCTTCTGGTTAAGTGTAGCAATGCTATTACTTAAAGGGTCAGATATCCTATTCCCAATAAATCTGATTTATTAAAAAGACTTTATGACTATATCATTTTTTCAAAATTTGACATGAAATCGAGATTTTGGTAGATTCAAATAGCAGAACATCACCGTTATAAAACGGCTTTCACCATCCCTTTTGGACAATATGAATGGAATGTTATGCCATTTGGTCTAAAAAACGCTCCCAGTGAATTTCAAAGCATTATGAATGACATTTTCAATCCTTTTACTGAATTTTCCATAGTTTACATTGATGATGTTTTAGTATTTTCAAAAAATATTGACCAGCATTGGAAACATTTAGAGATATTTCTAAAGACCATTAAATTTCATGGATTGGTGATTTCAGCCCCTAAAATCAACCTTTTTCAAACCCATATTAGATTTCTAGGCCATAACATTAAAAGAGGAACTTTTGTTCCCATTCAAAGAAGCCTAGATTTTGCTGACAAATTTCCTGACGAAATTAGAGACAAAAAACAATTGCAAAGGTTTTTGGGATGCTTAAATTGTGTTTCGAATTTTTATAAAGAGCTTAGCATTATTTGTAAACCTTTTTTTCAAAGATTAAAGACCAATCCTCTTCCCTGGACACAAGAACATACCAAGGTTGTTCAACATGTTAAAAAATATGTTAAGAAACTTCCTTGTATGTTTATTTGTCATCCTACTGCCCCCAAAACAGTAGAAACTGATGCCTCAAAAATTGGTTTTGGTGGTATTTTGAAACAGACCATTAATAACAAAGAATGTTTGGTTAGGTATGCTTCAGGTTCCTGGAATGATACCCAACAAAAATATTCAACTATTAAAAAAAAAATTAGCCATTGTTTTGACAATTCAAAAATTACAAGATGACTTGAATAATCAAAAATTTGTTTTAAAAGTTGACTGTCAATCGGCAAAATATATTTTGAAAAAAGATGTGAAAAATCTTGCGTCTAAACAAATTTTTGCTAGATGGCAAGCATTATTATTTGCTTTTGATTTTGATATTGAATATATTAAAGGATAAAATATATTTTGAAAAAAGATGTGAAAAATCTTGCGTCTAAACAAATTTTTGCTAGATGGCAAGCATTATTATTTGCTTTTGATTTTGATATTGAATATATTAAAGGATAAGAAAATAGTCTTCCAAACTATTTGACCAGAGAATTTTTACAGGATGACAAAAATGAGCAGTAGCAGAGGTGGTCGTTGTGGCCGAAGCCCAGGTGGCAGAGTCTCCACAAGATCAGACTTATCAAGAGACAAAAGCATAGACTTATCGACTGATCATACTTCCCCAGAATCATCTTCTGACTCAGATCCTGAAGTACAGCCTTGCTTCTATAAAGAAATCAATGTTCTTGATCAACATGATTATTTCCCGATAATCAGTATGATAGACAACATTGAAGACCCTTTACAGAAAGCCAAGCATATTAGACAATTACAACAAAAAAATTGCCAGTGAAACTGCCTTTAGTAGCAGTAACACCCATTCCACTAACAATAAGCCTTTTAAAAATGCCCTTTTTCAAGCCCCTGACTTTGAACAAAATGTTTTGGGAAAATTTCAAAATTCCAAATCAAGGAAAGTTAACATCAATGACCTTCAAAAAGAAATCCAAAACATCAAAGAAGAAATCAAAGTTTTAAAAAAGAATGTCCAAGATTTGCAAATCAAAAATAGCTTGAAAGAACAGTTTTCTAAAAACACTCTTGAAAAGGATCTCAGTTTTAGCAGCTCAGAAGAATCTGACACTGCTCAACCTGATCAAGAAGAAAACACAAGTGACAAGAATTTTGCCCCGATTAATGCATAAGAGAAATCAGAATTCAAACGTGGTATATAGAAATTGATATCAGAAAGTTTTTTGCATTTCAAATTTTGGAGTTTTGAATTTTTTTTTCCTTGATTGATGTTGGGATTTCCTAAAAAATGCATCAAAATAGTGTAACACAAAACATCTATGCCATCTGGTTCAGATGTAGTAGTGGTTGCTGAGGTTGAGGGGATAAAAGAGGTTGAGTTTGTTTCTGACCTAACCGGGTATGATGTGGTCACTGTTTTTGTGTGGGCTATTATAGAGCTTTTGGCACTGAGGCTGAGGGTATGAGTCCACCATCTGAATAGTTGGCCTTTAAAGCCAGTGGTTAGGGAGGTGACTGCATCAGCATGGGACATGTTCTATTTTTTGATATAGATGTATCCAATGGTATACATTTGTCTGAAGACTGTGATGATTTGGTATTCTGACAAGCCATCAATGTTGAATTGGTAGCAGGCATTGCCAGTATAGGCTCTGTATGAGACTGTTTCTTCATACTGTAAGTCAAGAGGAGTTGGTTTTGGATAATAGGGTTTTGGTAATATTTGGTTTGATTGTAGCTATCTGCTTTGTTATTGGAGGTGATCTTTTGAATCATATTCTGGAAGTCTAGATTGTCTTCTTCATCACTGGAGGATTCCTGGATATTTTTGTCAAGGGTTTGGATTTCTGGTTTTGGTAATTTTCTAAGTCTTTCTTCAAGGGCTCTTAGTAGCTCATTCTCATCAATGATATTGTCGAAGCATTTAAGTATTTGTATAGGATACAAACAAAGGGTGTGCGTTGAAAACAACATCAGTTGAATCAAACTAAAGAGAAATTAATATATATTTTTTAAACTTCTAGAATTGTTCTAGTTGTTTTTCAATAGAAGAAAGAATTTCTTCAATTCTCTTTACATCCTCCATTCAAGTTCCTGCGACCGTAACGCATCCACAGGCAGTTACCAATCCCTGGAGATAGCTAGAAAGATTGAGTGGTTTAGACAAGGGCACATCGTAAAGTGAAGGAGCCTCCAAACGTTGGTAAGATTAGTTCAGACAGGAGCATATCGTAAAGTGAAGGAGCCTCCAAACGTTGGTAAAGTTTTCTTCTTCTGATTATATTGATTACAATTTCCTGTATATAAATATTGTATGTGTGAGTTCTAAAAATAATTACGATCCCAAGCTTACTGGTCCCAGATATAGATTATGATCTGTATTAAAAATTTTAAAACTTTACTTCCGCTGCTTGACCGGTGAACGCGGTTCCAACATCAACCCCCTCTTTTCTCTAGGTTATTTTGATCTTACCTTTTAGGAATTTATTTTTTATCCGGTGCCTTTAAGACTCTTTTTGTGCACGGGATATGATAGGATTATTTTCATGGAATTTGATTGGATTTTTTGGGATGTGATAGGACTGGACTAAAATTAGTGTTGTAATGTGTTTGGTGGTTTATGTGATTGGATTAAAATAGTTTTATATCTTGTTTGGTGTGTTATGATATTGGTTGAAAATATGATTTTATCATATATTTAATATAGTGTGTAATTGATCAATATAAAATAAAATAAAATAATTTTTAAATAAATAAATAATTTAAATTTTCATTATAAATAAATAAAAATATTTAAAATTAATTTTACAAAAATATCATATTTTAATTAATATTTAATTTTAAAAAATATTATAATAAGATATATTAAATAAATTAAAACTTAATAATTAAATAAATAAAAAAAGAAGAAGAATTTTTTTTAAAAAAAAATATTGGACTAAATAACCCACCTCATCTAGATAAAATGGTTGCATATAATTGGAATTGTTAAAATAATCATTTAAATTAAATTTAGAAAAAAAATATTTAAATATTTAAACCCAATTGTAAACAAAATAATATTTATTTTTATTTATTAATATAAGAAATTATTATTTTTAAAATGTTTAAAATCAAATGTTTTAGAGCATCAACCTATCCAACCACCCCTATCACTAGATTGTTTAGATCATAATTTTCTAGGAATTTACTTTTTTATCTGGTGCCTTTAGGTCTCCTTTTGTGTGCGGGTTACGATAGAATTATTTTCATGTATTTTGATTGTATTTTATGGGATGTGATAGAATTTGAGTAAAATTAGTGTTGTAATGTTTTTGGTGATGTATGTGATCGGATTAAAATAGTCATATATCTTGTTTGGTGTGGTATGATATTGGTTAAAAATATAATTTTATCATTATTGACGTTCGTTTCTGGATTTTGTCAGAAAAGCCAACAAGGACCAGATTTTAGCTTTAAATCAACAAGAAGAGAAAAAGGAAGTAATAAGACACAAGTTTTAAGTGGTAAAACTCCGGTGATCGGAGAAACATCCACGGGTGGTTATATGATCCACCTAGCCATAATCCACTATGAAGAAAGTAATTACAACCCTCGATCTCTCTTTCTCTCTTTTAATATTTTTTGTATCACTGTTGTATCTGCTATATTGCCTATATATTTCTGGACGAGATTATGGGTCTATTTATATGTTTATACAACCCTAATCCGCTTTGTATAAGTAATACAGAATCTTTGTATTTAATTGTGATTTGGTTACTTGCTTGAAGTAGATTTGTCTTATTTCCTGTTTCGGAAGCTAGTAATGAGATTAAATGCGATTCTAGTAGCATAGTCCGATTATGACTTATTTCCTTATAAGAGTATAGACTTCTTGGAGAATCAGAAGTGTTCTTGGAGGAGGAACACTTTATGCTTAACGTTCTCTTTCTTTAGAATCCTTCTTTAATAAGGAGCCTTGACTTGACTTGTGGACTACTCTCTAAGCTTCTTACTCGGTTGTCGTGCTTATCCCGAGTATAATGTTAAGTATGCTGGTCCGAATGACGTCTCATGATCCGAGTGAAAAATGTCTTTTTACTCACCCCGAGTAAGTTTAATTGTCTTAGCTGATCCGGAGTAGGTCTTGCCTTGATACTTTTTTACTCAGGTTTCTTCTCCTTAATGACGCCTCGTAGGATGTTTCCTAAGTTCTTATTTGGACGTCCATCTGGCAACTTTCTCCCTCTTGTTGATGATGTGTATGCTTGGTGAAATTCACATACGACAATACCCCTTTAAAATATTTTTGCCGAGTGAATTTCATTTCGGGCAAGAGTATTTTAATTATCTCAATTTTTACTCGCGTCAAAATAGTCGTCTCATAATGAAGTGTCTTAATGGTGACCCTGTAATTTCGATTCACTTCATCACGCGAGATCTTAAATGATGGCGACGTTTTGAAGTTCTGACGGTCGAGGGCTAGTTCCTATTTTGACACGTGTACCTAGTCTCTTCGTTTTTAGATATTATTTATGAGAAATGATTTTTCCGTTTCCCCAAAGCCACCTACGTCATCAAGCCTCATCATAAATTTTTCCCACCTCGAGGCCCTAGGGTTTCATGTCACCACCCTTTAAATTCTTCACCGAATTTGTGGTAGTTTATTCTTATTTGAGAAAACCAGAATTTTTCTATCAGTCCGGATTTCGCTGCATATCGTTTTCTTCATCAAGGATTTTTTTCTCTAGTATTCCATTCTTTTTAAGGTTAGTTTCGATGGAGCCTTCATCTCGCCTTCGTCTTTGTAATATAGCTCTTGATCCTCTAAATCGTGGGGATTATCAGTTAGTTTCCTGTGTTCGAAGATTGTTGGGGGAAACTCCTCCTGGTGAACCTTCATTTTTAGAAGTCGACGTTTCTGGGCTTTACCCCAACATCTTTCTTAATCCTATAGCCAGTTCTGATTCATCTGATACTTTATCTAGTTCTGATTCATCTGATACTTCATCTAGTTCTGATTCTGACGTTTCCGACCAAAGGGTATCTTTTCGAAGGATGGGTAAACATCAAAGCAGAAGTGAGGTACACAAGCATGGCTCGAGCAATGTTCAGATCAGGTAACATTCTGTTAACGAGAATGATGTTGATGAGGTGCCCAGGGTGTCTCGTCTTTCATTTTCTGATGCTCGCCCGAGTGGTTTCGATACTGAACCGAATGTGGTCGGGCCAGCTGAAATAGAAAAATACCGATCCCAATTCGACTTGCCCGACTCGATCACTCTGGTTTCTACAGGGGATAGAGCCACATGGAATCCTCCTGAGGGTATGGTCGCAACTTATGGATCAATGTTATGTTGTGGTGTCACGCTTCCCTTTCAGCCATTTATTGCCTGGTTTTTGGCTGAAACAGGGATAGCCCCAGCTAAGTTGACCCTGAATAGGTATAAAGCTCTGATGTGCATGTGGCATATATTCAGTAGAATGAACCTTTCGCCGCCTTCCCTAAATGAAATCAGGCACTTCTTTATGCTGAGGCAGGTTAGCAAGACAGGGACCTATTTTCTTACATATACTCCATCGGACGGCTGGGTCCCCAAAGAAGCAAAGTTGAATCGGAAGGTCGACACCTCTGATGACCCAAAAAGAAGGGTTTTGTATGGGGATTCCCTAAATCCAACAAATTCTGGAAGAAAAATTGGTTTTTCGCTGGAGAGGCTCTCGGGCTCAATGTCACTGTTGGATCTGGGGATTCCCGAACCGTGTTGAGTGTTCCCCTTTTCTTCTGTTCCCCTGAAGTGTGGAATAGAAAAATAATTGATTATAGTGATTCTGAGCTAAAGAGGCTGACTCGGGCGGCTGTTCGTACTTTGGAGAAGATGAGCAAGAGCTACCTTTTTAAAGAGGAGGATTTGATAAAGCTCGGCTTTTTTAGACAGATTTCGGGCCATCGCAGGCGATGTAAGTGACCCAGTGTCCTTTCTATTGTATTTTTTTTCTTTTCATTATCTGACATGAATCTTTTTTTTTTTTAGTGTTCGATATGGACGTCGTCAGCGATCTTCAGACTCGTCAAGTGAAGTCGATTCTGCAGGGAGTAGAAAAGAAGCTTCCCATTAAGGGGATGAAGGTATTGCTCCACCCGAGTCTGATGAGGAACAGATCCCCGAGTACGTTCATCAGGCTGCTCAGCCATCTACTCAGGATTCTGCTGGTCCAAGTGGCCAAAGTGAGCCAACTGACACCTAACTGCCTGATAATAGGGAGAGGCAATGTGAAGGCCTGGGTGAAGAGCCTGTTGGGCGATTTGAAACTGGCGATGGTGGTGACATCTTTACGGATCAAGTGCCTGCGGGCGTCGAATTCTTTGAGTCTTTTCGGGATGATCTGCAGGAAGATCCTGCTGCTAATCTTAACTTCCACCGTTTTCGGGGTGAGAAACGAAAGGCAGTTAGTTCGTCGACCCTTCCTCTTTAAGTTCCTCGGGTAGTCTCATTTATCGACTCCAGTGATAAAGATGTTGCGGATGAGATTGCTCCGAGTGTTGGCGTTGGAGGCGGCCTCAGAACCGAACATGGCTTCTTCTATCCCCGAGGTTGGGAATACAGAGGCTGAACCTTCGGGGGTGCCCTTTAAATCCTTCTCCCCAGGATATGCTACGGGAGATGTCTTCGGTCGGGCTTTCATTGGGGAGGACCGCTTGAGAGGCTTTAGAGATGGTTCAATGTCCGAACGTCTTCAAACGTTTTCAACGGTGCATCTTATGTAAGTTAAATCTGACTTCTTTATTGTTTTGCTTCTGCCAGATTTCTAAATATATTCCTTTACAGATGGTGGCCGAATTTGCTGAAGGCAAGTGAGGAAGGTCGTGCTCGAGCTGAGAAAGCTTATCAGCAGGAGGTCGGTTCTGTACAAATATTCACCTACCATTATCTGGCGAAGCAGGTTAAAGCTGAGGAGAAGGCATCTTTGGTAGATGAGAAGGTTGCATCACTTCAAAATCTTCTATCTTCTGCTGAGGAATCCATGCTTAAGGCCGAGTAGGAGGCGGAGCAGTCGAGGTCGGCGTATGACCAAAAAATTGAAGATCTGGAGTGCCAAGTGTTGACAGTTGAATCCCTATCCGAGAGGCCAGGTTGGAACTTAAAGTCCAAGGGGTGGATAATTTTAAAAGATCCCCTATTTACGATGCCCTACTTCTTGGGGAATTTCATCGAGGGCTAGTTTCAGCCGGTGAATTCTTCAAATTAAGAATAGGGCGACTGAGAAGGCTCGAGCTAATTGGGAGCTGTCAATCAAACATCACGTGGACCGGTCCTTGGAGTCTCTTCGAATTCAGATGAAGGAATAGAGAGCCTACTGCAGTAGTCAAGGCAAAGAGCCTCATCCCATGCATTTAGAGATTCCGTTCGAGCATTCTCTTTCGACCTTTTACGCCAGTCAAGAGTCGGTCGAGGGTGTGGTCCCAAATGTCGGGCCGGGTCCCGGGTGAGGATTTCAGCCAGTGGATGGATGATACCGTTGACTCTATTGTTTGACCATCTAACGAAAGCCTTCTCTGTGAATACGAGATGGTGTCAGACCCGAATATCGGTAAAGGCTCGAAATCCTCGCATCCTTGACTTTTGTAAATTTGTAAAAGATTCCTTTATATATATATTTTTTGTAAGGTTGTCTGAACTGTGACCATTCTTTTTTAGAGCAATAAAATTCTATTTTATTCTGAATTGAATGGTCTTGATCTGTTTATTGCTGATTGTTGCTGAGTGCTATATTACACTGGCTGATGTCCGGGTAACTCAATCGAGTATCTTATTAAACCGATTGTCACCCGAATAACTTTAATCGCCAAGTATCTTATTAAACTGGCTCTTCAATGTTCAGGTGACTTAACCGAGTATCTTATTAAACCGGTTGTTACCCGAATGTCTTTAATTGCCAAGTATCTTATTAAACTGGCTCTTCAATGTTCGGGTGACTTAACCGAGTATCTTATTAAACCGGTTGTTACTCGAATGTCTTTAATTGCCAAGTATCTTATTAAATTGGCTCTTTATTATTAACCGAGTTATCTTGAAACAGGCAAGTTTACACGTGGTTCATACTCGGTTGTTACCCGAACATTACATCAAGGCTCACCATGATCATATGTTCAAGTCCTTACGCAATACCAAGGACGTCTCCCCAGTTTCTATACGTAAGGGTTTGCCAAATCGTTGAGCTCTCTTTAAGATTGCTCAACACAGCTACAGATTTCACTGAAACTTCTTCCGATAGCGTCCCGAGCATTTTTCCAGAATCTGGTGCACCGGGTTTGCCTTTTTGCTAAGGTCGATTTGACCTTGCTCGGCTGGCATGCTCCTTCGAGCTTCTCCGCCCATTCGGGATTTGATGGTCCTGAGTATTCTATTTGCATGTTCTTATTATCATCTCCATATGCTCTTATTATCATATGCTTCTTTTCGGAATTCCCGAATAATTTTTATTTATCACTGCAAAATCAACACATTTATATTCCATGGCTAACATTTATCGCAACTAATAGCCCTGACTAAGAAAAAAAAAGGAAAAACAAGTTAAGGATAGAAAATCTTTAGATATTGAGCGTTGCATGGTCGGGGTAAAATCTCTCCGTTGGGTCCTACAATCCAATATGATCCATGGCCAGCTATACCCTCGACCTTGTATGGGCCCTCTCATTTATTTGTCAGGGAACCTGGAGCTTTATTTTTTCGTGTTTAGTGATACCCTCCTGAGCATTAGGTCTCCAAGCTAGAATTTCCTGACCCGAACAAGAGAATTGTAGTGGCGAGCCACTCTTTGTTGATATGCTGTATTTCTTATTCGGGACTTCTCCCTTTTTTCTTCTAGCTCATCCATCTTTGTAGTAGCATATCAATGTTCTGTTCTTCATTGTATAGCCTAACCCGGGGGGACGCATACGATGTTTCTACGGGGATGTCAGCTTCTGTTCCGAATGCTAAGGTGAACGGAGTTTCTCCTGTTGAAGTCCTTGCTGTCGTCCGGTATGCCCATAATACTTCAGGAAGCTTTTCAACCCAGCTTCCTTTTTTGGCATCCAACTTTGCTTTGATGGTGTGCTTGTAATTTTATTTACTGCTTCTACCTGCCCGTTTGTTTGAGGATGAGCTGGTGTCGCATAGTAGTTAGCAATCTGATACTTCACGCACAACTGTCTAAATTTTTGGTTATCAAACCAGGTGCCATTGTCGGTGATTATAGTGTCCATAACTCCAAACCTATAGAGTATGTTCTTCTTTACAAAATTTATGGTGTTGGCTTCTGTGATATGCACCAGTGCTTTAGCTTCTGCCCATTTGCGAAATAAATGACAGCTACTATGGCGTGCTTTGCTCCACCCCTGTCCCAGCTGGCATTGGGCCAATTAGGTCTAGGCCCCACATGGCGAATGGCCATGGGGCAGTGAGGTTTCTGAGCTTTTCTTAGGGTTGTCGGATATCGTTAGCAATCCTTTGACAGGGATTGCAACTTTCCGACCACTGCTGTGCGTCTGAGAAAAGCGTAGGCCAGTAATAGCCTTGCCTGAGCACCTTATACGCTAAACTTCTACCCCCAGTGTGGTTTCCACAAACTCGTGGATCTCTTGAAGTATTTGATGTGCATCTTCTTTGGGTACACATCTTTGGAGAGCTCGGGAAAAACCCCTTCTGTATAATTCTCCTCCGATCACGGTATACCTTACCGATCGATACATGATGCGCTTTGCTAGTAACTGATCTTCCAAGAGTACGCCTTCTTCCAGGAACATTCTCAACTGGACCATCCAATAGTCTTGCGGTGTTCGGACTTCTGAAATTTCCAATGCTTAGGTTAGCTGTAAACGGTTTAAGGAGGTGTGCAACCGGAATGGTCTTTGGTCTGATTGTGGTTGTTGCTGACGCTAATTTAGACAATACGTCAGCCTTTTCATTTTCTTCCCTGGGGATCTGAGCAATCTTGTATTCTTTAAATTTTTTGGAGGAGCTGTTTCGCGATGTCACGGTAGGCTATCATACCTTCATCTTTGGCCTGGTATCGTCCATAACCTCGTTGACAACTACCTGTGAATCGCTGAATATCTCAACTTCATCTGCCCCGAGAGCTATGCAGACTCTGAGTCTAGCTAACAATGCTCGTACTCGGCTTGATTATTGGTTGCTTTGAATCAAATCTCATGGCACTTTCACCATTATCTCCTTCTGGGGTGCGAACTACGATCCCTGTCCCGCTGCCATGAGTGTTTGAAGAACCATCAACATACAGTTTCCATGGGAAACTTTTATCCAACAGTCTTTTTGCTTCAGGTTTGGTTCTGTAAACTCGGCTATGAAGTCTGCCACAGCTTGTCCTTTGAGGGAGGTTCTGGGGACATAACGAATATCGAATTCACTTAGCTCGATTGCTCATTTGGTAAGTCTTCCTAATATTTCTAGCTTTTGTAAAATTTGTCTTAATGGGCAATTGGTGAGAACCTGGATTATATGGGCCTGAAAGTATGGTCTCAGCTTTTTTGCTGCTGAAACCAATGCTTAGGCCATCTTCTCCGCCTGTGAGTACCTGGTCTCAGCCGGTAAGAGTGTCTTGCTGGTATAATACACTGGTTTCTGCACTCCATCTTCTGTTATGACTAAGACTGAACTTGCTGCAAGCTTAGTTATTGACAGATACAGCTGAAGTATTTCCCCTTTTGCGGTTTTGAGAGAACTGGTGCCTGTCCCAGATCCTCTTTTATTTTAAAGAATGCCTGCTCGCACTCTTTATTCCACTCGAGTCCTTTCCCTCTTTTGATTATCTTGAAAAGGGTGCGCACCTATCTGTAGCCCTCGAGATGAATCTTCCCAAGGAAGCTAAACACCCTGTTAAGCATTGTACTTCTTTCAATGTTTTGGGTGAGGTCATTTTTTACAAGGCCTGGATCTTCTTGGGATTAACTTCGATTCCTCTTTGGTGGACTTGAAAACCCAAAAATCTCCCGAAGGGACTCCGAATAAACATTTGTTCGGGTTTAATTTCATCTGGTATCTTCTTAGGACATCAAATGTCTCTCAGAGGTCCTAGGTATGCTCATCTGCCGAGACACTTTTAGTTAACATGTCATCAATGTATACTTCCATGTTTCTCCCTATTTGCCGAGTGAAGATTTTGTTAACCAACCTTTGATACGTAGCACCTGCATTTTTTAAACCGAAGGGCATTACTGTGTAGCAATATAAACCCTGATCCGTTGTGAAAGCTATTTTTTCTTCATCAGCTTTGCTTATCCGGATCTGATTGTATCCCGAGTAAGCGTCCATGAAGCTGAGCAATTCGTGACCTGCTGTGGCATCCATCAGCTGGTCTATCCTTGGAAGTGGGAAGCTATCCTTTGGGCATGCCTTGTTCAGATCCGTGAAATCTACGCACATCTTCCATTGTCCATTTTTCTTTTGGACGAAGACTACGTTGGCGACCCACTGAGGGTAGCTGACTTCTCTAATTGATCCAGTTGCCAGTAGTTTTTCCACCTCTTTGTTTGATTGCTTGACTTCTTTTAGGATTGAACGATCTTCTCTTTTGTATTACTGGTTTTGCATTCGGGTTAACTGCGGGTGGTGGAATATTACTCGGGCATCTATTCCGATCATATCTTCGTGACTCCAAGCGAACACGTCTTTGTACTCTCTAAGCAGATTGGTTAGGTCTTGCTTGACTTTTCCATCCAAGTTAGCCCCGATCATGATTTTCTTATCCGGTTTGTCTTCTTTAAGTACTACTTCTTCAACCAATTCTGTTTTTGATTCATTCAAGTCCTCCCTCGGATCCAGTTCCAATGACGAAGGACTCTTTACACTGATTTGGCTGCATTATGGTGCACACTTGTTCAACATCATGCTTGTCTTTGTATACTGATAGGTTTGCTCTTCGGGCCATCTCTTGGGATCTTTTGACTATCCCAACCCATTGTTCTGTTGGGAACTTGATCATTAATGCATAAGTGGCCGTCAGGGCCGGCCCTTGTTTTATTCAGGAATGGCCGACCCAATAATGCATTAAACGGCCAATTGTCCAAATCAACTACCATGAAGTCGAGCAGGACAGTCCTCTGGCATGGTGCCGTTCCAATCTTTACAGGTAGTTTTATCGTCCTCAGTGACCTGGCCTGTATCCCCCAAACCCTCTTAATGGAGTATGGAAAGACTGTAAATCTTTTCGGTTTAGTCTTAGCTGGTCGTATACGGCCACACTTAGGATGTCTGCTGAACTCCCATTATCTATTAAAATTCTCCGGACTTCCTATGGCCAATCCGGGCACTTATAACCAAAGCGTCATTAGGCCGAACATCGACGCCATGGGAATCTACCTCTGTAAAGACTATTGGGTCCCATCATTCCTTTACCCTTTTCGGGTCTGGCTCAACCGAGTTTACATCGAAGTTATTCCTTGCTTCTATTGCTTCTCTGATTTCCTGAGTTCGTTCTCGGTTGCTTCTCCCAGTAGAGGGTCCTCCGAAAATTGTATGTATTACCTGATTGGCTTCGGGGACTGGCCTTTTGATTTCGTCCAAAATGATCAACTTTAATTTCTTTCTTAGCTTCTGATTTCTCATCTTTTTTTAAGATTATATCCCGCAAATGCCCTTCCCGAATGAGAGTCTCTATGTAATCTCTAAGATGGTAACACTTTGAAGTCTCTGCCCGGTTTCCTTGTGAAACATGCAATACTTGGTTGTATCTTTCTGGGCAAATTGAGACTGTCGCCGTGGTTCTTGCACCATATTCTTCTCTTCTAGGATGGCTAGAATTTCTTCTTGTTTTTTCCGAAGAGGGGTGTAATTGGTGTATCTGCCTCGGTATCTATCCGTGGACTGTTCGGCATTACGCCCGTTACCCCCATCCTTGTTTTTCTCCTTGCCGTTCCTTTTTAGCTTTCCCTTTTGATTCTGCCCCTTGAATTCAGCATCCTTCTGTTCAGGCTTTCCTCTGTGCATATAGCTCCATTCTGTAGCTAACTCTTCTTCTTCGGCCAGTGCGTATCCTCCTGCCATATCCATCATGTCAGCATACCTGGTCAGCCGTGCTCTTCTAAAATCAAAGGATAGTCGTCCATTCTGTAAGTTATTGGTAAAAGCAGCAATAATTGCTTCATCGTTTGCACTGTCAATTTCTGATACTACTTGGCCGAATCGGCCTAAGTATTTCTTTAATGACTCGTCCTTCCCCTGCTTTATTTGAAAGAGGTATGCCACCGATTTTTTTCTGTGAACATTGCTCAGAAATTGCCTTGAAAATCTGCTCAGTTCGCTAAAATTTTCGATGCTCGCTGGGGGTAGTCTCCCGAACCATCTTGACCCTGTGTCTCCTAATGTTTGCGGAAAGTTGAGACACAATAGGGGGTCACTGCGGGCATATTGAGCCATGGCACTTTTATAGCGTCTAACGTGCTCCTTTGGATCTGTATCTTTTTTGAATTTCTCCACATGCAACATCCGGAATATTTCTAAGAAAGGGGTCCGTAAAATTCCCCTGATGAATGGACTGTCAGAGTCATCGTCTGATAGATCGTTATAGCCATAACGTCTTACCAACGCTTCCATCTGACGCCTGTTATTCTCGACTTCTCGAGTTAGGCTCTGGATTGTAACATCTCTATTTCTCATCGGACTTCCCCGACGGTTAAACCGCTGGGTTATCATCATTCTTTTCTCAGACTCTTCACTCTGATACCGGACTCTCGTGTGACTCCATGATGACGTTTGAGATGGTATTGATCACTGTCTTCTGATGATGACCGACCATCTTCGCCGGTCGTATTTACGATGTCTGGCCCTTACTGTTTGATTGTGGTCCAACCTCTGGTGAGGTTGTTCCTCTTCAGGTGTTTCCTGTCCAGCCGGGTTGATTGGGGAAGAGTTCATTCTGGTTTTCGACATAATTATTCCTGGCCCAAACACCATCGAATTGAGCCTTGCGGGTGGAGGATTGGGAGTATGTGCTCATGCAGCCAGTAGATCAACCCCTTCCCTTGCTGCGTCTGTCACCAATTGTTGCAATGCCTCTTGGAAACGCAACGTCAGATCTCCGTTGGTTGGAGGAACTTGCTGGATCCCTACCAGGTGTGCATGCTGGTTTTCTGTGTTTGCTGCAGGATCTCGTGACGTGTTGCCAACATGGAAATCGCCTGGTGATTTTTGGCCATTCCCTAAACTACTTTTACTTCTACTTCCTGCCATCGCTTTTAACAAGGTCGGAGGTTCAACCCCTCATTCTAGTGCCAATTGTTGACGTTCGTTTCTGGATTTTGTCAGAAAAGCCAACAAGGACCGGATTTTAGCTTTAAATCAAAGAGGAGAGAAAAAGGAAGTAATAAGACACAAGTTTTACGTGATAAAACTCCGGTGATCGGAGAAACATCCACGGGTGGTTATATGATCCACCTAGCCATAATCCACTATGAAGAAAGTAATTACAACCCTCGATCTCTCTTTCTCTCTTTTAATATTTTTTGTATCACTGTTGTGTCTGCTATATTGCCTATATATTTTTGGATGAGATTATGAGTCTATTTATATGTTTATAGAACCCTAATTCGCTTTGTACAAGTAATACAGAATCTTTATATTTAATTGTGATTTGGTTACTTGCTTGCTTGAAGTAGATTTGTCTTATTTCCTGTTTTCGGGAGCTAGTAATGAGATAAAATGCGATTCTAGTG